>JARDYH010000007.1:88192262-88792262 GCA_029215795.1 Anniella stebbinsi
TTTGCTTTCTGAGGAGCATAGAATGTGTTTTAAATCTCTGGGTATCGCTTGTTTGTTCGTTTGTTTTCTTTAAAATATGCTCGTGTCAAGCTAGCTTGTTGCATCTGGATTGTTGTAGTTAACCTTCTTGCAGATGGGCAGATGGATGGCAAGTGTATTGGTAAAGCCTTTACAATTTTTACTTTTTAAACCACCTTTACCGTGTGTGCCTCTTTGTATTGCAAATGTGAGCTGCAACTATTTGGGGAGAGGGTGGGAGGGCGGGAGGGCTGGTTTATATAATATATAATATATATTACAAATCTGTATTTCAGTATGTTTTTAAAAATGTAATAATCTTACCCAGAAGCAATGTGTCTCCTCCACTCCTCGCCCCCCGCCAAGTAAACTGTCCTTGCCAAAACCTCTTAGCTATCTTTGAGTTTTCTTCCAGTTGAGTTAAATATCAGCCTGTTGTAATTTCCATTTTCAGCGTTTTCACATATCTGTCAGCATTATGAGATCTCATGTTTGCTCTTAACACACTTTGTTGAAATATGCTTATAAGTTTCAATCTACTTTAACTATTTAAAGACCATACAGTCTTGAATGGACACCCAAATCCTTGCTGCTTTTAGTGGCATAAACCTCCTTCTCCTCTCCCCCTACCCCCGCCTAACTTGAACAGGATGGAGGTTGGTCAGGGTATCTATAGGTCTCAATTTACTGCCACATGACAAGATATTCTGAGGGAATTACCTAACCCAGTCTGCCAAATTTTTGGTCAGAATGTGATTTCAGGGGGCCGGGAGGTGAGCGTTAGGGGGGAAAAGATCCCAGTTCAATGAAAAGGGAACGCTGGAGTAAAAGGGGGAAAGTTCTACTTTTTGAAAACAAGACTGAAATTCATATGAGCTTGCAATAGAAATCACAATGAACAAAATGGCCTTGACATATGGTTTGTACCATGTGTGCCATACGGGGCTTCAGCAGAGATGATCTGTGGCACACCTGGACGGGAGTAGGAAGGCCTGGGGCATAGTCCGGCTTGCACTCCTGGCTCTCACTCTCTTCATTACTGTACTGCTGACCTACTGAGAGGCACGACCACATCTGGGGTGGATTGGTGGGTGGGTTCTGCATATGTACTCATACTTCAACTTGTGGTACACTTGCCAAATAAGTTGGCCACCACTGGTTTATGAAATAACATGATGTGTCATGTTATATTAGAACATGCAGTGCCTCTGACATTCTGTCGCCATGTCTTGAATACCCAGTTGGATTTTGAGATCACCATGAAATACCTGAAGGAACAGGTAAAGTTTTTCAGATTTGTTGGTAGTTCTGTCTTTTGGGGTCAATACATTGTTATGAAACATGCCATATCGGTCGTTTTTTGAAGTTACACTCTTCTGTTTGTGTCTAATGTTCTGTTGCTCACAAGTATGTAATCATACTAAATTCAGTTATGGAACTCCTGAGCCAAATCTGTCCCCAAAGTTGTTTTTCTGTGACAGATTCCACTCCTTTTGTGTGTGTGTGTGTTGTGGGGGGTGGGTTGGTCCATTTTCTCTATACTGGAAGAACTCTATGTTGTGTTTTTTTTTTAAAAGTAAAATGATTAGTGTTGCTTTGCTTCAGTTTGAAGTGTAACTTTCACTAATAACTGCAATAAATGCGCTTTGCTCCAGAATTCCAGTTTCTGTCCAAATTTTGGTTGCGATCTGTGTTTGGGGTGGGACACATTAAGGGAATCTGCATGTACAGGATTTTACTTCAGAGTTCAAATTACATCTTTACATCTGTTTGCTCTGCAGCCTGGGAATCTGTACTCCTTATTGTATTTTTTAAGTTTCTAGCTCTCTCAGTTGCAATCAGGTTTGGAAATATTAGACAATTTCTGTTGAAGACTAAAGCCCTTTTTATTCATATCTGGGGTAATGTCCTTGCTAGTAGCTTTGTGATTGCTCCTACATTGCTCCCAGAAAGCGTAAGAATTGTTGCCTATGTGGTTGAGACTTCCCCTCAAAGGTCCTTTGCTCGAATACTATATAAATATACCAGGAAACCCTGTGATGTATGGATTTTATACGTTCCTGGAAATCATAGAATCATAGAATAGTAGATTTGGAAGGGGCCTTTAAGCTGTTGAGTCCATCCCCTTGCTCAATGCAGGAATCCACTTTAAAGCATGCCTGACGGATGGCTGTCCAGCTGCCTCTTGAATGACTCTCGTGTGGGAGAGCTCACGACCTCCCTAGGACATTGGTTCCATTGTCGTACTGCTCTAACAGGAAGTTTTTCCTGATGTCCAGCCAGAATCTGGCTTTCTGTAACTTGACTCGGGAGCCACCACATTGCCTTAGATACGTGTAAAGAGAGTCTTGCGAACTATGACAAAGGTTTGGCAGTTCCTAGCGGTTTCCATTCTAGGGTTCATTTCAGTCTTTCTTTGAGCATTGGGGGTGAGGGAATTTTTCCACTGTTTAGCAAATCAAACATTTCACGTCATGATTTTGAGTCTTCAGCGTTTGCACACTTCTAACTTCAGGTATACTGCATTTATTTATGATTTATTACTTTGATAACCCTTCCTTTCTTCCTTCCTCCAAAGGGCCCTCAGTGGCATTTTAGCCTTTGCATAACACTGTAAGGTAGATCAGGCTGAGAATGACATTCCCAAAACCACCCTGCGAACCTGGTGGCTGAACTTGGATTTGAATCCAGGCTTACCACACTGCACCACTTCTGCACACCATAACTTTGGGTCAGGATATTCTCAAAACTATACAGCTGTTGCACTTTACTTGTTAGTTTAAACTTTTCATTTACTTTCATATGCGATTGGAAGGAGCAGATGACCAGGTACAAATGGTCATCTACTCCTTCCAATTGCACATGAAGGTACATGAAAATTGCCCTTTAGTTTTAAGCTAGAGGTAGGCAACTGGGTGGGGGGTTAATCCTGCCCCCCAAAACCATTTAATTTGGCTCCCAATTATAAGGACCCACACATGCACAATGACGCACCAGCCATTTACTCTCTTTAGTCCTCTCCATGTAAGCCACAAGAGCAATTATGGCAGCACCTTTCCCTTATTAGCCACTTGAGCTCCTCGTTATTGGGAAAGTGGCAGCGAACAGCTGCGATGTCTAGAGAGCCTCTGCCAGAACCTCTGTTGTCAAATGCAGTGGGAAGGAAGGGGTTAAAGAGCCCTTTGCCCATGGGTGTTTCCCAGGCAGCGTGGTCCTAGCGCTAACAGTCCAAAGGCTTTTTGCATCGCCCTATTTGTTCTCCCCCTCCTTGCAGATTCCCCACAGGAAAACACAGGAGCGTTACGAGAGGAAGGTGTTGAGTAAACCCCTGTAAAATGTTGTCAATGAGGAAGGGCGACGCTTCACCCAGAAGCACCCCAGGCCTCTTCTCATGTAGAGCACCCCACATCTCTACTGCTTCTGCATTCCCGAGATGTTAGCCAAAGCAACAGAGTCTTGTGGCACCTTAAAGTCTTAACACATTTATTCTGGCATAAACTTTCATGGCATAGCCCACTTCATTGATGCATGGGGCATTACAGAGAGATTCAGCTTTCTATACAGTATACAGGGTTGGGAGGGTGGCAGGGGAGAAGAATTGCAAATGGTGAGAAGGGAAGGGAAGCTTATTTCCTCCTTCAGAATGGAATTAAATGTGAAAAGTGACAATCCCATTATTAGCAGTTGGTCATTCACTGTGCAATGCACCAAAATGGCACTTGAAACTCTGAGCATCTGATGAAGTGGGCGATAGTCCATGAAAGCTTGTGCCAGAATAAACTTGTTAGGGTGCAAGTCATTTTGTTGCTTTTGCTGCAACCGACTAAGACTCCTACCCTGTGGGAATGAATATGTTAGAACAGGAATAACAACAAAGCTGTTTGCCAGTCCTGTTCCTTTTTTTAAGTGTACAGTTTTGCATTTTAAACTCAGTCAAAGCATAGCTGTATAAGAATCTCATCATCTGCTGCTCTCTGTGTGGTCTTTTGGGAGAATGGGCTTTAGCTCCAAGTTCTAGCTCTAGCTGCGCCACTGACAGTCGGATAAACGTAATTCCAGGTCTCCTTCCATCCATGCCTGCATCATGCCTTCCCGTATCCTCTCCTCTCAGAACACCACTTTGCAGAGACGCAGGATGTAGATTTACTACAAAGGTGGGGAAGGGAGAAATGGGATTTGGTTTAGCAATGTATGAAACAAATAGCAATAAGGATGATTTCTGCTTTCCGAATTGGAAAATCCCCAGCCTGTAGTAGCAGGCCTAAAAATATTAGAGCCATGCTGGATCGAACCAAGAGTCCCATCTATTCCAGCATTCTGTTCACACAGTGGCCAACCAGCTGCCTTTGGGAAGCCCACAAGTAGGACATATGTGCAATAGCACTTTTCTGCCCATTCAAAAGTGGAGCTTGGGGGGGGGGGTTTGCAAAACCACAGAGGAAGATAACAGTGATTCATAGTTGGCCCAATACTATGATTGCCTTTTCTCATGGCTGGGTCCTTTGCCACTCCGAAAAGGCTTGAAGAATGTGAAAGAGGATCATGTCAGTTTCCTTGTCAGCTCTGCTGTCTTCTAGGGAGGTATGTATGTCTCCTTTATTTTTCAAATGTATATGGTGCTGTTTTGGCCCCAAAGGCTTGCAAAGTCACAGATGGAAATTGGGAACTCAGAGGGGGTGCCCTAGGCTGCTATATGAGTTTATGATTTTACTTGGAGCTCCTAAATCCAACCAAGATGTGTTTGGTTGGACAAAGCTGGTAAGATTACCATTCTCATCTGATTATTCAAAAGTGCTGTGTAAATGCTCAATTCAGGGCAATTTGGGGGTGAATGAAGCAGAAAATTTCCATCCTAATGCTTTTTAGAACAGCTTCAGTTGAAAGTTATACACTTAACTAATTCGGGAAAGATTGAAATCATTTCCAAGGGAAGCCTTTGTAGAGTAAATAAGGGGATGTCAGTGTTTTCAGACGTAGCTGCATAACCATGTTTTCAGAAAGAGAATGATTGTGTATATTTTTACACTGCCATTATTAGGAATGGGAAGGAAATTATTCTGCAATATTCGCTCTGAGCAACAAATATTATTTTGCACTCCGTGCTTCCCTAACTAGGAAATTCCATGGCAACTTGACAGAATCAATATTTGTTTGGAGGAGAAAGCACTAGCACATACTGTGCTTGTAATATTACATATCTTGGTGCGCTTCTAGATGAAGCTTTTATTGTGAAATTGTCCTGCCTCAAACACAGGATTTTACAGAAGGGGGTCCAGATGTTGTCTCCTACATGTATCCCTCCCAAGTTTTCCCACCATTGCTTCTGCCTTTTTTCTTACCACAAAAGAAAAACAATTGAGGGAGAGACAGACTAGCTGCACAATGCCTTTTGATTAATAGCACTAGGGGCCATCCATCTGGAAGTACCCTTGTCCAATTAAGTAGGTGGTAGGAGACTGCAAAAGCAAGCACACAGATCACTCTAGCTGCACCTGACAGTAAAAGTTTAATACTTAATACAAGTTTTAAAAATAAAAGCTTAATAAAAGTTCAGTGTTGTCTTTCTCTGGCCAAGTTCTAACTGCTTTCTTTCCAGGCCTTTTGGCCCAAACGCAGACTTGGCAAGCCAACTTCACAGCCTTTTCCAACCCTGCTGGGGTGTATGAGCTGATGATCCAAGGGATTGAGAATCTCCTATCTTGATTACTATTCATTGTTAGCAGCCAGGTCAGTCTAAAATGAAAGGAAAGCTTTGAATTGCAGGACCTCACAGCTTATCATACTGTTTCTGGCAGCCAAATGTTGTGGGAATGTTGTGCTCTGCGGCGATCCAAGGTATGTTTAGAGCCAAGGACAATTGGTGATCAAACTATACAGCAGGGGTGTTAAACCTCTTTCATATCAAGGGCCGAGTTTCATTTTGGAGACTGAATTTCATTTTGGAGAAGATCCTGGGGGCTGCATCGCAGTGTTGGCGAGGCAGAGGGCAAAAGGGGTCAGACCCAAAGAAAACTCCAGTTGGGTGGGCCAGGGAATGGAGCATGGCCATCTAGGGAATCCCAGAGGGCCAGACTGAGATACCAGGTGGAACAAATTGGGACCCAAAGCTGTGGTTCTGCACCCCTGCTATATCAAGTGACAGTGAGAAAGGCAACGAGGACCCCCTGCCTTCCTCCTCAAAAAGTTCCCCTCTTGTGGTTTTTGAATGCCACTTTTGCCCATGCACACATGTAGGACCCCAGAGGGTAAAAGGTTGGGGAGTCAACTTGCAGAAGAGAAGTGTTAGGTTGAGAGTGGGTTAAGTGTGTTCTCACCTCACTATTTCTCCAGTTCCAGTTACCTCCTCCTAAAGTTGTGCTGGGTTGTATTATAAAGGGCCATCCATTAGTCTACCGTTATGCATGTTAGTGTAAGGTCTAGTCCAGTTCTTGGAGACCTAAACTTTTTCTGAAATGCCCTGAACATGTGAATAGATCTTCTGAGCTACTTGATCTTTCTCAATTACCTTAAGGCATGGAGAGAGATAGCAGATAACAACCACACTCTCTAATCCATGGGTGAGCAAATGCAAGTTGCTTACCTGTAACTGTAGTTCTTCAAGTGGTCATCTGTGCAGTCACACACTATGGGCTTGCGCCGGTGCCGAGCCTCAAACCAGAACTTCAAAGCCTAGAAATTATTGGCGGGAACCCCTCCCCTCCACCGTGCTATTGCGCATGCCTGGGTTCCCGCCTACCTCAGTTCAATGAGACCGCTAATTTGCCTCATGAATGAGATAGATGAAGAATACCATATATTATAGATGCATAGCGCGACCACCTCATGGACTCTAAGCGAGGTCTAGAGGGGACGGTGGGTGGGTTGTGTGACTGCACAGATGACCACTCGAAGAACTACAGTTACAGGTAAGCAACTTGCATTTCTTCTTCGTAGTCTCTGTGCATCACACACTATGGGCGAGTAACAAGCAACCACTTACCGGAGGTGGGTAGACTCGCTTGGCAGTCCATCACTGCAGGACCGATGACAAAACAGCTCTGCCAAAGGACGTGTCCTGTCTCGCTCGGACATCCAGCTTGTAGTGTGAGACAAACGTGGAGACGTTGGACCAAGTAGCTGCCCTGCAGAGTTCTGGGATAGGGATTCCCCTATCCATTGCTGTGGAGGTCGCCAATGACCGTGTTGAGTGAGCCTTTAGCGCAATCGGTGCCTCCTTTTTCACTAATCGGTAAGCGAGAGATATGGTATACACCACCCACTTAGCGAAGCGTTGTGTTGAAACAGAGTGACCTTTTGTTCTCCCGCCATAACATATGAAGAGGTGATCTGATTTAAGGAACGTGGTCGTTCTATCTTTATAGAACGCCAGTGCTCGCCGTACATCTAGGGAGTGAAGTCTGGTGCTGATAGGGTCAGATGAATCTTGGAAGAATGTCGGTAATATGATATCCTGATTCATATGAAAGTCTGAAACGATCTTAGGTCGAAATTCAGGGCCTGTTCTGAGGATAACTTTGTCCCTGAAGAAACAAGTGTAAGGTGGGTTGATCATGAGGGCACAGAGTTCAGAAGCCCTTCTGGCAGATGTAATTGCCACCAAGAATGCCGTTTTAAGTGTAAGAAGCCTGATGTCAATTGTGGCCAACGGTTCAAACGGCTTGTTAGAGCAGCCAGGACCACCGACAAGCTCCATTGAGGGACCACCGTTCGTAATGGGGGATGTAGGTTGTGCAGTCCTTTGAGGAAGCGTTTCGAAACAGGATGCGAGAACACAGAAAAACCCTGTATCAGGTCGTGATGCGCAGAGATCGCTGCCAAGTAGGCTTTAATGGATGTAGCTTTAAGGCCCTTTTCGTGTAGAGAATGAAGGAAAGTTAGAATAGTTGGTAATCCGCACGATACTGGCAGGAGGCCTATTTCCGACGCGAAAAGTACAAACTTCCTCCATTTCCTGTTGTAGGAGGCCCTGGTGGACGGCCTTGACGCCTCCAGCAAGATTGTACGCACCGGAGGTGGTAGGTCTAGGCGTTGCCAAAGTGCTGGATTTGCTATGCCGTCAGATTTAGCTTGTGCAGATACGGATGACGGACGAGGCCTTGGTTCATGTAGATAAGGTGTGGAGTTGGTGGCAGTTGAAGATACTCTCCTCTGGAGATCCGAAGCAGGGTCGAGAACCGTATCTGTCGCGGCCACCACGGTGTGATAAGGATGGCATCCGTCTGCTGATGCTGTAGAGTCGCTATGACCCGTGAGACTATGGGAAATGGGGGGAAGGCATAAGCAAGTCCTTTTCCCCATGAAATGTTGAACGCGTCTCCCCTGGAGCCTTTTCCTATGCCCGCCCTGGAGCAGTAGACGGTGCAGACTGCATTGTCCGCAGACGCGAACAGGTCTATGTCCGGGGTTCCCCACCGGTTGAAGATGAGTTCTAGGACTGTGGGGTTGAGGGACCAGTCGTGGTCGTTCCCGAACTGTCTGCTCAGGGTGTCTGCCTGAATGTTGTCTGATCTGGCGATGTGAATCGCTGATAATCAGATTCCCTGGGGAATTTCCCAGTCGAAAATCTGTAGTGTCTGTCGCAAAAGGTTGCGTGATCGGGTGCCTCCTTCTTTGTTCAAGTACCAGACCACCGATGTGTTGTCTGATACTATTTTCACGTGGTGTCCCTTCACGTATCCCCCGAAGGCATGGAGGGCTTTTTCTACAGCTAGGAGTTCTAGTCTGTTGATGTGACGTGTCCGTTCTCTCGAGGACCACTCGCCCTGTATTGCAAGGTGATCACAATGTGCTCCCTACCCCAGGAGCGATGCGTCCGATGTGATTGTCTTGGATGGGCCTGCAGTCACGAATGGGAGCCCACGGGCTAAGTTGCTCCTCAGGGTCCACCAGCGAATGGCTCGAGGAAGTGAGGTCAGTACGGATACCTTCTTCCTGTTGTTGTCCCTGAGTGGGTCGAAGTTTCTTAACAGAAATTGTTGTAGTAGTCGCATTCGTAAGCATGCCCATCGGACCGCGTAGACAGATGCGGCCATAAGCCCTAGGAGTTTTTGTATCGTGATTATTTGTATACGACGTGGGGACATGACATAATGGGCCAGTTCCTGGATGTGCTTTAGCCGTGGGTCTGGGAGGAAAGCCATCCCCACTGTAGAGTCCAGATGCACACCAATGAATTGAATCTTTTGTGTTGGCCGGAAGATTGACTTCTCGGTGTTGAGAACTAGGCCGAGGTTCTGAAGCAGGTCTTGTGTAGTGGCTACGTCCCTTTCCGCTTGTCGTCGTGAGGGGGACACTATCAGCCAATCGTCTAGGTACGGGTACAACTCTATTCCCGATGACTGGAGAAAAGCGCAGACAGTGGCCATGCACTTTGTTAACACTCTGGGTGCGGTTTTTAGTCCGAATGGCAGGACGGTGAACTGATAGATTTCCTTCCCGATTACAAAGCGGAGGAATCGTTGATGTGATTCGTGTATCGGGACATGGAAGTATGCATCTTTTAAGTCCAGGAGTGTGAACCACCTGTCGCGCCTGAGGAGGGGAAGTATAGCTGCCAATGTGACCATGCGGAATTTCTTTGTCACTATGTAATCGTTGAGTAATCGCAGGTCCAAAATCAGCTGCAGTCCCCCGTCTTTCTTTGGGACTGTGAAGTAACGGGAGTAGAATCCCGTCCTCAGGTTTTTTGTGGTGACGTGGGTGATAGCTCCTTTCTGTAGGAGGGCCTGTACTTCCTGATGTAATATGTCCGAAGGTGGTGTGATCTTTAGAAGTCCCGTCGGCGGCAACGAGGCGAATTCTATCTTGTAGCCGTACAGAATAATGTCTAAGACCCAGCTGTCTGTTGTGATTTGAGTCCATGCGTTGTAAAATGGCCGGAGTCTGTGGTGGAAGTTGGGTGGCGGTGGGTGAGTTCCCTGGGGAGAGTCAAAGGCGTTGTCTGTTAGATGCCTCCAACCTACCATGGGACTGACGGAATCTGCTCTGAGGATAGGTCTTCTTACCCTGGAAGGCAGAGTGCTGGGCAGACTGGAAACGCTGTGGCGGCTGTTGTTGTTGTTGTTGTTGTTGTTGTTGTTGCTGTCTGAAGCGTTGCTGAAATGGGAGCTGTCTAGGCCATCGGCGTGGGCGATAGGCCTGGTAAGGCTGTGGTTGGTAGAAGCCCATCTTCTTAGCCGTCATCCTGGCCTTGTGTAACGTGTCCATTGCCGCATCAGTAGTGGTATTGAAGAGCCCTTCCCCATCAAAGGGCAGGTCCTCAATTCTGATCTTGGATTCTTGAGAGAGATTGGATGACCGGAGCCATGCGTGTCTCCTTAGCGCTACCGATGCAACCATTGCCTTGGAAAGGCAATCCATCTGGTGTCTGGCCGTTGACAGCTCTTGTTTTGCTAGGGCAGTTGCTTCCTTCTAGAATACCTGTGCCACCTCTCTGATGTCGTCTGGAAGGTGTGAGTATAGGGCAGCAACCTTGTCCCATAAGAATAAGCTGTATCTTGCCATCATGGCCTGGTAGTTCGTGATCTTCATGGCCAAGGCTGTTGAGGAATAAACTCCCCGACCAAAACCATCCAGTTTTCGCCCCTCACGGTCAACCGGGGCCGAGTGAGATTTGGACGTCCTCCCCTGCGCCGACTCAACGATTACGGAGTTGGGTTTGGGGTGTTGAAAGAGGAATCCTGCATCCTTTTCTTGTAGCTTGTAGAGGGAGTCTACTCGTTTAGAGACAGGCCCCATGGTTGCTGGGGTGCGCCACGATTCCTTTGCTGTACGGAGAAGAGTTGGGATTAAAGGCATTGCCATCGACGTGGTTGTCTCCCCGTACATCACATCGTAGATGTAATCTGTGCAGTCTTCTTCTGGCTGAGTAATTTCCACCCCTAGGGACTGCGCTAGGCGTTGCATAATTTCCTGAAAGGATACCACTTCTACTGATGGAGATGACCGTCTATCTGTCCCTACATCCTCCTCAGGTGAGGGGAGTGAAGGGGGTGGGTCCACAGAGGAAGCGGAGTCAGATACGTAGTCATCCTCTGAGGGCGTTGGAATTGGTGCCCTAATCTCCATTGGTGGGAGTGGGGCTAGCGGGGAGTCTGGTGGCTGGGTAGCCTGCGGCGGTACCGACATGGAAGCGGACGGTAAATTCCTGTGACGCACCGTTCCTTTTCTCTGATCTTCAAGTCTCTCCCCTGTGTAGGGGTCGAAGAGGAAGTCGGGTTGCTGTTCCCCCAGCCTCGGCATGGGTAGACCGTGCCACGATTGTATCGAGTGGTCGGAGAACTGGTCCCATTCGCGCGGTGGTGTCGGCGATGGTGATTGGGTCCTACATGGTGGTGTCAAAGCCCTCGGTACCGATGTCGGTATCGGAGATGCGAATGGTGACAGTGAGTCAAAAGCCTGGTCTACCGATCCCTGCAGCGGCGACGAGAAGAGCAGGTGAAGCCTTGATGTGGGAGGGCTGCGGTGCAGGATCTTTGCGTCGGTACCGGTCGGCTTCGCTGCTGGGGTAGCCTTCCTCGGTATCAAGGTGTGTCTGTGCGTCGATACCGGTGGCGTTCCTGGGGTCGGCCACGACAGCGGCAGCGACACCGATGTTGGAGGCGATGGCATCGGCTTGGCCATCGGTACCGGCGAGCGCGTCGGTACCGAGGATGATTTCGAGGGCGGCTTGAGCTTCGGTGTCGAGACTGCCTCTTTGAGGCTCGATTTTGACGGGGGTCTCTTTTTGTCTTTTTTCTTCTGAGTCCCCTCCTTTGAAGGAGCTTTGTCTCCTTTACGGCTCTTCGCTTTCTCCGCCTCAGCGGGAAACGAGGGCTTAGACTTCTTTGGTCGGGCGGGCTGCTCCGCCGGGGTCGCCTCGGCAGTGGGCGCGGTGGTCGGGCGTGCCGGGGGGTCCGTGGCCTCTAGGGCCTTCTTCCACAGCAGGGCTCAGAGTTTATTAGCCCTATTCTTCTTGGTCTGCCTTGAGAAATGGAGGCAATGTGGACAGGTCTCCACTATATGGGATTCACCCAAGCAAAGAAGGCATTTTGAATGGCCGTCAGAGAGGGTCATTTTAGTGCCGCATACTGTGCAGCCTTTAAAGAGGGCGGTCTGGGCCATCTTGTTCCCGTACGTCGGAAGGCGGGAAAGAATTGGCGGAATCCCCACACCCGGATACCAGAAACGGTGAATAATAAGAGGATGTAGATCGGAATATAGAAATAGCTGAGAAAGATTCACAGGCAGAAGGAAATACACAACAGCAAATTTTAGAAATAGATTTATTTTTTATTTTATTTTTTGAAGACGAAGGAAAGAAGGAAAGGATCAGAAAAGTGAAGAAAAGAGGAATGAGAGAGGAATAAATCTAGGCTATTATTCAGCAGATTACGAACGATTAGAGAAGTTCTTCGGTGAGGCAACCAGCAAGGCGGTCGAAGAAGAACTGAGGTAGGTGGGAACCCAGGCATGCGCGATAGCACGGTGGGGGGGAGGGGTTCCCGCCAATAATTTCTAGGCTTTGAAGTTCCGGTTTGAGGCTCGGCGCCAGCGCGAGCCCATAGTGTGTGATGCACAGAGACCACAAAGAAGAACTTGTGGATCTTCAGATGTTGTGGCCTACAGATCCCAGCAGCTCTCATCACTGACTATGCTAGCTAGGGATGATGGGAGTTGTAGGCCAAAACATCTGGAGGGTCACAAATTCCAACTCTGTTATGTACAGAAAGCCAATTCAATAATTTGGCCCAGCAGTAAGGTCTTACAAATGATGGGGTACCAGCTTGATACACAGACAAACACTATCCAAATTCAGTAGGCAAATGGAGCAGTCCTTTTACGTTTTTATGCACAGCTCACCCAATAACTGCGAACCTTCCCCAAGAAGAACATAAAGTTGCTTATATCAAGACATCCATGCCAGCATGGTCTGCCTTGAGGCAAGAGGTCCTTCCCCATCATTTTCTACATGATCATCTTCAACTGGAGGTGCTGGGAATTAAACCTGGGACCTTCTGCATGCAAAGCATAGGCTGTACTGCTGAGCTATGGTTCCTCTTAGGGAAGCCCAAGCAGATGCAGCCGGTGCGACACTCGACCAGCGCACGTGAGCCCTCAAGAGCGCTCGGGTGTGGCTCCACCCTGGCTTCCAGGATCGCAGCCTGTGCCCTTTGGGAAATTGTGCATTTCTCTCCCCTCCCCCGCTGCCACCGCCGATCGGGGCCTTAAAGGCCCTGTTAACACTTGCGTCAATAGGGCCTTTAAGACACCCATCAGCGGGAGGGGGAGAGAAACATGATTTCCCCAAGGCTGGTGAAATTGCATGTTTCCTTGGGGAAATACACAATCCCCCCCATGGGGGCCTTAAAGGCCCTATCAACACCTGTCTCCAGAAAGTGCATATTTCCCGCACTGCGTTAATGGCAGCCACCATTAATACCATGGGGAAAGGGCCGAAGCTAGGGCAGGCAGCTGCCGAGCCCTTGCGAATCTTGTGAGCACTCGGCAGGGGCTCGCAGGACCTAGTTTGTGGGGGTGGGTTGAGAAGGCGGCGAGGGTGTTTGCAGGGCGAGCGCTCCCTGAGCAACCCAATCCGTACCTCTTCCTGTCTGGAAGGGTTACTCATATTGAAGGACAGCACATATCTTTGTCCTATTTGACCATTACTCACACTATGGATGGCATGTGTGTGTCCAGTTGATTTCTTGCAATACCGGGCTGGACATCTGTACCCAGCCCTGATAACGCATTGAAGATCCTGTCTTGTTACTTTCTCTAACACCCACCCACACCAGGAAATTCCAAGCCCAGATGAATCAGATAATTCCGCTTGACACAGAGGGGCTTGTCTGGCAAGAGATCCCACTGTCAAGATGGAGGGTAGATTGACTGCTAAATGATACCTTGTTTCCTGGCCTGCAGAGATCGGGGTGGTGGGTAATATAGTTTTTTAAAAAATGCAATCAAAACCAATTTACAGCACAATCTTATGCAATGTTTAGGCATGGGGGAAAACCTACAATTCCTAGGATGCTGGGAGTTGTGGCAACTTTTTTCTGTCTAAACATGCATAAGGCTGTGCCCTTACTTGATTTAAAAAGACGCAAGGGCAAGTGACCCAGATTAAACCAAGCCACAATGCACAGCACCGGAGGTGCTCTGGGACGCATTCCTCAGCCACCAGTCACTTCCTTCACATCCTCTGCTGGTAGCTGCAACCTCTGAGTTGCATGGGGTTGGGAGGTACCCAGCCTGCTTTGGCAGTTCTGTGATCTAAGCCTAACGCCCTTCCCCAACCTGGCGTCCTCCAGATGCATTGGACTCCAATGCCCATCCTCCCCAGCCAGCTGCCTTTCCCAGTGGTTAAAGGTCTTTTCTTTTTAACTCTTCCAGGTTGCCATGGCTTCCTTGTCAACAGTTACCAGAGGATTCTTTCTGAGTGGCTTCTGGTGAGCACGGCTGCACAGCAACGACACAAGGCGTGCTTAGCAACCGAGCTGATAACATACAGCAGCCGTAGGAAGACAGAGGCCCGAAAGGAGGACTAGCCAGGGAAGAGAGGCGGTGAGTTGATGGAACCGTAGAGCCGGTTTTTGGGGAGTGGGGTCGTGCCACAGTTGACCTGGTTCAGGCGACTGCAGGGAATTGTAGCGGGGGGGGGGGGGGAAATCTGTCTAAACGTGCATAGGGATTGTGTTCTTCGTTGGTTTAAAAAGACACAAGAGCAAGTGTGTTTCCCAGCCACTGTCATTCAAACTGGCCCGTGGTCTTGAACTTCCTTTCTGCCATTCACCCACTTTGTTTTAATTTATTTATGTGAAAACCTTCCCTCATCTGACCTGTCACTTATCCCTACAATGACTATCCTCTTCTTCAATCTATAACTTAATCAGGGCTGGCCCAAGAAATTCTGGCAAATCGAAATGCCACCGTTGTCCATCTCTTCCTTTCCCCCAAACTTCTACCGATGGTGGTAAAAAAGCTTGCTTTTAAAAATTTTTGAAGTAGCTCAAAAAACTCAGAAAGGTAGCCGTGTTGACTGTAAGGAAAAATATATATCCAAAATTCATATTAGGGCAGTGCATTTATTAAGCTAACTCATTAGGTCACAAAATTGGATGCAAGCTTTCAAATTCTTCAGAATTCATCATCAAACAAGATGGTAGACAAAGCAAGACTAACAAAGGGGATGGAGGGGATGTTTTGTACTTTTTACGCTGTCGTTTTTTCCCATCAACTATACCAGGTTGATCTCCCAGATAAGTGTGCAGACCAAATATGACTCTTTCAACTTAGTGAAAAGCTATGTGTCATGTGTGAGTTCAGTTCTCTGCACACAGGACTGGGCAGATGGGATAGAAATGTATCAGCAGTAGGTGAGTCCCACACCAAGCAGGGGGATTCTGGGAATTGTAGTCCAACACATCTGGAGGCCACCAGGTTGGGGAAGGCTGCTAGTAAACCTGCCAGCTGAAGGTACCTCCTGCCTTTGCTTCAAGATGTGGCCAGCCCAATCTATGCAGATTTTCTTCTATGTAATTAAAGTTTCTTTATCGCCATTTCAAAATCATGCTAATTAAGAAAGGGTTTTAGTTATCTTTTGGCGGAAGGATCTCTTGGGAGGGAGGGCAGTGGTTTCTGCAAAGTTACCCTTCCTTAAACAAAGGCATACTACTGGAGTTCAGACAAAAGACACTGTATATCTCAACCAAAGGCTTAGATGTCATGAACGATGTCTGCAAGCTTTGCTGGTATTGTGGCCAAGCTATGCATAAAGGCTGCCGAACTTAACAATCTAACATATTGAACAGTAGGATGAAGTACAGCTCATTGCAAGAATAGGACCCTCGTATGGCTTGCTTTGGCTCCATCAACTACCCACACCCAGGAACACTGGAATGTTGCCTGCTCTGTAGGCGTAACTCAATGAAAGTATTATTCCTTTCCCTAAAAAGAACACAGTTTGTGCCTTGGTTTGTGGCAGGGGGTGGGTGGGACATGCTTAAGAGATGCCTTCCAAAAAGCACATTTCCCTGCTCCATGGAGGCTGGTGCCTCAAATGTCTGCCGGGCCATGAATCCTCTCTGGGTTTCAGTCAGAACTCTAAAGGAGCTCTCCAAGGTGCTGGACCTATTTTGGAGGCTGGGCTCAGGATCTTGGATAGGTCCTTTAAAGTTTTGCCTGACTGGAACCCAGAGTAGATTCACAGCCTCACTGACATCGGAGCCACCAGCCACCCCTGTCCCCACTCAAGTTTGATCCACCCTCCTTCTCTCTCTCTCTCTCTCTCTCACACACACACACACACACACATGCACAGTCCTGCTTGATCAGAGCAAGGGTTCATCCATTCCAGCATTCTATTCCCACAGTGGCCGACCATCTGCCCATGGGAAATTCACGAGTGCAACATGCTCCGCATCAACTGCTCTACATGGGCATATGCTGCCTCTGGTTCCCAATGGGAATGCCCCCTTTTCCAAGTCACACCCACCTTGCCTTTTGTCTGAGCCAGCACCTCTAGGAGCTGAGTCCTCACGGCAGTAGCTGAGTCCTGGGATGGTTTCTACCCCCACCCCCACCCCAACCATCCCCGATTGGGAAAGGTGTGGGTGTGCAAAGTCTAGGGGGTAAGAGAATTGGGGGGCATCACATGTCAGCACTGGGGGGGGGTGCCACTCACTTTGCTGGCACGTGGACCCCAACGTCCTTATCTTGAGCCAATCTGGCCCTTGGGTCAAAACAGTTTCCATATCCCGGATGAACTGTTTTGATGCCATTCCACCACCTCTTCCCCCAGCCATGTGCTGTGACCTGCCCGGGAGGTTGACCTATTTGCACTCCGCCGCCACTCTTTTTTGATGTCCAGAATTAAGTTGTTAACTTCAGTTTAATTTAATTTAGAGGTGAATGTGTTGGATTTGGATTGGGAAGTCCTGGGTTCAAACTCACACCTGACTATGAACTCACTGGGAAAACCTGAGCATCTCTCTCTCTCTTTCTTGTCTAATCTACCTCAAAAGCCTTCCATTGGGATAAAACAGGTGGGGGAACCATGTACACCTGCCTTCCTCAATCCGGTGCCCTCCACCTCAATGACCTACAAATACCATGATTGTCTGGGAGATGCTGGGAGTTGTAGTCCAAGACATTTGGAGAGCACCAGGTTGGGGAAGGCTGGTGTACACCACCCAGAGCTCCTTGAAAGAAGGAACAAGATTTTTAAAAAGGTAGTAAATCCCACGTAGGCAACATTCTGTCTTAACTTGGAAGGTCCCAAGTTGTCCAGTGTTTTGCAGTATGAATAATTATAATGAAAATGGAGAGGAGGTAAATCTAGCTGAAGCAATCAATATGTTTGCCATGGCCTTGGAGGGAAACTAAACAGCCAGTCCCAGTTGCAAGCAGTGATGTGGGTTTCCTGGGGACATTTTATTTTCTGTTGCTCTAAATTGATGGTGTTTTCATTTAGCATGTTGATTTGATTTACATTCAGTAAACAGAACTAAATAACTGGAAAGTTTTTTTCAATAGCCAAAAGCAGTTGAACAGAAAGACTTGGACAGGGGGTGAAGAAATCTGATGAAGTGCAGTTAGTGTGACATAAATTCAAACAAATTCAAAGCTTTGCTTGGGCACTTTCAATGGAATATTTGTAGATATTAAGACATGGCAACACAATAGCATACTCTTCTCTTGCATTACTTTTGGAGAGAAAAAAACCCAGTATGATGGCAGTTTTATTTTCGATTCCTAATTATGACCAACATTGAATTTGCCTTCCCCCCCCCCCCCCCCTTTACAAGCACTGCACCCTGGGTTAACATTTCCATTGAGCTATCCACCACAATTCTAAGATCTCTTTCGTGGTCAGTGACTATTAGCTCGAGATCTCTTTCTTGGTCAGTCACTGCTAGCTTGGATCTCACCAGCATATGTGCAAAGTTAGTATTTTTTGCCTTGAGGCGCATCTCTTTACACTTACATTGAACCACAATTGCCATTTGAAGCACATTCCCCCAGTTTGGAGACATCCTTTTAGAGCTCTTATCGATTTCTTTTTGTTTTAACCACCCTAAATCATTTGGTGTCATCAGCAAACTTGACCACTTCACTGTTCACTCCTAATTCCAGATGATTGATGAACAAGTTAAAAAGCACTGATCCCAGTATAGATCCCTATGGGATCCCATGATTTACTTTCCTCCATTGTGAAAATTTACCATTTACTCCTACCCTCTGCTTTCTGAGCTTTAATCAGTTATGGGCTAAGAGGACCTCTCCTTTTAGCCCATAATTGCTAAGTTTGCTCAGGAATCTTTGTCAAAAAGCCTTCTGGGAGTCCAAGTAGATAATGTCTATTACATCACCCTTGCCCACAAATTTATGGACATTCTCAAAGAAATCTAAAAGGTTAGTGAGACAGGATCCAGCTTTTCTGAAGTCATGTTGATTCTTTTTTCAGCAGGACGTCCTTCTATATGCTTGATAATTTTATCTTTAAAGCTTTTCACCAATTTACTTGAAACAAACATTGAGCTAGATCCATCCTTGGCACTGGAAGCCCAGGTGGACTCTGTGGCCCACAGTACTTGTGGTCAGCTTTGGATAATCTGCCATCTACAGCCTTTCCTGGACAGGGACAACCTAGCCACAGTAGTCCATGTACCGGTAACTTCCTGATTAGACTACTGCAATGCACTCTATGTGGGGCTGCCCTTGAAGACGGCTTGGAAGTTGCAGCTAGTGCAAAATGTAGCAGCTGGGCTCCTCACTGGAGCATCCTATAAAGACCATATAACAATCTTAAAAGAATTGCATTGGCTGCCTATACGCTTCCAGTAAGTATTCAATGTATTGGCAATGACATTTAAAGCCCTAAACTGCTTGGGACCTTGGTACTTGAGGGAGCACCTCTCCATATGCATATATGCTTACTCAAGATTTGAGATCTGTTGGAGGACATACATTATGGTGGGACATGGCAGAGGGCTTCCCCTGTTGAGGCACTCCGGTTGTGGAATACCCTCCCCTTAGAGGCCCGGCTGGTGCTGACGCTGGCTTCATCTCGGTGCCAAGTTTGTTAGAAGAGCAGCAATTTCAGATGTGAGTTCTTGAAGAACTCTAAGATGGATGCCATCTGCCACCCAATGATTTGTTAACTTTTAATTTGCTAGTAAGGTCTAGAGCAAGCTGAGGGCCAAATTCAAATTCAAAGCTTTTGGGGGCTGCGTTCCAGTAGTAGAAGGAACTGAAGGGGAAAGCGGTAGGACAAACCCCATAAAACACGAGCGTATTTTATCTTAAAGCTCTTACTGCCAGTAACTAAGCCTTAGGGGAGGCATCTCAACCTTTTAGAATGGGAAAAAGCTGCTCAAAAGCCAGGAAACCACCAATTGATGGAGGAAAGGGGCAGATCCAGGTAAGGTTGCATGAACTTCTAGGGACCATCAGAGGGCCAGAATGGGACCTTCAGAGGGCCTGATTAGGCTCCCAGGCCTGAGATTCTGCATCCCTGGTCTAACACATCATCTCTTGTCACTATTTATCTCAGTTTCTGCAGCTCTCTTCCTGAAAACATCAATTCAGGCATGGTATTCAGCTTTTTTGCAGTCTCCATATCCACCTCCATTATTATCCAATGGTCCAACTGTCTCTCCAGCTGGCTTCTTGATTCTGATGCATTTAAATAATTATTTATTGTTGACCTTGATGTTATGTGTGATCTGCTCTTCAAAATAAGTTTTTGGATCTCACGTTTGTTTGCATTTTCTTTCTGCAAGTTTGCGTTCCTTTTCATTCACCTCATTTCAGCCAGTTTCTGAAGGAAACATTTTTTTCCTCCTCTAACAGCTTCCATGAATGATACTGCTCATTAACCATGCTGGTGTCCTCTTGCACATGGCGCTTAATTTCCTCACCTGCGATATACATTCTTGCTGAGCTTCTACTATTGTGGTCTTGAATAACTCCTGAGTATTTTGAAGAGATTTAATCTTGAACTTCCCCTTACAACTTCCTTTTTACCAATTCCTCATTTTATAGACATTTTCTCTTTTAAACTCAAATGTGACTGTGTAGGGCATTTTCTACCTAAATGTAAAGTAAATTTGATAGCACTGTGGTCACTATTTCCAGCTGGCTCAACATCACTCACATCTCACACTTGGTCCTGGATAGTACCGCTTAGGATTACATTCAGGGTTGTCTCCCCTCGGGTCAGTAACTGTTCTAGGGCACAGTGGTTCAGGTCATTGAAACATTTAACTTCTTCATTGTATCAAGGATAAAAATCCATTCTGGTTATAAGGCAACACTGTTTTATTGAGCGTAATGCAGCTGTAGGGAGAGAATCCTGCAGACAAATAACTTCTCCTCTGGCAGTGTGAAAAGCAGGTATATTTATACACAGTAGCATCTTAACCAGTTAGCAGTTGGCAAAATTCTAAAGCAAAACAAAGACAGATCAAAGAAAACTTCTTCATTATACCTTGTCAACAGATGGCCCGTAACTCTTCTAGCAATGTCAGATTGACCTGGATGGTCAGTCCTCCTTATCAAGCTAGCTTATTTGTCTTATACTATATCAAAAGGTCTTGACAGGTAAGCATTTCCTTCCAATTAAGCAGTTTCAGCATTACAGCACATTCAGGCACATACATCATTCCAATCCCATCATGCAGTTGATGTATCCTTACCACGCAGTTCACTTGCAAGAACCAAACTACATACAGAGGCCTACATACAGAGCAGGTATATATCAAGGCTTGTGGCCTTGCTTTCTCAGTTATGACTGGCACATGCGCTTATCCAGTCAATATAAGGGCAATTGGAGTAGCCCATTACTACAACACTTCCTCATGTGCATGCATCCCTGATTTAATTCTCCATCTCAAGATCACTCTGATTGTTCTTATCAGAGGGATGATAGCATGCTACCAGTAATAAATTACTTTTGGAGCCTGTTATTGTCACCCATTTCCCCCTTTTTAGGTTTTCTAGTTTTCTAGCCCTTCTTCTAGAGTTTATATCCAGAGATGAATGTTTTCCACTAATTCTATCCATTCTACCAGGTTTCTGTTATGCTCACTGTATCTAAATTCTCCCTTAAAACCAAGCACCCCAACTCTCCCTTCTTGGCTCAGACGCTTCTGGCATTAGATAGACGCACCTAGTCATGGTGTCCCTCTCCAGATGTCTCTGGCTTGTGCATTTTCTGCCATGGCCCTTATGCCTCCTTGAGCGCTCGTGACCCATTTCCTTCCTGTCTCTATTTGGGCAATTGGAAACGCCTTCACCTTTTCCCGCTAGGGATGATTCAACCTGAGCCATTTGCTTCCCAGCTCCTGTCTGCTTTTCAGCAGGGTTCAGTTATTGATTGATTGATTGATTGATTGCTGAAGCTCTCTGGGCAGTTCACAAAGTTAAAGCCATCAAACACAAATCAAAGTATAAAACAAACAATGGTACAAAACAAACAACAGTATAAAAACCCACTATAAAAATACAATATAAATGCACAACCCGGGTAAAACTGAGCAGCAATGCAGAGATCTATACAGATTTAAAATACAGTTTAGAATCTGCACTGCCACTTTTTCGATGTTAAGTGCCAGCAGTCTGGTTCCATTCTAGTTCAAGTGGAGTCCATCCCTTTTCTATAGGCCTGTCTTGTCCCAAAATGTTCCAGAGCGCCTAACCCATCTGAATCTCTCCTCCCTTCACCACCGTCTTATCCACGCATTGAGACTCCTCAGCTTTCCCTGTCTCCTTATACTTGCGCATGGAACAGGTGGGTGAATATAATAGCAGAATATTTTCTGGGAAATTTTCCAATCCACACCACCGGTTGAATGGTACTCATTTGATTTAGGGCACCTGTGTTGGAAACTCCCTAAATCCTCAACTGAGCAATGTGCCTTATTAGGGCCAATCAAAATGTCACAAAATAATGCGAGCTTTCAAGTTCTCCAGTACTCTTCATCAAGCTGGGTGTTACCGAAAGCACAGGGGGGGAGGGAAGGGGGGGATGTTGTAGCCACAAGGTCCACATTTATTTATTTATTTATTTATTTATTTATTTATTTATTTATTTTATTCCATTTATATACCGCCCCATAGCCGAAGCTCTCTGGGCGGTTTACAAAAATTAAAAACATTGAACAATTAAAACACCGATATACAAAATTTAAAAGCATAAAACATAAAAACAAGTTAAAATTACAATATCCTTCTGGGTCAAAGCACAACAACAACACAACAACACAAAAAACCCTCATCATATGCTGTTAAATGCCTGGGAGAAGAGGAAAGTCTTGACCTGACACCGAAAAGATAACAATGTTGGCGCCAGGTGAGCCTCGTCGGGGAGATCATTCCATAATTGGGGGGCCACCACTTGGGATGCTGCCAGACAGGGCTTTCATTGTGCAATTGTCCCACCTCAACCACAGAAATATTACATGTGTGTGTGGTCCAGACAACATCAGCTTCCTTTGTAACTCTTTTGTGTTTTCTCACTGTTTCTTCAGTCTTTTTTTTTTACCACAAAATAACCCATTGAGGAGGGAAAGACAGAGTTGCTGCACAATGCCTTTTGACTGGTAGCGCTGGGCGTGCTCCGTCTGGAAGCATCCTATCTCAAGGTGGAGATTTCACACTGGCTGAATTCGTCTCTGCTAGGTGCTGCCAGTGTTGGGTTACACCTGGGATTCTTACATGTTGAAACCGTGGTGATTGGGGTCGTTGCATCTCTGAATGTCTCTGCTTCTGCTTTTCACAGCAGGACGCTGCCATGGCTACTCTGAGCATGAAGCCGGGCCAAAGGTTCACACTCCCAGACTGGCAGACCAACTGTGCCCTCCTCTCGACCAATGCTGAGCGACAACGCTCTGCTTCCCACCAGATCAGGCAGGAGGCCCGGGTCCTTCGCAATGAAACGAACAACCAGGTGGGCATCTCTTCTAGTGCCTCTGGAGCATTTCAACATCTGTTCTGTAGTTCCTCCTGAAAAACTGGGAATGTGGGCAGGGGAGAGAGAAGCTAATTTCAAGTCAGAAATTTGGAGGTGGAGTGACTTAAGGGAACAAGAAATCATTGCAGGGCATCCAGAACATAAGTACAGGTTATCTGGCATGGTTAGAATTATTAGTATTTAATACAGCACAATAAAACAGAATATTACCTATAATAATGAAAGAGAATGAATCTGTATTTCCATACATCTTTCAATACCATAGTACAAAGACCATGAAACCTAGACAACTGAAACTTGGCAGGCATATTAAGGGGACCCTAGCGGTGTGTACCCCAGGGATATTTTGTTTTTAAAACACTAAGGACCCGTTCAGACAACACACTAAGCCATGGTTAGGCTGCTAAGCCTTTGCAGCAAGTTGTTAATGAGTATGTTTAAATTGTGGTTATGTAGCCACCATGGTTAGGACTGGTTTACACAACATGCTAAGTCATGGTTCACATGACACATTAAGCCATTGTCTTTAGCTCAAAATGCTTAACCACCATGGGTTAGCATGTCATCTGAACAGGGCGTAATTAATAATTTAAATGTGCCTCTATGGTTGAAGTCTACGATTTAATCTTCCGCAGCTAGTGAGAGAATCCAGCAACGTTTGGGTGGTTACATGTTCTCCACCTCTGGCTTAAAAATTTAATTATAACCTCTTTTATTTATTTCCTATTTTATTCTTGTTTTCTGCAATGCCATGTGCATTGATGGTGCTATATAAAGAATTAAATAGTAGAGAGGCGACCTTGAGGGCTTACGCCCTTCCTTCTCCCTGTAAGGGCATGAGCATAGCGGCTCAGTGCTATCTGAAAGGGTGATTTGAAAACCCTCTGGCTCCTTTTCTCCTCTTCAGACGAAATGGGATGAACACGACAATCGTACGCGGCTTAACGAGCGGATCGACTGTGTCAATCGATGGAAGGAAACCCTGGACAAATGCCTCACAGACATCGACATGGAAATCAACGCCTTGACCCAGGTATGTGGTCTCACAATCCATCCCAATCCGCCAACCCAATCCCCCAGTGAAGTTTGATAAGCAGTTCAGCATCCTGAAAATAAAAACCTGGTAAGCTGTCTAATAGCAGCTCAGACTATGGCTGCCTCTACAAGAGAGGTTTAAAGCTCTTTCAAGGCGCTTAAAATTTTTTACCTCTACAAGAACGGAGCGCAAATCGGGCGTAGAGGCGCGTTATCTCTTCAATTATGCGCATTATCGAATGCGCGTTAAATCGCAAGTTTTATTTTGCTCCGGCCGTTAAAGCGCATTTTGACTATGTGAACAAGCGCTTATGCGCATTAACTACTTGTAAAGCACATTTTGGTCATCCGTTAATGCGCTTCATCGCCTCTCGCTGCCTCTCGTGCAGAGGTATTAGGTGTAAATGCGCTTCAGCGATTATGCGCATAATCGCCTAACCGGGCGCAAAAGCGAATCCTTGTAGAGGGGACCAATTTATCTATCTAGCTCTGTATTGTCAGACAGCACAGCCAAGGCCGGCCCTGCCCTTAGGCAAAAAGAGGCCAAGCTGCGGACACAACTCAGGCAGCAAATTTAGGGAGTCATGAAAGGGCAGCAAATAGTTACTTAATTAACTATGCTTACTTTTTTTTACTGTCAGGAGTGGGGAGAGGCAATAGGAAATTTTTCTGCCTCAGCTGCCAAAAGAACTTGACACTATGTATCTCGATGTGGCTGGGGGAAGCCATCTCAGGCAGCAAATTATCTTGGGTTGGCCTTGAACACAGCAGCTCTGCAGGGTTTCTAACTGGAATCTTTGTTTTTGAGCCCTAGCTGGATTGAATTTGGGACTTTCTCCATGCAATCATATGTTCAAGCGCTGAGTTATGGGTCCCCCTCCACCACCACCGAGAATAGGTTCAGGGACATTCAGTGAGCTTTCTACCTGTCGGGATGGAGCTTCCACACCCTGCATCGCTCACTTCCCATGACTAAAGGAAGCACACACAATCATGCAAACTAAGAAAATACATGCAACTCTTGTTTAATTTGAGTATAATCCATTCAGATTGCAGAATTGAGCTTTCTTGATGCAGAATTTCATCTTGGCTTGCAATTTTGGTTTGCTCTTAAAATCCAAAGTCTGCACAGGTTTGTCTATAACTGTTGAGGATCTCCAAACTTTTTTGCCTTGCCCAAGCCTTTCCAAAGGTGCAATTCAGGGCCAAGTCTCATAACCAAAGTGTGTCGGGTGGTTCTGTGCAGAAGCTGACATGTGATGGGTTCATAGTCAGCCAATAGTTCCTAAGTCACTGAAGATCTGCTGAAACGGTTCACGTATGAAAACCTGCTTAAGGTGAAAGTTGAGCATCTTCATGTGCTAGAATCCACTTGCCCCTGCTGCGAAAGTTTCCCCAAAGGAAATCTGACTGGTCCCCACAAATCGATGTTGTTTTTAGTTCTGACAGCCCCTTCATATCCTCAGAGAGGAAGAAAGGTGAAGTCAATCCCTAACCTTATTCTAACTTTTCCTCTTCAGATGAAGGAGGAGGCGGAGAGAGCCCTGCAGGCAAAGAACTTGCCACTTGATGTGGCCATTGAAAACCTCACCCTCCGGGAGAGTCGCCGAGCCATCGATGTGGTGAAGGACCCTGTTGAGGATGAGCTGCATAAAGAGGTGGAGGTGATTGATGCCGCCAAGAAAACCCTTCAGCAGAAAGTGAGCGAAGCCTTTGAGCAGCTCTGGTAAGTCCAAGGGTCGGATAGTCAATCACAGCTTTTGGGTTTGGTTCCTGAGGCCTGAAGCTGGATTAAAGGATTGCACAATGTGGGGACAAACATCTTTCTTGGCCTAATGGCTTGAAATAGCACAAACCTCTTAGCAACATCTTATTTATTATTTTATATATATCCCACATTTCTACCAAAAATTGTGCTCAAGATAGCCAACAATACTAGCTTCCTTCCCTCATATACTCCTTTCCCTCATATATTCTTAGCTTCTTTCCCACATAGACTTTTCACCATAGTTAGACATCTTTATAGTGCATCTCAAACCTTTGGAGTAACTGGGTATTACTGGCGTAAATCAGTAAGATTTACGCCAACCTTGTAAGGTATGTTGGTATTTTATGCTTGTTTTAATTAATTGAAAGGATTTATATCCTGTCTTTCAAACACTTTCCCAGGGTAGCTTACACAACTAATTAAAAACAATAATACAGATAAAAACAACTTTTAAAACCTTAGAATCATTCCTGTTTTACTGAAGCAGAACTGAGGCTACGAGAACAGAGGCTTGCCTCATATCCCTCATAAACTTATGACAGAAGTAAGATTTTAACTGGAGATTTAACAGTTCATGCTCTTGACTAATATGTTACACTAGGCTCAGTTCAGAAAACACATTAGTCAACGAAGTGTGTAAACCCCACTCAACGGTTGAGTTTTTAGGAGGTACTCCCCACGCAACATGTTCCAACTCCACCGTTGTGTGACTCTGGGTTACCATGGAGTTGAGTAAAATCCATAGTGATGTTTTGTTGACAGTTCCTTCTCCCTCAGTCTTCCCAATGGTATCCCATCAGCCATTGCTGCAAAAAACAATCCTGGTGGCTCTCCTAGAGTGGCACTCCCTCCTTTTGCTGCTCTTACCAGAGAACTTTGTAGCCAGTGGGAAAGGTCAACTCAACACAACAGAAAACTCCATGGAGCCCACCCCACAACACGCAACACAACAGTTGTGCAGGAACTCTCCTCTGCACAACGTGGATATTCTGAGTGGAGTGTTTTCGGGAAAAAACCTCCACTGTTGCATGGAGTTTCCCCACCAGGTAACACATTTGTCAATGGTGGTGTAAAAATTACACCATGAAGCTCTAAAACCACAGTTGAGAAACTTGTTGTCTGAACTGTGCCTAGCTCTCCAATATACCTTTTAAATTTCCTTTTGTATCCTTGTTTACATGTCCGGCCACTACTTGATCATGTTCTTGGAATTTAATTCTGAACATCATCTAGTACTTCGTTCTGAAAATAAAGGCCATGAGACGGTTTATACATCCCTTATTCTGCAATGAAATAGGTGGAAAATCAGAGCCCTCTAATAATTTAGGGGCTCTTTCCCTATTGTGTTGAAGTTTTTTTTGGCTTCTGATTGACTACCTTACATGATCCAAAGGTTAGATTTTAAAGCAATTGTAGAGGTTGTAATTACAGAGAAACTATAAATAATCCCTTTGTTTTTATTAAAAGTGGCTTCACGATGTATGCAACTTGAATGCAGACCATCACAGCTACACTTGTATGTTGTGTGCTGTGTTTAGCATACATGGAGATGCATGGTAAACTATTGTGCTGGAGCATGGAGATTATTTGATGACCAGCCATTACCTGAACCCCCTAATTATTTGTGCTGATCACTAAACCAAATGAAACTGGAGGAAAACTGGAAGCTGACACTTGAATTCTCTTTTGGATCCTTTGACATCTCTGTTCTCCCACACCCTGCCTTTGCTTTTCATTCCCAGTCTATTGCAAGAGGCCCGTCAGCAGCTGAACTTTGACCATCGCGGGAAAATGGAAGGCTTGGAGATTGACCGGACCTGCGTTTCCCTCAATATCAATTCTCCCAACATCTCCTACAAAGTCAACCCTACCCGAGTTCCGATTGGGTAAAGTTGTGAGCCTCACACGTCAAGGGGACTTGACTCCCTCTCCTATTCTTCCCAAATGGACAGCTTGCAGGGCCGCGGTGGGTGGGTTGTATTTGCCTGAAATGGCATTCAGTTCTTGTAAAGAAACAAGGCCAGTGCTAAGTATGCACAAGAGATTCATGTCGTAATTACAGAGAGGTGCTTTGGGCTAGAGTCAGACAATAGTTTCTTTTTTCAAAAAAGTTGACAGCACAATACAGAAGCACTGCTTCCCACAATCTTGCATGTCCGTTTCTTTTCCCCCACTGTTGTCTCTGGTCACACAGGGGGTGGGAGGAACATCTCCCCTCCTCCAACATACCAACCTATACTGCATTCCTCTTTGGAGGCCCTTCTCTGGGTGCTCTTGACAACTGAAATAAGGTGGGTGGCAGCAACAGAGCGGGCCTTCTCTGCAGTGGCACCCCATCTACAGAATTCTCTTCCCTAGGAGGCTCACCTGCCATCTACACAACTCTTTTTTCTGTCAAGCAAAGATCTTTTTTATTATTATTTTTCAAGGCTTTTTAAAATCTGATGTACACTTCAATTGAAGACAGAGAGGAATCTAAGAAGGAGGAATTGATCAAAGTAAAACATCAATCAGCCTTGATAACCCCGAGTCTTTTGAGTGGGGGGAGGCTGGTAATGCCTGAGGGGAGGGGACCATGTGGCTTAATCCTGCCTGGCCAATATTAGAAAGGTCTTTAACCGCCTCTGCCCCTCCATTTCTGGGGTCTCTGGAATCTCTTCACATGGTGCCAGTTCTGACTCCAGCTTTGATCCCAGAGTTTATGCCTGAGGTGGAGCATCCAAATGACATATCCTCTTCCACTCATTAATGGAGGTGGGGAGCATACCCCACTAGGAAGCTGTCCTGTGCAAGGCCCATTGAAGTGAATGGTCCTATGCTTGTGTGTAGCTCCCGTTCACTTCAGTGGGTGTGCCCAGGAGAGCTTCTCAATGGGGTGTGCCCCATGGATCAGATCTGTCTTCAACCCAATCCAGCGCATGATGAGTCTATGCCACAGTTTGCCTAACGGTAGGACCACCTTTTCCTGTCATACACCAGCAGCGTTACATCTCGCAGTCCAACACGTTGTTCACCGTGTTGTTTGAGCTAGGGAAAGAAAGAGAGAGATTGAAAGCAAAACTCATTCTAACCAACCAAACCAGCTGATCCTTCTGGCTATTGTAGATCGCTCTCGGCAGAGCAGTGGGACCAGTGCAGCCAATATAACAAGGACCGAGCCGAGGCAGAAATTAAAGCAGCGGCAGAGTTGCGGGAAGCCATAGCGCTCACCATTGCCCAGGTAAACTACTTAGGTTCCCACTGACTTACAGGAACTGCTTCATTCATAATTTAAATTATTTAATATGATGGAGCAGACATGAATTCATTAATGTGGGAGTGGGTCCATTCTGAAAGTGGCTTGTTTTTGTTTTTAAGATTCTACTATTTATAAAGTCTAAAAGTTCTAATAAAATATGAAGTGGGGAAAGGGGGGCTTTCCACATTGTTGGCGGACTTGTAAGGTGTAAACTTATTAAACACTAGTAGAGAATTTGGTAACCCAGATTTATACAAAGGCATATTTCCTTGGACTCCTAGGTATGGACTGACATGGTTGCAAGGAGTACTTTCTAAAGATAAAGGCATCTTGTTAGTAGAGGCAAGATTATTATTAGCTTAACACCTAAGAAAATCAGAACAAGAACCCTAGGATAAAGGAATGGTACCTTGAACTTTAGGATCTAGCAGTGTCGAATAAGATGGCATGGCATCTTTGGCAAATTTAGGATTAATAGATTTGGAGAGGGTTGGAGGTGTCTAATGGGGGTGGGGAATTTGGGACTCCATACGAAGTACTATTAGAGGAAATATCTTTCCATTACAACTGTGAAATAAAATAGAACTTGAGTAATAGTTACTGTTGATGGGTGTGGGAATGCATCAATGCCATATTGTATATTTTCTTGGACAGTGGTGTTATGGTATTCTTGTAAATTTATGTTTCGCAAATAAAATTTTAAAATAGAAACAAAAGACAATTTATCTTACCAATATGAAATCTTGATGAGGGAATTTGCTTAGTGAGGGGTACAATCTAGCCATCATTTGGAGAGAATTGATATAGAGAGGGGTGTGGAGGGGGAGAGAGGTGTAAAATCAGCACAATAGCAAAGCAAAATGAGGTTCTGGATCTTCTATGGATGGAGTCCGTCGTAAGTGAGAATATATTAGAAAGCTAGCTAGTCTAACAATTGCTCTGTATGAGCCACTCTAGCAATACCCTTTAGCATTGCTAAGAAATGGTACACAGGATGGGACTGTGCAGATAAAAGAGGAGGGGCCTGCAAATTAAAGCAAAACTGCTAATCTAGCAGCAAATTCCTGAAGAAGACATGTGAATCTAAGGTGCATCAAGTTCATCCAGCTCTTAGCTCCCCATCCCCTACAAAAGCAAATTGTGATTGTGCCCTAGTTCTTGCAGAGATGGTAAAACTATGTCTGGCTGTGCCACTTCATACTGCAGGAAGGGCACCGTGTGCAAAAAAAATCCCTGCACACAAACTTAACATGTTGGGGAGCTAGATTGTAGCCTAACCTTTTTCCTGACATGCTAGTTTTTTATGTAATGGGGGTTTTGAAAGGAAAAAAGTGCAAACGTTCAGTAATCCTCTGTTGCCATCTGTAATGGTATAGCACAGATATGGTTTATCACCAAAGTAACAACTGGGAGTGTCTTTAGATATCTTTGTTCAAATTCTGAGAGTGCCAAGAGAGGCTGCAGAAAATTAAGGAACGTCCAGCTCCTGACCACCCATCAGGAAATGCCATAATCTAGTCAGCTGAAATCTTAAAAGGAACAGCAGTAATATAGATAACTTTTGGAGTGTGTGTAGTGGATAGAATGCTGAACTTAGACTGGGAGGCCCAGGTTCAAATCCCTGCTTGCCAATGAACTCTTGCTGGATGAACTTGGGCCAGTCTCTCATACTCAGCATCACCTACTTCATAGGACTGTTGAGAGAATAAACAGGCATGGCAGGTTTTGCATTTCAAAAACCTGCAAAACCTATTTGCCCAGGGAAAACAGCAGGGCAAGTGGAAATGTCTGTATACCATGTGTAGTGATGCCACCCTCCAACCATGTTCAATTCTGAAACTATGATTTCTCTCTCCACCTTAACTTTTGATGTACATTTCCCCCTCTAGACTGACAATGAGCTAGAAGCTCAGCGCGTGGCCACAGAATTTGCCTTCCGCAAGAGGATCCATGATTTGGAGAAGGCCCTTGATGAGCTGAGGTGGCAAGAGAAGAACGTAAATCTTTATTCTGTTGCTGGAGACTTGCAAATTTGTGAATCCATCATCTGGAACTTGCACATATAGAGAATGAATCCATGCTGAGTGTAGATTCATATTCTCGTTAAGGTTCTTTCGCACTTCAGGATGTTACCTTCTACAGACTTGGGTGGGTGGGCGTTCCCCTTCTTTAACTGCCTCAAGGATCAGGAGTTACACTTGTATGTACACATATAGTCATTCTCTCTGACCCCCTCTACAAGAATTCGATTTGGCGCCTGGTTCTCCGATTATGCGCATCTTCTTGCAATCACTGTTACGATAATGACTATACGCGAGAGGCGGTTAAGCACATAACTGGTGGCCCTACTGGTTGTTTGAAACGCGCTTTAAAGTGACTGAAATGCGGAGAATCACTTGTTTACATGGTCAAAATGCACTTTAACAGCCGTGGAGCAGAAAAACACGCTATTTAACGCGCATTCAATAATGCGCATAATTGGAGAGAAAATGCGCCTCTACCCCCGATTAGCGCTCCGCTCTTGTAGAGGTAAAAAATTTAATGAGACTTGAAAGAGCTTTAAACCTCTCGTGTAGAGGCACCCTCTCTAACAGCAGATACCCAAGTGGAAGATGTATCTTCCCTATTGACATGGGATTAGAATTCAGCCTTAAGATCAACAGATGCATCTCTGGGTGGGAAATATCTTCATATCTGAGTTCCTGTACGATGTCTATTACAAATGTACAATTGCTTCCTGGTAGTACTAGTAGTCGTAACTTACAACGGCAGACTGGCCATGAAACCAGCCTTTTGAGAGAGATTTGTGCCTAACTTTCCTGCCCTGATGGTCACTAGGCATCTCACCGCCATACTAAATCCCCAGGACATCCACACTTAACGATCCTTCTCCCTTCTTTTTGGGGCCTGTGGGGGAAAGGGAGAGCTTGGGAGCAGCAGGTTACACTGAGCAACAGCCCCATCCTTATGGGCCTCCCTTGCAAATGGAGGCAGCAGCTTTTTAAATCATTAGGAGAAACTGCTCAGTCCCCAGCTGCGCTTTTCATGCTTCCTGCACAGTGTTTCTGACAATGAGCCGCCACCCCCTCTTCCCGTGGTGTCCTTGATTTTCCTCAGACCCTGGAAGAAATTGCTGAGATGGAGGAGGACGTCCGACGCCTGGAGGAAGATCTCCGGAACAAGGTGTGCAATCTGAAACTGGCTCACACCCGCCTGGAGACCCGGACTTACCGCCCCAACATGGAGCTTTGCCGTGACCAGGTACAGCAAGCCCGATTCCTTTTCAGCTTAGAGTTTGAATAGAGTTTGAACTGGCCTTGCGTGTGAGTGGAAAGTCAAGGCAGATTTGCTGGTTTTGTTGACCGTAATAAATTTTATTATTATTATTAAGTCAAGGCAGAGCGAGGGCATGACACTTCCCTGAAGGGCCCCTGTACTGTATCTTTGGAGGTTCTTTGCAGGACACTTTAAGCATTACACCCCACTGCCCATTCATGCTCGTCTAATCCAAGCACACATGCTAGAGGAAAAATCGCTGTAACCTGGGTGGGGAACCTTTCAGGTTCCGCCATAGTAGTAATGATAGGGGAACTCACGTGGGACTAATCGTGTAGCCTTAACAAGAGTAGCATTTGGTACTTGTGAACTCTAACAACTTTCTCCTGTCCTTGGCTTTCAGGCTCAGCACGGCTTGACGGATGAAGTCCATCAGCTAGAAGGAACCATTGCTGCACTGAAGCAGAAGTTGGCACAGTCCCTGTATGTCCCTCTATTTCCCTCTCCCTTTAAATTGTGAAAAGGAATAAGCCACCTTTGGAATGAGCATCATTTGCTCTTTGGGTAGCTCAAGGGTGCCTTTGGTTCAGTAGGTGTTGCTGTTGCTCTAGATGGCTTATTAAATTTATTAGACGTCTGTCCCACCACCACCAAAAAAAAAGGGGAAAAAAGGCTGAAGGCACCCTAACAACAGAGATTACAACACACAAATATTTCTAACATCTTAAAAAAATTAACAATAAAATACCAGGACCTGATAAAACAAATACATTCAGAAACCCTATCATATGCCACAAATTGTCAAATGCCTGAGAGTAGAGGGAAGTCTTAACCTGACACTGAAAAGTTGACGATGTTGGTGCCAGGTGGACCTCACTGGGGAGAGCATCCCACCAGTTGGGGCCACCACTCCCTTGTTGCCATCCTCTGAGCATGTTGCTCCCAGGTCCGAGACATAACCTGCTGCCTTCCAGATGTTTTGAAAGAAGAGCTGGTAGTAGAGAGGCGCTTCAGACAATACTGAAAATCACTTACTACTTTTACATGATAGCGAAGGACAGCCTTGCTCAACCTGGTGCCATCCAGATGTTTTGGACTTCAACTCCCATCAACCCTAGTTAGCATGGGCAAGGGTCAGGAATCCTGGGAATTGTAATCCACAACATATGGAGGGCACTAGGATGAGGGAAGCTGGCTGTAATGCCCAAAATGTTGATTATGCGTCTTTGCACCCCAGAATTAGTTATCACTTTCCAGAAGGAAAACTTGGTAGTTACTGGACAAAACAGTGGGTTCTGATGATCCTAATGTGATAAATTCAGGACAGCGTCTTCTGGATTCTAACACCTGTGATGATGTGCTAGTGTCTGGTTCCATTAGGAAGCTGACAATGATAAATGGAAGACTTAGAGAGCCATCCTGTGTGCCCCAGACAATGTCTGGAGGACATTGGATATTTCGGTTTCTTGGCTTTGACTTGGAGACAGGGCTCTGAACTTTGAGATAGGAAACTGCCCTCCTCTCCCCACCAGTGCAGAAAGAACCATGCTGATTGCTGATGTGAGCTCACAATCGTGAGCTCATGGGGGATAAAAGTGGGGCATTCCTGGGGGTTGGGGAGCCGTCCTGAGTGTCTCTTCCCCCTCCCCATAGCATCCTCTAGATGGGTGAAATCACCCATCTAGCTAAAATGCAGAGTGGAAGGCACCTCAATATTCAGAGGCTTACGAGTACCCAGGGCACATCCCATAGGATTGCACCTTTACTGTGTTTATAATACTCAAGCTCAGGAGTTAGATATTTTTTTCCGTTTTTTCTTTTACACAGAATATCTGCTTTTATAACTCTATGTTAAGTGGTCATGGTTATTTTTTTAAAATCACAAAAGTAGGGTTTACCATGTTTTTACTTAAGATGAGATTTCATTTTAAACAGTATTATGGTAATACTGAAATATGAAATTTGATTAAAAATGTAAATCAATTTTTATTCAATCTAAATGCAATGCAAGGGTCTCTTGTGCCAGCTATTTGCCTTTTAGGAAGCCAGAAATAGCAGTGTGTTCCTAATTAATTAACATCTTGGAAAATAAACGCATGTGGTCTTCATACACAATGGTGTATACTGCTTACCCTAGTGTAAATACTTGTCAGGAAATCTTCATGTCTAAAGTGAGCCCTAAAATTGACCATTTACAGGGAGCTCCTGCCATGAGGAGAGAAATCCTTGTTCTTTCAATATGGTTACTTGTCCTTATAAATGTACCCGTTACCTGGTGGAAAAAACAATCATGTTAAGATTGCTGAAATCCTGTTTCAATTGGATGGGAGCACATTCTTCCCAGCGCCGTCAGAGCCCCCTGCCACTCACATCCCAGTTATTTCTGATCTCAGATTGGAGATAACAACCAGGAATTCCCACCACCACCACCACCACCACCAGGGATTCCTCCAAGGCAGGGCTGGATGGGGGAGGCCTGAGGACCAGAGGTTCTATATGTCTATACTAGAACAACAATGGGTGATAAGGACTTGCAAGCTTTGGTTCAAAAATGAAAGGGATGAACCCCTGATCATATTTTCTTGGCTTTCTGCAGGGATGCTCTGGATGCTCTCTATAAACACCTGTACCGCATCCAGACAGACATTGGCTACAAAACCAACTCCCTCATGTTGGATAACAAATGCATGGACAGCAGGCGGAAGCTGACAGTCCCTGCTGAGAAATTTGTGCCTGAGGTGGACACCTTCAACCGAACCACCAACCGTACCCTCTCACCCCTCAAGAGTCGACAACTGGAGCTGGCATAATATAATGGCATGAGATTATAATCCCCTGAGTAAAGCTGAAGAAAGAATTGGTTTGGGAAGTGAGCACCACAGCCCCTCTCAGTGCCTCGCTTCCATGCCAAACGAAGTTGACATCTGTGTCGTGTTAAATGACGTGAATTTCCTTTTCCCTCTGGCCACAATCCCCACTCCCAAAGTTGCGCAACTACCCCTGGTTTGACTCTTATAGCTTTGGTACTCCAAGAAAGTTAATAACCAATAAACAAACCTATTCCCAACTACAGGTGGTGTCCGGCCATTAGCAAAACATCCCTGATACTTCAAATAGCAAATTGTCATTCACAAAACACTTTGATGCCTGAGGCAGAAAACCTGAAAGGTGGTCCCTATCATACTAAGAAGGAAAAAACGAGGGAGGAACTCCAGGTGCCAAAAGAATTATTTGTAGGCCCAAGGTGTTTCAGAAATCCTTCCTCAGAGGCATGCTTTCAGCAATGATCCATAAAGGGTAGGGACACTCTAGTCCCTTGCATTGTTGTTGTTTTTTAAAGTGCCCCTGTGGAAGGATTTCCAAAATGCATTGGGCCCAGAAATATACCTTCTTCTGGCATCTGGAGTTCATCCCTCTTCCCCACCCCTCTGCTTTTGGTGCCATCTCATTTTTGTTTATGGTTTCCCCCCTCTCCTATTAACACAGAGCACAATCAACTAGGAAGTATTGGACATGCAGCTCCTGTTTGTTTCAATGAAGCTTGCACAGGAGAATTTCCCAGTGGTTCAGGTCATGTCTCTCAACCATACTGCTGTCCTTAATGGCACCTACCTGGCTTTGAAAGTGTCAGGGAGCCAAACTGCACCTTGGAACCTAATATTGGGGGGGCAGTGAGCTCAACTTGTTAGCTGCAGGCAGTGCTACTGTCTTCTTCATAATCACACCAGAAGCTGGCATAGCAAGTATGTTAGTTTAGGAGTCTGGCCTCTTATTCAAACAGTATAATGCCTAGAACTGGAGCAGAGTGCCAGAATTATGCTGTGAGTGACCCCTCTGAGCAGAGTTCAGGGCCTTTTTGGAATTTTCTGCTAATGTGTCTTCTGAACATGTTAAATTGCCAGTCAAACACCATGATTTCCACCAGTAGTATTAGTTAATAATATTACTAAGCAAGCATCTTATCTGATACCTGGATCTACAAATAAGCAGTGTGTATCGACCAAGTGGCTTAACTGTGGAGAACGCAACATTAGCCTTTAGCTAATGGCTAACAGAAACAAGACAAGAGCAAAACAAACCTTGTGTTTCAACTTGTCAAGTTGCTGAGATGCAAATGAGTCACAACAAGATTTTGGTCTTTAGGTGCAGGGATTAATCTTGTCACCCTTCCTTCTCTTGGCTTATCATTTTTATCCTCATCCTAAACTCAGAAAAATCAAGAGAGGTGGCCTTGGAGCTATATTGGGTGCTCCCCCACGCCCTGCACTCAGTTTGCTCAAGGTCACCACAAATATTTCTCTTAACTTCAATACCCCTTTAGTTACTCCAACTGCACATGGTAATATCCATGTACGCAATGACTGAGTTAGCACAAAACACTAATCCACAATCAATACTCAATGGTTGAGTGTGGGTTGTTGAACCATGGGTTTACGTATTGTCTGAACTCAGGATGTTTTCTGCAGGGTTGCTTCGTAATCATGCAGTATGGCTTGATTACGCCACAGTGGTAAAGCACTTTGAGCTAAACATTATGGCTTAGCATGTCATGTGAACCATGGTGGCTACATAACCACAGTTTAAACACGCTCACTATTTGCTGGAAAAGGGTTAGCGGCCTAACCATGACTTAGTGTATCATCTGACCGGGCCGCTGGAGAACCTACGGCTGTTGGGTTGTTCAGGGTGGTTAACAATCCATCCTGTGGGTAATGTCCTGGGTCCAAGACAACATGCTAGTCCACACTCTGAGTGTGGCAGGCTTCTGTTTGAGCATTGCTCTTTCATGGAAGCAGGTGTGCTGATTGATGGTCCCTATCTGTGCTCTCAAAACTACCTGGGCAGTGGGTAGAGGTGTTTTTGTCAGATCAAATCAGGGTTGGTAGATTTTGGCTGGTTCAAGTGGCTGTGTACGTGAAGCTTAACAAATCAAAATATGTGTGAGGTGCCACTGGCATGTTTTAAAGGCGGGGTGAATAGACTTTAGGCTGCTGGGATCTGTTTTTCTCCAGGACAGTGGAAGTCCAAAAACTAAAGCCAGGTGTAGGGTGACCAGATAAAATCCAGGTCAGGGCTCATGTAACTTTAACAGTTGTAGAGAAAAGGGAATTTCAGCCAGAGTCATTTGTATGCAATTAGTTCCTGATGAAATTCCCTGTTCATCACAACAGTTAAAGTTGCAGGCACTATACTAGAGTGACCATATACAAAAGAAAGCAGGGCCCCTGCAACTTTAACTGTTGTGATGAAGAGGGAATTTCACCAGGAACTAATTGCATACAAATGACTCTGGCTGAAATTCCCTTTTCTCTACAACTGTCAAAGTTACATGAGCCCTGACCTGGATTTTATCTGGTCACCCTAGCCAGGTGTAAAATATTGGCTCAAGAACACAAGAGCGAGAATTGAGGAATAAGGTACCTCTGAGTACATGCGCAGCCCAAGAATTCATGTTCAGTACCAGATCTGGAGCTCATACTAGTACAGAAATCCGTTCACATGCAAATCTAGTACTGTTTCTCCTCAACTTTTCTTGATTTCAAATTTAGCCTATTGTTAAACCGCTGAGGGTGCAATCCTACTTATTATGGTTTAGGCAGGAAAAAAAGTCCTATAAGTCCCAGCATTCCCCCCAACCAGCGGTGCTTTCTGTCAAAGCCTACATAGGATTGCGCCCTGAAAGGCAGAAATCCGAGCCGATCTACTGCAAATCACCCAGAGATCTATCAGCAGACCTTGATCTACCTTCTTGCCTGCCCCCGTTTTAAAGGCCCCTAAAATATTAGAATAGCTAATATACCTCACCGGAGTCTCCTTAAGCACCTGCTGCTTGGTTGTAGCCTTCACCACACAATATGGCCAGAGCCTTGTGTACGTGCTCCTACTTTACGTGTTGCCCTCAAAACTGTTATCTTGGTAGCAAACCTGTCGGGGGAAAAGGCTCGCTCCAAAAGGGAAAGCCCTATGATGCATCGTGTGGGAGGAAAAGATGTCATGAAGAAAATCAGCTTTGGCGACACAAGCGAGATGCGCCTATTACTATTAATTATAATTATTATATTATTACCACCACTACCACTGTTTGTTGTCATTTATTATTTACGACTACAAAACCATGCCGTTTAATGACGGGGAGGAGACGGGGTGAAGGGAATAGTGAGGAGGGAAAGTGGGCGCTAGAAGTCGCTCTTCCTCAAGAGAGAGTCCGGGACGGCCAAGATGGCGGCGGTGGCGGCGGCTTCATTCCGGAGCCGGTTTCGGGGCTGCTTGGTGGGCGCGCTGCTGGGCGACTGTCTGGGCGGCGGCTTCGAGGCCCTGGACTCGGTCAACTTGGCGGAGCTGCTGCGCTTCGTGCGCGACCTCCAGCCCCCGCAGGCGGTCGAGGGAGGTAAAGCGGAGTCGGCTGGAAACGACGGACGCAGCGAGCCCGGCCGCGCCACGAGTAAACGGGGGTCGCTTTTTGCCTCAGCTGGCCGCGTCCATGGGGATGGGGATGGGGAGAGGGAAAAGAGGGCCCCCCCCACATACAAATCTCCTCAGGGTGCCCCCCAATTATAAATTCTTTGGGGGAGAGACTGGGACCCTCCTAAGGTCTGCTTGGGAAATTTCTCTCATGAGTGTTGCGAGAATAATTACTTAGGGCGCAATCCTAGGCATGTTTAGGCGGGGGGGGGGGGGAAATCCAGTCATGGGTGTTGCAATAATAATTTAAGACGCAATCCTGAACCTGCGAGTGGCCACTGATGCTCTTGCCTCCCCAATAAATGTGCCTCGGATAGGGGTGGGAGCCAGAGAAGGGCGACAAAACCCTTCATGGATGCTGCTGTAATAATAATTTAAGGCGCCATCCTATGCAAGTTTAGGCAGAAAAAATATTACCTCATGGGTGTTGCTGTAATTATAACGTATGGCCCATTCCTGCGCGTGTTTAGACCCAAAAAATAATCCCTTCGTGGATGTTGCCATAATAATAGTTTAAGGTGCAATCCTATGCATGTTTAGACAGAAAAACATTACCTCGTGTGTGTATGTGTGTGCGCGCGTGTTGCTGCAATAATAATTTAGCACCGAATCCTAATTTAATAATAATTTAAGGGCCAGTGGCTGGCTAAGGAATGCTGGGAATTGTAGGACTTTTTTTCTGTCCAAACATGCTTATCTTATTCACCAGAAAAATAAAAATATATAGTTATTTTAAATAAGATAGTGGTTGTCCTGATTAATTTATGTAATTTGCCAGATTGTGTTTAATCAGTATTATTATTATTTCACAGAACCAGCAGGCAGGGAGTTGGGTCTGGGATTTGCCTTTCCCGTCCAAACAAGGGTTGATTTGGGCCATTGGAGCTTGTTTTGAATTCAAGGGTGTGCTCTGGAATGGGTGAAATAGTCACTAAGTAGAGACGATGTTCCCAGAACATATGCAGAGTGCTTTTCCCTTCACTGCCAAGTAGCCCACACCCCTGGGTGGGGTTTACCCAAGTTTTCTCTGCTTCTAAATTTTTCTCAATGTGTTTTTGATGGAGAAAGAGAAGCATGCGTGCGGGGTGTATGTGTCACATATGTGCTCTCAATTCTTGGAGGTGCTTTCTCAACATGAATTCTCACAGCATGTATGCTGCATGTCGATCAGTCATTTGTGTTTCTCCCAATAATTTATATGTTTATTCACACAACTTCAGTAAAGGACTTCGTTATTCTTTGTAGTTAGCAACTGTATGGGTGCTTCAGGGATGGTGGATACTATTCTCCTGCCTCAGTTTGCATTTATTTATTAAATGTATATCCTGCCTTTCCACCAAAAATGGCACTCAAGGCAGCTAACAGTAATAAAATGCATATTAAAACAACATCCTGGTTAAAACATAACTTTAAACCAAATCAATTAAAAATACAAGAATAACAGAGTCAGCATCTAAACAATTGCCTCATCCTCTTTCAGTGACTGACCAGGTCATATGCCAAAGGCCTGCCTGAATAAAAAACATATTTTTTATAAGGGCAAAAGAAAGGGAGCCAGACAAGCTCTGGAAGGGTTTTGCAGAGCCTGGGAATGGCCACAGATGTGCCTCCGATAGGGGTGGGAGCCAAAGAAGAGCCTGCTCATCCCACAGTATTTTTCATCTATTCATGAACCTGCTTGGCTATCTCCATTATAGTAGTTGGGAAGGATGCATCACCTCCTTTAATGTCGCAGGCAGGAAGCAAGTGTATCTGTGTTCTCTGAAACAGGTTGATTTCTTTTCTGTACCTTAGTTTCAGTTCATTCTGAACTTATTCTTCATCTGATATAGCAGTTAGATCCAGGCTCTTTTTGTGCTTGCTTGTTAACTTCAGGCACACTAACTTCAAAAGAGTATTGATCACTATTATCTGGCCTTTCCAGATCCAGGATTCACTTTTAATCCCCGCAACAACATGGGAGACATTTCAATAGGTCTTTTTAAAATCACATATACCAGGAGTGGGCAACTTGTGGCCCTCCAGATGTTTTGGCCTACAACTCATGATCCCCCACGATTGGTTATGGCTGATGGGAGTTGTAGGCCCGAACATCTGGAGAAGCCACAAGTTGCCCACTCCTGACATACAGCAAAAGAAGGCAGGGCTCTAGCATTTTAATAGCGTAGGACACTATTTTTCATGAGGGAGCCATTTTGGCAAAAATATTTTATCGTGAGAGCCCTAACAGTGTAGGGTGACCAGATAAAATCCAGGTCAGGGCTCATGTAACTTTAATGGTTGTAGAGAAAAGGGAGTTTCAGCCAGTGTCATTTGTATGCCATTAGTTCCTGGTGAAATTCCCTCTTCATCACAACAGTTAAAGGTGCAGGGGCCCTGCCTTCTTTTGTATCTGGTCACTCTAGTATAGTGCATGCACCTTTAACTGTTGTGATGAAGAGGGAATTTCACCAGGAACTAATTGCATACAAATGACACTGGCTGAAATTCCCTTTTCTCTACAGCTGTTAAAGTTACATGAGCCCTGACCTGGATTTTATCTGGTCACCCTACATAGGTATATTTTCAACTGTATATGCGTAGAAAGCTTCTCAGCTACTTCCTTCAAAAGTACTTTTAAAACAAATCAGAGCAGCAAGTTTTGAGGATTTCCTTTTTAGCAACTGCCTCTGAGGTAATGCAGTGTGGCTTTGCATATGAAAGAGGAATTGGGCATGCCTAGACCCTGCGTAATTCTTTCAGCTATGAAATTTAGCATAATTTAAATTAAGGGGAAGAAGTAGTGGGTGTAGAAGTTGTGATGATGGGAAGCAAAATGGCCTAGCATTTGCAGAAATTAGGCCTTCATCACAACTGAATTCTGAGGGCCTCAAAGAATCCTTTGAGTAAGTGGGGAAGAAAAACGGAGGAAAAGGAAGGTTGGCTGAGTGATTATGAGTCATGGCTGCATCTAAGGAACTTAACTTTTCCATTTTCTTTTTTGACATAGTAAAAAGAAATTAAAAGTGCAGAGGCAAACCCAGGACAAGATTGCAATTCCTTATCAGCTGCCAATGAAATCTTGTTAATCAAAAACAGTGCAGGCTGCTAATGCATTAATCTCCTTTCCCCAAAGAAACTCAGAACAAAAGCAAAACTATTTACTTGCTGCAAGTTGGCTGTTGGCAGCAAAGCTAAAGCAGTTGTTCTTTTGCTGCTCTAGCACCCTCCTTCACTGCCAGTAAGCTGTGCCCTCCCCGTTCTTCCTGCACCACACCAATTAGAAGGAGAGTGAGAGGAGAGACCAGCATGGCAGCCACTAGGGGTAAAAGTCTGAGGAAAGCCCTGAGTGGGTCAACAAATGATGGCGACCACAATTATGGCACGTGAGAGGGAGGGGGAGGAAGATTTTCTTGTAGCTGCATCAAGCAGAGCAATGTGACTGCTGTTGGAACTTGGTTGGGCAGGCAGACAACTGGCTTTTGGGCTGGGGGGCTGCGGACGGGCAGCCGGGGGGCAACGGTGGAGGCGGGTGAACTCTCCCCAGTCCTCTCATTCTGCTTCTTGAGGTGGGCCACACTTCACGTGCCTTGCAAGGAAGACATTGGTGCTGGTGGTGATTGTTTCTGATGGGGCTTGTTATGTGGGGGTGAGGGGTGCACATCCACCTGTTTTGGGTTTTTCCTTTGCACAACTATTGGAGATTTTAAAAAAACATACCTTAGTCAGCCTTTCGCTCTGCTTCTCTTTTAAAGTGAAATCCAAACAGTCCAGAGAAAATTTTAAAAAAATATCTCCGGCGATATCCTTGATATGACCCACCTTAGGTTGCAGGGGCAGAGAGAGTGGGTGATCTGCTTTTGGGTCCTAATTCACCTGTTGAAAACTAATGGTATAGAGCATATGTGGGGTAAGGTAAATATTATTTTGCCCTCTTCTCCAATAACCACCTTCCACCCAAAGAGTACACAGACAGTGGCTGAATTTGGACAACACGATAGTAAATGGTGGGGTAATAATCAACTTTACAGTTGTTTATCTAGGGGGTACTCTTCACACAACATGGTAATAAATAATCAACTATGGTGTGGATTAGGATCAGCGCTGAGTTGACTATGGCAGCATTCGGACAACACGATAGTCAATACAACTGACGATTGTTCCCCCCCCCCCCCCAGTTGCTTATTGTGTCGTCCGAATTCAGCCAGTTATTTGAGTGGGAGGTAGTAAGACCCTCAGTGTATTTGCCTACCATAGGCTTATATTATTTTCTTCCTAGAAGTCCTCTACTACAGCGATGACACAGCGATGACCCACTCTCTGGTGAGATCACTCTTGGTCAAGCAGGACTTTGATGAAGTGGATATGGCAAAGCGGTAAGGAGAGAGCAGTAGTGACAACAGGAGATTTAAGGGTGAAGGGCTAGGAGAGGCCTTCTCTGCTTGAGACCCTGGACAGTTGCCGACAGCAGAGTAAACAATACTCTGAAGCAGTGGGTTTGATGCCGTACAAGGCAGTTTCATGTGTCCATGCACTATTTCCTGTATGCTTGCTCAACCTTTCCAATTTTTAACCTACATGAGATGCTGTTCTTGAGTTATTTTGCTTGGCACGGTGTGAAATGTAGTGAGAGTTTCAACAAGCGTGTCTGCTCCCAAGGTTTAAGTGATTTCTCCTTCTCCACTGTGTTAGGCAACAGCAGAGAAGCATCCCAGACTTTCCTTAACACCCATCTCAGATCTTCATCTGACTAGAGATGTGTTTTGGGGGTGGGGGGAGGGGGGACAAATCCCAGCTGCTGCTTTGCATGTATTTTCCAGAGACACGTGGGGAAGAGTCAGTTGGGGATACTCCTAAGGTACCCGTTGAGAGAAGCTTGAGAGGACTCTGCACGCAGTGTGGACTAGAGTCTTGGAAGTGACAGTAATGCTGTGAGCATTAACTGGATTAACTGGAATGATCAGTTAATTCACCCACATGGACAAAGTGCTTGTCACGGCTGGGCAAGCTGGCACATAGATCCTCCAAATTTACCCTTAGTGCTTCATATCTGGACAGGGATAGCTTGGCCACAGTGGTACGGGCATTAGTAACCTCAAGACTGGATTACTGCAATGAGCTCTATGTGGGCCTGCCCTTAAGGGTACTCCAGAAGCTGGAGCTCGTGCAGAATGCAGCAGCTCAGCATATATCTCTTTGCTGAGGGAACTGCATTGGCTGCCTATGGGCTAGTGGGCCAGGTTTAATGTTTTGGTACTAGTATACAAAGCCCTAAACAACTCGGGACCAGGATACTTGAGAGAGCGGCTCCTCCCTTACTAACCTGCCCGATCACTGAGGTTATTGGTGAGCATGCTCCTGGTGGTTCCACATGGACTTGTGGCTCAATTGTAATCCACTAGGAGAAGAGCCTTTAGTGTGGTGGCCCCTTCTCTTTGGAACTCCATGCCCCTGGAGGTCAGGCAGATGCCAACACTAGGCTGCTTCCAGCGCCTCTTGAAAATAACTACTCTGTGTCGAGAAGCCTTCCTCAACTAACTAGCCATTGTTTTTCCGGTTCCTTTGTTTTAAATTGAACAATTTTAATTTGCTTTTTAAATCTTCTTTCTTTTTACTGTTTCTATCTATGTTCACCGCTTCGGAATCTGTTTTAGATAATTGAGCAGTATATAAAAATTGTAAATAACACATAAATAAATAAGTAGGCACCAGTCTTTTCCTGCTATTCACAGCTGTCCATTGTAAGCCTATAAAATGTAAGTGGAGTATTTTGTAACAAAGTCTTCTCCTGGCAGGTTCGCTGAAGAATACAAGAAGGACCCGGACCGGAGCTACGGAGCTGGCGTGGTGACTGTATTCAAGAAGCTTCTCAGCCCCAAATGCAGAGACGTGTTTGAGCCAGCGAGGCAGCAGTTTAATGGGAAAGGCTCCTATGGGAATGGTGGTGCCATGAGAGTGGCAGGCATTTCACTAGCTTACTCTAACATTCAAGATGTAAAAAAGGTGTGTTGGTCTTTTGCAGGTTTCTTGCCTGGTATTTATGTAATGCTGAAAGGACTTGACATACCACGGCCTGGTTTGAATGTACGTATCTTGGCTTAATAAGCTGAGATATGTGCAAGTGCTCATGTGGACCAGTATCTCAGTCATCTTTGCAAATACCTTATAAGTAACAGTCCAGAAATTTTGTTTTCTACTCCTGTAGTTTGCTAAACTGAGTGCTGAGCTTACTCACTCCAACTCTTTGGGCTACAATGGAGCTATACTGCAGGCCTTGGCAGTTCACTACGCTCTCCAGGGAGAGATGAATCGGGACAAGTTCTTGGAACAGCTGATCGGCCACATGGAGGTTGTGGAAGCTGATGACAAGTCTGTTGCCGATGCTAGAGTGTGAGTAAAGTCTGCCTGGGAGCAGGCTTCCATTTATACCAGAATGTAACACAAGGGGGCCATAGCATACAGAAGAGTATGTCTCACCGCAATCTCTCATCTTCAGGCTGGGCTATGAGGAGTTACCCTTTTCAAAACGCCTAAAGAAGATCAAAGAATTTCTGGAACAAAGCAGTGTTCCCAAATCAGATGTGCTGTTAGAGCTAGGTAAGTATATTCCTGAGCACAAGCAGTAACCCCACCTCCCAATTTTGTGACCAGAAAGTAGTGTATCTCATTAACTAGCAGGAGATGTGTACTGCTAACAAAACACGCTTGTAGACAAGGTACTTAGTTGGTGGCTTTAGTTTCAAGTCAGACAGGTGGGTTGAATGGGCTGACCTGGCATAGTAGTTCTTTGTGGGCCCAACTCCATGGCTTCATAGCTTTCTCCTTACCACTACTGCGAAGGGTGAGGTCTGCATCCTCTCCCCTTTGTAGGTGGGTCCTCAGCCCCCTTCCACAGCAGTGAATGTTCTCAGGCACTGCTATTGCTGCTCCTGGGGAGGGCAGCAAGGTGTGGAGGTTCAAGCCCAGCACTAGGAAAGCCCCTTGGAGGGACTTGGCATGGAGAATTTTCTGTTTCTGCTCATCTCTTGGACATGATGGTGTGAACAAGACATACTGGGCACTTACAAATACAATAATTTCTATAGTTATTAATTTTGAATCTAAAGAAAGCTTGTATTGGCAGGCTCCATGTATCTGCTGGCACCTGCTAAATTGAATTGAATTCTTTTCTGCCAGGCAATGGCATTGCAGCTTTGCACTCTGTTCCCACTGCCATCTATTCTTTCCTGCGCTGCATGGAATCGCACCCGGATATCCCTGAGGACTACAATAGCCTGCAACGGACCATTATCTACTGCATCTCACTGGGTGGGGACACGGACACAATTGCAACCATGGCTGGAGCCATTGCTGGGGCTTATTATGGGGAAGAGCAGGTGCCCCAAAGTTGGAAGCATAGCTGTGAATCTTTTGAGGAGACAGAGAAGCTGGCTGACAGCTTGTATGACCTCTACTGCCAGCAGGTCTGAGCCACGGAAGAGGAGATCTATGTTCTTTCAGGTTCCAGAGGTGAAAGTCATCTGCAGTAGATGTGTTCCCTCAAGGAAGGACTGAGTGGGTGATAAAGGTTCCTGCAATAACCAATTACTTGAAAGTGCTAATTGCTTTCTGCTGCATACATAGATTCTCTCTCTTTCTGTCTTTGCTTTAGTCTCTGATTTTAAGACTTTTATTAAATCTCACTTGGAGTCAAACTTCTCTCTTAGTTCATTATGCCCAAGTATCTTTGTACCCTAGGGTGATTGGCCTAAAATGGGCTTCATAGTGGCCAACAGGTTCTCACCTAAAAATTGTTGGGAACCCTTGGTACTAGCTAGGGAAACTGCTTGTGGATTCTCTTTGCAGTTGCAAGAGCCAGAGGGGAAAAGCTGGTCTGTTCCTCTTCTGAGTAGTCTGAATACTTGGAATTTGACTTCACACATATCTTTGATAGCAGGAATATGCGTTCCCATTCATAAATTTAAATACATTTTTAAAACCACATGGTTTCCTGCAGTGTAAACCAAAAGGCTGGATTGGGTGATAGCTTTACTTGGCTGTGTTCCCCTATGCCTGGAGGGAAACAGGAGCTACCTCACTATCCAACCAGCATGGCTCTGATGCCATCAGATGTCCGTGCATGGAGCAACATGCGTAAACCCAGATCATTTGGCTGAAATCCAGGAACAGACTGTATAGATGCATGGTGGTAAATGCGGGACAAAGGCACATGGTCAAGTTGGAAAGGGACACTCCACTAATCATAGGAGAGAACGGGTAAGGCTTTTGCTTTCAAGAAAGGAAGTTACCAAATTAGAGTTGGTACATGTTGAATGTAAAGCCCAATCCTAAAATTCCGCAGTGCACACAGTGGCTGCTGGATCAGCCTTGAAGTGGACAGGTTTGGGAGGCTGGCTTAGGCTTTGGCACTCTGTTTGGCTTGAAAACCTTCTGCATCTTTTCAGGGCTGTGCAGAGCTGGTAATATGCCCAGGCCAGATGGGAAGTGTGTGCCCCCATCTCAAAAAAAGACAACATGACCACCCCAAGGGGCCATGTGCCCACCAACGTGTCCATTCTACATAACACCTTTGTATTAAACCTGTTCTACAACACCTGAAGGCACATATATCCCCACCCTGCATGCGGCATGGCCCTCTGGAGCTTGTAGTCTGGCCGTGGTATTCACCACGGAAGGCTTCTGCGCTGTTTCTGCAAGGCGGACTCCTTGCTTCTGGATGGGATGCTTACGCTACAGAAGAAGTAGCGTGAGCTGGAGGGGGGAGGATCTTCTCGTCGGAGTGCCCCCTCAAAATTGTGGGCCCCAGGCCAACTGCTCCCCCCCCCCCTGCACAGCCCTGCATCTTTTCTTTAATTTCACTAGTGGTGATCAAAGATCAGGGATGTTCTGAAGATTAGGAGTGAAAATATGCTTACACGTGATTGATTTTTGCAGATGATAACTTGAAATGCAAATCTCTTTGTAAAATAAGATTTATTGATGTTGGATCAATACAATCAAGTATTGTAGTTTCAGTTCAAAAGTGAAGGCCAGTTTTTGATCACAAAACAAGAGTGCATTTAAACCAAATTTACTATGAAACAGTGCATGTAACATAAGTATTTACAAAACTAAAAACCCTCTATATACTAGGTTAGAAATGCAGATACTAGAGGCAAACTTTTTTCTTTAAAAAAATGGTATATAAAAATGCATATTGTAATGCATAGTTAAAAGATGCATTTCCCAATCAGATCTTTCTGCTGACTGAAACTTTATTCCCACATGCTCTCCAACAAAACCCAACCTTTGTCACAGACAAATATTAATACAGAACACTTCAGTAAAAATAAGCTAACCCATGCCTTGCCATTCAGCCTCTTCAGTCCAGCCTTCATCTTCTTGTGTGTAGTAACAGTGCTTTTTGATATGCTATGTAACAAAGTTTAAAAAGTTGTATAAATGCAGAAAGTTTATGCTCTGTATGAGAAAAAAATAGTGAGACTGCAAAACTTTATCTATGGAACTGAACAATTTAATATTTCTGAATTTGGAGATAAATGTGTATTTTGTCATTGTGGTTTCTGTCTTACCAGCCAGAACACAAATGACTAATTTACAAAGGAAAAGAAAGAGATTAGCTCAGTGTTAGAACACAGTATAAATAAATTGCGTACAAGGCATCCAGGAGCAAAACTTGGATGTACGTGATACTCAACTGCTGTTAGAGAACTTATCCACCGCTTTTTCCACCTTAGGCAATATGACCTTGTTAAAGAGAAACATAGTTTCTTTGATCTGATGGTGTAAAAAAATGGAGCTTAATGCTCTTCACCACAGGAAAATTCAGTTAAATCAAGATCACAGAGCTCCCAAAATCCCCCTTCCAATATTAGGCACGTAGAAAATGCATGCACTTGGCTTCTTCAATTTTAGCCTGTGGTGACTCAATGTGAAATCAAAGATGTTATTGCGAGTGAAGTGTGTCTTTGGCATTCTCCTCATCTCCAGGAATTTAGAAAACATCAGATGGAATTAGAAATATTGGGCCTATACTTACGTAGTGTCTAAATCAGACAGACAAGTTAAAGGGAAGAAAGGAAAGAAAGAGACAGTCGGTAGCACAACTGTAATAGCAGGTGACCCACCTTTCAAATCCCCAGAATCCTTCTTTCTGGTTTAGTTATTTTTGCAGTCCAAATGTGGTGTTTTTCTCTCAGATGTCACCCTAGGGTATTTGTGTACAAATTCAGTGTTGATGGTATTCTTAATGTTCTTTAAATACTTCTATCTACAGTAAACCTGGAGAATTATACAGAGCCATTCTGCCCGTGTTATTGGCACCTTAGGGCACTTGAAAAGTAATAGACTGGTTTAATTCCATCTATTTTCTTCATAACAGGCCTACACAGAAAGGGATTCTTAGCATATTTTTATTTGGCATCATTTAAACAGCATATTATTTCTCCCAGATGAGAGAGCTCTCCTTTTAGTAATTTCATGGTATGTATTACCACTCAACAAAAGCAATGTACAGGCTGAAAGGCGTTGATTGCTCCTAGTCAGCTAAGCTATTCACATGGTAACGGTCACACCTACTATTCCAAAAGCTGTGAATAACCTTGTAACCCAGTCAGACAGGTGACATTTCAAGCATTATTGAGATAAAGTGGTAAAAAAAAACAAAAAACCAGACCATGAAATTATTTTTAAGTCACAGAAATCTTTGCACGCAACACTTTGCACATTTTTTTATAGATATTGCACTATACTGAATAACCTTAAGTAGCTAACATGAATTAGCTAATAGCACCATTGTAGAAATTATTGAATGGAAAGTTACTATGAACTCTTTTAAAAATCAAAAATTTCATGGGGAATTAGTACTTCCACCTCCTTCAACAAAATGTTTACACATCCTGGAGGGGAAAAATGTATTTTCTGGCATTTTGGAAGTCAACAATTCAACCTTTCTCCAATCAAGCTAGTAGCAACTGAAGCTAGACCTGCAGTACCTTTACACTGAGGTTGTCTGATAACAGCTTTCTCAGAGCCACAGGTTTTTAGGCTGCTGACTTACACATGATGGGCATTTAGATACATGATTTACTGATGGGCTGTCAAGCATATGTATTTTATGGAATCCTGTTTTTTACAGGGGATCGCAAAAGTCTCTTATCGGCTTTAGAATATATTTCACTTGCTATCCCTTTTTCCATATATCTCTGATGGGATGCTTTAAAGATGTGTTGAGCATTGTGTACAAGGCGCTTATGCAAAGCATTCCACAATTTGACAATTCACTCTTTTGTGTTTTCATTGTGTCCGGAGAGACTGACTCAAATCACATTTTAAACAGAAACGTGAACAAATGCTAATTTGGAAGGAGGTGCCTTAAGTTGATAAAAGAACTCTACAACTTTATATGTCGTAGGATGCGGCTGCCTGAACACTGCCTTCTGTCAAATGCCTTCTGTGCATCCTAAGAGAATTGACTGGCAGCTAATCTCCAAGTTAGCATCTGTGTTTGATGTGCAGTCACTGGGGTAAGCTGAATTCCAAATGCAAAGATGGTACAGCATCAAGAAAATCCTTTCTCCCATATTATCTCCTCAGCTTGGTCAAAATGGCTCCACACCACCAATTTGCCCCATCTTCCCAAGTGACGTTTTGTATTTTTTGTTTTTTTTTAAAAAAGACAAGTTTATGGCTAAAGTGGATAAAAGGAAATGTGCCCAACAGCCGTTATGTGGGGCAGAGAAGGAATCCGGAAAAAGAAGAATGGATGTATTCAGTGGAATAGAGGCCGTTGGCTTGATCCGATGGCATTTGGACCCAGACCTGGTCGTTCTCTTTGAGTTCAAGCACGGCACTACCGGAAGCTTGGTCCAAGTAGCCCTTTTTGTATTCATCATAGGTATAGGTGGCAGGAACGTTGTTTTTGTAAAGTGCCACCCAGATATTAGTTCCTTTCACGTGGACATGATAAGCGAAGTAATAGATGCCAGAGATGGGGCAAGTGAAGACCCCCGTCACTGGGTTATAGCCATTGTGCCCATTGTACAAAGTCCTGTCGAATTTTATCGGCATTCCTGAAGCTGGGAATGGCGAGGTCAAGATGGCGGTGAAGGCAGGTACCATCTGGGCAGATAGTTCCCCTCGGCCGTATTGTGGCTTCCCAGGCTTGCCGTTCCCCAGCACTGCTCCCTCTACGCCTCCATCTGGCAAGTGGAGGCCAGCAATTCCGGTCTCATCGAACATCCCTGGTGCACCAGGTGGGCCAGGTGGCCCTGGTGGCCCTGGCATCCCATTTAATCCAGGATTACCAGGAAACCCTGGCGGCCCAGAGGGGCCTATAATGCCTGGCTCCCCTACTTTGCCAGCTCCTGGGGCCCCTGGTAGGCCCGGCTCGCCTTTCAGACCTGGTAAACCTTGAGGCCCCATTGGCCCAGAAGGGCCTTGTAAACCTGGAATACCTGATGAGCCTCTGAGGCCTGGTTGCCCTGGGATACCAGAATCCCCCTTTAAGCCCATGACTCCTGTAAGTCCTGGCACCCCAGGAAGTCCCATGAAACCACCCTCCCCCTTGGGGCCCATTGGGCCAGGCATCCCTTGTGATCCAGGCAGTCCTCTCTCTCCGGGAATTCCTGGCTTCCCCACAAAACCACTGGGCCCTTGGTCCCCACGCATGCCTGGTAGCCCTGCAGGCCCACTTGGTCCAGCTTCACCTTTAAGGCCTGGAATACCGTGTTTGCCTGGCAACCCCATGGAGCCCTGAGGGCCCGGAGGCCCAATAATGCCAGGGGGACCCATCTCACCTGGCTCTCCATCCATTCCGGGCTCCCCTTTGTCTCCAATGATGCCTACTATACCTGGCTGTCCACGGTCTCCCTTTAAGCCCGGCAGACCTGGCTTCCCATATCCTGTAGGCCCAGGCATGCCAGGAAGGCCACGGAGACCCGGTTCCCCTTTGGGACCCAAAGGCCCTTGCATGCCTGGCACGCCAGCCCCCCCTGGTACACCGGTTCCATCCAAACCTGGTGGGCCACGGGGTCCCATAGGCCCAGGGGGGCCATTAACCCCTGGCTCTCCTGGAAGCCCTGAGTTACCTTTGCCCCCTGGAGCACCAGGCAATCCATCCAGTCCAGGTTTCCCAATGGCCACAGGTCCAGGAGGACCTGCAGGGCCAGGGGGGCCTCCATTCCCTCGTGGTCCTGGCAACCCTGGCTTCCCAACCCCATTTTCACCCTTCATGCCACGCTCACCTCGAGAGCCAGGCTCTCCTTTTGCACCGTGCTCCCCCCGGAACCCTGGTAGACCTGGGCTGCCTGTTAAGCCTGGCTTCCCATTCACAGAGATGCCTGCGGGGCCAGGCAACCCTGGTGGGCCTGGCAAGCCTCTTGGCCCTTGGTCGCCTCTCATGCCAGGCTCGCCTTTCAGCCCGGGCATCCCTTTCAGCCCTGCCTTGCCAGGAAGACCTGGAATGCCTGGTTTGCCAATGCCAGAAAAGCCAGGTGGTCCAGCAGGGCCTGGTTGGCCATGAAGTCCAGGTTTGCCAGCGCCTGGTTTCCCTGGGTAGCCAGGTGGCCCAGGTGGTCCTCTTGGGCCAGGCTTTCCAGGAGATCCAGGTTCTCCTTTGAGGTCCATCGGCAGCATATCTGTGAAGAGAAGGGGGACACATAATAAAGATCATAAAGTTTCAATGAAACATCTTGTCAGAAGCCAAGGGAAGTGCAGATACAAGTTGCCTCTTTAGCTCCAGCTGTAGATGGGTCTCATGCACTTCACCTCCCGCTTTGTTGATGAAGACGGTTTGTACTACACCCACCCCTAGAACTCCCGTGATTTAAGACAGCTTTTGCTTCCAGCCCAATTCAATTTCAGAGAAGCTCTCAGGGGAGGGGAGACATTCCAGTGGTGGGCGGGGCCTAAGGCACAAGGGGCAGGGCCAAAATACTAGGATATTTCAACTGCTAGTAATTAAGCTTTTGCAGAGGCATTTCAACCTTTTAGAATAGGGAGGGGGAAACTCTGCAAAGCGCAGGGAACCGCTGAACAAGAAGCAGTCTCGGGAATGCTGTAAATCACGGGAGTTGCGAGATAAGCAGCAGCTAGAGTGGTCATTAAACAGTCCAAGGTCAGTGTACCAAAAATATCCATCGGGAGCCAAGGCAAACCACACCAGATTTAGGGACATGTAGAAGAATGGTCGACATCGTTCCAGGTATAGTCCAAACGGAGTCAGGGAGCTGGCAGGAATGCAACTGAGACGGAGCAACTGGAACAGCAATTGCTTCCAGCAATCAAACAAAGCCTGAAGGTTTGCCTTATATTGTGATATTGATGACTTAAGTGAGGCCAGCTGAATTGAGCTGCAGCTAGCTTCTGCTTGCTCATGTGCTGGGCCCCTCCCCAAATGCTCTCAGGCTCAGCTGTCCTGTTTTCCTCCTCCATCCCAAATGGAGGCACAACAAAACACTGCTGTGAAGGTGGCATCACAGATGGAACTCAAGGCTTGGCAATGGCTACCAAAGGTCTCTAAAAAAAATGACAACCGTAAAAGTCATAGCTTGCAACATGTGGCAAAACAATATTTAGATAAGCCTGTGTTTCAGGTTGCACTTCAAACAGCACTCAGCTTAAACTCATTTGACTGCCGTGGTGTTCCCCCTTTGCAAGAAACATTTTGGAAGTGTCACCCTATGTGAGGCAGCTGTTTTCCGGTCTAGTCCCCCTTTGTGCCTTATGCCCTATCCCTAGCCTTTTCCAACCCTCCAGATGTTTTAGACTACAACTTCCATCATGCCCAGCCAGCCTGGTGGTTTAGGCTGCCCAATCCTAAATCCAGTGAAGAAACGCATATCTCCAAAGGAGGTTTGGCCATCGTTAAATCATTTTCCTCAGCCCATGAGAAATTAATTCAGCAAATTAAATGCACGCATGAGCGAAAGGACACAGATGGCATTGACAGAACAAATCCCAGCCCAAAAGGTGAGTGGATCTACACTGCTGCTTTAAAGCGCTTTATAACAGTAGTGACAACTGTTGGGGCCCAGGACGCACACCAAAACAGTTGCCACTACTGTTAAAAAGCGCTTTAAAACAAGCGGTGTAGATCCTGCCTAGGTGAGTGGATCGAAGAGGTGGGTGAGTTATATTATGCTTGAATCAGAAAAATTAGCTAAGGTCAAACCGAAGAATTTTTTAAAAAATTAGCAGCAGACATTCCTGATGTTCCTTTCCTTCTGTTAGTGGAAACCTGTGTAGCTTATCTGCATATCAAAGGCTTGCCCATATCCACTGTCATAGTAAGAGTCACACTGGCCGTCTAGTTCTTGCCACTATAATAATGCAGCCAAAGAGAGAACTATTTAAGCTTGTATACTTTAAGCAAGATGTTTTTTCTTTCTTCCTTTCAGCGTCCGGAAAAATGCCTTCCCAAGGAAAATTATTTCAATATGCTCTTATGCTGGAGTCAATAGTTTGAAAAGAATTAATTTTCTAGGTCATCAGAACAAGAGAGCAGTCAGGCCTATGAGACAGGGGAATGAGAGTGAAAGGGAAAAAAAGGGGGGGGGGAACCACCAGCCTTATGAAAAGGAATTGGGGAGCGGGGGGGGGGGGGGGTAGAAGGAAGGAATGGCCAGATGCAACTTGCCAACTCCAGCCGGCCAAGAAAGCAGACAGGAAAACCAAACCGGGGACGCTAGAACAGGGAAAGTGGGACAGAGCAGCCCTGGTGGGATCCTATTTCAAAAGAACATGTCTCACCGCAGAAACAGAGCCTGCGTTGAACAGCCATGGCGTGGGGGTGGGTGGGTTATGCACTCCCCCTGAGGCACAAGGAGAACTTCCACCAGTGCTAATGGCTGTGGCCACCAAGAAAGTAAAACAAAAAACAAAAAACACTGATGGATGTTTGGTTAGAGAAGCTCTCTTGAAGCATCATATTATTAGATAGTCTCTTTTCTCTAACATCTGAGCTCCTCCTCTTATTTTGGTTCTCCCAATGCTCCTGTTTATGTGCGACTCCTTTGGTTTATTTGGTTTCATATGTTTGTTCTGTTCTAATTTTGTAAGCTTTAGGTTATTCCTGATAGAAAAGTTGAGGGAAATATTTTACAATAAATACAGTCCCAATTGTGCAGTATACCGTTTCACTTACTTTTTAAATTATTTATTTGGTTTATTTGGTTTTGGGTCATTTGTAGGCCGCCCCATAATGTGAAGTTCTCTGGGTGGCTTACAATAAACACAGGTGAAAACAATTTAAATACAAAACAGAACATAGAAGTATAAAATCTAAAGTCTTCCTCCGGCACTGAAAATATCACAGGGATGGCACCAGGCAAACTTCTCTGGGAAGGCTGCTCCATAACTGAGGTGCCACCACCAAAAAGCTGTAGCCCCCTAGCACTTGTCTCTCTCATGTCATTTGTCAGGGGCACTTGATGAAGGCCTCTCAGGGAGATCTTAAGGTTCTGATAGGAACGGATGGGAGAAGGTGGCGCCTCTCAGGTAACCTGATTCGAAGCCATTTAGGAATTCACAGTTAAGAAACAGCACTTTGAATTGGGCCTGGAAATGATCTGGAAGCACAGGAACAATACAGTCGATCACCCACTTCCAGTTAGTAATCTGGCAGCCTTATTTGACTAACGACAATTTCCGAACTGTTTTTAAAGGCATTGCAGAAGTCCAAGTGGGAAGTTACTAGAGCATGGGTAATTGTGGCCAAGCTATCTCCATCCAGGTAAGATTGCAGTTGGCATATCAGCGAAAGCTGATAAAAGGTGCTTTGAGTCACTAACCTCTAAAGACGATGTTGGATCAATAAATACCCCTACACTATGAACTCGATCATTTAGGGTAGCCATCCCCAACCTGGTGCCCTTCTCATGTGTTGACTGCAACTCCCATAGTTCCCAGCCAACATGCTTTAGGCGGAGTGCAACCCCATCTAAAACAGTCTGAACACCATTCACCCAGGTGGATAAACTATCAACCAACAGTGCCTCCATCTTGTCTTGATTAAGTCTCCACTTGTTTGCTCTCATCCACTCCATTACTGTGCCCAAGCACTGGTTCAGAAAAATCAAAATAAGAAGTAATCCTGGGTGTCATCTGCATACTGGGACACCTCAAACCACTCTGGATGACCCCTCCCAGCAGTTTTATGTAGCTCTTAAACAGCATGTGGGGTGGGGGGAAAACAGAACTCTAATGGAAGCCCAAAGCATGACTGCCAAGGGTTAAGCAGTAATCTCGCAACACCACCTTCTGGAAACGACCATTCAAGGAGAACCACCTTGAATGGTGCCTGCTGCAACCAATTTGGATAGCCTATGGTCAACAGTATTGAAAGCCACTGGACGATCCAGGAGAATCAAACAGGGTCACACTTCCCTTATCTTTCTCTCAACAAAGATCATCCCACAGGGCGGCTTGCTCCAACCAGGCTTAAAACCCAACTGAAAAGGATCTAGATAAATAGTTTCATTTAAAAGTGATTGGATTTGCCCAGCCACCAATCTCCTCACCCAGGAACAGAATGTTAGCTACTGGCCTATAGTTGTTGACGCTGTCTTGGTCAGCCTAGGTTTCTTCAGGAGCAGTCGAATTATGGCCTCTTTTAAAGAAACTGGAACAACCTCCTGGATCCAGAAAGTTGGCAGACGGACCTAATCGAGCATCTTCTGCACATTCTCAAACTCCAATCACTGAAACTCATGCAACAAAATTTAAGAGCGTAAGAAGAGCCTTGCCAGATCAGGCCAAGATCCACCAAGTCTAACAATCCTTGCCAGAATCCTAGCAACCATCAGGCACTTACTTGAAAGTCCACCAACAACTGGTCATTGCTTTACTGGTGGGCCATGGCCTACCTTCTTTCCCCCCTTGCTTTACATGGCCTTACTGTTCAAATTTAGTGCAAACATTGTATAGTCAAAGAGGTGTTCTTAGTCGCTTTCAGTGGCTGTGATGCTACAAGGCAGAGAAAGCAATCTTCAGGTATATATTACATCTAATGTACAGGTATCATCATTCCTTCTAATAGCAAACTCAGGTGCTGTGCGCAGACAGGTTTATATCCATCATGGGGCCACTGAGAAACAAGAGGGAGTTAGCAGCATGCTCAGCGAAACCCTGTATTGAGAATATATAAACCTGTGGAGGGCAGCATTCAATGGTGGCCAATCTGTTGGGGACCTGAGCCAAATAGCCAATGGTGACAGACGCCAACGCTACAAGAGGGTGGGCCAGCTCCCCCCCTTTCTCTTCATGCCACCCCCTTTTCTCTCTCTGCCTTCCTTCCTATGTTGTGGGTTGCCAGGATAGGGACAGTCTGCTTTTGCCAGAGCAATGAACTGATCAAACTTCGTCTGAGGGTTACATGCCGTGCAAAGGCTGCAGATTGCCCATCCCACTATAAAGAATTCCGCTTTCACTTTTTGAAGTGAGTGTGAGGGGAGGGAGAGGACTGGGGTGGAGGCTGCAGGTGAATCCCCCAAAACTTTTAGAAATCCCCCTTTAATGTCAAATATCTGCTGTATATATGGATCTATTTTGGCCAGACTGACCATTTCAAAGGAAGGAGATGTGCAGATGCTCTTGACTGCTGATGGCAGTGAAGAGTTGTGAGGCTATCACTAACCCACAAACTCATGGGGGATGATCTGGCAGGTGGAGCGGTCCTCAGATTTGATGCTGCGTGATTGAGCAAGCATATGTGTTGCTGCGAGACAGTCCCAGGTTCCATTTCTGCCACCTCCATGTAAAAGGAGCAGGTAGCAGACAATAGGAAAGACTACTCTCTGCTTGAGACCCTGGGTAGACCCTGCCAGGCAGAGTAGACAGTTCTGTGCCAAATGGACCAAGAGCCTGACCTGGCAGAAAGCATGTAGCAGTTCCTCCTCTTTAAAGTATGATTTAGAAATACTTTTAAGGAGCAATCTTATGACCCTAGAACAGTGCTCTGATCTTGGGGGAGTTGGGACCAATCCTTCCACCCCCACCCCCTCACAGTCGGCGCAAAGAGAACTGTGCCGGCTGGCCTCTGAGGTCAGAAAATTGACCACGGAGAGACATCAGAAGAGCACTGCTGGATCAGACTGAGGGTCCATCTAGTCCAGCACTCTGTTCACACAGTGGCCAACCAGCTATCGACCAGGACCCACAAACAGGACACGAGTGCAACAGCACCCTCCCACCCATATTCCCCAGAGGGGGAAAGGGGCGTTCTGGTGGGCAGGAAGGGAAGGAGACTGGAGAGGCCAGGATACAAGCTATCCTGAACCTCTCTCCCAGCCTCTTTTCCCCACCTCTAAAGTGCTATCTCTAGACAGGCAAAAAAAGCCAGCCTAGCAAAAAATGGAACGACCGGGAGGCAAAGATCACCTCCGCTGGCATTGGGTACATGGAAGCCTCTGAGTTTGCAACCCAAAGGATTGTGCCTTTAAGGACTGGGGTGAGGAACCTACAGGCTACAGGCTGAACATGGCTCGTCAGACCTCTGAAAACGGCAAAGAGGGACAAAGTACTCTGCTCCGCCAGCCCAAGAGAGGCAATACATCTTGGCTATCTTGAGCCTGCTTCGCCAGCCCAACCAACTTCTGTGCAACTACCACCCAAGCCTGATCCAGCCATGCTTGCTGCTAGAGCTGGTTCAGAGGTCGCATCACACCTGTAAATGAAAAGGAAGAAAAGGGAATGAAGCACTTCTGGCCTGAAAGGTGTTTATTAGCCAGATGTCAACTTCTGCGGGCTTAAGAACAAGGCTGGACTGAGCACTGTTGGGACCTGGTGGGGATGGGGCAGCTAAGCACCCAGCGAAGGCGAATGTGATCTGTTTGGGCAGGAGAGTAGCCCAGCTGGAGAGAAATATTTAAATATGTGAATGAGGTTTGTGCCAATGGGGTACGTAAGTGTGGCTGTCTGGGTGCATATGCATGGTATCCTATATGGCTTTCGGATGGATGTGTGTGAATGGAGTATGTCTGCATGAATGTGCCTCCCGCCACTGGCATGCAGCCGAAAGGTTACCTGCGAGGGAATGTAGTCCTCATTGTAGCTCAATTAGAGTCTCCATCCTTTTTAAATGAATCATTTTAAAGTCCCTTCACTGGCTCAGGGTTTGTTTGTTTGTTTTTAAAGGCTGCATTTTGGCAGTAGCAAACATGATTAAAAAAGATTTTCTTAGAAGTAACCTGAAGTAGTTTGCTCTGTTATTGATGCGCTTTCTGCAAATACATGGCTTCCATCATCATTATCCCTGTGAAATCCCGTGTGTTCTAATTAGGGCTTGAGAAAGAGCCCAGTAGCTACTAGGTTTTATATTCTTTATAATGGAGGAATAGTCATTTTTGTTCCTTTGTCACAAAGCCCTGGGGGCATCTTACAATTTGCCTTCAATTGGGACAAGGCAATTTAATTATCGCCTGCAAAAGCTCTCCTATAGTCCAGCTCAAGATTGTTATAAATTGCAGGGTTTGGATTTGGGAGCAACAACCCCAGTCTCAGCTCTCCTGCTCTGCTTAATATCCTGCCTGACTAAATGCTCTGAAGAGCACAAAAGCTTGCTCACTATTTTGTGACATTTTAGTTGCTCCTAATAAAGATACTGTGGATTTTTTTTTATTTGATCAACCTATGGGTTTTTATGCGTGTGTTTCCTGTGAGATCCTGTTTACTTTTTCTTCAAAAAGTTTTAATTTGTGAACCTTTATTTGAGATATTTACTGCTAAAATCCCAACCAATTTTGCAGAAACAAAATTCTGAGCTAATCCCTTGGTTCACTTCAAATGCTTTTGCTTTTGAAACAGATTTACATAGACATCCCTTAAGAAGAGCAAAAAAAAAGGAAATTTTCCAGATGGCCTCGGCAGAGATATTTTTCTGTAACTATTTCTTTTTTATTATTATTATTATTATTGTATTTTCAACTTAAAATACAACATAAACACAACATAAATACAGTACATAACTAACAACCCTTCACTACCCACTGTGCTCCCCTCCCCCCAGGAGACCAGCATTTATTCAATTATATTATACATCTTTCCAAAATTGTAAAGACTCTTTTAAAGGTGAGTGCCCTTTCCCCTTTCTTAATACAAATTCCAAAAATGGACTCCATATATTTTCAAAATCATTCTTCCTGGGTAGTCCCCTCTTTACTTTCAAATTACACGTTAACTTATCATTAAGCGCCATATCCCATATTTCTTTATACCATTCTTCTATTGTATACTTCCCTTGCACTTTCCAATTCTTAGCTATCATTAATCTAGCGGGTGCCAGGAGGTTGTTAATCAATTCCTTCATACTTGTATTCCCTATTCCTTTATCCCATATTGATAATAAAGCCAACTTTGGACTTACTTCCACATTACTTCCCGTTATTTCACTTATTTCTTTAAACACCCTTTTCCAAAATTTTTGTACATATTCACAACTCCACCACATATGAAAATATGTTCCAACCTCCTGACAACCCCTCCAGCAGTTCTTAGAATTTTTTTTATCGATCTGGTGAAATCTTACTGGCGTTAAATACCATCTCCATGCTACTTTATAATAATTCTCCTTAATCCTAACCGACAATAACTTTAACATTCTTGCATCCCAAATCTTCCCCCAGTTTTATTCATTAATTTGTTCCTTTAGATCATCTTCCCAAATCATTTTAAGAGAATCTCGATGGTCACCATCCTCTGTCATAATTTTATATATTTCACTAATCAAACCTCTTTTATTTTTATTTTCCCCTTTCTTTTCTCTTGATTTAATTAATTCTTCAAATCTTGTATTATCTCTACAATCCTTATTCTTCTTTTTCCAATCCTGTGTCCATTGTTCCAACTGTATACATTTGAACCAAGCTAACTTTTGTCCTCTTAATATCTCTCCTATTTGCTCTTTATTACTCATTCTTTTCAACCAATCTCTCAGCTTAATAATTTTCTGACCCCTCAATCCCCCTTACAACTCTCTTTTTAAATTCCTTGGGAAGTTTTCCATTACTACAAATGGAGTAAGAGGAGAATTTCCTGGTATTAACTTTCCTTTAACTTTCTCCCAAATCTCTAAAATATTTTTTAAAAATGGGTTATCCAGTCCCTTTAAATCTTTCTTTTGTATTTTGGTGAAAAAAAATATTTTGCAATTTTAATTCTAGTTCTCCTGTTTGCGTCTCTAACCATTCTAAGTCATCTTCCCCTAATATACTATTTATAACATGTCTTAATTGATTAGCAACATAATACATCTTTATATTTGGAAGTCCCAACCCTCCTTTCTTTTGTGTCTTATACCATAACCCTTTATTAATCCTTGCTTTTTTATCTCCATTGCAATAAGCATTTATCATATTTTGCCAACTCTTTAACTCTACTTCCGTTATTTTAATTGGTAACATTCTAAACAAAAAATTAATCTTAGGTAATATCTTCATTTTAATAACCGCTATTCTACCAAACCATGAATGCTTTAATTTTCTATAAGCCTCTAATTTTTCCCCTATCTGTTTTTTCAAACCATTAAAATTAATTTCTTCTAACCTATCTAAATCGTTTGCAATATTACTCCTAAATAACGCACTATATTTTTAATCTTAAAACCTAATTTTATATTACACTCCTCCATTTCCTTCTTATTATAATTGAATAACATCATTTCCGACTTCCCCCAATTAACCTGTAATCCAGTCATTTCCCCAAATTCTCTCAAATGTCTCTTAATCACCTCCCCACTCTCCAGAGGATCTTCTAAAGTCAATAATGTATCATCCGCAAACATATTAATCTTAACCTTTTCTTTCCCTCCTATCCCCTTTAATCTTACATCTTCCCTTATAACATTCGCCAAAATTTCTATAACTATTGCAAATAAGATCGGGGAAAGTGGGCACCCTTGCCCAGTACCCCGGGCCAAGGTAATCTGTTGCATTAACCCATCATTAACCATTATTTCTGCTTTATTATTTCTATACAACTAATCAATCACTCCTATAAATTTATCTCCAAACCCAAATATTTTTATAATTGTTTTTAATGCTGGCCATTCCACACAATCAAAGGCTTTGAAAATATCTAATGCTAACAACCCTGCTTTTATATTCCTTTTTTTAATAACATTAATTATATTCAACACTCTCCCAATTAAATTAGGCATTTGCCTTTCTAAAATAAATCCACATTGATCTTTTCTAATATATTTATTTATAAAGGTACTCAATCTTTTTGCCATTATTGCTGTAAAAAATTTTGAGTCTTGATTTATTAAAGATATCGGTCTATAGGAAGCTGGGTCCGTCAGGTCCTTGTCTGGACCTAAAAGGAGGGCAACATGGTAGGTCCCCAAGGAGGTGTCCCCCCAACATGTCTGCCCCCAGGGGGCATGTCCAGCACCAAGGGGGGGTGCCCACCTGAACATAGCCTTGGTCAATGTCTGATTTTACAACACAGAATTAAGACAAATCTGTTCTACAGAACATCTTAATGTTAAAATCACTGAAATAACAAGTGAGACATCCAATGTATCTGAAATTAACTTCACTCCTACTTTTGTAGCTTTTGCTGTACTTTGTTGCTGTACTCTGTGTGATACATTTTCCCCTTCCCTCAAATATCTTTTCTGATTGTATCCCGACTCTGCTGCCAGCTGCTGCTCAACAGGGTTTGCTGCCAGCTGCCTTTTTTATTTTATTTTATTTGAAACTTGTGTATGATTGTCACAAATTTCTCTACTCTACCATTAGAGTGGGTATTGTGGGTGGCAGACACTACTTCGTCCATTCACAATTCTCACTTATATATAATTAGCTTCTCAAGGCATTTGCGTTGGCACCACTTTTCACATCCAGACTTTGAACTCTTGTCTACTTCCTGCACAAACACGCAACTCTGAGACCCTCTTTCTAATGCCCTGCGTTGCATGCCAGCACTGTGGGGCTAAGTTACAACAGGTGTCTATGGGTTGTCTGTGCAGCCTCTGTTGTCTTTGTAAGTCATGGCAGCCAAACCAAAGCCTCCAGCCTCAAACAATCAATCTTTCTCCCTCTGCCAAAGTCTCCTGACAGTCCAGCCAGGCTGCACACTTGTACCCTATGGCCGGAGGTAGGATGCCAACTTATTGCTTGGTCATGTCTGGTGACTCTTTCTTTAAAAACCGCCTCTGCAGCCTGCACCAACACTGGACTTTGAGATGCTCTTAAAAGGCTCTGTGTGGTATGCCAGCCTCTCAGGGCTCAGCTACAGCCATCTCTGAGTTGTGACTTCAGTCTCTGTCTCAAAGAGATATGCCAGCCAGCCAAAGCTGCAAATCTATTTTTCTCTAACATGCACTTCAAACATTCTGCATTTCATACCAGCAGTGCAGACAGAGCCTAGTTCACAAGTGAACAAAGTGAAGTGGAAGGGAAGGGGTAGCGAAGCGAAGCCACGACATGCCAGGTTCCAACATCCGCAGCAACAGGGCATCTGCAAAGATGAGAGCCTCTCTCTCGACTGGCACCTCACTGTTGGTCATGAAAGTTTTTCTCTAAGGATGACCCTTCATCGCCCATGATGTGGAACTCTGAGAAAAAGGTCTCTGATTTGCCCTGTGGGCTGCTTTGACTGACCTCTCCTTTCCCACATTTTGATCTGTGGATGCCTCACCTCAGCTGAGCAAACATGTGCCCGACTGCCCACCAAAGCTGCAACAGGAAAGATGCTGTTCTCGCCCAGCACTTCTTAGCTAAAAATTTGAGATCCCCTTGATGCCAAGGGCTGAAACTGCTCAAGGTGCAAGACTCCAAAGAAGAGGTTTGACAACCTGAGTTTGAAGGGTATGGCTCCAGTCTTTTTAACTTGAACTTTAAAAATTTCTAAAACTCAACAGATGAACAGATCTGCTTCAACCTTGGCATGGCTAAAGCCCTACTTAAGATCTATCATGGTGCCAAGTTTCTTTAAAAATTATTAAATCTTTTAAAGTTTCTTTAAAAATTATTAAATCTTTTAAAGTTTCTTTAAAAATTATTAAATCTTTAAAAATTGTTTTTTGAAAATAATAATTTTAAAAACCCAAACTTTTAAAAATTGCTAAAAATCAACAGATGAACGGATGTGATTCAAATTTGGCATGGCAAAAGCCCTACCTAAGGGCTATCACAGTACCAAGTTTCATCTCTTTATCTTTAAAAACAATGGAGCTGTACGTATTTTTAAAATTCCCATTGACTATAAAGTAGAGCTGTCCTTTGGGTGGGGGGAGGATGGGGAAAATCCGGATTTTTCTTCAAATTTCATAATTCCACCCCCCTTCCCGGATTTGTTACCAAAAATCCTGACATATCCTGGTTTTTCCTGACAGATGGTCACTGGCATCAGTCTGGGAGGAAGAGCATGAAATCTGAAATAAATCAGCAAATGCTAGGGGCCAAATGATAGTGCTGTACGTACATCTGATATACTGTAAGTTTTGTTGCATTTTAACTGCCATTGGCTGCTCTCTGAGCAACTCTTGACTGAAAAGGTTTGTATAAATATGATAAATGAGCAAACAAAACTAGCTTTTATGGCATCATGATTTTCCCAGTTTGAATCTCATTTCTGTCATGTGGGCTCATCAAGTCTCTCTCTCTCTAAGCTACATCCTGCTACAACCCATGATAGGGTGATTATAATACTGTCCTACCTTACAATTTTGTAAGAATTAGAACAAAAAAGGGAAATGTAAGTGACGTGCAGAGACTAGTGTAAAGGATAATATCAGTTATTAGTATTCTTTTTTATTATTGTTTGGTGTTAAACCTAAACCATGTCTATGATAATAAATCATCATCACGAGTCATTTTATACAGTCAACAACAACCAAGTGGTAACATTTCCCTGGAATGTACCTCTCCAAGTCACAAAGAGCTACATCAGAAATATTACTGCTGAGGCCAGCTGGGAAACATTTTGTTTTTTACTCTTCTTTGGAGTCCTACCACAGGCACCAGTGATATGAATGTGGGAAGCCCTAAGTATTCATTGGACCTAGGTTTTCCCAATACTATTTCCTGGTTGTGCCTTACATGTTAGTGCGATGGGATATGCTGCCTTCCACTCAAGGTGCCTTTGTACTGGAACTTGAAAGCCATGATGCTAAAAGCTTGCCCACTTGGGGTGAGAGGGTGACGTGGGTCCATTCCACCAGACTGACCGAAGTTCACAGAATCATAGAATAGGGACCTATAAGGCCATCGAGTCCAGCTCCCTGCTCAGTGCAGAAATCCTTCTCATGAAGGATCCTCCTTCCTCTAGCAGCCATTCGAGCAGGGAGGTGAGAGGGATAGCAGAACCATTCCATTAGCCCTGCTGAGAGACCTCCCTCAGGAAGACTCATCCTCCCTCGACTGTCACCACCAGCAGCCATAAAAGCAGGCTTTCCTGAGGGAGATAAGATGGGAATCAGGGCCATCCCACCAGCTCTGCTGAAGGACTTATTTCCCTCCCCCTCTTCCTTTTTCCTTTTGTATTGTGTCTTTTAGAATGTAAGCCTGTGGGGCAGGGACTGCCTTCTTTTGCAGATTATTTGTAAGCCGCTCCAGGAGTTTTTTTGGGATAGATAAGTAACAAATACACTTTTGGAACATCCACTAGGTGGTGCTATTGCCCTAAAACAAGCTGACTTTACCAACTGGTGACCATCACAAGACTGTGAAACTACAGCTCCACTTTCCTACTTAAGCACTCCTCCAGCAATATACTTTCCCTGTCTTGTAAAAGGTAGCTGTCTTTTACAGGACCGGGAACTGCCTGCCCAGAGTTCCAGATTAGGTTCTCCCCACCCTCCCCACACAACAATAATTTTATTTCATAATTTGAGAAGTCAATGTGCACATTCTCACCCTTCATAATGCCCACTCTGCATGCATTTTGGCCAAGTAGTTATTATGTCACCAGGGTATATTTTTCGAGCAGCCACTATGCCATATTTTGGTCTTTGGGGAAAATGCAATGTGACAATCACAGACACAGCCTTTACCTACAGGACAGAGCAGCTTCCCAAACCTAGACCCTGTCATCACAGCGCTGAGTTGGCACCGCCTCCCTCCGAAACCCACGGCAGCAGCAGGTAATCCCAACCCCAAGAAGGGAAGGCGGGGTTTCCAGTGGCCATCCAGATACAGGAGTCCCCACCCCTGCCCTCTTCCTGGTGGAAGGTGCCCAATCGCCATTCGCCTTCCACCAAGACCACCCCTCTGGATTGGCCCCGGAGCAACGTCAGACGGCGGAAGAGCCATACTGGCCTTCCTGCCATTGAAAAAGTTGCGGTAAATCCCCGACTTCTTCAATGCACAACTTTGTGGGAAAGCCCTGCGGTGGCTGCAAAGCTGCATCTGCATCATATAGCCGACGCAGCACAGATTCATAGCCACTGTGGGGCTTTCCCCAAGTATAGACAGCCCATTAGTTCCCTCCAGATGTTTTGGACTTCAACTCCCACCAGCCCCAGCTAGTATGGCCAATGGACAGGAATGCTGGGAGTTGCAGTCTAAAACATCTGGAAAGCTCCAGGGAAGGAGTATGGCTGTGCACGTGTCACTGGTACGTTGTGGGTATAGCAAAAAACAAAGTCAAAACACCACTGGGTGCCTTCCAACGTATGAAGTGCAGGAGCTAGGATGGGTTGGTAGATGTGCGGAAGGTGGCCAGAGGTGGCAAAACTGAGTTCTAAAATGTTGAGGGCAGATCCTCCTTCCCTATACTCTTGCCTCTCACCCAGGGTGTGCTGCTGCTGCTGCTGCTATTCTGCAGTTTTCACAGACCCAGCCTTCGCCGTGGCAGCACGAACATGCTGGAAGAAATAAACACCAGCACGGAGAGATACTTGAATCTCAGCCCATCAGCAGCCAAAAACGTTCCTTCTCAGTGTGGCAGCACTGGAGTTCGTGCTTCGTTTTGTTCTCCTTGGCCAGAGTTCAGATGAGAACTCTGCAACAGCTGGGAAAGGGAAGGGAAAACGAACCCTGCTCTCTTTCATGCTACACGGCGGCGGCGGTGCGTGTTTCAACCTCCTTCCATACCACAGGCACTGATTTAAACATTCGATAAGCCATTTGGTTGAACAGAAAATAACGTACCAGAGTCACTCACGCCCTTCTCCAGTAACCTTTAAGACACCTGGAAACGTTTACTACTCTCTTACTCTCTCTCACAGCCCTTTCAGTTGTCACCCCTGTAACTGCAACATGTGTACTGTCGAAGATCTATCACATTTGGATTTAGTTTTAATTCCAGACATAATAGTCTTCTATGTATAGGAATTTTGGAGTGGGGGGAGCATTCCATCCAGTGAGACCTCACACTGACAGTCTGAAGTGGTACAGTCCAAACACAGGTCAACCACCTTATCTGATACTTGTAAGGAACAGGCCAGGATCAGGATGCAAGAATGTTATTTATATATGCATTTTTACCTCACCGTGTAGCCTAGACAGGCCCCAAGATGTCTTACAATCATTGATCACAATCGATTAGACACAAAATATAATAACCAACACACAGTCACAAGACAAAGGTGCATCTTGGTTAGCTCCCTTAGAGTTCTGACTGGTTCTGACGGAAACCGAGAGCAGATTCAAACCTGGCCTGTCAAAACACAGATCTGGTAAAACAAAGATCCTTTGACAATTTACTTAAAGCGTTCTTAGGATGAAGCTGCTCATGCCTTTCAGCAGAGGCAATGCCACAATCTGGGCACCACAACTGAAGACAATGGGGCACGGAGCAAGGCCTCAGGTGACAAATGCTGGGCGCCATGTTTATGTCTGCTGTACAGGTTCAAGAGGCACCATCTGGGCCCTCCTGTTTGAGGGAGACTTATGTGGAAGTCTATCAGGACCTGGAACCTAGGAAGCTGCCTTATACCGAGTCAGACCATTGGTCCATCAAGCCCAGTATTGTCGACACTGACTGGCAGCAATGGCTGTCCAGGGTTTCAGGCAGGAGTTTTCCTGCCCTACCTGGAGATACTGGGGATCGAACCTAGGACCTTCTGCATGCAAAGCAGGGGCTCTGCTGCTGAGCTACGGCACCTCCACCCAAACTCCCCATGCACAACTGATGCAACTACTTGTCAAGATGTACACTGCTGTCCACACTGTGATGCCCATCCGGGTCTCCCACTGAGTTGAGTGGCAGTATTGGGAAAAAGATGGGATATAAATAAATATCATCTTCACCATCATCATCTGCTATGATCTTCCTTTGATGTGGGAGTTTGTGTGCGATACCATCTAGGGTCCCACTATAGTAGCTCAGAGCTAGAGCTAGATCAGTACCATTGTACTTGGAAATAGCACTGAACGCTCATCCTCTAAGGATTCACCCCCCAAAAAACCTCACGACTGGCTGTAGCTTCGTATCCGACCTCTATACAAATCCTCAAAGCAGCACAACCAGCCAGGAGGGTGCCATTTTCAGAGAAACAGATTTGGGGGGAGGGGATAGTGCTTAACCCTTTCCTCACCCACTGGGGTGTGGCGTTGATTATATGATGCAGCAGCAATTGCTCACCCACCCCGGGGCTTTCTGCTGAAGCTACGGAGAAAAAAAGGCGGGGACTTATCCTGACTTTTTCTCAGGAGCGAGGTGAGGATGTGCAAGACGATGTCAAGATAGCCCCTAAGTCTCGCTCTGGAGTCGCAGCAAAGGCATGGCTGGGCAGATGGTGACCCCTGATTGCCCCAGGCAGAGGACCCTTGATTGGCCCGTGCTTTCCCTGTGGCATCAAGATTAGCTGCTGCCCCTGCAGCAGCAAAAGTGCGGGGTTTGGGATCATCGAGGTGGCAACCCTCCATCGTAAAGACAGCCCCCTGGAAAATAAAAAAAGCCCCCAGCCTGGAGTGGTCATGGAACCACCACCACCTCACCTTCAGGGCAGAGCAAGAGTATTTACCAAAAACACACTTCATTGGTGCCAAGTTACTTAAGCTTTGTAACAGCAGTGGCTTTATTTGCAAGCGCAGAAGTTTCCAGCTACCTTTGTCATGTTGCAGAGTGGAATAATCAATAACTGGAAATGAAACTCCTTCTTAAAGGGTTTTGGGAATGCAATGGTCAAATTTTAAATACCTTTCCTGGACACAGTCCCTTGACTCCAACATGACATGGATACAGTCTAATTTGAAACAAGAGTACTGAAAAGCCTGCCCTGGAGTATTGCTGTACGTAGAACGTTACATTTTGCAAGTAGAAAGGCTCTCTGTGTGCTTTGCGTTCTTTTAAGTGGGAGCAAATGAGATGAACTACCATAATCAGGTAAAATCTAATGAGTTAGGGGGATCAAGTTCTATTAGCCAGAAAATTTTTAAAAATGCAATTTAATATCATATGGTCTTTGGGTCAATACTTTATATGGTTGTATGTTGGCCAAACGTTAAAAGATACACAATGAATTTTATGTAGAATTAAATTGGGGGCATTGACTGAAGTATGCTTCTATTAACATGAGGTGTATAAGATGTCATTGATGAGCCACATTTTAAGAGCTGGACCCAAGTTATGGTTTCAATCAATCCTACACCTGTTTCTAAGCACATGGCCATATATCCTACACATTTAGGTGTCCCCAAAATGTGGTGTAAAAAGGATGCCTGTTTTTTTCGAAAACAGAATTGGTTGCCTCAGCCTGTATGAGAATACCATATAATAATTGAGCCAATGGCTTAGCTTTAAATACCCCAATAGCTATAGCTGGAGGAATATTACAGCCACTTTGGGTGTAATAAACATGGCCAACTGCAAACATGCTGCAATTACCAGATTCAAGTGCATATTTGCATTGTAAGCTCCATTTAGAATTATATTGAAAATGGAGACCTAGAAAGTTAAATTCTTTGAACTGTTCCAATGTATTTCCCCTTAATGTCCTATGAAACCTTTTTCACATTTGGGGAAGGAGGACATGATTTTAGATTTTTGAAAATTTGTGGTCAGTAAGTTCTTATCCCAATGAACTGAAATGGCCAGTGATAGACGCTTTAAACCTAATCCACCCTGGTTTAACACCTCTATTTTTCACAATCTCATTAGACAATTGGCCTTGTGGACTACAGTAGGCTTGGAAAATGTCTAAACATAAAACTGCCATTATTTTTGAGTCACCAAGGACACCCAGGCCAATGTATTCTCCAAGGATGTCTTGCCATCTTAATGAATAGCAATAGCTATGCTAGAGAAAGGTGAAAGGAATCCTGCAGCACGAAGAAAACCTCACACAAATCACTGTTACAGAAACACAGCTTCTCTACGCAGAGGGAAAAAAACGCGCCCTACCGAGGCTTTCGTCCTCGCAGTATTCCCACCATCACAACACACCCCTTCTTGGAAAGGCCCCATAGTGTTTTAAAGAGACAGTGCTATCTAGTGGTGGAGAGACCCCGTGATATCCAGATAATAATACATTATCTGTGAGTTTTTAAAATGTGAAATTTCCAGGGGATAGCCTTGGCTGTTGATGGCACTGTGTAATGGATCCGCAAATGTCCTTGAGCGGCCAATCATGAGCGTGCTATAAACTGTTCATTTAGAGAAGCTCACAGTTTACCTTCCTTTTAGCTTCTGGATCACTGTTATAATGATGTTTGCTTTACTAGCCGCATCTCCTGCTATAGTTTGCATAATTTTCTCATTAGCCATCCTTGTAGTCAATGTTCTCTTCTCTTGTCTTCCTACATAGACTTCCTTATGTGAAGAAGTTCCTTTCCTCTAAGTCTCCCTCCCCAAGAAGTCCCATATAGCATGTGGAAATTATCAACTTATGTGTCTTCAGCAAGCTTGCTGGTGACAAGAGGGAAGAAATCACATGGGAAACAGAAAAATCATGTATAAGCCTCTCCAAGACTTCTGTCAGATACTTACCAGATGATTAGAGTCATCATTTGGTGGAGAAATGGCTGCACATGTCTTTTCACCAACACGAATCAAAAGTAAGGTGTGACGTGAGTGTTCCAGAGAGGCCTGTACATGTTGAAGTCTGGATCATCCAATTCCCAACCCCAAATGCATAGACTTTATTCAAAGGGGAAGAATCATACAAACTGAGTGACCGGAGGGGTGGAATGGGGGGAGTGACTGTCGATTGAGATAAACATTGTATCTTGGTGAATGGAAAGATTTCTCCACGGAGATCTACCTGGGGTTTCTTGTAGATAGATGAGTTATACATCTAGGTTGTTTTGTGTTTTGGTTTGAGTTCATTTCTTTAGAACATCGGAAGCTTTTCCATCTAGCCCAATATCGTAAACACGAACAGGCAGCAGCTCTCCAGAGATTCTTTCCTAGTCCTACCTGATATCTGGAGATTGAACTTGGGACCTTCTGTATGCAAAGTGCTCTACCACCAAATTACAGCTCTTCCTGTTGACTATATTATTGATATGTATCATTTAACAAAAACTCAAGAAATATATTGTCTTAAAGAACATAAACAAATTGGGTGTTACAAGTCTAAAGCTGGGATGCCAGTATCACACATTACTTTAGACACATTGGCTCAGTTCAGACAATTCATTTCTCAATGGTGGTTTTAGAACTCCACAGAGGAGTTGTTACACCATTGTTGAGAAATGTGTTGTCTGGAGGGAAAACTCCACCCCACAGTGGACTTTTTTTAAAAAAACACTTCACCCTGAATATCCATGCTGTGCAGAGGAGAGTTCCTGTACAACCGTTATGTTCTGTGTTGTGTGGAGAGTTCCGTGAAGTTTCCTGCTGCATTGAGTGGAGTTTCCTCACTGGCTATAGAGTTCCCTGGCAAGAGAGGCAAAAGGAGGGAGTGCTGCCGGGATTGCTTTTTGTTGTTTTTTTTTGTAGCGATGGCTGATGGGATAGCATTGGGAGGACTGAGGGAGGAGAGAGGATGGAGGAACTGTCAATCAAACAATGCGTTGACTTTTACTCACCTCCACGGTAGCCCACAGTCACACAACGGTGGAGTTGGAACATGTTGTGTGGTGAGTACCCCCTACAAACTCCACCATTGTGTGGAGGTTTTTTTTTCCCCTCCCCATTTTTATGCTGCCCAATAGCCGAAGCTGTCTGGGCGGTTTTCACACTGCGCAGAGAAATGTGTTGTGTGAACTCAGCCATTGTGAACGTTTTGTTTGGACTATGTTCTTTTCTTTTCAGGGGCTGTCTTTTTGTGCAAGATGGGACGTGGCTCCTGGCAAAGAGTCACAGCTGCATCACTGAAAGGGACCCAAAGGCAATCAAGTTTGCAAGGCAGCTGCCGCTGCATTTTATCCCTTCCTTTGAAGACCAACTGTCGTTAATCCAGAACAACACATGTCACAAACAGAGAGCAGGGACACTGCATAAACGTGAATCTGGATCTAAAATGATTGAAACAAGTAAACCATCTTACATGCATCTCACATCTCACAGGCCAAGAGAGAGAGAGAGAGAGAGAGAGAGAGAGAGAGAGAGAGAGGACTTCTCTCTAACAACCAAAATACATTTACCCCAACTAGAATCACTAGCCAAACTGAAGAGCATGCCAGTTTTTCTCCAGCACTATATAGGGTAGTTCTGTACACTCCATCTTCTATAATTGTGGCATTTCCCTTCCACTCAACATCCTGCCTTTGCTGTGGCTGTCCTCAGTAGGAACAACAGAGGAAAGGAAAGACCCAAAAACTGAGGCTACAGCAGGAAGCAAAGTCCTGCCAGCCTGGGCCCCAGTTTCCTTTCCTCTCTGGGTGGCCTATGCAATTGTATGGCTTCCCTCTGTTGAAAAGCACACCCGGGCTTCCTGTCCAATGGCTCTTGCTCTCCAAACCAACACCTGCACGAACACGATGGAGAGCCAATATAAGGAAGCACTCAGAGACGTATCCCTAAGCACCTCCGTGCCAATGCAAACCTCTTTGAGCCAGGAGAAGAGCAAAGGTTGCTGGGAATTGTGTTCCACCTCTAGGCAAAACAAAAGGTGAATTGTTTTACTTGGCCATATATATTATATAGCGTATCTCCCTTTGCTTGCCCACGCCATCATTTCAGATGGCGTCTCGCCCTGCGCTGTAGCAGTTGTTCTGCGGATCAAGGCAAATGGCACGGAAGCCCCTTCTGCAGCCTACACAGTGAGACAAGGAGGGGGAGATCAGAACAAGAGGACAAATTAAATGACTCTTCCTGACTGCATTACAGAAACTGCAACAAACCCACCATGCTGTCCTACACTTTCCACTGCCAGCTTTTGATTCCGAGCAGGAAATCACTGTTGTTGTTATTTTAAATGATAATTGCATCTCCTCTCATGGGGGGCAGGGTGGGGTAGATACCCTGCCTTGGTCCTATCACATGGGCTTATCCCATTTTATTCTCACAACAACCCTGTGAAGTTGATTAGGCTGAGAGGGACCACCTTGCCCAAAGCAAACTGGCAATCTGAACGCATGTATTTCCAGTCCACCCTTTGCACCAGGCTCCCTGTTTTCAGGGGATGTCATGTCACCATAGTGACCTTCCAATCATTATCTATGGGAATCTAAGCTTCTCCTTCTCACAAGATCTGGCCCTTGCTGAGCTCTAACAAACACCAAGCTGAATAAACTCCCTTTGAGCTTTTCTGCTGTTAATCCGCTGTATTGATTCCATCATTACATAAAGAGAGTCTGCTTTCCTGCTACATAACCTCTAGGTGGCACTGTGGTAGCAGAATAGCACAAATACACAAGTGGCAATAGCATTTTCTTTTGCTTTCTTTAATATTGCATTTTCCCAACTCTAAAAAAAAGTTGCCAAAATTGCTGCTTAAAACCAGAAGCAAAACGTCATCTAAAACAACCATAAATAGGGAATGACGAGTGCACAATAAATGCCTTGTGTAGAAAAGCTTTTAGCGTGTGTGCATAGCAACAGTCACAGCTAATGTAAGGCCTAGTTCCACCATTAGAGAGGAGCAGAGGTACACTCTATGTGCACCTGCACTACAAATTTGTATCAGTTTTATATCAGTTTAACTGACATTGTTTCCCCACCCACCGAAGAATCTTGGGAACTGTAGTTCTGTGAGGATGCTAAGAATCCTCTGTCAGAGATCCCACACCACTACAGTTCCCACAGTTTGCTAGGGTAAGGAATAAATGTTGAGCCAGTTCAAGCCTTTGGTGTAAAGAGCACCATTATGCACGCCACAGCCTCCTTCTTGCCTAGCAACTAAGACAGACCAAACACCACACAGTCTTGCGGCCTCCAGGCAACCGCTGCTAGTAAGACAGACAGACAGACACACTGTAAGACAGCCAAAATGGCACCGGTTCTTTGTCACCTAGCAACCAGCACTGGAAGACACAGCATGATGGCCTCGTCTCTCCCAGCAACTACCACTTAGAGCCGAAACATTCTCTCTGTTAACTATGCTTCCCACTGTAGGATTGAAGGGCAGGGACGAGAATTCCCATAACAACTCTGGGGTCTTGGCAGCTGCGGTTGGAAAATAATATTAGAAACCTTTATGGCCTTCAAGAAGGGAGAGATGAAGAAGAGAGATGAATAAATTACATTTTAAAATGTAATTTATTCATTTTAGGCAATGGTATCCTGCCCGTTAAGCAAGTTTTCAGGGTAGCTTACAACAAAAATAAAAGCAAATTAAAATATACATGCAATAAAAGGGGCCAGCAATAAAACATATAAGAGGTATAGGACTGGAAGCTGTCGTTCCTTCAGGCCAAAACTCTCCAACCTCCTCTTGGCTTTGGTCTCCTCCCCACCGCCAAAAGCCTATCCATGTCATGCGCCTAAGGGCAGCTTACCTATGTATTGCCCCTTGCCTTCCCGAAAAGGAGGTCCGAGAGGTCCTTTCACCACAGGCTGCATGTATTTGACTTGTGCGTAACCTCCTCCAGGTCCCCCTCCAGTCACTGTGGAGATGCCAGCCGCCGCCACCAGCCACAGGGTCACTTCATGGAGCATCATGGCTTTGTTGGTCGTCTCTCTGCAGGCAAAACAGGACAACAAAATCACTTGAGAGGAGACAGAAGTCTGTTCCTTGTGTCCTGTGTTTTCCTTCTGCCTGGCCCAAAGTAAAGTGGTCGGTGGAGAGAGGGCAGCTTTTCCTAAAGCAAATATTTGGCCCATATCCCAGTCTTTTTTCCCTCCCCCACTAGGCCCAAATCTCCCAAATCCCTGGCACCCCAATCCTTCTCCGTCAGATTTTCATGACTACTGAATGATCCTACTGAGGACTTCCTCTCCATACTCTTCCGCCCCTTAAGAAAGGGATTAATATGGCTTGAGAGAAGCCAGTCTCTGTTATGCCTCCTTCTCGGCATCTAAAATGGAGGCGGATGAGAGATTAGATACAAAACGAGGACAGCGACTCTTTGACCTTCTCATGCTGAAGTGGGAGTTTCAGCAAGTACTTGTTACCCCTGCATGGTAAGTAGCACCCACCAAATCCCATTTTTATACAGCCTTTGAAGATACAGGAACCCATCCGCTCACCCACTGTCCTCCTATGTATCAGGGACCAAATGGGCTGATGACCCTAGCAGTTGGGATACGTCTTGAATGTGTACCTGACTCCTTGGGGGAAGGGGGGGGGGGAAGAATCCAGGAAAACATACCTTTCCGATCAGTAAATTATGCCTGCCCTAGAAGATTCCCTAAAAGATTTAATAATGGGAGGGTTTGCATGTCACACACAAAAAATCATAAATGCTGGCTGATCACTCCTGCTGTAAATGGAAGCGGTTGAAGAACCCACAGACCTTCAGTCCATGGTTAGTATAGTGTGAAGTGCAAACCTGGACCTCTGGCTTGTCTCACCACTGACAAGCCAGAGAAATGACCCAACAACTAACCAAGGGTTATTTCTCTGGCTTGTCGGAGACTAGGGAACAAGTTTCTCATTTACACAATGGACCAGGAGATGCCCGACTTATCGTATGTGTGAATTGGGTCAATAAAGAAGCTAGGGTGGGGGGGGGGGAGAGAAACACACCCAAGCTGAGGGCTATGATCATGTCTCTCAACTGAGAAGGATTCCCTAAAATAAATAAATAAATAAGTGCGCGCTTGGGATTTGGCTTTTGAGGACATCTCTGATTCCAAAGCCAAGGGCTCACTGTGCTGCCTTTGAAACCCTCTGGCTTGCAAAAGGGGCGTGAAAACACCCCCGTAGTGTTTGGCGGCTTGAAAAATGAATATGTCAGAGACACAATTCCCTCACTCGGAGCTTCGCCAGAGGTAGTAATTCTCCACTGTGGTGCTTCTAAAAATGTCAACGGGAGTTTGTTTGGTCAAGTACTTATGAAGAACCTTGACTTTGTATGATGCTCAGAAACGCCAGACTCTGGCTAAAGCGGCCCCTTGTGTAAAATTAAAGGGCCTTCTATAAACACAGCTTTCCCCTGTTGTGGCATTTTCCAAGGCACAGCCTCCCAACGAGGCCTGTATGAAGCAAAGGACAGTTTATTTTCTGACAGGTTTAATGATACAGAACACCAAAAGTGCTGTGGACTAATTGAACCGCAATTGCCATTAATAAAAATTAAAGACCTCGGCCTTTTCCTGCTTGGGAAGGAATGAAGAGAGCTACTTACTCCTCAGCTGGATTTGATTGGAATTTCCTGAGCTGGTTTCACTGAAACAGCAGAAAAAAGGGGTGGGGAGCAAGAAAATGCACCACGAAGAAGAGTTTTAATAGAAAGTAGCGGTGGAGCATGGCCCCCACATGGAAGTGATTTGAATGCTATGCAGGCTTGGCGGGACCCTGAAAGGATTTAAGTAATGATGCCATTCCTTATCTGACCCAAATGATGTATATTAAGTCTCATTTTATTAGCTTTAGCTTTGAGAACAGGGCTCCTGCCCTTACCGGGGCAATCGGTGGCTGACGTTCCAAATGTCTGAGGTAAAGAGTTTGTGTTGGTTGTTTCCGTTCATGTTTCCAAGGTCCTATACAGATCATCCTCTTGTCACCAGCAGAGGAAATGGCTCCTCACAAAGAGAGGAAGCTGATGGAGCGCAGGACTTCATTTAACTTACATAGGGCACTGAGAGGAATTAGATCCCCTCTTCTGTTTCAAAAGTGCTGAGGTCAGATTTTTTTTTCCAGTGGAATTCGTATACGGTGGAGCCCTAAAGCAATGCCTCTTCTGATGAGGATAAAATTATTTGTTCGGGGGCTAATTACTGTGCACAGCAGCCAGGGCTTAGAAGGAAAGGACATGAGGGTGTGGAGAGAACAGCCAAGTTTAAATGTGAGTAGCACACATTTGCCATCTCATCTGTGCCAAGGTGAGATGGAAGAGAGAGAACCCCTTCCGATCTGCAATACTGGCTAGAGTAGAATCTGTTTGAGTGTGGTCTAATGAACAAGTGAATACAATCTGGATTGGAGACCACTTTTACCTACTCCCCTTTGTAGATGGTTGAAATCCAGCTCCTACAAGAGCTGCCCTCATAGTCAGGGATCAAATTGTCACACAAATACTTTAAGAAGGCAACTAGGCTTGAAAAGTGGAGTCTGCAGCAAAATGTTGCAGTGTGCAGCAATGGACGCTGGTGGCTTTGATGTCAGTGCGCCACTGATGCAACGGGGGGGGGGGAATTGTGCTATTTCAGGAGCCTCCATAAATTGTGCACTCCCCACCCCCGCACCAATGGTAGCTTTAAAGGCCCCATTGACGCAAGGCTAAAGGCATGAACGCTCCATTGACGCAGGAAGGGGAAGTGCGGGATTTCAGTGTGTGGGTGGGTGGCTGCCCACCCGTAGTTCTGGCCACAGTGATCCATGCCTTAATCCCCTCTTGCTTAGGCTCTTTCTACACCTCCTGGCGCTCTGGGAGGGAGGGGGAGGCTCTCGCGATATTCTGATCGCGAGAGCCTGCCCCAGCATGCACACCTGGCTTGCGACGTTCCGGGAGGAAGCAGGGACGTCAGAGACGCCTTTTTTTTTTTTGCGCGACTGGCCCCACTCTATTGGAAAAGGCATGTTTTAACACCCTCCCAAAATCGTGGCTCTTGCCCCTCCCCACTATCCCATGGATGATGAAAATGCAGCCCATTTCTTCCCTGATGGGCACGGAGCCGCACTGTGCAGCTCCGTGCCTGTTTCTGGTGCTACGCTTACTTGCAAGTAAGTGGGCACCAGGTGGGACAGGCGTCCACATCTCCCGTGGTCTTGGGATGGTCCCGGGACCGCTGCAAGATTCGGGTTTTCCCAGGGTTTCTTCCTCCCTGGGAAAACCTGTGCCTGTCCTCCACCTGCCCCCGGGACAACCCAGGGACAAAAGGCCGGTGTAGAAACAGCCTTAGACTACTATAATGCACTCTGCATGTGGCTGCCCTTGGCAAGTGTTTGAAAACTACAGCTAGTGCAAAATACGGTGGTCAGACTGCTGTCTGATGAACATTTTACAGACCAGATAACTCCAGTCTTGGATCAGCTACACTGGTTTCCAATTTGTTTCTGAGCCCATTTCAAGATGCCAGTTCTTATCTATAAAGCTCTAAATACCAGGATATCTGAGAGACCGACTCCTCCCACATGAAACCGCCAGTGATTTACTATTGTCATTGGAGTCCCTGTTACGTTTGAGAGGTTACACTGACGGCCACTTGAGACAGGGCCTTTTCTGTAGCACCACCCAGTTTATGGAACTCCCTCTTCAGGGGTGCAGACTAGAACCCTTTTTATTATGTTTTAGATGAGCAACAAAGACTACACTGTTCCTTTGAGCTCTTACCAGTTTTTAATGTCGATTTCTGATTTTACTGTGATGAAAGCTCTGGTTCCTGTTTTTGTTTTATTGTTATGATCTATTCGTTTTATCCTGTTTTTATTGTTGCTTTTATTTTGTATATCACCTCAAGCACCCAGTGGGCAGAGGGGCAATATGTAAACATGTACATTAAATAAACAAATATTACAGAAACCCCTGGGGATTTCTCTGAGCCTACTGATACCACCCTCTTCTCCACAGGTAGTGTCGTTTTGGCTATGTAAGGATTGCCACTCACCACTGAACATCGCTAATATAGGTAATGATTATATAGGTAACAGGACTATTTACAACAAAGATGAGCAACTTCAGGACCACCACCACCATAAGCTGGAACCCCCTAGATCCCCACGCAGGCCCCACTTCTGCAACTCCACAAATTCAGCAGCAGCAAATAAAATCGATGGGAAGCTAAATTTGGCCATTTAAAGCATTCTGTAGCAGGTTGTAGCCGAAATCCGATTGCCAACTTCTTTGCCACTGCTGTGACAAATTTAAGCAGCAGGGCACTGGAGGGGGATTGAGGGGGGCACACTCACAGGCAGCAGAGGCGACCTAAGGCCTGCAGGCCGCATATTTCCTACCCCTCATTTACTAACATTTAGGAACACGGGACATTGGCTTATTGGCAGATCTTTGGTCCATCTAGTCCAGTACCGATGAGACTGAGTGGCAGCAACTCTCCAAAGTTTCAGGCAGGATTCTTTCCTAGCCGTATCTGGAGATGTCACGGATTAAAGCTGGGACCTTCTGCATGCAAAGCAGGTGCTCTACTAGTGAGCTACATTCCCTGAGTAGGAAAACAAGGAAAGGCTGTTTGTTGAGAGAAGCAAGGAACTTTGAAGAAACCTAGTAAGGAAGGCACAATGGCTACATTTTCCCCACGTCTGGGGACCCGTATTCTGCAGAGACGTTAGCATTAGGACTATTCCATCATTGACACTACAGAAGTAGTGATAGGTGTGGGAGGTTTTCATGATCCACTCAACCCAACGTATTTATATAGGCATACACTGAAAATGCAAACAAAGCCCACTTAACATTAAGCAGCCCAACGTTATTACATTTATATATTTAATTTCTATCTGCTTTTTGATCCAGAGGGATCCCAAAGACAGGGCTTGCATCAAGAGCAGGCATGATTGGGCACCTGCCAAGGGCCCAGATCCCTGCAGGGGCCCGCTGGCAAGAGCCCCGTGGAGTTGCTCCTCCTGCTCATCACTGCAACCTGCTTGCTCACCTGCCTCTCGCTCTGGTCCAGACAATAGTGGTGGTGAGAAGGAGGAGCAGAAGATGCCATTGTCAATGTGCTCACTGGCTCTCTGCCCGTGAAGCACACAAGTGGTAGTAATGATCAACCCAGAGTGCAGGACATGGAATAATGGGCTCAAGTGGCAGGAAGCTAGATTCCGGCTGGACATCAGGAAAAACTTCCTGACTGTTAGAGCAGTATGACAATGGAACCAATGACCTAGGGAGGTGGTGGGCTTTCCCACATCAGAGGCATTCAAGAGGCAGCTGGACAGCCATCTGTCAGGGATGCTTTAAGGTGGATTCCTGCATTGGGCAGGGGGTTGGATTGGTTGGCCTTAGAGGCCCCTTCCAACTCTATTATTCTATGATTCTATGAGAAAGAGGCTGAGGAGCTATAGCAGTTGGTGAAAATGGCAGGGAGAAGGTAGATTCACGTAGGGAGGGAGGCACTGAGGGTGCGTTGCCCAAGGGCCCTCAAAAACCTGGAACCAACACTGCCATAAGGAGCATTAAACTAGAAACACGTAATTACTTTAGGGCAGCTTCTACTCTCCTCTGACACATAGCCTTTCTCTAGGGTAGTATAATCATAGAGTTAAAACCAAGGAATTCACTTCCACAAGATGCAGTGACAAACACCAATTTGGATGGCTTTAAAGAGGGATTAGACAAATTCATGGAGGGTAAGGCTATCCATGGCTACTAGTCCTGTTGGCTATATGCTACCTCTGGTATCAGGGCAGTATGCCTGTGTACACCAATTGCTGGGGAACATGGGTGGGAGTGCTGTTGCACTTGTGTCCTGCTTGTTGGTTTTCATTGGGCAGTTGGTTGGCCACTGTATGAACAGAATGCTGGACTAGATGGACCCTTGGTCTGATACAGCATGGCTCTTCTTATGATCTTATATCGCCCCCCCCCCCCAAAAAAAAAGCCTCGGATCTCATTTGGCTGTTGTGGCTTTCCCCATCACTTTTCCATCTCACTTCCTCCAACTCCTCTTAATTGGATGGTCTGTTGCTTTTCTCCCCATGTTAAGAAACCGTACAATACAACGATGTATTCTTGGAATATACAAATGGATTCTAGTACACTGAACACTTAGCTGTTCATAGTGGGAGGTGTGGATAGGAGAGGGAGGGGAGGTACTATTGCTGTTGTAAGGAATCCAAAGTCTGACAGTCCAAGGAGTCTGACAGTCTTGAGTCCCTTGTGCAATCCTCTGCCAATAGTGTAACATCTGCATTCACTTCCCTGTGAGTTCTAAGCAGCTTTGAAGCTATTACATTCTTGCTGAAGTGTTGTGTATCTTAAAAATCTTGCCCTTACATGAAACCACCAAAGCAATAAGCAACTTGCAATTGCAGATGCCTCTGGGTTTTGGTCGGTGTAACTGTATTTTCCCTTTCCTTTTTCAATCCATCAAGCCACAAGCGGGAGAATCCCAAACCAAGGAGGCCTCAAATGAAAGGTAAATATAGACTTTGGCCTAAAGCCTTTACTGTTCATTATTATAATTTTTGTTGTTTGTTTGTTTTACTTTTTAAACAGACCAGCGCTGAATGGGATTTTTCTTTAAAAACAACAACCCAGAAGCATTAAGAAACATAAGAAACCAGAAGTCCTTTATGACCCTCTCACAAGGCTGTTGCCATGAGTTGCACACAGTCCCAAACCAGTCCAATCTCAATCTGTTGCTTGGGCTAACGTAGTCAAACCAGTAAAAAATAAAACAAATGAGCCAAACACATGAGTATAGATAACACCAAGAGCCAAAATCTAAAACCTGGGTATCATAGTCTTCACTTGCCAGTGACCTGCAATAAGGGAGGTGGACAGGTTTGCCAAGAATAGGTGCTACCACTGGGAAGGCCCTTTATTATAGGCATTTTTATACCACCCTTCAATCGTGTTCCAGAGTGAACCGGTGAAATCTCTCTGAAGAGAGCATTTTGCAATCATGACACCACCAAAGAAAAGGCCCCCTCTCTGATAGCTACCTGTCTCACTTCAATTGGCAAGGGTATCTGCAGAAGCCCCCTTGCTGAAGAACTTATTATATGAGCAGGTGCATAGCATATTAGTATATTAGCAACAGTACCTTTCAAGTACCCTAGTCTTAACTGCAAGGGGCTTTAAAAAGCCAAAGCCCGAAATGGACTGGGAGCCGGTGCAGTTGCCATAACACAGACATATGATCATACTGAAGTCCCAGCTAGTAATCTAGCTGCCATATTCTGAGTTAGCTACAGTTTCTGACCAATTTTCAAAAGCAATCCAATGTACAGCAAGCACATTACAATAATCTAATGTGGAGGTTACCAGGGCCTGGATAACTGAGCTGCCCTCATCAAACTCTCCTCAGTGAATATGGAGCAAGGCTTCCTCAGCCAATGTAATTGAACGAGGTGGCACACGAGCGTGAAGGCGGTCCCGAGGGTATGCAAGCCGTTTAGGGCTTTAAGAGATAAAGCTCCAGCATCTTAATTGGGACTGGAAGCAGGCGGTGCAATTGAGCCAAACCAGGCTAGTCTCTTCTGAGACCTGCAGAATTCTGCAGTACCTGCAGCCTTCAGAGGGAACTGAAATAACACTGATTGGAAATTTACCCAAGCATGGATGACTGTGGCAAAATCAGAGAGGGACGGACAGGACAGGCTTACTGGCAGAAGTGGGTATGACATGGTTGCTGCCATAACCCGAGAAACAAGCAGCACAGAGGGATTTCAGGAACACTCCTGGAATGCAAATCTGCACCTTCAAGGGGAGGGACCATAGCTCAATTGCAGAACTCCTGTTTTGCATGCAGAAGGTCCCTGGTTCAATCCTCAGCATCTCCACTTAAAAGGACCAGATAGATAGCAAGTGTTAGGAAAGAGAGCCAATGCCAGGCACAGTAGACAATACTGGGCTGGATGGACCCAAATAGACTGATCTGGCAAAAGGCAGCTTCCTATGTTCTTATACAAGAAGAGAGTGGTCATATCTGTCATCTGTAACAAATACACTTCTTTGGGTCAAGCTCTACAGCAGCCTACACCCACACATGACTGTGGGGGTGAGTAAATGCATTTATTTATTACATTTTTAGCAGATCAGAGCAACATACATTGTCCTCTCCCCACTGCACCCCACCCCACCCTACCCCACCCCAATTTTATCTTTTCAATAACTCTGCAAAATAGGGTAACACTGAGAGAGGATATGACTCAATGATGTTCATGGCTTAGTTGGGATTTAAACTTAATCTCTTCGGTCCCAGTTTGATGCTCTACCTATTACACACAACATAGGCTGTCATTAAAATCAACTTAATGGAGAAGAAAATACAAAAGGGAACACAAGGAGAAAACCACAAATGCTTTAGTTCATACCAGGTAAGGGAAATAAAACTGCTGATTCCAACTTTTCTCTGCCACCGCCACCGCCCCGGCTCTCTTCAGCTTTCTTTTTATATAACAGAAAGCATATTTTTACAGCTGAGATCCCTTAATATCAACTTCTTCTCCCCCTTCAGACAAAACCCCATCAAATAATGTTTCATAGCAACAACCTTTCCTCTCCTAAACTCCAAAAGACAGGGGGAGGGATAATAAAATTACCTGGGCCCCTCAGAGGAGGAAGCTGGCTCAAAGCAAGGCCACAATGGATCCACTTCTACAAAACAAACTGTACCATGAAATACGGCTTGAGCAAGTCATTTTGCCCCAGAAGCCTGGATATCTGTAAACACAGGTAAGACCTGTGCTGGCTAGTGAAACTGGCCAACTGCAATACAGACAGGGGTGTCAGAGGTTTGGGGATGGAGCTCAGCAAACTTTAGCCATCTCGGTCCCCCAGATGCCAGCTTGCAGATCCCTGAGCTGGCTCGACTCGGGGCACGCTTGCATTTTCCTGCTTGTTTCTGTGTGTGTGAAAATCCTGATTGATGCAAATCACAAGTTGTGCAAATTAACGGCAGGGATCATTTATGGAAATGGTGATTTGAACAAAATCGCGGCCATAAATAGCGCAATTTGTGCAAAATTGCAGGCATATATGGTCCTTTATGCCTGCATTTTTATGCAAATTGTGCTATTTATGGTCACGAATTTGTGCAGATCGCCATTTCCATAAATGTTCCCAGTCTTGATTTTGCGTAAATCACAGGACTAATAGGACCCGGGGGAGTTCGCCCATCCCTAAATATCCTTGTTTTTGCGTGGTTGTGAGTAAAAGAATTGTAACAGCAACCTTGTCAGGATTGTGGCATAGTGTGCAGAACTGGAATAGAACTCAGTCACTTAATCAACTGAAAAATATTGTGATTGACTAAAGAAGTGCCTTCAATTATTCAGGCAGAAGATTTTAATAGATCATTCTTTGCTTTTAGATATTGCACACTTTCAACTCTCTCAAAAACTATGGTTACACCCTGACATCCTCAGAATGCTAAATTCTGTGTCAGATACCAAGTGTTTAGGCAAGTGTGTCTGTAAATATATAGAACACAGTCACAAGTCCAAACCCTTGGCAAGCAATTCCTAGCCACGTTCCTGGAGATCACAGCATCATATGCTAAGTACGACCCTGCAAGTTCTGGCTCCAGGCATGCTGCTTGCATGCTAGTTTCCCAGTTGAGGTTACTAGGCCTTAACAGGGCAGGGCGCTTCCCTTGTGAGCTGTGCCTTTCCACCTGTGAAGATCTGGGCATCCATGCCAGCAAAGTACATCAAAGCAAATGTATCCTGGCTACCCATCAGATGGGAATCTGGCATAATGCTCAGTCTCCAGGACTTCAACACTCAGTTCTGTGGAAGTTAATAAAAGGATGGGATGGAGAAGACAAGCTGTTTGGGGGTTGGCCTTGAACCCTGGCAACCCCCGTCACGTCCCAGACTAAAATAAATCAGATTAAATTGAGTGTGAAAAAGCAAGCCATCACTTGTGTCAGCCAAAACTTCCTCTGCAGCTGTGAGCTTGTGTTTTAACCAGGAACTCTGTGTGTGTGTTATGTGCGCACGCACAAGATCCATGGCATAAACCTGGCTTAAATTATATTCTTGACTCTCCCTGCATGCCATCTTTAATAAAACAAATAAAGCAAAAAGGGATCACATCTCTCAACAGTGAAACTAACTCCATTCTGGTCATGGAAATACATGAGCAATGATAGATTTCTAGAGTGCATAGTCATAAAAGAAGTAATGACCCAGGCTCAAACAACACAGGCATCCACTTCCCGCAACATTTTTTAACCTGTTGCCCAGGTTGCAGTCTCCAATGTGAAACAGCATGTTCGAGATCAACAAGTTTTAACACCTTCCTCTCCATTAGTCTTCTCTCTTCAACTTACCCCTGATAGCTGCTTTTTGCTGCTCGCGAGTGGGTGGAGCTGAGAGAACAGGTACCCATATGGGGAGGTAACTACACATGCAGTTTCAGCCTCCGATGCCTTCTATACTCAAGACTAGAGTCTTGGATTTAGAGATTTGCGTCATCGGTTCCCAGTTACATTCTAGGGCTGTCATGTCATGGTAGAACTTCCACATGTGGCCTGGTCATGAACAGGTGTTCAAACTACTGGGCAAATAAAAGTTTGGCAGACTTCATTTTTAAATATGTTGAACTACTCACAAGATCAGGAATGAATTGGTGGCCAAAAGCTGCATCGTCACGTAAAACCCCCCAATGTTTCAACCCACCTTTTAAATAATCAGAATGTCAAGCCCAACAGGAACCAGGGGACACCAGGCACATTGTTCTTCAGTGTGGAGGGTGCCTCTTAAAATGAGAGACCCTCAAAAGAAATAATGGCCAAACATCTTCTGGACCAATGGGCAAGGAGACATAGGCACGAGAACACAAGAAGAGCTTTGCTAGATCAGACCAAGGATCCATCTGTTTCTAAGCAGTGACCAGACAGCAGGACACAACTACAACTGACTTCCCCTACATTTTGCACTCAAACATGCATGCACGCACACACGCACGCGCACACGCGCGCACACACACACACCTCGTATTCAGAGGAATACCACCTCTAAATCTGGAAGCTCCATTTAGCCACCATGATTCGTAGCTATTGATAACCTCCATAACGTTGTCTATGCCCACTTTAAGAGACCAACTGTGCTTGGTTTTAAAGGAGAACCTAGATATAGTGGGCATTCTGGATACTTAGTGGAATGGAGAGAACCAGTGGGGATGTGGTCGTCTCTGGAAATAAACTCTACAGGAAGGACAGGGAAGGGTGCACTGGAGTAGGTGTTGCTCTGTATGTAAAAGAGAACATAGTGTCAAGCATAGTCCTCCACTGAAGCGCAGTAGATGGCAATTCCGGGTTCCAAACTCAATTCACGATTAGGAACATGCCATCATCTCTCAGTTCAGACTACCCAGGGAGGAATCCAAAGACTGAGGAACTGAGGGAAATAATGGTGGCAAAAGATGAAGTTCTCAACTTATTGACAAACTGAAAGTTAATAAATCACCAGACCCAGATGGTATCCATCCTAGAGTTTTTAAAGAACTCAAATATGAAATTGCAGATCTTCTAACAAAAATATGTAACATGCCCTAAAATCAGCCACTGTACCAGAAGACTGGAGAATGGCCAATGCCAGTTTTTAAAAAGGCATCCGGGGGGGATCTGGGAAAGTACAAGCCGGTTAGTTTAACATCAGTTCCGGGTAAATTGGTTGAAAGCATTATTAAAGATAAAATTGTTAGGCATATAGAAGGATAAGCCCTGCTGGAAAAAAATCAACATGGCTTCCACAAAGATAAGCCCTGTCTCACTAATCTTTTAGAGTTCTTTGAACATGTCAGTAAACACGTGGACAGCAGTAATCTGGTACACATTGTTTACTTGGACTTCCAAAAGGCCTTTGATAATGTCACTCACCAAAGACTCCTGAGCAAACTTAGCTGTCATGGAATAAGAGGAGAGGTCTTCTTTCGGATCAATAACTGGTTAAAAATCCATAAGCAGAGAGTAGGAAAAAATGGTAAATTCCCTTAATGGAGGTATGTAAAAAGAATTAGGGTGTCAGGATTTCCCCAGATTTGTCCTGGTTTTTGTTCTATCCTGGGTGTCAGGGGATTTTCTGTAATTCTCCACAATGTCATGGAATGACGTACTTTCCCCTTTAAGGCCACCATTAGCATGGTGGGGAGGGGGGAGATGACACACTTTCTGGAGGCCCCAGAAAGCGCGCTTTACCGCTGCCCCCGCCCTGCTCCAATCGGGGCCTTTAAGGTGTCGCGGGGCAATGACATGCTTTCTGGAGGCCCCAGAAAGCAACTTTCCTGCACCCCCAAGGTGTCCTCTTTTTTGGTTTCCCAAATATGTGCATCCTAAAAAAGTGGGGTTCCACATGGATCTGTATTTGGATCAATGCTTTTCAACTTGTTCCTAAATGATCTGGAATTAGGAGTGAGCAGTAAGGTGGCCTTGCTTGCTGATGACATCAAATTCTTTAGGGTGGTTAAAACAAAAAGTGACTGTGAAGAGCATGGTATGGAGGGAGTGGATAGGGAGACATTTTTCTCCTTTTCTCGTAATGCCAGAACCTAGAATCATCCCATGAGGCTGACTGGTGGGAACTTCACAACACGCACAGCGCATAGTTAAACTACGGAATTCACTACCACAAGATGTAGTGATAGCCACCAATTTGGATGGCTTTAAAGGGGGATTGGACAAATTCCTGAAGAAGGCTATCAATGGCTACTGGTTCTGATGGCTCTATGCTACCTCCATTATCAAAGGCAGTATGCCGATGTACACCAGTTGCTGGGGAACATAGGTGGAAGGGGTGCTTTTGCAGTCATGTCCTGCTTGTCAGTTTTCTGTGGGCAGCTGGCTTGCCACTGTGTGAACAAAATGCTGGACGAGATGGCCCCTTATTCTGATACAACATGGCTCTTCTTATGTTCTTAAAAACATCACAGCCCATGTGCCCTCACTCTATCTTGTGACAGCGAATTCCATAAATTAATTATGCTCAGGTGCTAACTCCCTGCACATCTCCATTATTAGAATTACCCACTGCATTTGCGTATTTTATCTTTGGTTTCTTCACTATCCCCAAATCAGGTGACTTGTGGTTACATTTTCCAGATCAGGCAACTTTGCTGTTCACAAGGTGAATCAAAATCTCTGAAGATTCATACAACACAAAGTAAGCAAAGAATATATTTTTTTGCCAGGATAGACATTAACATAAATGACTTTGGGAGCTCTATGCTAAGTATGGAGAGCTCTTGTTTCTGTGCTTGTTCTAAAAACTGGTTTATCCTCACTAATTTAATTCTTATTGAAATCATGATCCTCCCTGCCTCCCCCTCCGCCCAAAGCTCTGTCTTCCTGTTCCAATCTGCTGGAATGTGAATGAAGCTATGAGAGTATGGTAGGTTGCAGAAAATTAAGAGTGAAGAAAATTAACCAAGGGTCAAAGTTCTTGGCTCCCTGGGAAGGTCTCTGTCCCCCAAGACAATGATCCTGTAACTGGAGATTTAGGAGGGTAGGAGGTTCCAGCCAATGTGAATTTACTAGCTTGTAACACAGACCCTCTTGTCCTGAGGAGCTGTAAAAGTAGCACAAAATTGTCCCTTCAAGGAAAAACACAAAGCAGACCACCGAGGAAAGGGTAAGAAACAGAAGCACACAAAATGAATCCTGGGGAAGTAGCCCAGCTGAAACCATGAGACTTGGTTTCTGATGACGATATAACATACGTTTCAACTTCACACAATAACAAAGGCAGATGCTGCAGAGAGCGCAAGATCACCGAGTCTGCTAAAAAAGGGGAAGTCCCAGTTTGTTTTTTCAACAATATATTGTCAATTTCCATCAGGAAAATGGAGAGAAACAGGGCATATCTTGATAGCACACATAGGAAACTGAACTGGCAGTTTCAGCACATCTGTTCCACGCCATGGATCACTTGCCACGCTTGATCTATGTTGGTCCCCCCCGGCCCTGATGATGGATGGATGTTTGCCAGAGACCCGTGGGCTCCACACAGTAGAGTCTACAAGGCTAGATTTCTAGTCTCGCCACAGGCAGACCCAAGTGGGTTACCATTTCCAGGGACACCCTCCACATTTCTGATGGTACCCCAAGACTGCTGTGTGGGCATGCCTCACAATGCCAGCAGCAAAACTATCAACTTCAGTTCCCATAGACAGGGAACTGTGTTTCCCCCCTCTGTTGCTCAGGAATTACTAAGATTTCTCTCCCTACTACAGTGCGACAGGCACCATCCTTAATGATGTTTAGGCAGTGTTGGAAATGTATCTGTATACCCATGCATTTACTATTTTTAATACCTAACATGGTTTATTTTGTTAGTTGACATTTTTATCTTTGTATTTTATTTTACGGCACAATCCTATGCATGTTTAGACAGAAAAAAGGTCCTGCAATTCCCAGCATGGCTCGCTGGGGCATGCTTGGAGTTATAAGACTTTTTGTTTTGTCTAAACATGCACAGGATTGTGCCTTTGTTTTAATCCATTTCATACACAACCCTATGATTTGATAATGAATATTTTAAATAAATAAATAAGAACCCAGCAGTTATTTTAATCCCCATTAAATGTCCATACACCTGCCAGTAGGAAAGAGAAATTAAATTTTTGACCAAGCAAGCCTATAGCCTGATTTAGACTGATCAGCTGTGTTCCATCCAACCTTTGCTGATACTTCCCCTCTTGTGCATGGATTCAGAGTCAGACATTAAGTTTGTTATTAATACAAACAATGGTGCGGACATTTGATTGAACTATATGGCAGTCCCATCATGTCTCAACAATGAGAGGTTGTGTGAAATGTATCATTTTGTATGTTTTCCTTCACACATCTTGGCCCAAAAGATTCCTTTCCTGTTTCTTGTCTGTTGTAATCATCACCTTTCATCACAATACAACACTGCTCAAATTTTATTCATTCACCTATTGTTATTCTCAACTGGCTTTCTAATATAAATTAAGAAGTTCAAGCTTTTCCATTTCCTCAAAAACACTCCTAGGAAATGGGCTCCCAACAGACATATTCTGAGAGTGCCTACTCTTCTCGCAATAATGATTCCCTCTCTCTCTCTCTCTCTCTCTCCCTCCCTCCCTGCACACACACGGCATTTGGACAGCTCTAGCTTAGCATGGCAGTACCAGTAATTCCTTTGAATGCTCTTAACGGAAAGGAAACTGAAGGAAAATCCATCTTCATTTCAGTTTTTCCTCTCCCCTTTTGCCTGAAAAACACCCCAGGATAGAAGATGTGGCTTCCCTTCCCACTCTCCCTTTCCCTCCTACTGGGATACAAAGGAGGGGGGGTGGGGAAACCCCAACAATCCCACGGCTCGGTCTTTAACTCACCTGCCTGTCTCTGAATTGCCTCTTTCTCCAAGTCCGGACTGTCTTCCACTTTCCTTCCCAAGACTCCTGCACACAGCCTGAATACTTTGATTGTTTTTTGCCAAGCGGTGACGTATACACCCACTTACATATTCTCTCTAAACATCAACAAGCTCCATCCTAAGACAAAGTGGTCAATTTATTACTTTGAAGGGGTTCTATGTGCGCAAACGGGTGTAGCATTAACCACACACTTCAGCTTGAGCTTCGCCTTATAAACTCTGTGGCAGATAAATGTTTTTCTCTTCTAACTCTGGAACGAGGTCTCCGTGTGCGGTTGCACCACAAGGCCAGCAAGCGCTATGAATCTGACGAGAGAGAGAGAGAGAGAGAGAGAGAGAGAGAGAGAGATCACCAAGAATGGGATTTTTAATTCCTGGATATCCAGTTTTCTCACTTTTGCAATACATCTTGCTTTAAGTTGCTTGCTCTTAATCATAGGGCTGGGTTTATACTGAGATTTCAATGGATGTGAAGAAAAGCCACCAAATGTGCTGGACACAGCTTCCTTAGAATGTCAAATGCTATTTTTTTATTAGTGGGGGGAACAGGTTTCTAGTTCTTATGGCTGCACAAATATGCTTTTCTGGGTCTGGGCAGTGGCTGCTGAAATCTCAAATACCATTACTTTTAAATAAGGCACTGTTATTTCATATTGCAAGGAACCTGAATTTACTTAGGTCCAAGCTACATGTTATGTGTGAAATCTCCCAATAGGTGCCCTGTAATTGCCCCTTTTTGGGAGGAGGTTATAATTAGGATAAACTTTGTACTGAAACAATCGAATATGGAATGATGTGCCTGTCCTCCTAAACTCTCTACCGGCTTCTTGGAAATCAATATATGGTCAGCGCAAATGGATTTTCAGAGCCCTTATGACAACTAAAAGACTTATATTATCATGTTGGAAAGACAAATGCTCACCTCCCATAATGCAATGGACTGAGGACCTAATAACACTATCAACTTTTGAATGGGTGTTATGTAGGCGTAACTTGCGAGTGGATAAATACACGGATATTTGGTCTGCTTTTCTTGAAACCTTTGTATAACTCTCCCAGTCCTTTTTTAAATTAATGGTACACATGATGGAATAATGATGATATTCCTATACATGTAATGGGATTTTTTTCTTTTCTTTTTCCACAATGTATTTTCTGTTCTGTTTGTTGATATTCACAATAAAAAAGGGGCGGGAGATCTCTCAATAGTTTTATTTTTACATTAAAGCTGCTGCAGAAGGTTCAAAATTTGATCCTACTAGGGAAAAGGGTCAGATATTTGGATCATATCTGTTTTTCCTCTCTTTGAGGCTAGCAACTCCTGGTATGTCTGTGTGCATTTCAATAAAGAAAATGCCAACAGTGGAAAGGTGAAACATCTTCTCCTTTGGTGTATGCGTGTGTGCGCATCTGTACATTTGTGTATTTGTGTGTGTGTGTGTGTGTGTGTGTGTGTGTAAATTTCAATTAAAAATGGGAAAGGTGGAAAGGTTAGACATCTCCTCCCTTGATGCTGCTTCTCAAGTTTGGAGACCCACCCATAGTATTTTAAAATAAAATAAATGGGAGATCTGTGAGTGGATCTCCCATGTAATGTGTAGTTTTCAATCCTGCTCCAATCTTCTGATGATGATATCAATATATGTTTTCATTCAAGCCAGGCCTCCCTAGGGCCTAGCCCTGAACAAAGACATTTCCCAGAGTGAATCTGAGACACTGGGGAGCAAGGGGGAACTGGCCAAGCCCGTGACACGGAGAGGCCAGCACCAGGATCTATCTTCAGACACTATTGCTCTTCCTCCTCAGGCTGCCTTCCATCTGGCTAAGAAGAGGAACAGCACAGATCAGGCTGAGTTATGCTCGCATGTGTCTGGAGAACTATTCTAGCCACAAGCAGGAGTCCCACTGGGTACCAGGGATTCCTAAGGGTTGCTTAAACAGGCTGGGATTGCAGGACCTTGGATAGCTCCAAGCAGACAAATTGCTCCAAAGAGGCCTGGCACTCAACTGAGACCTTTTATCCTCTTGGATCAGACTACCCTCCCAGGCCCCGCCCCTTTCCTGAAGGGTGAACCTTAAAGGGGTAGTCCTCTGTCCTGGGACCTCAAACTTTTATCATCCCACAGTCAGCCCCCACCTTCCATGCTGCCTGCACTGGAAGAGGCCCCTGGGTGTAAAAGGTTTTGGTTCCTAGGGGCATTCTGTCTCCACGGGTTGCAGCTGAAGGGCCTCATGCCACTGGGGTCTGGATTCATAACCTCCAAAGTTTGCACTACTCGTCTTCCTGATACAGCTGGCCCACCCTCCTCTTTGCCAGAGTCCCGGCTGCTGCTCAGAGTCAGGGTAATGACAGACAACAATGCCTGAACTTGTGTTTGCATCCAGGTGTACAACCCCTGGCTTCACATGCTGCTTCTTGCATTGGCGGTGCCATGCATGAGAGGGGTGTTCTGCAGTATCCTTAGCAACATTGCAGAAAGTTGCTCATGTACAACTTTCATGCTGAAATCCATGAGCTTGTGAAATCTAGCTGCCTTTGTGATGGGGTCCATTTACCAGTTTTTACAGATTGAAATGACACAAGTACCAAATATTTGGAACCGTACTTTGTGAGACAGTATTATTGGAAGGTACACAGACTGCCAGAGATCTGGGAAATGGGGTCAGGGTTTTCTAGGGCACAGAGTGTGACTACTGGATGATGATAATTTACTTTTATTGACTCGCCTTCAGAACCACTGCAATTTCATCAGAAAACAAAGCATAGAGGGGGATCAAAGATTAAAGTACTAAATGGAGCTGAGACCTTTTAATTTTATTTATTTTAGGGGTTTATAGCCTGTTTTTCACTAAGCTCCCAGTGGTTTACCACTCTTTCCCTTAAAAAGTCTTTTCATTTTTAAAAATTAAGTACTGTCTGTATGAAGCGGTGATGAAAAATTGTATCATTTTTCTACTGGATTCCAGCATGAAAGTTGCATGAAAGTTGATTCCCTTCAAGTCTCAGAGTTCACAAAATCATTCAGTGACAATTCGACATCATTTCTACTGTGTCTCAATGGATTCTCTTTCTTGGTACTGGCGCAGTCAGGAACACAATATGTTGCAGCTGCAGTACGACCTGGTTCCTTCTTCACATAATGCATAATTAACTTATGGAATTTACTGACACAAGAAGATGATAGCTACTGGCTTTTTAAAATAACCAGACAGATTCACTTGGCTATCATGGCTAATGGCCATTAATAGATATATTAATGACTATTAGCCATGATAGCTAAGTACAGATGTGGTATTTCCTTGAATACCAGGTACTGGGGACAAATCATATTAGTTGGCCATGCTTTGCTTGTGAAATTCCTAAGTCATCTGGCTGGCTACTGTTAAGAAGAGAATGCTGGGCTAGAATCCAGCTGGAGGGAGGGGAACACTGTTCTGGTACTGCTATTAGCAGTACTGGGTCAGTGATGTTGCTGGGGGTTGGTAGAGATGATCCCTACACTTCAACAAGCAGGAAGGGGAGGTTTAAACATTGCTTTCCCTGCACACTGAGTTGTGCATGCATGTGTGGGGAGAGAGAAAGAATGTGTTTGTGTACGCACATTTGCGGTCCCCGGTTCCCAATCCGATACCAAACGTAACACACAAGGCCAGAAATTTCCACATCCCTGGACTAGGCATACACTTGGTCTGATCTAGCAAGGCAATTCTTATACTAAAGAGCAGCTCAAATAGTACCAGACATGTTACCTGGAGAAAGAATCACATTTTTCCACTAGCGATCTACTGCGGTTTGAGGACTAGGAAATTTTTTGGATTGAAATAGTGAGTTTAGATTATGGACCCTCACTGGTATATCATCTTGTGCTACCTCTAGTAGCAGAGGCAGTACACATACCTATGTACACCAGTTGCTGGGGAACATAGGTGGGAGGGTGCTATTGCACTCGTGTCCTGCTTGTGGGTTCCTGGTCAACAACTGGTTGGCCACTGTGTGAATAGGATGCTGGACTAGATGGACCCTTGGTCTGATCCAGCATCAGGGCTCCTCTTATGTTCTTAAAATGCATTTTTCTCCCAGGGCTGCCTTGTGAGACGTCATTATTATGTACTTAAACAGTTGCTAAAGATTTGGACGTTATCAATGTTATTTTGTTCTATCTTTTTAAGGCTGGACATAAGCTGGAAGAGAACTAGGTTACTGCATTTCTTATGTTAAAGTCTTCAATCAAAGGGTCACTCAAGGACTTTTGAAACACTGTAAGACCTTTTAAAAAAAAAGGATTCTGGCTAGTTTTGATGAAACTAGAATTGAGAAGTCTGGGGCTTTAACATGTGTGTTTTTTTAATGATTTTAACTTAAATGTGACAAAATGTTTTGTGTTTGTGGTTTTTTTTAAAAAAATGTATCATTACTCTCCCCACAAGCCATCAGGATGGGGCAAGCGAGAATTCAAATATAACCACAAAGGCTAATTAACAATGACTTTGTTAATGGGCCAATGAACTAGTCAGAACTTTGAAACAAGAGAATGAAACAAACTGTTGTGGGATAAGGGTGCCAAAGAATGGATGTAATTTTGGAGCAAAGAAGACCCATTCACCTCATTGCCTCCCAATTAATTTTGCTCACTCACCTTCGACTTAACATGTACTCTTTGACCCTGTTCAGAAGACAGTCTAAACCACGATGATTAAGCAATTTGAGCTAAACATTATGGCTTAGCATGTCTTGTGAACCATTCCTAACCATGGTGGCTATACAACCATGGTTTAAACACACTCACTAACCATTTGCTGCAAAAGGATGAGCAGCCTAACCATGGCTTAGCATGTTGTCTGAGCAGGTCCATTGTTTCTTACCCATTCCATTCAGACATATGGCAACGATCTAAATGATGAATGGTGACAGGGAGTCAACAGTTAATGGTACCATTCCCAACTTGCTAAAGCATAGTTTGGCAAGTCATGGATGAACATTGGGCCCATGCACTCTCCCCTCTCCTCCCCTTGTGCACTGGCTTCAGAGAGCCAGTCCTGGGTAGCTTAACTTTAGTTCCCTGTTATATCAAAATTAGGAATTGTGGTTTAATGACAGTTTAATCCTGTTTAGCAGACTGATATTAAACCACGGTTCCCAGTGGGGCATAACAGGAAATTGTAATTTAAGCTAATGGGAATAATTATGCCCAAACTGGCAAAACAAAGGAAGTAGGGAAGCGGGGAGCAAGCAGGCCCAATGCTCGATCCCAGTTCTGAAAATGCCCAGTGTGTTGTTATGTATTACTTTCAAAAAAGCAGTAACCAGTTAAACCTGATTGTGTTCTTTACTTTTCAAAAAGTTCCCCTTCAGGATGATGTCATATTGTCACAATTGAGCAGGCAGGAGGTTGGATTCTGTGTGGAAAGAACTGCCTCTCCTACCACTACAACCTTTGACAGGTGCTATTGTGACAAACTCTTTATGTTATTATCTTGGAGCTGCTAAATGCTTATTTCCTGCCTTCCTTTCAGAGACCAACAGATCAGAAGGGAAGCTTTGAAGAGCTTGAAAAGTGAGGCAAGGGACTAAGTCTGAAAATAGACCAGGGTCTCCTTTAGGGGGCAGCTCCACTTATAGTAAAGTAATCATTTATTCCTAAACCCCAGAGAGAGTGGGAGACTAGGAGCCTCTCTACACCAGGCTTTTAGCCTGCACCTTTACCAGGGCTTCTGCTTCCGGATTCTTCATGGGATTAAGATCAGCTCCTTTACACATGCTTACACGTTCTGTTTTTCAGGGGTTTCCTTTCTTGGCAAATTCTATATGTTTCATTATACAGCTACTAGATGTCACTGCAGCATCGCTGAGATATAGAGGGATTTCAGAAGTTCACCAGCTGTTGCAGCACTTCAAAATGCGATGAAATTTCATTGCTGCATTTTTCCCATTAAGAAAAATGTGATAAAGGTTATTAAGCACGGGAGAGTCCCTGGAGGTTGATGGCGTCATGTAAAGGACCCGCAAACCTCTGTAAGAGACCAATAACAAGTGTGTGATAAACCTTTATGTAGAGAAGCCCTAGAACTTCGATAGTCAGTGGCAGAATTCTGAGAGCAAGACTGCACATTCCCTTAAACACATGGCCAGTGCTAATGTACATCTCCTTGTGTCTCCAGGCAACATTTAGTTAATCATACATGTGATATGACATTATCACAGTCAGAGTTTCCCCACTACCCTGTAAGCAGCAGCCAATGAAGTGCAGCACAGGGAAACACCAAGCACCATGATGTCATGTTACATGTCTCTTTTAACAGAAAGCTACCAGGGATGGAGAGGAAAGTCTTCATCAGCTTTGCATCTAAGGTAATATGAAATTTGTCCCTAAGATACAAACTGATGTTCATCTGAAACAGCAGCCAGGGGAAAGGTTTTTGAAATGATTTTCACTGTCTTTGGAAATGGGGCTTTCACTCACCAGCATCAGAAAAAGTCAGGAGAAACAGGCACCTTTATATCATCTCCGATTTTTGGATACTGCTGCTTCCTCCTGTGATAAGTTCAATCCTCACTATCACTAGTATTCATTTGTACGTCACTTTTAAAGATACAAATTCCTGCATAAGTCCTGTTCTATGCTTGTAACCATCACATGCAGTCATATGCAGGCCACCCAGTTTTCTTCATGGCTGAGCAGGAAGCTGAACTTGGGGGACCCATCTCAACCGCAATGATGTATATCCAGAGAATAACGCTGACCTGAAGCCATTTCCCTTGGAGGAAGGTGTTCCAAACCATCTGTCTCTCAGAGCAGATGGGAGGAGAGAGGCAAAGAAGAATGCCAACCGGCAGCCATACTGGGCTTGAGGCAAACATTTTCCACTACGGAAACTGGCTGTATTTCAAGCTGTCAAGAGTCATGCCAGGCTTATGCTGCTTTTGCCATTCGGCAATATGTCAGCTCATTGCCATCATGTTTCCAATCTCAACAAACAGACCAGACTAAAGCTTGATTGAACAGCAGATCCTTTAGAAAGAGTCTCACAGGAAAGAAAGAGGCTTTCCTGAGGCCGCAAATGGGAGTCCTTACAGCAAGGAGAATCGAGTTCCACTCTGCTGAAAGCTTTACCAAGTGTCCCCTCTCATCTGAGATGCCGACATGCCTCACAGAACTACCATTCCTAGCATGAAGCTGGGGTGGCTTAACTCATTTAGTTTTGTACTGCGGACATGCCTAAGACTTGGGGTATTTCTACAAAAGGCTTTTATTGTGCAATTGCGATTGGTCACTCTTGGAAGTCTGTGACATCCTTTACACAATGTCGTCAACCTCCAGGGCCCTTCCCGTGCTTTCTGGCTAGAATAGCGGCATTATTCTCAACAGTGAAAATGTGGTAAGAGGATTTCTTGTGTTTTGAAGTGCAATAAACTTTGGGTGAATTTTTGGAATCCTTTTATATTGCAGCTATACAACAGCACTATCTAGTGGCTGTATAATGAAACATATAGAACTTGCCCACTGGGAAAAAACACATGTAAAGAAGGCAATCATAATCTGGAAATGGAAACCCTAGTAAGGCTGTGGGATTTTAGCCTCGTGTGAATAAGTCCTTGATCCTAGGCTTTCTGTGACAATAAATATACACTTGGGATAGAGACTTGGTGTTTTGACTATTGTGCAGCCCTAAAGTTGTTATACTACTCAGAAACAGAATATGGAGTGGCACGTTCACAGAAATGCTGCTGTGATTATATGGGCTCAATAGACTCTGTGCACAATGTAGAACAGTACACACTGGTGATGCACAAAATTGTGGTGGAAACAAGGCATAATTTGAGTAATGGCTCAATCACGTTTCAAACGTTTCAGAACTGAACTGAAATAACAAGAGCACCCCAGAGCCTATACAGAATGCTTCTTTCTTACAACAGCACAACCATATCTTGCCCACAGATACCCACAGCACTTCCAGAAAGGGCCAACTCCCTGTTTGAGGAGGGCCCCTCAACAAATGCCCCCTGCAGGGGTCACTCCTAGGTCAGTGGTCTGCAATGACAGGCCTACCTCATGCCGTTGCTAGTAGCGGTGATGGCAGCCGCAAGCAGTGGCAGCGTTCCAACAGAGCCATCATGTTAAGTCTGCACAACGTTCCAAACCTAGCTGAAGCAATTCTGCTCCGGGAGCATTCTGAGAAATATAAATGGCAGCTCCCAGGGGGCTGAGCAGGTGTGAGTAGTAGGCCCTGCTGGGGCCCCAGCTCCAGCCCAAGGATGGCACATGCTTCAAGAGCAGAGGCAGGATGGCAGCAGTCTATATAAATTAATTACAAGGACAAGGAGCCAAAATCTCTCTCCCTGTGCACTATAGCATTAGAACTGTGCCCTGCCCCACCATCGATGTTGGGGCTCATTGGCCATTTTTCTTGACCAAGAGGAAGGAGAGAACCCTGGATATCTATCAGGAGGTTGGACTTAATGGCCTTATAGGCCCCTTCCAACTCTACTATTCTATTCTATGATCTATCCATCTAAAATCATTTCTTTGTTTCCTTTAAGGGTGGAACTCTCTGGGTCGGGGTGAGGTCCCAGCAAATGGCTAGCACCCCTCTTTTTAGGAAAATAACTGAATGCAAAGTTAGCAGAAATGGCGAGACAAAAAGACACAGTTGGTATGATGACCCAGATGTCTGTGCTGCCTATATAAGCTACTGAACATTCTTAGTGGATTCAGCAGCTTCTCTCCCTTTCCACCCCTCATCCCGTTGCTTACAGGTCAGATATTAATAATGAAAAACAATAATCCATAGACGCTTGCTCTAGACAAGCTGCTGGATATTGCATGGACAGACACCCTTCTCCCCACAATTTCTCAGGTCACTAAGCAACGATCCATCACAACCAGTGTTTAGTGCAGCAATTTTGTCTTTGATGGTGCTCTGCAAGGCTTAGTGAGTTAATCGTTTGGAACGCAGGGCCCTCTGGGTACAGATAACTCCACTGCATGATGTAAGCGCTTCGGTGTCCCTCCAGGGCCAAGTGACCATGGGAGAGCTTTCATGCACATCTGCAGGAATGGACTGATCATTTGTTTGAAGTCCCATGAGCCTGTTAAAAATAGCCTCCTTCCACTGAGTGCATTCCCTGATATCTGCATCCTGCTATGAAGACAATTATTCAAGTTCAGAGACAGACTCTGAAAACCAGTTACTGGGGCGCAAAAAGTGGGGAAGCCCCCCCTCCCCCCCGAGGCAACTGGTTGGTCACTGTGGGAATCAGGATGGTGGTCTAGATAGTCCTTTGGCATATCTGATTGAAAAGGGCTCTGCTGATGTTCTCAATAGCAATTATCTCACCCTGGAGATAGATGACCATTTATTTTTTAAGAGAGGTTTTGCCTCTCACACATCTTTATTTTGTCCCACCCTCCTGCCTGGTCAAATATTTATTTATTTATTTATTTATTTAAACATTTGTATCCCACCCTATATCACTTGGATCTCAGGGTGGCGTACAGATAAAATCATATAAACAATATAAAATAATAAATATTCACAGCTAAAACCAAACCAAACCATTAATCAAGCTAAAACCAGTATAAAATTGCAAAGCAGTAAAAACCAATTAAAACAAATAAAACTATGTGCAGGCTTGGTGAATTTAGCCATAAAAAGCTTTGTTAAAAAGCCATGTCTTAACTTGGCACCGAAATGAAGCCAGTGTCAGCACCAGGCAGGCCTCCAAGGAGAGGGCATTCTACAGCCAGGGTGCTACAACAGAGAAACCCCTCTCCCATGTCCCACCATAGTGTATGTCTCGCGTTGGTGGGACGTGGAGGAAGGCCAGCAGATCTCAGGTCTTGTAGTATTCCCCCCCCCCCCCCGCCGCCCAACAATGCAGAAAACAGCCAAACCTGCTTACTAAAAGCAAAAGTTGGATGGTTTTGAGCAGTAATCAACAAATACTGAAGTGGAAAATGTGTTTTCTTTCACTTTCTTTAAATAATACCGCATTTTCCCTGCTCTAAAAAAAACTTGCCAAAAGTCCTGTATAAAAACAGGAGCGAAACTGGAGAGTCACAATGTCATGTAAAAACAACCACGAATAGGTGGCACTGTGGTGTAGATGGCACTGTGGTATAGCAGAATGGTGCAAACACACGTGGGATTTGCTTTCACAAATACTATTGCTCTTTCCCTACCCTGAAAAAACTCGCCAAAAGTGCTCTTAAAAACAGAAGTGAAACTGGAGGGTCACAACATTGTCTAAAAACCCATAAACAGCATTGTGTAGAAAAGCTATAGGCTTCCAGGACAGCTAGAGCTATGAATGACTCAAGCAGCCTTATATAGAGTCAAACCATCAGTCCATCAAGCCCAGATTTGTGTACTCCACCTTCTCAATCATGAGGTCCTCCAAATGTGTTGTACTACAGTGCCCATCTTCCCCCACCAGCATGGTGAATTGGCCTTGCTAGCTTGGAATGATGGGAGTTGGGAATGCTGGTCTACTCTGACTGATTGGTGGCTCTCCGGGGATTAAACTTGGGGCCTTCTATATGTAAAATGCTTAGCTACAACTCATTCTTGATAAAAAGCAAGGCAGGGAAATGGTCTTACCTGAAGTCTTGGTGCAGCAAGACCAAGCGCAAATGTTTTGTAGAGACCCGAAATCCAGTTTTACAGCATATCTATTGCTTCCCTTGCAGTTCTGCTAAAGGCCGGAAGACCGCGATCATAGAGTCATAGTCCTAGAAGGGACCAAAAGAAATATCATGATGCAAAACTGAACTTCAGTGCTCTGCAGGACTTTCACAGTAGACAAGAGATCCTGCTGGGTCCTGTACAACAGTAACAGGGTCCATTTATTTATTATATTTACATGCCAGCTGTCTTCCAAGGAGCTCAAGGCAGCATACTTGGTTCTCTCCTAACTCTCTCTTACTCTCATAATAATCCTGTAAGGTAGGTTAAATAAACAACTAACCCACTGAACTTCATGGCTGATTGGAGATTTAAACTTGGATCTCCCTGTCATAGTACAACACCGTCACACCACACTGGCTCTCTGTAAATATTTATCTCCCGTATTCTATGAATCTTTTTAAATGATTCTATCAATACATTTTACTCAGAAACAAACCATGATGGTTGTTTGTGTTTCTGCTTTGAGTAGACCCCCTCTGCCTGACCCCTTTTGCCCTCATCATTACAAGCATATGGGTGAAAGGAAAGGTTTCCTCAGAGAAATGTAAACCAAGCATGATGCTCACTGTGCCTGTCAAGCTACAGTACCATTTATTTTCTTTTATATAAGCACGAAGACCATGATGTGCCTGCAGGAAGGATTTGGGTATAGAATGGAAGCTTGAGTCAAAGGGATTTGCATATGGTGTAAGTAGGGTGGCCATATGTCCTTTTTTCTTTTTGTTTTTACAGAGGACTGTCCTCTATTTGAAAGTGTCTTCTATTTGAAGGGCTGTCTTGTCAAATAGCACCTGGACAGCAGGCAGGAGGCACAAAGGTCACCTAGGCACAGTCTTTCACACTACGGTGAGATTTACTGCATTTCTCTTTAACTTATAATAATACTTTCAAAATGTGCATCTATATCTATTAATGAACACATGAAAATCTATGCATATTTGTGTCTTCTCTTTTGGTGGTGAATTGTTTATTACCGTCACAAACCAATACAGAATTTTGTACAAGGAAAGATACAAATAGGAGTAATTAAATAAAACCAGTAAATTTTAAAATGGGACCAACATCATTGTTTCTCTTGTTTGCACTGAAATAAGCAGGAACCTAGCAACCTTCTCAGTGACATGACAGAACATCACCAGCTCTTCAGTAGGTCGTCCCAGGAGAGTTCTTAATAAGGAGGAAATCAGTTTCTTTCTGTAGTCTTTATACATATTACAAAACAGGAGTACATAATCAGCAGGAGGCTCTACAGCACCCATTCCACATGGACACAGACGTTGGTTAAGTGGGATCTTATTGAATCATCCATTCAACAGTGCAGTGAGCAACACATTGAAACGAGCGACCCTGAATGCTCTCCTGTATTTGGACACAGTCAGTGCGTATTCAAATTCAAAGCAATAACAATTCCATATTTTAAAGGATTATATATAGATGATGGGGAACAGCACACGTCAGCCACAGCTATCAAATAATGGAGCTCTGAATCAATTAATCTCTGTATAACACAGAGTTGTGCCTTTTCGAAGCCGTAATTGCTTTGAACTTCAGGAGGAAAAAGCCCCACAGATTTGTGTACATTTATGCTTTTGATAATGCATTTCCTCTTTTTTTGGCAATTCACAAGTGGCCACCTTAGATGTACGCCTGTCCTTCAAGCAGCCAAGATTGGACTTTCTCTGACTGTCTGGGCATCCGGAGTCAGCACCACTGGGCATCTGCTGAGTCTCACACTGCAGCAAAGGGTCCCCTAGAAACCCCTGAAGTCCTCTGGGCCTCCTGTTGCCGCTGCTGCTATCCTTGTTGTCCCTTCTCCTCTAAGCAAGTGAGGGGTGACAGCGGCCAGGAGAAGTAGCAGGGGTCTCTGCAGTCTTTGTCTTCTTCTCCCACTGGGAGGCTGGGCAGTTTTGGCCCAAAAGGAGAGGGCGAGTGAATGGGCAGCAAAGACTGTACCAAGGAGGTAGATCCAACTGAGGGCATCTTGTCCAAGGCCTCCCCAAAACCTGGAATCGGCCCTGACTCTGGCAGATGAAGGGTGGGAGTTAAGTGTGCCATCTGAATGGCAATACAAGGAATCACATTCCTCCGACTGAACTCTACTACGTGTTTTTATAAACACCTTACCCACCACGACTTAGTATTATTACGAGGCAAATGGAACCCGTGTTTGACCCTGTTGCCAGCACTTTGGGGGGTGGAATGGGGTGACAGCACCATTTCCTTCCTTCCTAAGCAGGCCTTACACCTTTCCTTTCTTCCTTTCTTGGTAACAGTACCACCCTGGATAGAATCCAGGAACCATTTACCATGTGGATACCTCTCACTGAATGGCAGCAATGAATTGCAAATCAGTTTCCAGCCATATAACTACTGTGTTTACTAGTAAGCCTGCAGTGGGGAGAGAAAATGGAAGCCCCTCACAGACATTTATTTATGGAATACGGTTGCTTCCTGCAAAATGAATTAGCTACGCAGTTCTTTACTGGATAGTTTTTATAGAAAGTGGCGCAGTTTACAGAAGTGGTGCAGGAGTTGGGGGAAAGGAAGATGGTGGAAACTAAACTGTGCCCAGACAAATAATTCACTGAACCAACTGCATACAGAACTAGGAATCCTGGAAAAAGCAGAGAGCATACAACAATGCACCTCAACTCATGCAAACACATTCTAATTGAGTCTTCTCTCAACTAGAATGCTTCCAATGAGGTATTTGTAACTGAAGTACCTCCTTTGTTTGCACTTCAAATACATGTGTGTGTGTCTGTGGAGAAGGTGGATCTCATTTTACACAGTCTTGGTTCTAAGTGGTTCTGACTTCTTCCCAAGTGACTCAATCTCAGCTTCCCTTACTTTCACTCTCTGGGGGCTCAGCACAGCCAAGAGCTTGTTCCAAGGGCCACCTTTGATTTATGAGCCCTAATCACAGAGCTGATGGGCAGGCAGGGTTTCCGCTCACATCAATGCTAATTATTTTGAGATGTTGGTATATTTGTTCCATGGGGACTCAGCAATTGCAACAGAAGGCTGGAGAGAATGGGACAGCTTGTTTAAACAGGGCATTTAAAAGAAAAATTCAAATCAGTTAAGGGTGTGGGACTGTACTGTAGGTATGTGTGTTTGCTTGGCAGGGGTAACTATTTGGACTCACCACCACCCACACAGAAACTGAGAAAGAGAGTAGTTGGCGAGCTGGGAGTTGGGGAAGGGAGATAGATTATGAGGTGTGATTGGTGAAACAAAAAAAGGTGGATGTGAACCTATTCGCTAGAAACTACTGCTTTGGATTATTTCAATGAATTCAATAGTAAATAATTTTTATGCAATCCTAAAACTTTAAAGGGCATTTCAAGAAACATTGCTCCCTGTATTGCTAGTTGGATAATAATAACTTCACAAGGCAGAAGGTAGCAAGTGGCTATCCATAGGCCTGGTCACCTGTGATAAAAAATGGAGCCTCCCCAGGTGAGCAGGTAAGGAACCAATTGAGAGACTGTTAGAATCATAGAGTAGGAAGAGGCTGCAAAGATAATCTAGTCCAGCCCCCTGGCATCTAGCCTCTGCTTTAAAAGATCCAAAGAAAAATAATCCACCACCATCTGAGGCAGTTGACTCTTTTTTGTTCTCTTTCTTCCAGGCCATTGGCGGGCTACAAGGGATTAACAAAGGCAGAAGGAGTTGGTACATGTTTGGGACGACCACCAATATTTGTGGAATTATTTGCAAGGCTACTTTATATTTGCAAGGCTACCATTACAGCCACAAAAATAACTGATGTTTTAATTATAATTTATTGTTCACACGTCACAACTACCCATGTGTTGTTAAAACCATGGGTGGTCATGAATGAGCAACAGCTAGCGAGCCTCTCGCCACCTTCCACTGAATTAAACAACCTAGGGATGCTTATCATGACTCTCGAAACCGTAAGTGCGGGTTGCTGGGATAGAGTTGTAACTCAAGAACAAAACATTGGTTACAATTCTGGCTTGTCTCTCCCCCAACAACTCATAACACCTGGTTGAGACGTCACGATCAACAACCCATAGAAAGGTCATCCCTGGGTTGTTTAGCCTTGCCGGACTGTAGTGGGAGTGACTGGGCAGCAAGAAACAGCATGCTCATTTGGTCCCACTCATTCATGACTATCCATGGTTCAAGCAACCCATGTTTAAACCATGTTAACACTATTGTCTTGAACAATATTTTTCGTGGAAAGAGATACAAATTTAATAAATAAATAAGCCACTTACTAGCAATATGCCCATGATTGTCATGGGTGGTAGGTGTATAAAGAGAAGGTTTGACTATTTTAAGGCCCTAGTATATGGAGTGGGGGGCTGTGTCTGTGTATTCTGAATTCCTGTTGGTCTGGCCCATCAAAGGCAGTGGTAGAAGATAAACTTTTCCCCTATAGGAGAGACAGCAGCTCTGTAGTAGAGCACAAGTTTTGCTTGCAGAATATCCCAGATTCAATTTCTGGCATGTAAACAAGAGTAGTGGTGTCGGCCCATGAGAAAAAAAACACCCCAAAATCCACAGCTGAACAATACCTTTATTAGGACCAACTAAAATTCCACAAATCGTGCAAGCTTTCGAATTCCCAAGAACTCTTCATTGGGCAAAAAAGGAGGAGATACTTCTTTTACCTGATGAAGAGTGTGGGGGAACTCAGAAGCTTGCACAATTTTGTGGAATTTTGGTTGGTCCTGATTTCTGGCATCTCCAGTTAGGGCTGCAAAACCTCCTGCCTGAAACACTGGGGAATTGTTGCCAGTCAGAGTTGACAGTATTGGGCTAGATGGTCAAATGGTCTGACACAGTATAAGACAGTTTCCTATGTTCCATACTGGAACAATGTTCCCAAAGGAACTTCTTTATTTCCCCCAATAGGAATGAACGGCCATTATTCCTGGCAGGTTTTTTTAGATGTTAGAAGGAAGATGTAAACATGGATATACATCTAGATACACAAGCTCCTACTCTGAATGTTGCACCAGAAATGCTAAACGAGAAGGTGCCAATTACTTGTACTTCTTCTGAATGATCTGGAGACCAGCTCGGTTTCAGAAACTCCATTTCCCAAATATTTCCATTTCTAATGGCATTTTCAAACACAAACCATCAACAATATTTAAATCAAAATTTTCCAGAAAATGCATCAGTACATTAAGGTTTCAGTGGTTTTGGCTGGCATCACACACAGCAACTAGGCAACAGACACAAAGACCAAGCCCAGTACATCCTGTGGAGCGGGAATGTGCTAATCAGTTCCCTAAACCAAGCACTCCTGTTGAATGTCAAAGTGATATTCAAAGCATCTGTCTTGGCATTAGTCCCCAATACTATCTGTAGCCACTGTGAGTTGCATACTGCATAGAGGAATCCCTATCCATATTCAGAGAGAGAGAATATCTCTGACAACTAACATAAGCTGGAACTGATCATATGGGACAAATAACTGTCATCACATTCCTGCTTGCAAAACATTCAGAGCATATGATTTGGCCCCAGGACATATTCTAAAAGCACATGATACAGCAATCTTGCAGAAGCTTAGCAGATCTGGGTCAACGCTTGGATATTAGACCACTTACATTCGCTGCCTTCAGTTCCATGATGTAAGAAAGATAGACTAAAAATGTAATAAATAAAACGACTGCCACTTTCAAGGGACAGAATGCAGAGCAACAATGACTGCAGGCTTGATCCAGAAGGCCAATATTTTATATTTGTATGAGCTGCTACCCAACTGGCAGAAACTGCTGGGGGGGGGGGGGTGTCACCAAAAAGTAATGTAATTGGTTATTTTAAAGCAATTCCATATGAAAACACTGGAATTGTTTATCTATGCAACTTTCCCTAAGCAAAACTCTACATTCCAATTAGGCTCAGAGAAAGATAGGGTTCTGAAAAAAATGCATAAATAATCAAGTGTTTCTGAATTGACTTTCCGACGTGTGCACACAAGTGGCATTACTTCAAAAAGTGAGTCCCAAATGTTACAGAATTGGGCCAGATTCTATTTACACTGAAGGACCAGAGCTTTGTTTTTATCTTATTTAAACCAAGGATTTCCAGAACAGCTTGCAACAATTATGGCTTATGGCTCCTTTATGTTCTGTTTCTCCTCTGTTTGGATCATTGATGGTTTATATGAAGAAGAGGAGGACTGGGATTAATGAAGGCTGCTTCACACATTACAGGTTTGGGTGCATACAGATGGCATGCACCCAAAGCGTTGTTCCACATAGCTTCTTTGAATTCATGCGGTCACACAGTTGAAATGACAAAAGGTATGTGAACGTATTGTTATGGCTGCTAAATTATCTTCCTTTTCTAGGCTGGTTTAATAGTTAATAGCCTAGGGTGGTTGAATAAATGTGTTCTCAGTGGAAACTAATGGTTAGGAAATAGTTGGGAGATCTCTCCAGTGCTCTGAATGGGGTAGTGCTGTACTCACCCCAGTAAAGGTGACATGTCCTACTCACCCCGGTAAAGAGGAAGGAGATGATGTAACAAGTGTATGTATGTGTGTGCCCCATGGTGACGGAGCAAAATAAGAGTTTTTGGAAGAGAACGAGCTGTGAGCTGAAAGCTAAAAGCTAAAAGGGTCTTGGGGTGCAGAGATCTCCGGAGATCTGAGGCATGGTAGGAGTGCATGCTGTTTTCCTCTATTTATGACCTCCAAGCAGTGGGTCTGGAAGTGTGCTCCAACACACTTCCAGGATAGGACTGCAGTTACAGAACAGGAAGCAGCTGTTATCTAGGACCTCAACACAGACTTCACCTTTCCCTAATTCATTTGACTTAAATCCTATTCTGGAGTGGGCCACCCTTGGGGCTCCCAAGCACCTCAACTCCCTATTTTAACAGCAGATGCTTTATGAAAAATTCAAGCTGAATGGGAGCACGCAGGAGGAAATGGCTACATTTCCTTCAAGCAGCTACAGAAGCAGCCATCAATCTTTATTAATTCTGGCACAAGAGGCTTCCTCTCACTCCCTCCTTGGAGGGAATATAATCCCCCCGACACACATAGAACACACACACACCTCCACTCTGGCTGCTGGCTGCTTCTAAACACAAGTTTTCTGTGGACATTCAGGAGGCTTGTTTTACGTGGATGATGGATTGCAATAATTATAATCAACTCAAAACAAGCACACTTCATTTTCAGGTGCCTAAAGCAGCAGACCAGGACTGACCTATAAAACGCATGGTAGGTTTTTGATATCACACCATTAATTAAGCCCAAAATCTGCTCATCTGAGATTCTAATGTGATGCGAGGAACAGCTGGTGCATATCTTCCATGCCAGGTCCCTTAAATCGGGGGGGGGGGGGGGGAACCAACTCAGAGTCCCTGAGAAAGGAAGATTTGGGAGCATATCTGCACTACACACTAAACTATTTTAACAGCCATTCCCTCTGCCCAAGGAACCCTGGGAACTGTAGTTCTGGGAAAAGGGGCTATCATCTTTAACAGAGAAGTCTCAGAAGCCTCAGGAAACTCCATTTCCCAGGATTTGGGGAAGGAAGCCAGAACAGTTAAAGTAGTATAAAACCAATATGCATTTCTAGTGTAGATATGGCTTCTGCTTCCCTGGAAACTTTCCGAAATCTGTCTCTGAGCATTTTCTGAAGGTACTTTGAGATGTCCTTGCTTGAGTTGGCTTTCAGTGGGCAGTATTAAGCATCCCTGCCCTAAATTGTGTGTGCGTGTATACATGGGTGTGTGTGTGTGTGGGGGGGGTGTACACATACACAAAGCAATACTTTGCATTTTAACAAGTATTTCAGCTTGGTGTAACTGGGTTGGTTCTTTTAAAAGTCTAAGCTGAGCTCTTGGGTTAGAATCTAAACAGATGTAGATTTAATGTCCAGTTTGACACATTAAAGCCAGGAATGTTGGCATGAGAGTAGATGTGTTAAAATTTGTGAAAGGATGTTGGAAAGAAAAAGGAAATTGTGTGGAGGACAATAAAAAGGAGCCAATTCTTCTTTTTATGTTACGTTTACATTATAAGGATGCAGATTTAAATCAAATCCTTTAGGAAACATTTCCTAGTTGCTAAGGGGGAATGGAAAAAGCCACTCACCTTATGATGAGTATCTAGCTGATCCTCCGAGGAAGTTTTTGGAATCTGAGAGATTTCTTTACTTTGTTACGAATTGTTTGTTTAATAGATAACTGACTCTCACATTTTACAAATACATTAAACATAACTTGGCTTGGAGAGGACATAATTGTACACTACTTTGATCAAGTAATGTAATTGCTTAGAAAGCCACAACGTAGAGACAAAGGTCTCATAGAACTTCAGAAGAAACTGGGGCAGAGCAAATGTGGAGTTGATAAATTAGGAGTCAATAAATTTGATTTTAAAGCAGTGCAGAAAGGAAATAAAGGGAATTCTATTTTAATAAACCGCCAGGGCCTTGCCCAGAATGGGAATCTTGGCAAGTCTGCATTAACCTGGTGTCAAATTTTCATGCAAATAAGCTACTTTTCAGTCTCAAAAAAAAAGGGAGGGGGAGACTCTCACTCTTCTCCTAGGTGGAACTTCTAAAAGGCCATTTCCTAGAGCAAAATACCTTTGCTTCTTCTTCGGGACTTCTGTTTTCTGAAAACTACAAAACCTTCTTCCCGTTTGCTGCAACACCCCCCACCCCCATGCCTCCTAATTTCGAGATCCATTCAAATACCAGACAGAGTGCAGCATTAATATGAGGAGGGTAAGACTGCCAGGTGCATATTTTGGCCAGCCAAACAATACATGCCAAACCGCAGGTATTTTATGAGACGTTTCCTGTTATGAAGACATTTTTTTCCTGTAGAGATTCTTTGTTACTGCACCCCCTCCCCTTTTTACTCTCCCAGCTACTTCACTTCCACTCCCTTTCTGACTCCCCACTTTCCTTCCGCTCCCCTCCCTATGGAGGCTTTTGTCTCACAGAGCTGTGTCATGCTACAAAACATGCTTGCTTGCTTAGCACTACTACAGTGAGGCCTTGTACAAATAGTAGGGAAAGCATCTTTCTTTGCAAACATGGGTAAAAGCAAGCCCCACTCCGTTCTGAAAACTAAAACAAACCAAAACACACCCCACTTCAAAGCTGCTGTGATGTTTCAAGGACTTAAACAGCCTATTATGGCACGAGCCATCAGTTGCATGAAGTAGACCAAGAAAGTGATAGGTATAATAGAGACAAAAGCTGATTTATACTGGAGTTATTAATAAAAACCTGCATTTAAAAGTATGCCACACTAGGCCTGGCCAATCCAGAAGATTTATTTTGGCTACCAACTCCAAGGCATGATACTGCACGCCCTATTTATTTATTTTTATGTACCGAAGATGGCTCTAGGACCTGAGTGTTCATGCAGTCTACACACAGTTGCCCACTATTCATTTAAAATATTATTATTATTATGTATATGCTGACTTTCTGCTATAGTAGGTATTCAGGGCAACTTAACAAAAATCTCATAAAAACAGGAGGATAATAAAAACATGAAACAGCAAGAAGGCCAGGCCCAAGCCACAGGGTTCTTGTGGACCTGTGACAGGTCCTTATAAATAGTGTTGCCAGAATAGTTCAAGATGGCCCTAGGGATGCTTGAGGAATTCAATCTTTAAGGATTCTGATGCAAACTGATTTGATCTACACCTGCTGGACCAATGTGTGGATCAGAACTTACAGCGCAATGCTATCCATGTCTACTCAGAAGTAAGCCCCACTTTGTTCAATGGGACTTACTACCAAGAAGGTGTGTTACAGAATTGCAACCTTAGTTATCCATTCGCTCGCGTACTTTGTGAATATCCCAGTGCAATTCTCAGCTCAAAACATACACATAAAATCGTATTTTTAAATTCATATTTTGAGAGGCAAATAGGTTTAGAAATAAGAATTTTGAGAGGAAATAAGTTGAAATACAAACTTGGATGCAAATGTTGATGATTTTTTAAAAACGTTTGCAGATTAATGCAGAAATGGGATGGAATGGATTTATGAGTGAACACATGTGGAAGTGACATAAGACAAGTAATAGAATGATTCATCCATCCCTAGCTGGCCCTTGGGTTTTTAACTGGCGAGGGTTCACTTGTTAATCTCTGTTAGTGGTCCATTGTTGCCGGTAAACAGCTGTTTCAGGTTAGAAGCCTGTCTGTAAGCAAAGGCATGTTCCCCTCCCTCTTTCTGAGGGTAGTTCACTTTTATCATATTTGGTAGATGTGAGGACGTGCCTGGAGTTTGACTTTTACATGGCAGTGTGGTGGTGGGTGAGTTAGGCTGTACTATGATGAATGCCACTTCTAATATGCAGGCAGCACTATTCCGGCTTCTGTGCACAGATGCAGGGGTGAACCCCCTCTACTGCATGGCCCACCATCATATCAAGCAGGCAAGAGGAACTGGTCCAACCTCACAACAGAACTAAGTGACCAAAACCCCAGAGAACCATTGTCAGTGTAGACCAGGGGTCCCCAATGGTTTTGGGTGAGTGGGTATATTTGGAATTTTGAGAGAGTGTTGTGTTTTTTAGCATGATTTCACTATTTAAATGTAAATAAGTGTTTACTAATAAGTTTGGTAGTGCTAGGTTCTTATTATTTGCTATTTATAAAGTGGCTCAAATCAGTGGGCTCTGTAAAATAAAAAAAATGATAATCTAAATCAAAGACAAGATACACTTGAGAAGAAGAAGAAGAAGAAAGATGATTAATCAAGAAGGAAAAAACAGAGTAAAAGGAGGTGCTTAATGGAAAAGAAAGAGAAGTGGATACCAGGTAGAAAAATGGCATACTAGTGATAAATAGGATAATCTTAGATTTTAACTTGGTGTCTCTAGAGCAGGAGTGGGTAATGTGCAGTGATGGGACTCTAACTCCCATCAGCTCCAGCCAGAATGGACAATGGTCAGGGGTAATTGGCATTGTAGCTCAACATCTAGATGGCCACAGGTTTCCCACCTCTGCATTAGAGAGAAGTTTCTGCGGAGGAGGTAAAAAATAAGAAATAGATATACAGGAGTGTGGCAAACATCTAGTCCCCATTAGAACATCGAGTATGTTGGCACTATGCCAGGACATCTAAATAGGCCTAATCTCACCTTTTTGTTCCTGCCCCAGCTCATCCAGAACTTAAGCTCTTTTACACTCTGGACATGCTCTGAAAACTGAGATTCTACTTAATGTAACACACTAAGGCCAGATCTATAGCAAGCAGGATAAAGTGGCATGAAAGCGGTATATAAAAGGCAGGAGCCACACCAAGCAGGATACAGCGGTATATGGCACGTGCCAATGGGCCCTAACAGTTGTCAGTGCACTTCAATGCCGCTATAAAGCAGTAGTGCGGCTCCCGCATCTTATATACCACTTTCATACCACTGTATCCTGCTTGGTGTAGACCTGGCTTAAGTTCGATTGATTTTATTTGCAATTCTCTGTGTGATTGTTGCCATCCCTTGTTTTCCCCCTTTCCAAATAAACTCCTTTTTATATTTGAACATTTGGCTGTGTTGTTTTAAAAGGGGAATTTATCCACGTGAAGGACTGCATGACTGCAAAGCTACTATTTGTGTTCTTAGGTTTTTTTTTTAAATTTATTTATTTATTTATACATACAATATTAGTTGCCCTATAGCTGACAGTTCTCAGGCTGACATACAATGAAAACACAAATTAAATCTCCAAAATCCATATAAAAAAGCGACTTTACAACAAAACAACCAATTAAAAGCAACAATGAATTAAAAGCAGCAGAGGCTAAAGTAGACATTTCAAGAAGCATTAAAAATAGCAAAGATAAAACTATTTAAAACACAACATCAGAAATAGAGGATTAAAAGGCCTGAGAGGATAAATAGGTCTGTGCATGGTGCTGAAAGGATAGCAAGTTGGCACCAGGCGGGCCTCTCTGGGGACGGGGTCCCATATCCCAGGAGCTACAACTGAAAAGGCTAATTTTGAACTAGTCACTCACCATACCTCACCGTGTGAGGGCTCTTGGACCAAGGGCCTCTTTTTGATGATCTCAGGGCTTAGGTAGATACATACAAGAAGAAATGCAACTTCAGAAACAATGGCTCCAAGATGTGATGTTTTTGTTAAGTTCTGTATTTCTGGGCAGATAAATCAAAGGCATATTTTGTTTTATTGTTTCCTAACCTGGGCTGAAGGGAGAGATCCTTGGTGATTGGGCTCAGAACTCCCTCAGCAGCTGGTCAGATTAGGATTTGTCAAAAGCTTCAACTTGACTGGCCTCAACCTATTGTAGTTCTCTTTTTGGGGGGAAAGGTCTCCTGAAAAGGGAGGCTCCACCAGTAGGGAAAGTCAACCCTACCCCTGATCCATAACAAATGAACGTTTTGTAAAATACAGCAATGTAGAAAAGAAACAGAAGGATAAAAATGAAGAGTAGATGCAAAAAACCTTACCCAGAAAGAATTCAGCCAATACCTGAGAGGAAGAAGGGGGAGATGTAGATCAAAGAAACCAGGTTAGAAAAGGAATGAGATGATTAAGAGATGAGGAATGATTATTAAAAAAAGGATGAGGGAAATGGGGGGGGGGGAGATATCTTAGCCTGAGGCAGAAAAAGAAACAAAGAAGAAAGTAAAAGCCTGTAATGAGAACAATTAGGAGAATAATATTTCCAAAGACATTTGAAGAGCCAGTCTAAGAATAGAGATAATGCCAAGGTAGGAGAAAGCCAAGGCTCAAGGGAAGAATACAAAGATGAATTGAAAATGACCGTCAAGTGAGGGGGAAAAAACCAACCCTGGTGTTGAAGTAAGTGAGGATGTCTTGGAGTTCACAGAGGAAGCAGAGTAAAGTGGTCAGAAGGAAAAACGGAGCATGGAGATGCCCCAGGGAAGATGGTACCTGCTTATTTATAGTAGACTCACCTTACCCCAATCCAGTTGTGAGCTACAGAGTCCAGAAAGAAAAGCAGAAGTTAACATGGACCCACTCTTTCTATGGCTGCCTATTCATTGGGGAAGGGGGTGGTTGTGTGTAGCTTTGGGTGATATTATAAATAAATAAATAACTTATGCATTTGGATTTTTTTTCCATATAAGCTGCTTTGAATTATGAGGAAAGCAATTGATAAAATAAATAGGAACAGAGGAACATGACTTAAACTCAGTGAGCACGACAAAAAAGTGCTATCCTTAACCAAGAAAACAATGTACAATCACCAGAAAGTTAAGGCTTCCAAAAATTTTAAAAATTAATTCATTCGGATATATTAAAACATTTAGACAGAGCAATTGATTATACAGAGTAATAAAAATGCTGAGAGAAAACTCCTTCAGCAATTATTGAGACAATTCTCTCTGTGTAGTTAAAATAGAAGAAGGGCCAAACGCTTTTCGACTACACGTCTTCCTCAGTGGCCTCCGGCACAAGCTGATAAGGTAGACAAGGACAGATATCTTGAATGTGGGGTTGACTATCAATATCCCTAGATTAGGTCAGTTTATATCACTCCCCCAAGACACGAAACCTACAGCAAGTGCTCACTGACTGCAACAGCCACCATTATCTACACAATGATGGCAGGATCAGCTTGTTCTCCCTAGTGTGGGGGAAGGAGGTTCAGGAGGTCAATCAGACTCGGAGCTTCATCACACAGGGGAAAATCGTGTTTCCCTACAGTTGCTTCTCCACCCCCACTTTTGTCCCTCATTACTTCCTCTTTCTTCTTAGAGGGGAAAGAGGAAGTAAACAAAGACCATGTTGCCCATTCAGGGGCCGCTATTATCGTGCCGCTTTTCCTGCACACAGCAGGAGATCGTGGCACAATCCGTTTTTTGTTTTTGTTTTTAAGTCAGATTAAAGTCGTCTATTTTGCGATGAAACGAGTGGAAGGAGCAGGAGGCACGTGGGAGGCAGACGACATTGTCTAAAGGACTAATGCAAATCCGTAAGTGGACAGCAGCGAGCGTGCAACAAAATGCTCATCTGATGATGAAGAAGAAGAAGAGGAGGACTAGAAATTTACCAGCCAGGACAAGAAGCAGGGGAGGATATCCTCCAACGGAGTTAAAGGGAAATCTTCCCTGGAATTGATCAGGGAGAATGCAAACAACTCAGAGCCCATCCTCCCACGGTCCCTGGGAACTCAGTCACTGATGGAGGGGGAGGGAACTTCAGAGTTGACAGATCCTAGAGTCCGCCACAGGGTCAAGCGGGCAGAGTTGTGAGCAGGTGACAGGCGATCTACCAGGCTAACCACTGGCCAAAGGCTTCTCAAGAAAGACCCTCCCTGAGTTAAAGTGCCTCTTGGACTGTACAGGAAACTCTCCCTTTTAGTTGAAAGGGCAACTGCCTAGGTTAGTTAGCCTAATTAAGCTTAAAGGAAAGCTCCTAGCATTCTCTCTTCCTTCAGGTGTGAAAAGATATTTATTTGCTGAATAAAGCTTTGTAGATAACACAGCAGACCCCTTTATTGTCTCACATCTCAGCAGCAGAGCTTGGAATCTCGACAGTGACAGGCAGTAGTTCTTCAGGATTTCAGACAGCAGGGTTTACCAGACCTACCTGGAGATGCTGAGGATTAAGCTTGAATTGAGGGTGCCATTTCTCTGTAAATTCTATATTTTCTATATATTTTATTATAGAGACACTAGATGGTGCTACCGATATATCAGATTGACCTTGCTTATTGGGTTATCTCTGATCTTTTTGAAAGTGAGATAAAGGGGGAAAGCGTGGGAGATATCCTGGAGGTTGATGACATAGTCTAAAGGCCCCAGTAACTTCCGTGATTGCCCAATCACAAGTGTGCAAGAAATAATTCATGTAGAAATGCTCTTAGTAGTTCTCACTGATTATAATGGGAAATTAAAACAAAAATCAGCTATAACCTATATGCAAAAACTCACACAGCTAGCTTTTTGCAGTGAACATGATAGTACCACAGGGAAAAAATGGTGCCTGTTTTTCTGGAGGATATGCTCCACCTGTGGGTTATAGAACCTAGCAAGAAGACCAGAAAGTCCCTTGAATTCTTTAAAAATATGTGTGCGCATATGTGTTTTCTAGAGGTTTTACCAAATCTTTTTTTTCCTGGAAAGCAGAGAACTGAATAAATAGCTTGTACTCGTCTGAAAACCCAAATGGAAGAGGAATTCAAAATTATTTAGAAAAGTCAATCAATACTTAAACGTATCCCAGAAGATAAAGAGTATATGGATAACTCACTAGAAAATATTATACAGATTTTTTTATAAGAATAAGAGTGATAGATCTGGATAGACTTGACTGCTACAATGTTACAAATTATTTGCAAATGGCTTGGTTTGAAAAGTAAATATAAATACCCAAATTACAGTTTTGCAAAGAAACAGAAAGGTTAAATTAGGATGACTTTCCCCAAACACCATACCCACTAGGTGGCAGGTTTAATATCTAGTTGTTTGTTTAGGTGATTGCATTGCAAAGAGAAATAGGGGAGAGATCGGGATTTCCTTGTCTCTACAGTGAATAAATGAAAAACCGGATGCTTATGTTCAGTCCGGAGAGTTCCCCGATGCATCTCAAGCGCTGCTGCTGGGCTAATTTAATAGCTTGCCAGATCTCTAGCAAAAGGTCAGAATGTGAAGGAACAAAAGTTGCCTGGTATCGCTCCAAAAGGTTAATTGACCATGAGAGGGAGAAAAATCAAAGGCTGTCCTGACGTTAAGCTTCTCCGAATGTCAAACTCACTTTCTATATAGGAGAACATAATTGACACTGCTAAAGCGGCTGTAGCTATAAGAGCTTAATCTAGGTGTGGCCAGTGGTGGAGAAAGGAAGGGTGGACGGTCAGAGCAGTGTTCCTCAACCTGCTGCCCTCCAGATGTTTTGGACTTCAACTCCCATCAGGCCAAGCTAGCATGGCCAATGGACAGGAATTCTGGGAGTTGTAGTCCAACGTATTTGGAGGTTTGGGGAAGCTGCTCTGACCATTCACCCTTCCTTTTTCTTCCACTGCCCACACCAAGATCAAGCTCCTATAGCTACAGCAGCTTTAGCAGTGTCAATTAACAGGAGTGTCAGGGTAACTGACAGACCTTACTTGCTCTGGCAAGTGAGTGAGGTGAAAACTAGGCTTTGAAGATTTACTATTGTTTGTGAGCAATCAGCATAGAAGAATCAGAGAATGTGGAAAAGAATCAAGTTGAGGCTGGATACTTCATTCCTTTTCTTTGATGAATCTCCTACTTCATGCTACCAGTCTAAATGGCAATACTTCTTTGCGAGAGTTTTTGCATCTCTAATTAAAATATAAAGGTTGTATTTCAGCTGGATAAAGATATTGTGTTAAAACTCCATGTTTTGCAAGTTGAGCCTATATGCAGGTAGAAAGTAAGCACTGAGTTTGTTTCCAGATAACTATTCACAAGATGGCAGTCATACCACACTAAATATAGTCTTTATGGTGCCACTGGGCTCCTTGAAAAACCGATCATTCTTCCTTTATTTTTGTAAAATTTCCTAGAAAATTAAAACAGACATCTTACTGGCTAAAATCCATTTTTTCCTACTTTTTGAGGTTTCTACCAGAAAATGTCAATGTCAATGTTTAATTTTATATATATTATATATATATAAGGATCAACACAGCTGCCTGCATTTCTGGACTCTCCGGAAATGGCTCTGGGAGCTGTCATGCTGATCTCTTCCTGCACTTTAACATTTACCACTCCACCGCTGTTCACCAGTACTTAAAGAACTGGCCCCTGTTCTGTTTCTGAGCACAATTCAAAGTGCTGGTGTTTATATAGCCCTATGTGGCTTGGACCTAGGTTTCTGAAAGTGGTCTGTTTCCATATCAGCTTGCCCAATAAACTTGGGCCATCTTTGGAGGCTTACCTCCAGTTGCCTCTGCCATCCAAACTTCAGCAGATGGTGTTCAGAGAGAGAACCTTCTTGGTGATGGCACCCTGCTTATAGAATTTCATTCCCTGGAGAGCCTGTCAGGGACCAACACTGTCATCATTTCAGCACTATGCAAAAGCATTTTTATTCTCCCCGGCCCCTGAAAGTTTAAGCTGTTGCTGTCCTTACTTTATTTTTGGATTTTGTATATTCTACTTTGCACTTTTATTCTTTTTTTTATTCAGTGGGCCTGTTCAGACAACATGCTAAGCCATGGTAACCCTTTTGCAGCAAATGGTTAGTAAGCGTGTTTAAACTGTGGTTATGTAGACACTATGGTTAGGAATAGTTCACATGACATGCTAAGTCATGGTTCACATGACACTCTAACCCATAATGTTGAGCTCAAAGTGCTTAACCACCATGGCTTAGCATGTTGTCTGAACGGGGTTTTTGTAAACTGCCCTGGAAGGATGACCAGAGGGCAATACTTACAAAAAAACAACAACCTTTACACTTACTTTACACATCAGTATTATTTACATAGTATCATCAAAGTATATGGTGCTTTAAATAATACCTATTAGCAGGTCCTTACCCAAAGGAGCTTACAATCTGAATTTAGACAATTGGTACTATCTGCACAGAAAAGCAGCCAGGAAGGAGAGGTAGCCATAGCTGAATAGCAGACCAACTGTAGGCTGACCATATGAAAAGGAGGACAGGGCTCATGTAACTTTAACAGTTGTAGAGAAAAGGGAATTTCAGCCAGTGTCATTTGTATGCAATTAGTTCCTGGTGAAATTCCCTCTTCAACACAACAGTTAAAGTTGCAGGGGCCCTGCCTTCTTTTGTATATGGTCACTCTAGTATAGTGCCTGCACTTTAACTGTTCTGATGAAGAGGGAATTTCACCAGGAACTAATTGCATACAAATGACACTGGCTGAAATTCTCTTTTCTCTACAACTGTTAAAGTTACATGAGCCCTGTCCTACTTTTCATATGGTCAGCCTAACCAACTGTTTTGCATGCAGAAAGTCCTAGATTCAATTTCTGTCATCTTGTTAAAAGAATAAGGTACTAAGTAATAGGAAAGAGCCTGGCTGATGACAAAAGCCATTCAGAGCAGAAAATACAGGGCTAAATGGCCAAGGGGTATGGGAGGAAGGGCCATAATTGAATGATAGAGCTTTTCATGCAGATGTTACCAGGTTCAATCCTCAGTATCTCTAATGAAAAGAATCTAGCGTCGCAAGGGGCCAGGGGAAGCCTCTGCTAGGCCAGGAGGAGAAATGGGGAGGAAGGAATTAGAAGACAATTTTCTTGGTTTTGGGGGTGGGGGGAAATACCTGTCTTGATCCCATGTATTTTCTAACTGTGTTCTGATTAAAAACACGCAAAGGGAGATGGGCACCTTGCTTTACAAACGAAACTACAGAATTGAAAAGCAATTATAAACATATCCAGCAATGTTATACTTAAAACTTGCCAATTCAAATAAACAGATACCACATTTTAAAGAAAGTTTCTATTCTTTGTCTCCCATAAGTTTCACCATCTCAGTAAGTTTAGACATTTGTTCAATTGCCATAATCCATTTATTAATCATTGGGAGTGTTTTTACCACGACACGTTTTAGCAACAACCATAATTTTAACTGCGCTAATTCCATCCAACTGAATAACACAAGTAACAGATCTAAAAGTAAATCATAAAGTAACTTTTTAAAAAATATGAAACTCATTAAAAAAATATGGAAATGAAAAAAAAACTGACAAATGTTTAATGTTTTAGGGCACAATCCCATGTATGTTTAAACTGAAAAAAGTCCTACAACTCCCAGCATGGCTGGCAGAGAAATGCTGGAGGTTGTAGGACTTTTTTCTATCGAAATATTGGTGGAGGGGGGACGGTTCATGGGGCTGGCAATGTAGGAAGAATGATTTAAACTCCTCTCCCGTATCCTGGTACTTAAATGGCTGGTACTTAAAGTTTTTAAAGATATATGAAACATCAAGTGATGCATCATCATGTGTAGTTTGGCCCTATATCCTCTATCAGTATCATTTTTTCTTCCAAAGCGTTTGTCTTAGATTGAACACATTGCACACATGGAGCATCAATTTCATCTAACTTTAAGCTGTTTAGGCCACAATCCTATTCAGGTTTGGACAGAAAAAAGTCCTGCAACTCTTAGCATTCCCCAGCCAACCAAGCTGGCTGGGGAATGCTGACATTTATACGACTTCCCCCTGTCCAAACATATATAATTTAGATTATATTATCATATAATGCATAGGATTCCACTCTTAAATATTGTTTCAGTGTGTCTCTCCATCATGACCTTGTATCACCTTGTTCCTTCTTCAGAAATTGCAAGATTTGCTGCCTTTTGTGGCAGGTACTTTAAGCTATTTACATTAAAATGAAAATAGGGAGCTACCTTACATCAAGTCAGGCTGAATGGTGCTAGCCAAACCTGCAGCAGCCAATGGCTATGAGATGCTACCATAGTCAGTTCTCAGGAGCTGGAACTCCTGACCTCATCAGGAGGGGCCCTGAGCTCAGAGGTGAAGCACATACTTTGCATATAAGAGGATCTGCTGTAAATCCTTGGAATCTCCAGGTAGGGATGGGAATGGATTCTGTCTAAGTACCTGGAGAGCCACTACTAGTAGTCAAGTGTACACAATACTGAGTCAGAGCATCCAATGATCTGATTCAGTGTAAGATTGTTTCCAATATTCCAAGTTCATTCACCTGTTCCTCTGCACAACCTGGAAGCCATTGCTGAAATAGTGGAGCTGGAAATGGAAATGGAAATGATGTGGTGTGCAGTATTAAAGGCCTCACCTCTAACAGATTCTCATCCTATCAAAACGGGCAAGTGCTGGCCAAGCCTACACTAGTTGGAAAAAAAGGGGGGAGAAGCAAGTTCTCAGAATGCTGAAATATTTTATCAATTCATGCCCAACGCGTTTCAGCCTCCAGATATCTTAGATATGATAGCTCCCACCCCCACGCCTTAAGAAATAATCTCCCATATGGTCAATTTTGAAGACTCAAACGCAATTGCACAAAAACATCAGACTTCAGACGAGAATCACAAACACTGTCCATGCAGCTAAAAGAAAGAGGTTATCCTGAGGGTGTAATCCTACAAGGCCTGAAAAAGGCTGAGGCCAAACCACAATTAGAACTCTTCTCACAACAGCACCAGATAGAATCCATTGCAGTCTAACATACGACCACATAATGAATCACATGCAAGAAAGTATAAGGAGACACTGGGACATTGTTCAACACCTCCCAGGGTGTCAGGAGAAACCCATGGTCTCTTTCAAAAGAACCAAGAAATGCAGGTTGCTTACCTGTAACTGTAGTTCTTCGAGTGGTCATCTGTGCAGTCACACACTATGGGCTCGCGCCGGCGCCGAGCCTCACTCGGAAACTTCTAGAGCTTAGAAACTATTGGCGGGAACCCCTCCCCCCACCATCCTATTGCGCATGCCTGGGTTCCCGCCTACCTCAGTTCTATGAGACCGCCTGATGCGACCCACAACGAGGTAGTGAAGAAGAGAAAGAAAAATATGCAGAATGGCATGGCAAACACTCATAGGCCCTCAAGCGAGGTCTAGAGGGGACGGTGGGAGGGTTGTGTGACTGCACAGATGACCACTCGAAGAACTACAGTTACAGGTAAGCAACCTGCATTTCTTCTTCGTGGTCTCTGTGCATCACACACTATGGGCGAGTAACCAGCAAACACTTACCGGAGGAGGGTAGACTCGCTGAAAAGGATGTTATTGGAGAAGCGAAGACAGCACTGCTCGTCCGAAGCTCGCGTCGCTTCTGGCTCTGGTGTCCAATTTGTAGTGAGAGACAAACGTGGAGGCCGAGGACCAAGTAGCTGCCCTACAAAGGTCCGGGAGCGGGATCCCCCTTGTCAGCGCTGTCGAGGTGGCAAGGGCTCTTGTAGAGTGTGATCGCAAGGCAGTTGGGGCTTCTTTCTTTGCAAGTGCATAACTAAGAGTGATAGTACTGACGACCCACTTAGCAAAACGTTGGGCCGATAGTGCTTGGCCCTTTGTCTTGCCACCGTAGCAGATGAAAAGACGTTGAGACTTGCGGAAAGTGGAGGTCCTATCCTTGTAGAATGCTAAAGCGCGTCTAACATCTAGTGAATGAAGTCTTGTACTCAGAGGGTCGGTGGCGTCCTGAAAAAAGGTGGGCAGGACGATGCTTTGATTGATATGGAAGTCCGAGATGACTTTTGGCTTGAAATCCGGGCCTGGGCGCAGAACCACCTTATCCTTATGAAATTGGGTATAGGGGGGGTCAATCATAAGTGCGCATAGCTCAGAGGCTCTTCTGGCAGATGTGATCGCGACCAGGAAGGCTACTTTAAGGGATAGTAACCTTAAGTTTGTTGTTGCCAGAGGTTCAAACGGTTTATCAGACAAGGCTGACAGGACCACCGACAGGCTCCATTGCGGAACTATGGGCCGCACAGGGGGGTGAATGTTCTGCAGACCTTTCATGAAGCGTTTTGATAACGGATGGGAGAAAGCCGAATAGTGTTGAATTAGGTCGTGGTTCGCTGATATGGCTGCCAAGTAGACCCTTATAGAAGCTGCACGGAGGCCCGTCTCATGTAAGGAGTTGAGGAAGGTCAAGATGGTTATGATTCCGCAGGAGTGAGGTGACTCACCCTGGTGATGGACGAAAGCGGTGAACTTTTTCCATTTTCTTTCGTAAGAAAGTCTAGTGGAGGGGCGAGTGGCTTCGATCAACACAGCCCGCAGCGGGGATGGGATATGGAGGTGTTGCCACCGCGCCGGATTCTCCATGCGGTGAGTTTCAGCTTCTGCAGGTCTGGGTGGCGTACTAGTCCGTCTCTCATGGTGATCAGGTCCGCTGTCATTGGTAGATGGAGGTATTCCCCTCTTGACAAACGGAGAAGGGGGGTGAACCAAAATTGGCGTGGCCACCAAGGGGCCACTAATATGGCTTCTGTCTGTCCCAATTGCAGGAGCGAGATGACCTTGGGGATGAGTGGAAATGGAGGGAAGGCATAAACAAGGTCTGGGCCCCATGGGGTACTGAGAGCGTCTCCGAGAGAGCCCTTTCCTGTTCCTGCCCTTGAGCAAAATTGATCGCAAACTGCATTCTCCGCAGACGCGAAAAGGTCCAGGTACGGGTGCCCCCACCTGTTGAAGAGAAGCGAGAGTGCTGTGCTGCAAAGGGACCATTCGTGTGAATCCGAGAAGTTCCTGCTGAGTCCATCTGCCCGAACGTTGTCTGCTCCAGCTATGTGAATAGCTGACAAACGTATTCCGTAGGGAATTGTCCCCTCGAAGACGTCCAGGGTAAGGTTGAGTAGGGCCTTGGACCGAGTCCCTCCTTCTTTGTTGATGTACCAGACCACCGACATGTTGTCGGATATAATTTGGACGTGGTGGCCTGATACATAGTCTCTGAACGCTGAGAGAGCTTTTTGTACTGCAAGCAACTCCAGGAAATTGATGTGATGACTTTGTTCCCTCGGGGTCCACTCGCTCTGCACCGTTAGGTGGTCGCAGTGAGCTCCCCATCCCCGCAGGGATGCGTCCGACGTTATTGAACGCGTGGGAGCTGCAGGTAGAAACGGTAGGCCCAACTGAAGGTTTTCTGGTCTTGTCCACCAGTGAAGAGAGCGGCGTATTGTAAGGGGAACGGTGACCCTGACCGAGTTGGGGTGGCGAAGTGGATCGTAGACATCTAGGAGGAATCGCTGCAGAGGGCGCATTCGTAGACGCGCCCACCTGACCACGAAAACAGCCGAGGCCATAAATCCCAGTAGCTTTTGTAGAGTAATTACTGCTTGGTTTGCGGCGGATGAGACCCGAAGCGCTAACCTTTGAAGACGGGTGCGTCTCGGCGAGGGAAGGTACGCTCTCCCTACCGTCGAGTCGAGGAGAGCGCCAATGAACTGTATTCTTTGTGTTGGAGACAGGATCGATTTCTCCATATTCACCACCAGTCCCAACTCTTGTAACAAGGACGTCGTGAGGTGGACGTCTTTCGTCGCTTGGCGTTCGGATGGGGAGGCGACCAGCCAGTCGTCGAGATAAGGATAGAGTTCCACTCCCAACGATCGAAGGTACGCGCAGACGGCGGCCATACATTTTGTGAAGACCCTCGGCGCGGTCTTTAAACCGAATGGGAGGACCGTGAACTGGAACTCTTCCTCCCCGATCACAAACCGGAGGAACTTCTGATGCGTGTGATGGATTGGAATATGGAAGTATGCATCTTTTAAGTCCACGAGGGTGAACCATAGGTTGCGACGAAGAAGGGGTAGGACGGAGCCCAGAGTAATCATTCTGAACTTTTTGGTTAGGAGGAATTCGTTGAGACGCCTCAAGTCCAAGATCGGACGAAGGCCGCCATCTTTTTTCTGAACAGTGAAATACCGGGAGTAGAACCCATTGCCCGTGTCTGCGATGCTCACCGGAATGATGGCCCCTTTTTTTAGTAGTGTGGCGACTTCTTGCCGCAGAACGACAGAAGTTGGTGTATATTTCATATGTCCCAGTTTTGGCGGATATGCAAATTCCATTTTGTATCCCTGGCTGATGATGTCCAGGACCCACTTGTCCGTCGAAATTTCTGTCCAAGTGCTGTAGAAATGCCGGAGTCTTTGGTCGAAAAACGGTGAGTGCTGAAAAGGGGATGCAATCTTGGTCGAGTCAAAGACGTTGTTTTGGTCCTTGGTCGGTTCGAGTGCGCTGGGGGCGTGCCTTAGACTGAGAGAAGGGTCTGTGCTGGCGAAAGGAGGACTGCGCAGAGTGGAACCTTGGCTGCTGCTGTTGTGATCTGAACTGCTGCTGTCGGCCCTGATAGGGGTGCTGCCTGTACCACTTTCTCGGCCTGTATGACTGTACGGCTTGGGGCGGATAGAATCCCATCTTCCTTGCTGTCATTTTCGCCTTCTGGATGGTATCCATCTGCGAGTCGGTAGAGGTGTTGAAAAGACCCTCCCCGTCGAAGGGAAGATCCTCTATTCTGGCCTTAGTCTCCTGAGATAGATTCGAGGAGCGAAGCCAGGCGTGTCTTCTTAGTGCCACCGAGGCGACCATGGACTTGGACAGACAATCTGTTAAGTGGCGTGCGGTCGAAAGCTCTTGCTTTGCCAGCGCTGTCGCTTCCTGCTGGAAGATCTGTGCAGCAGCTCTGATCTCGTCAGGGAGATGCGCATGTAACGCTGCTACTTTTTCCCAAATGAAAAGGTGGTACCGGGCCATGAGGGCCTGGTAATTCGCTATTTTGACGGAGAGGGCGGTAGATGCGTAGACCCGCCTACCAAACGCGTCGAGTTTGCGGCCCTCTTTGTCTATTGGAGTCGAGTGAGACCTGGCTGAACGGCCCTGTGCTGATTCGACGATGACCGAGTTTGGTTTCGGATGTTGAAACAAAAATTCCACGCCTTTCTCCTGAATTTTATACTGTGCGTCGACCCTCTTTGGGACTGGACCTGTGGTCGCCGGAGTTTTCCAGGACTCTTTTAGGGTTCGCAGAATGGTTGGGAGAACGGGCATGGCCAGGGGGGTAGACGTGTCGCCATACATCACGTCGTAGGCTACGTCTTCCACTGACTCCTCCGATTCCGGAACCTCGATGCCCAATGACTGAGCAAGGCGTTGCATCTGGTCAAGGAACGACACAACTTCTAATGACGGGGAAGCGCGCTTTCCCGTTCCTAATTCCTGGTCCGGAGAGGGCATAGACGGTTGGATCTGCGCCGAGGTCTCAGACGTATCCGAAGGGTAGTCGTCATCTGACTGGGAACTAGGTGCTCTTATGCTCATCGCCCCGAGTGGTGGAGGGGAGTCCGGCTGGTCTGCGATGTAATCTGGGACCGATATGGTGGCTGAGGGCACTTGCCTGGGTGGAAGGGGGGGGGCGAAATGGTCCTCCGCCTCTCGGAGTCTTTCCCCCGTGAATTGGTCGAAGAGAGGTCTCCTGTAAGTAGCCTCATGCTGAGACTTCGACGAAGCGACTGAGCGGACGGAGAGGCGGTCCCAGTTGTCCGGCTGCAGTGCCGGTTGCTGTGGGGAGGTGTGTCTGGGTGAGGGAACCCATGAAGAAAGAGAGTCAATCCCCCGGTGCCCCGGCTCCAATGTCGGTGGTGATAGTGATGGAGCTGGGCCGGACCAGGCTGCAGAGCGACGGGAAGTTGTACGCTCTGGGGCGGTCGGTATCGAGAAACTGTGGCCTCGATGCGTCGGTGTCGGAGGGGTCGTTACCGAGGGCCACGAGATCGGGAGAGAAATAGAGGCCGCCGGTGATGACGATGGCTTGCTGGCCATCGGTACCGGGGAGCTAGCCGGTACCGAGGCAGGCTTGGTCCCCGAAAGCGTCTTCGGCGTCGGTGCCGACTTATGTTTCGGCGTCGGCGCTGACTTATGCTTCGGCGTCGGTTGTGGCTTCGGTGCCGAAGTCGATGCCATCGATGTCGATTTTTTCTTCTGCGCCACAGACTCCTTCGGTACCGACGCTTGTCTCGGTGTCGAGCCCGATGACGATTTGCGGGAGTCCCCAGATCGATGTGGCGCCGATTTCTTGTGCCTCTTTCCCGAGGGCTGAGCTTCCTCTTCAGGTGCTGCGCCGTGGCCCCTCTTATGCCGCTTCACCTTGCCCGAATCATCGGGAAGGGAGGGCTTCGACTTAGCAGGCTGAGTAGCTTGCAACTCCGTCGACGTCGACGTCGAAGGGCGGCTCGGTACCGACACCGGCACGTCTACGGCCCCTAGAGCGGATTTCCACAGGAGCGCCCTCAGTTTGTTCGCTCTGTTTTTACGCGTTTGTCTGGAAAAGTTCAGACAATGGGCACAAGTATCGACAACATGCGCTTCACCTAAACAGAGGAGGCACTTGGAGTGTCCATCCGAGAGGGTTAATTTAGCCCTGCAGCCCATACAATTCTTGAATAGAGACGCCATTTTGAAAGCCAGTAAAAAGGGCGGGATAGGGGGGGGTTGAAACCCGTTCCTGTTTTCCCCCGTAGATCGGTAGCAGGAGTTCCGCTATCGATGAACTATCTATTCCTATACGTATATATATATCTATATCTATATTAAGTAAAACTATCTATAATAAATTTTTTTTTTTTTTTTTTTTTTTTTTTTTTTTTTAGAAGAAGAGGAAGAAGAATAGAAGAGGAAGAAGAATAGGGGAAGAGAGAGGCTGAGAAAAGCGAAGAAAAATAAGGAGAATCTAAGCACAAACTGTTAAGAGAAGTTCTCTGTGAGGCAACCAGCAAGGCGGTCGAAAAAGAACTGAGGTAGGCGGGAACCCAGGCATGCGCAATAGGATGGTGGGGGGAGGGGTTCCCGCCAATAGTTTCTAAGCTCTAGAAGTTTCCGAGTGAGGCTCGGCGCCGGCGCGAGCCCATAGTGTGTGATGCACAGAGACCACGAAGAAGAACATTAGGGATCAATAATCAAGAGTGAGTACAAGGAACACAGTAGGAGCGCACCCAATCCTTTACCAGGTGCTTCCAAACCAATAGGACACCATTCAGTGGACACTGCTGTTATTGTAAACACACCCACAAAGTCACAGAATTTGAAAACCCCATGGATCAAAAACAGTATTTCCTTAAAAAAAAAAAACCCTTCACCACATGCAACAGCACTTTTTGTAATCTATCAGACCTCTGAAAAAAAGAATAGGAGAGCACCTCAGTAACTTGAAAAACAACAGACACCCTTAACAGATCATTTTTCAGAACTTAATCATTCCTGTACAGATTTGAAGTTTTGGGCTCTTGAGAAACTGGAAACACATAACAATTTGATATTAAGAAAGGAAATGGAGTGGATCCTAAAGCTACAAACTTTACATCCTAATGGTTTAAACTTAGATTTAGAATTCTTGCCTCTGCTATGACTCAGCAACTACCAGTGACCCCCACATAACAGCGATGATGCAGTTTGAGACCTTGCACTTATCATCTCCACACAGAAACACCTAAAAAAGGTGCTCTTAAAAAATACATAGAAAATGATGCAACAATAGAAAAAAGTAGGAGTATAAAAAACAGGGTTCTAGATTGATTTCTTTTCCTTATTCGCCAGTGAATGCAATAAGTGACTATCCTTTTGTTTAGAGTTTTCTGCAGACTTCTCCAACCAAGTAAGAACTTGTATATTAAACCTTTGATACAAATGTTTTTATACTAAGGAATGTTTTATATGTTTTATGATGTACAATATATATAGGCCCCAGAGGCTTTATAATGTAAGATATTATATTGAAACAGTTTTTAAGAAACCTATACATGGGTATAGGCCTTTTGAGGCAATGTTCCCAATTTATCTTTATACAGTTATATTTCTATTATGTGTTATCCCTATAAACATAATGTATTGTATTCTTAATGTTGCAGCCCCCTGAAGAAGGCCTTTTCAAAAACCACACAGGCCGAAACATGTTGGGCATGAATTAATAAAATATTTCAGCATTCTGAGAACTTGCTTCTCCCCCTTTTTTCGATTTGAGTGGATGCTCTGCTCCCCTTGGTTTTTCAAACCTACACTAGGTCACCACACAGGACCTGTAGCAATCCTGATTCCACTGTATCAGTGTGGCTTAGCCACTTTCTCATGTGTTGATTCATTTCAATTGTGGCTAATAGAGTCATTTTTTATGATGCATAGAGAGATTTACGACATCTTTTGACATTATTGTGTTTTCTAGCTGCATAATTATATAGTATAAAATGTGAGGTTACTTATGTTGCAAGTCCATTCTAGCCTATTGAGGAGGGAGCGCAGAAATGCAACCAGTCCATTCAATGACGATGGTTTATCATTTTTTTAAAAAACCCTAAAGGAAATATATACATAGCCAGAGACTCATTGTTTGGAAAGTGGTATGTGGCAACCTATTTCCACAAAAGGCATTACTAGGAGGACACTGGCATAGTTGCAGAAACATTCTGGGTTTAGCAACTAGGCAAACACCTCTAACGCTTGACAATTTTAAATAGGGACGTTTCCATTATCTGCCTGATGCACAACAGTACGCAGAAAAACATTAGAAATAGTGACTTTCAGAAATATTTTCCATGTCATAACAGGTCCAATACCTCCTCACTCTTAAAATGCAAACATATTCAAAAAATTTAAAGTTCAGCGCACACTTGGGAGTTCTTTTGCTCTCTACTCTGTGCACCCAAACTAGTCTCGTTTCAGGTTCGCATGGGTCTTATGCAGAGCACTCCCCTGCCGCACACAGCTATAACATCCCACTATTAACTATTGCTGAATGCTCTCATTCACCTGCTGAATTAATTTATTTTGCAATAGGCTGCAACTGATTTAGAAGCCAAAAGAATCTTTTTCTCATGCTTCAAGGTCTATTATAAAAATGCAACAGTCCTACAGTATGCTATCAACAGTTCAAAACGAACCTCACCAACTGAAGCATGCAAATTGGCAGGCTGTGCAATATACTGGTGCTTTAGTATTATTGTTTTGTATACATTACATGCTTACATAGAAGGTGCAAGAATTACCCTCCCTCCCCAATTTAATAATGGCTGAAATCTGAACAGAAGGAATTCCAGCAATTCAGGCTAGAAACAGACACATTAGTCAATGGTAGGTTGAATATCCAACTCACAGTTGGTTATTTTGTGGGTACTCCCCACACAGCATATTCCTACACAACTATGGGTGGTTGGGGCTGGCGTTGAGTGGACTAATAGTCAACCCGGCATTTGACTGACACAGCCACCGCCCCTCTCCCCACCCTCCCTCCTCCCTCAGTCCTCCCCCAGTAGCCTCTGCAAGTTGCACCAGTTGTAGCAGAGTGGCAGCCGCTGATTTGGTCGCTCTTGCCGCCTGCCTCTATGGGCTTGTGTTTTAACCCACTCAACACACACCATTAACACACTCACCCCTCCACACAACACTTTAAAAACTGGCTTCGAGCTAAACAACTTGCAAGCCAGTTGTTTCTCTCAGTTGCTTATTTGGCTGGAATAGCATACCGTCAGTAGTTTGTGAGCAGCGTGTTACCCTCCACACAACACAATAAGCAACACAACTGACGATTGTTTCCTCCCCCCTCATTTGCTTAATGTGTTGTCCAAATTCAGCCAATGTTTTTCAGAGGCCCAGTTCAGATGTAACAGGAAACCATGGATTCTGCTCTGTGATCAAGCTGCAGTGAGCTTTGGGTTCACACCTTCACTCCTCTCTCCTCTTTTGCACCCAACAAGGAGATCCAAAGCTTCCACTTCTGATTTTACACACACACAGTTCCCTGTAGCATACAAATTCAAGGAAATGTGGTTTGTTTAAACATTAGTTAGCAGGGGGAAACCAGGATCTGAAAGAAACCAGGTTTCCCTTAGTTTGGTCCTCATGGGGAAATGTAGCCTGTTAGAATTGGAAGTGAATGGTTTTGAACTTCTCTTTGTTGCCACAAAAAAGAAGAGCCAAAGCTTGCCACATAGTTTCCCATTATATCTGAACCAGGTCAGACAATGAAAGTGACAAGATATAAGCATTGTTGCCTGTGATCTAGGATGCTGCTGCCAGATGAGGCTTTTAGGGCACCATCGCCCTAACTCAGTCATGGAATTTTAGAGCAGGTCAACACAACATCGTCTTCAACTCATTACCCTCCTGCATTTTCCCACTGCTTCTTCCATCTCTTCTTCTTCTTCTTCTTCTTCTTCTTCTTCTTCTTCTTCTTCTTCTTGTTATTAGTATTATTAGTATTATTAGTATTATTAGTATTATTAGTATTATCTACCACAACTAATCTCTTAAGGAAGAAAAAACAGAATAGCTGCACAATGCCTTTGCATTGGTAGCACTAGGACGCCTCTGTCTGGAAGCAGCAGTACATACTCAGGGCTTCTCTACACCAGGCTTTTATCCTGCACCTTTACTGCTTCCAGATTCTTCGCAGGATTAAGATGGGCTCCATTACACATACTTACATGTGCTTTTTCCGGGGGTTCCTTTTCTCTGTAGGTCTAGATATTTCATTATACAGCCACTAGATGGCACTGTGATATAGTGGGATTCTGGAAATTCACCAGCCATCGAAGCACTTCAAAGCACGATTAAATTTTATTACTGCATTTTTTCCATTAAGAAAAAAGCCAGGATAAAGGTTATAAATCACAAGAGAAGCCCTAGAAGTTGATGATATCATTTAAAGGACCTGCAAATTTCTGTGAGTGACCAATCACAAGTGCAAGACAAAAGCACTTTGTCCTTTGTCCCACTATTATCTCTTCTCAGACATGTTTTAAGCCCTGCAATAAGCTGAAAAAACCTACAAACAAATGGTAATACAGTGGATATATATGCCAGGTATCATATCATCTTTAACTCTCTTTAAAATCTCTCATCTGTCAGTAAATATCACATTTACTAATAATATTTTTGAATACAATCCATCCTCCTCTGAAATCACCCAAATCAAAAACAGGGACAGTAATTTATCAGAGAGAGGCACCAGAAAATCAGAAGTGTCCCCGGTAAATATAGGAACATTGGCACATATGCAAAGATGGTTAGCCACTCCAACTACACATAACATACGGAATCTGGCATTCTATTGCAGCACACTGGCATACTTACAAACCTGACCCTAAAGATAATTACTTGGAAGTAAATTAGTCCCACTAAGTTCAATGGCCTGCAGCCTGTCTGATGTATGCATATATATATATATATATATATATGGTATCATCAATTAACCACGGCACTCTGGAATACTGAAGTGTAGCTGTTTATGACTGCCTCTCCTGTATTCCAGTGCCTGAGGTTCCCCTGATGGGATCTTAGCCCCTGGCTTACACCCAGTTTGCTGGAGATGGCAGTGCAAACTCAGCTATTTATGGCAATACACAGCGCAGTCTGCCGACAGCAGGCCTATTTACTAACCACAACAATTCAGTACATCTCCCTTGGCCGGCTCCGTGTCTCAGACCGTGGGGTTTGGGTCTGAAAGGCATGCTATAAGAGAACAGATTGATGCTGTCACTTGGATCCTGGGTTTAATCAACCGATAGGCCAGAATGTAGGCTGACCATATGAAAAGGAGGACAGGGCTCATGTAACTTTAACAGCTGTAGAGAAAAGAGAATTTCAGCCAGTGTCATTTGTATGCAATTAGTTCCTAGTGAAATTCCTCTTCATCACAACAGTTAAAGTTGCAGGCACTATACTAGAGTGACCATATACAAAAGAAGGCAGGGCCCCTGCAACTTTAACTGTTGTGATGAAGAGGAAATTCCACCAGGAACTAATTGCATACAAATGATACTGGCTGAAATTCCCTTTGCTCTACAACTGTTAAAGTTATATGAGCCCTGTCCTCCTTTTCATATGGTCAGCCTACCAGAATGCACTTTTATTTTATTTTTTTAAGGAAAGGTTATTTTAACTAACTGCATAATTTCTTCCAATTCTGGGAAAAGAAACCAGGTGACAGCTATGTTTTAGGGGACAATAGTGAGTAGACACCTTGTAATGTCAGAAGTGTCTTATCCCCAATCAGAGCTTTGGTCCAGTTAGCTCAGCACTAACCATACTGATTGGCAACAGCTCTCCTGGTTTTCAGGTGGGCATCTTTTCCAGCCCTACCTGGAGATTCCAGGGATAGAACCTGAGACATTCTGCATGTAAATCATGTGCTCTACCACTGAGTTACAGGCCTTCCCCTGACCTGCTTGTGGAAGAGAAAGGAACCTTCTATTAATCCGTTGAATTCCATTGCTCCATGACAGCTTTATTTGATTTATTAAAACAGTTCTATCTTGCTTTTCCATGCAGATTCTTAAGGTAGCATACAACATCATATCAAACACTAAAATATAACTAATAAAACAATAATGCTACAGCAGCAGTAAAAGCATAGGAGCCATTAAAACGATTAAAAACCATTAGCATGAAATCATTTTCACCTGTTGCCTAAAAACCAACAAATGTAGCACAAAGCAAATATATAAAGTAGTGAAGGGAGAGGTTATGAAGGATTAGGGCCCCTATCCTCTGGTGACTGTCCACCTCACCTCAGAAGACAGAGATGGACCCCCAGAGCTGGTCCTCTCATAACAACCACCCTTAACATCCAGACAGGTTCATATGGGAACAAGCTGGTCCTTTAGGTACACTGGTGTCAGGCCATTTATCCGTTTAAAGATCAAAAACAGCTATTTCAATTGTGCCTGGAAAAAAACAAGCAGCCAGTGAAGATATTTACGAACTGGTGAAATATGCACATTCCTAGATGTCCCAATTAATACCCTTATCACTGTATTGTGACCCAGGTGAACATATAGCACATTACATTAACACCGGGATCCCCCTCACCTTTTTGGATTGGTGGGCACATTTGCAATTCTGAGTGTCATGGGTACTTTCACAGAATGGCTGCCATGGGGTGGGTGGCTTCCCCATTCCTAACATGGCTGTTGTGGTGGCTGGTCACAAAATATTTGATTTTCAAGAAAGCAAACTGGTGAGATTAATATTTTTTTTTAAAAAAAAGAGTAATTTGCCCAAGAACCTAAGTACAAGGCAGAGGTGGGGCTGAGCAAACACAAAACCACTTCTTTGAACTCAAATAAAGATAGTGCTGCAGGGAACTGCTTTACTTTTCAGCATGCCAGCCTCCTAGTTAATCATCATCATCAACAACAACAACAACCTCCCTTTAGGAAATAAAATAAAAATTAGGAGAGTTGGGAAGCCTCTGGAAGCCAAGAGAAGTGTCTATAGGCACCACATTGAAGACCCCAGCAGTAATCCAACCTTCATGTCATCAGAACAGGGTAACTGTGGTCAATCAGTTATTTTCCAGGAAGGGCTGTAGCTGGCAAATCAGCTAGTTAAAGGTGCTATGCTACGGTGGCCCTGCGCCCTCTTTTACAGTCCTCTATTTGAAAGGCTGCCAGAGGACTGTCTTCTACTTGAAGGTGTCTAAGTTTCAAGGGTGAGCACAAAGAAACTCCAGTTGATGTAGACTTCAACTCCCAGCATTCCTGACCATTGGCCATGCCAGCAGGGGCTTCTGAGAGTTGGTCCAGAACATATGGAGATCTAGTTTCTGCCCACATCTGCTCTATTTGAAGGGCTGTCCTGTCCAATTCCAGTTTAAAGATTAAAAAAGTAACACCTGTTGCCCATTACCAATTAGCACCTATACAGCCGACTGAACAGGCAGACACACAGGTCACCTGAGGGCTGTCTATATGGGTTAAAAGCCCCGCAGTGGCTGTGCTGGTTATACGACACAACAGTCACTTCACAGCCACTGCAGGGCTTTCCCATGAAACTGCGCAATAGAAAAGACGAGGATTTACTCTAACTTTTCCTGCCGGAGCGAAGGCAGTACGATTCTTCCACTGTCTATCCTCACTTCGATACTGCACCACGGGTGTTCCCAGGCAGAAGGCAACCTCCCATTGGTTGCCGGAAGCCGGATGAGGAGGAGGGGGTGGGCCCAGCAAGCCAAACGGCTTCTGGAAAGTCCGTGCTGCCTCCTGCGTTAGGATTACTCAATGCCACCCCACAGCAGCAAAAACGTGGGATTTTTTTTCAGAAAGCAGCGCAAACCAGTGCCATCAAGGCAGCCCCCAGGTCACAGTCATCAGCACTCTGGTGAGAAGCACTGCATTTCTATTTAAATTATAATCATCTATACATATAAATTAGCAAATTTTATGGAAACTGCTGTCGTCTTTTCTCCACTTTTTTTTGTGATGCCTTTCCTCTCTCTTGGCAATTTGTAAGTGGCCACACTATCCTGTCTGTCTATGTGCAAAGACAGATCTAATTGCACTAAACTTGAACCTTTACAGCAGGAGTGGGGAACAAGTGGCCCTCCAGATGTTATTGGGACTGGACCTCCTATTATTACTCACCATTGGCCATGCTGGTAAGGGATGATGGGGGTTGCAGCCCAACAACATCTGGAGAGCCACAAGTTCCCCACCCCTGCTTTAGAGGGAGGGCAAAACAGGCAAAACCCAACGCCAAATGCAGGAACAAAGGGAGAAAGAGAGCAAGATGCACACAATACAGTTTATTGCCCAACAAATATGAATTGAAACCTTTTCTTAAGGACGATTCAGTTCTTTCAAAAAGAAACCAAAACCACACTACATTTTGAGATGGTGCGGACTGGGACATAGTTTTAGTTTCTCTTTGAAAGAACTGAATCAAAGCCACCCCTGCAACAGAGTTTTAATACTTGAAAAGTATTGGGTAATAAATGTTCTTCGAGTCCTCCTTTGTTCTTTCAGTTTATTGGTCGTCATCCATCCCATCGGTTGAAAGCACAGAAATGAAATGCTTCAGAATAACACAGCAATACAACAGCAATGGCAAGCAGTGAAAACGGGTAATCTATATGCCATCAGTGTGGCGTTGAAAGCTCATATATTGGGAGGATTCTAGGCCAATAACATAACACATTAAAATTACACCAGTGGAACAACTGGATTCAAATAAAACCACAAGGCATTGGCCCATCACAAGCTATCATCCTGATCAGCTAACAGATTTATCATAACACTCACAGTGATCCTAGAAAAAGGCTATAACACTTTTTAAATAAAAAATCTACATCAGAGTAACTCAAATTCGTCTGAATGCATTATTTTTCCCCCTTAAATTATATTTATTTGCCTATTTTTCTCTACTTACAAGCAGTGGTGGGGAGGATAAAGAGCAATGCAAAGTAGAATAGCCACACCTGCAATTTCTCCCTCAGGCTTTCCAAATTTCACCAGGGATGGCTCAAACTTATTTGAGCACTAGCAGAGATAGTAATATCTCTAGTAATATTGTTCCCCGCCTCGATCTAGATGGAGAGGCGGGTAAGAAATAAATTGTTATTATTATTATTATTATTATTAATATTGGACCAATTCAGAAATACAATTTTTGGGACACCTTACGGCCATTGTGTCTTTTAAAATCTGTATTCATAAAATCCTAGCATTTTACTTTAAGATTCTATTTTTCAGTCACTAAATACTGGTCCAGGAACAAATCGAGAAGACATTATTCAATTTGGTGACGCACAAGCAGGGGCTGAAAGGCAGCAGCGGGCGCGATGGACCAAACATTCAAGCTTTGTTATCAGCCGCAGGTGACGGTGCAACAAGGCTCGCATGTTTGAGGTTGTTTTCCTAGCCTGTTCCAAATCCACAACTTCAAGCAACAATGGTTTCAGTCAAGGAATGGCTGACACTTGTGGTCTGGCCGGCTTCTGTCTCTTCCAGGTGCATTTTCCAGCGCTCTTTGATACAGTATATTTTATAAATAAATATAATTGTGTTTATCCCCGGACTTCATTAGGATGCACTGTCTGTGTTTCTGGGCCAGGGACTTTGTTTTTGGAGTGGGTGTTGAGGACATTATGCTTGGGACGTGCAGCTCAAATGTTTGCAGTTTCCAGACTGAAAATGGAGGAGCTACAATAGCACAAAAGGAGTGAAACAAAACGCTGGGTTGGACTGGACCCCGGCCACATGGGCTCATATTAACAAGGAGTTAGAAATATCTCCAAACAAGGTTTTATTTGGCTGCAAGCCACTTAGAAAAATACCCCACGGGTTAGCCGACTTGGCGTCATTGTGGCATTCAAGGTGTAACCACAGTGTGCGTGAGGTGGAGGTTACATTCCATACCTCTGTGTTTAACCTGCTACAACATACCTTTTTGAGGGTTATAAAAATAAGGAGGCACTCAGCGCTATCCCACTGAAACTTGTGGTGTAGTGCAAACAAAAACATTCACTCCTAAGGAGGAGAACATGCAGTCTCTGCTTTCAGATAACTTTGGGATGGGGGTTAAACCTACCTACCCTAGGTGGCCCAGCTTTATCTCCAGCAACCAATGTATTACACTCTCAGAAACACTTGTTGTTGCGATGGAGGGGCCCTCCATCCCCATATACCTCCCCATCACAATATTTTGCTATTAATAACAACAGGTTTATAACAACCTGCTCCAAAATGTGTAAAAAGGTTCACATATATTGTATCAGTCATTCCTACAACAGTCCCGTCTTGTAGGGACCAGCATGGTGCAGTGGTTACAGTGTCAGACTAGAACTGAGGAGATCCAGGTTCTAATTCCCAACTCAGTCATGAATATCACTGGGTGGACTTTGAGCTAGTAACTGCCTCTCAGTATAACCTACCTTTCACTGTTATTTTGAGGATAACTCAGGGATGCAAGCCACTTAGAAAAATAGCCCACAGGTTAGCCAAGCTGGAGTTAGGGGATGTAGGCCACCCACAGCCCCTGGGAGGAAGGGTGGAATATAAATGTAATAAATATAAATAATAACAAGAACCATGTATGGTAGAACAGTATTATTCCCACATTGTAGAAGAGGAACGAAGGTTAGATTGTGGCTTTGCCTAAGGAGACCTAGAGTCTGAGATGAGACTTAAACTGGAGAATTTCTGATTCACGCTCCATCTCTTAGGCTAAAACTAGCCATGATATGGCGTGACCCAAGCCAGGCCCCATGAAGCATGAGGTGGGCGGGAAGAGATTTAAAAGGAAACATGGGAAAGGGAAGCTTTCCCTGCTTTAAAAACAAAACAAACATAGTTGCAAATACAACAATTCCCACTTTTGCTTTTCTTCTTGAAACCATGTTTTAAAAAAGAAAAGGCTGTTTTCCTCCCAGTGGGATTGCTTCTCATTATAGAGAGCCACAGGGAAAGAATAGGTTTAAAGTGCAGATTGGGAAAGGTTTCAGATGTCCCTCCTGCCCGTATTGTGCAATACAGCTCCAAGACCTTACTCTGATTCGTAGGGATTTAGTGGCAACCCAACTGGGAAACACAGATCCGCTGTTAATACATCTGTTTTGGCCCTTAACTGTTACACTACACCACCTCTGTGATATACCATTCATTTTATTTCATGCCAACATTGCATCACAGAGAACAAAGAAGTGCCACAGCCTCTGCCCATAGAGCTAATTTACGTTAGATGGAGCATTCAACAAACTTCTGTAGATCTCAAGTTGCCATATGATTCCTCACTGGTCATTCTGAATGATGTGAGTAACCCATGACCAATTCTGTTGGAATGAGCTTTATATTTTCCATCAAAACCACAGGTATTTGACTTCTTTGTAACAGCTGGCTTAGACTATCTACACACAAGACACTTAAAACATTTATGAGACTCTCTTGTGCTATTTGTGCCTTGTGTGAATCTTGTTTACTCTAGACAGAATATGGAAGAGAATCCAATGGCCGCATTCGGACATCAAACCATAGTTTACTGTGACGAGAATGAGCCACAACAAGCCTTGGCCTCACATGCTCAGAACTCTCCCTCCAGCAAAGTCACAAGGATGAGTTTGGAAGCTTTCTCTTTTGGTTTAAATTAGCTACAGCTAGCTGTGTTTTCTATGCCCAGCAAACTGTCATTAATCTTAACTATGGTTTGTTTAAAACAAGCCTGGTTTGTGAGGTTGGTTTGTTGCAAACAAACTATAGTTCACATTAGCCACAATTGAGTGTCTAAAGGACACGCTAAACTGTGTTTCATCAATACCAGAAACTAAAATGTCCAATCAAATTCCTCATAGCTATGACAGAGAGGAGGGCATGAGCCCAAAGCTTGCTGCAGCTCATTCTTGTCACTCTAAACTAAGGTTTAGAATGACAACCAAATGTTGGCAGTGTCTCTTCTCACCAATGTAAACTCTAAATTTACTCTTGTGTGAAACCACACTTAGTGCAGTTCTCGTAAGACACACACACACACAAACTAGTTTAATGCCCACCCATATTTTCTTCTTATCCACATTTCTCATACTTCAAGGGAAGTCCCTCTATAGTCAAAGTTTCTCTGGGAGATGGCAACAGGTTAAGAGAAGGGGAGGGAGAGAGAAGGGGGCGGGAAGAGAACATAAAGGAAAAAACAGAAGCAATTGGGGGGAAATGGAGAAAACAGGAAACTGTAGAAAATTGTAAAAGATAAAAAGTTTAGTTCAAAGTTTTTTGTCAAGATCATAGGTTAGAACAAATGCTAATTAAGTAACTTTCATTATCATAGGTTCATAAAAACACTTCACCATTGTGACAAGCAATCTAGCAAACGCAGGAACAACTTGAGGGATCTCAAAGACTAATAAATTTAGTATGGCATAAGCTTTTATGCTCCGACTGGCCACCTCCATCCCCTTCTCCCTCCCAGCTGGCGGGCAACAGCCTAACCCCACAGCTGAGCCCAGGGCCTGCCGCCTTTGCGCCACACTGATGGTCATCTTAGCATTGCTAAGTTAATTAACACCATTACTGGGAAAAGAAAGCACTGTTCTGCCCAAAAAGGATCAAATTTTTGACTGATTTTTAATTCATCAGTTTCTCGTAGAGTCTTCCTTTAACATTCATTTGTAAAAGAATGAGGTATTTCAGTTTCAGGAAACATTGGCTGAAACTCAAATAATTATTCTACTCATCCCATCATCATTACCATCACTACTGTTGTTGCATTTTGTAAGGGAACTTCAAGGTAGAACTACCCTTCCACTCAGATTTATTTTTTTGAAATACTTTCCTCCTGATCCACAGCCAAAAAGGTTCCCACAGTGCCTAACAAATAATCAGTAAAAGAAGACAGTTCCTGCCCACAGGCCTGCAATCTAAAAGACACGACAACCAAGGAAAATGAATAGGGAGAGAAGAGGATTTCGTGGTTTATGGGTTGGATCCAACGTTGCCCTTGAGCAGACGGCCAGGGCACATGGCGGTGGTGTGCATGCGTCCAGCCCTGCTGATGGTGGCACATGCACAGCCCCTACTAGGGGCAGCCACAACACAGTGCTTCCAAGGGCAATCGCCAAACGAGCGTAGACACTCATTTCTGGAAGAGATGCAACCTGCCCCTTCCAGAAATGAGTGTTTCTGCTCATTTCAGGGCTTGGCCCCAGAAGTGCTACATCCTGGCCACCATGCTTGACCCCTCCGCATAAGGGCAATGTTGGACTCAACCCCAAACCTTTACATGAAATACAGAGAGAGAAACAAACAGTATTGCAAACCTGCAATCAGGAACCCACAAGATCAACTAAAGTATGGCTGGCTGGGGCAGGCTGGGGGATTTTAGGGACTTTTTTCTGTCGAAACATTCACAGGATTGTGCCCTAAGTAAACCATCTAAACCACAAAAGGGCCCTCTGGGGCTACTCACACAGAAGGCTCATCTGTTGCATCCCTGCATAATTTAATGCTCTGGAATTGACTTCTTCTAATCATCCTCCACTGTGAGCAGGTAAATCCGGCTGCCTCCCTGCATTCCTTGCGATCTGTTCATCCTATCATTTCCAGTGTAGAGATGGAGTTGGATTATCTGCCCTCAGAGGTGGCGAACCCAAAACACTCAATACGCCCCCTAGCCCCCACCCCTACCCCAGTTTATGCTAAACACATTAAGAAATGCAGAAATCCTTTGGGAAGGATGGGGTGATGTCACTGAAATAATTCATTCCCCCAAAATAGAAAGCCACTTCTACATCAGAGTAGGGGGAAATGCTTGCATTGTTTAAACCCCATGTGTTTCAAGTGCATGTCAGGTCATACATTAAGAGGAAATGTTTTTCGTTGTAGCGATGGATAAGAGTGGGTAAATGGGGAAACAAGAATGTTTTTAATTTCTTTAAAACTCAGTTTTATGTACTCAGTAGTTGCTAAGCACAAGTTTGCTTCAGCATCTTCCTTCCTCCCCTCTAACCCCCACGCCAGATAAAGGTATTCATTGCTATCAACTGTAGGCTGACCAGATAAAATCCAGGTCAGGGCTCATGTAACTTTAACAGTTGTAGAGAAAAGGAAATTTCAGCCAGTGTCATTTGTATGCAATTAGTTCCTGGTGAAATTCCCTCTTCATCACAACAGTTAAAGTTGCAGGCACTATACTAGAGTGACCATATACAAAAGAAGGCAGGGACCCTGCAACTTTAACAGTTGTGATGAAGAGGGAATTTCACCGGGAACTAATTGCATACAAATGACACTGGCTGAAATTCCCTTTTCTCTACAATTGTTAAAGTTACATGAGCCCTGTCCTGGATTTTATCTGGTCACCCTAATCAACTGTTTTTATTATCTGGGCAAAGCAATAGAGTTCTCTCTCTCACACACACTCACACACCTTTTTACAGTTTGCAAAGCTTTCCACAGTGATTATGGTTAATAATGCAAAGCCATCGATAATGGCATCTGTGAGCCATCTGTTGCTTAAAGCCACTCCAACTTGGTCTTTAAAACAACAATGGGAAGAAATATTTTCTTTGTGCTCAAAGCCTTGGACAATGGCAAGAAGCTTTCAGAGTCATGTGCTGGATAGGTTTTGGCTTCACTACTAGTTTTGAGTCACCATCCATACGCTCAGAGCCACGAGCGCAGGAACATTTAGGACTATTACAAGTTTGGAAACATTCCCCTCACGTGCTAGCAAATGTATGAACAATTGCATCAATCAATCCACAAATCCTATACAATTATTTGCCACATGCTCTGTCCTTAGACCTTTACACCATCTGGTTTCCTTAATGATGGTGGGATCAGATAGCCAAGGCTGTGTAAGGGCTGAGCAGTGGCACACTCCATCAATGGTCTGAGAGTGTCTCTACATTAAGGGGGGGGGGGGATCACCTTTACCATTTCTTCTTCTTCTGGGTCTTTCCATGTTGACTATGGCTTGTTTAGACAGCGACCGACCACATGATTTGTAATTGAAAACACCCCTTCTTGGCAATACTCCATAAGGTTAAATGAAACAGTGCCCACAATAATTTTAAATAGTGCATTATCTCTGATCTTTTTAAAAGTGAGATTACTGGAGCAAGGTGCAGGAGATGTCCTGGAGGTTGATGGTATCATGTAAAGGACCCACAAACGTCTGTGAGGGGCCAATTATGAGCATGTAATAAATTGTTCATGTAGAGAAGCTCTGAAAGTCAGGGCTATGCACACCCTCTGCTAAACAAATATTACAATTCTGCACCCAGGCAATCCAAATTATGTGCCAAGAGAAGCTAGATTCTGCCAACTATATAAATTATGCACATTTGATTGATGGATGGATTGATTGTATTTATATCCTGCCTTTTTTCTTCCAAGGAATTCAAGGTAGCATATATAATCCTCACTCCTCTCCATTTTATCCTCACAACAACAACCCTGTGAGGTAGGTTGGGCTGAGAGTCTGTGACTGGCCCAAAGTCACCCAGTGAGCTTACATGGACAAGTGAGGACTAGGACTCGGATCTCCTGACTCCCAGTCCAACCTTCTAACCACACTGGCTCTGTGAAAATTCCACATAATTTATTCTGATTTTGCTAGTCATGGGGAGGGCCAAGAAGTTACAGGAGGCAATGAAGCCCCACCTCATCTCCTGAAAGTCTTTCAGACCTTGTTCTGGCTTCTATAATTTCAATAGGCATTGCCCACACACTTTCAAGCATATCTTCACAGCCACAACTTGCTTAAACATGGCATGAAAAGTAAGATTCTCAAGAACTCTGTACCCAGTAACATATTCTGCAATCCCTCAACACTACAACACAGACAAAGCACTGGCTAAAAATAAAAATCAAGTCCGGCTTCTATAAGTAAGCAAGCAATTTTTCCTACCAAAAACCATGAACGCTACAATGACAATGCACCCCATTAAAAGTATATGATCTACATTGTTCACATGCAAAAACTCCTGGATACCATCCAACACATTCCAATACACAGCTCAGTTCATGCCGATAAACGAGCTTTCCGATAAATTACTCATCTCTAGTTGTTTGGAATCCATCATCACTACTAGAACCAAGTAATTAATCTAAAACATCCATTACTAGAAGTGAGTAATTCATCTGAAACATCCATTAAGGTCATTCTTCATTAGTGATCTCTATTCTTTCTATACTTGGTTTGATAGGCATTATTCAATTTTTGCCATTACTGGAAACATTTGTTCTGACATTTTAAAAATATCCTTAATAGGTTATTGCCCAATCAGGGTTAAAATGGGAGCAAAGCAAATTCAGCTGATAACTATTATCTTTCTGGCATTAAAAAGAGTTTTGCAGCACTTTACAGATGAACACAGTGCAATCCCATACACGTCTACTTAGACATTCTTCAGGTAAGTAGGTATAGCCTACTTTTTTGGACCCGTGAAGGCATTTGACATTTTGAAAAAGTGCCTGAGCGCCAACAGAGACTTCTGTGAGGCGGGGGGAAGGAAACTGTTAGGAGTGTCCCCCTTAGCTGTGTTTGTGTGTGTGTGTGTGTGTGCATGAATATGCACACGTGTGCGAGGTGCTACCCACTCTGACCTCTCTCTCTCTCTCTCTCTCTCTCTCTCTCTCTCTCCTCTTTTCTTTCTTATTTCTCTCTCTGGCTTTTCTCTCTCTCTGGCTCCTCCCCTCTCTTTGGCTTTTCTTTCTTTCCTTTTTTCTCTCTCTAGCTCCTCTTTGTCCTTTCTTCCATCCATCCATCCATCTCTTTCTCTTCCCCACCCCCTCTCTCTGGCTCTTTTCTCTTTCTCTCTGGTACCTGTTTCTTTCTCCCCACACTCTCTGGGTCCTGGTTCTTTCTCCCCCCACCCTGGACTCCTTTCCCTCCCTTTCTCTGGTCCCTCTTTCTCCCCCTGCCCCCTTTCTTACTCTTCTTTCTGATCCCTCTTTCTCTCTCCCTATCCCCATGAATGGAGCAATTTCTCCATTCATCTGCATGGGATGAGAACCCCCCTCTATCGAAAATAGCCTGGAGTGGGGGGGCAGCGAGGTCCACCTCACCTTCACCAAGTATCCTGTTGCCCCAAGGGTCCTTGGAAGTGGTGGTGGGGTGGACAGCAGCAAGAAGGACTCCCCCTCCCAACACCCCATCCAGGTAAATGGAGGAATTACTCCATTCACTTGCACAGGGGGAAAATAGCTTGGCAGGCATCTCAGTTTGGCCTTGCTGGTGCAGCTGCAGACCGTTGGGGTATAGAATTGTAGCTTCATGAGCCGTATGGCACCACAGGCTTTTTGTTTGTTTGTGTGCTGTAACAGACTAACATGGTTACCCCTCTGGAACATTTCCTCCCTTACAGGAGAGTTTCCCACCCCTGCCGGTATTTCAGACATGGGATTTCTTCTTGGAACACTTAAATCGCCTAGTTATATGAAGTATATCAGCTATCCAAAACAAATGTTATTGAAAGTACTTCCCCCTTCACCTGCGATTTTATCTTGAAAATACTTTGAACCTTGTGAGTCGCCAGCATGCGACCAAAGCCCGAGATGCACCCCATTTCCCATAGTGAAATAGTTTCATGTGTTTTGAACATCTATGGTCACTGCAACTGCTGTTTAATTTATTAACACTGCCTTCGAATCTTCAGGTAAACTGATTTTATAACAAGGGATTATGAAAAATTTCAAGTTCCAAGGCAAATTAAGCCGTCTAGAGAAAACTGGTGTAGCGTAGTTGCAAAAAGACTGAGATGAGAAGCAGGAAGTCCATGGTTCAAATAGGAAACAAGAAGAAGAGAGGCACCAACAGCGTCTTCAGATGAGCGTTTCAATGCACACTCATGACTGGCCACTCACGGATCTGCGTGGGTCATTTTGATGACGCAGTCATCCTCCTGCGCGCCTCCCACTTCTTCTGTTGTTTTAATCGCTACAAAATGCTACCCAGAAAATCCGTTTCTTCTTGGCCTTGACAATAATTGGCGCCTTTTCCCGCTGTGTGCAGGAGAAGCTGCGCTACAAAACTGCCCACTGAATGGGCCACGTGATTGCCACTTGTTTCCTCTTTCTTCCCTGTTTGAAGAAAGAGGAAGCTGCTCGTCCCTATTGTGGGACAGAAGCAGGAGGCAAAGCGACGGGAGGAAAATGTGATTTCCCCGTCTGAAAACACTCCAAAATAGGACAGAATGTAAAAACAGACGGTATTCTCAAAATTGCCAATGAAACGCCTTTTTCTTGTTCCCAAAGTCTTTCAGAACCAAGATCTCCTTCATCAGGGGCAATCTACAGAGAACAATGACTTTAAAATCAACTCACTAAATAAAGAAATGTTAATATGAAGGTTTAAATGAATAAAACATTTAAATTGTAAAATCTTAAAAGAATAAACCCATTTTAAATACTAGTAAAATATAAACATTGATACAAAATGAAAGGACAACAAAAATACCATTATAAATTATTAGTATGCATAAACAATAACTTATGAAATGCAAATTCTGGAAACTGGACTAAGGACGCAATCCTATGCATGTTTAGACAGACAAAAGCTCTACAACGCCCAGCATTCCCCAGCCAGCATTGCTGGCTGGGGAATGCTGGGCTTGTAGGGCTTTAGTCTGTCTAAACATGCATAGGATTGCTCCCTAAGAGGCTGGTACACTACCTGCAGCCCTATCTGGAAAAAAACGGACCTTGACTCAGTTATCCATACACTAGCGACATCCATCCTGGACTACTGTCATGCACTGAACATGGGGCTGCCTTTGAAGACAGTTCAGAAACTTCAACTGGTACAGAATGTGGTTGCCCAAGTGTTGGTGGGAGCAAAGCGATTTGATCACATAATCCCTAAACTGTGCCAGCTGCACTGGTTACCAATGTGTTTCCAAGCTGTTTTTTACTTTTAAAGCCTTACATAGTTAGGGACAAAATTACTTGAAGGACCACTTTCATCCATATCAGATTGCCCGCACTTTAAGATCAGCAAGAGTGCCCCCTTCTCATCTGCCTACCTGTGAGAGCAGTTAGGTGGGTGACCACACGTGAGAGGGCCTTCTCTGCAGTGGCCCCACACCTTTGGAACAAGTTGTCATGTCATGTTCCATCATTGCAGACTTTTAGGAAGGCTTTGAATATGTTTTGTTTTACTTTGGCCTTCTCCTGATATGATTTCTGTTGTTGCTACTGTTGTTCCTGGCTTTATTGTTGGTTTTTATGGCTATTTTTATTTTTGAATGCTGTTTTACTGTGTTTATGTTTTTATTGATTTTAAACCTTAACGGTTATGTGTTTTGTTGCTGTAAGCCACTTTAGAAGGACTTCTGCTCTGAAAGGCACCCAAGAAATGTTTTGAATGAATAAATACAAATAATCGATTGATGATTTTCTGCACCTTTTACTACAATATCCTTTTTGAGGTCTGGTGACCACATCATCCCCACTATGGTGAATTGCATTATATTTGTACTTCAGTTCTAGTCATTATTTTAATATTTGCATCTATACATGCAATTCAACACATAAACATTTTATGCAAATCTGTGCCCTCTTCTAGGGACGCAATTCCTTTTTTTAAAGCAGTGCTTCAGTGGCCATGCTATTGGATCCTGTATCCATGTTAGTAATGTAAACAAAGAAAATGTTTCAAGTATGGAATACAGTCCCCTTCACTCAACACACTTCAATGTTCCCTAATCTAGGTTTAAATCATTCCTCCCTCCCAAGGTTTTTCAATGTCTATCATCTCTGAAAACATAAATATATTTATGCGCTCCATCTCATGAGCTCTGGAAAAGGTACTATAGTTCAGAAAATAAATTCCATATGAAACGTGTTGTGGTACAATGGAGCTTGGCATCTGAAGCCATAAGGCAGTTTTTTTTCTCTTCCCCATTTCCACTCCCAATGTCTCCAGCCTGAAGCTCATGCCTGGGCCCAGCTGTGGAGAACATGGAAGGAGGTTAATTTGTGGAATTAAATTGCCGAGAGATTAAATTGTGAAAGAAAGAAAGAAAGAAAGAAAGAAAGAAAGAAAGACCAGCTTGTTTCTTCAGAGGAAACTGTAAATATGTGATACCACACAACTGTGTTTTAGGGCAAATGAGGTTAAAAACAAAACCCGTTGTTCCTTCTGAGAACACTCCCTTGTTCTCACTTCCTGATAAACAACTCACTGATCTGTACCTCAAAGGATTGTCACCCCAAATTGTTTTGCCTCTCTGCCTCAAATTCATCCTTCTCTGGGACCCGTTAAGTGGCTGGGGAGCGGGAGAGAGACATCTCCGATTTCTGATGGTGGCGGCGGCAGGGGGCAATGGGAGGAAAAAAGAAACTTGTTTATGCTTCTTTTAATATCTCCCTTCTGTTTTACATTTACAGTCTTTCCAAAAGATACGGCACAGCCTTTGCCGAGATTCCTAAAGAGATATCCTGAGAAATGTAGACCAGTTTCCCAACCAAAATTCAAAGAAAACAAATGTCAGGCCAGCAATTGATATGAAATAGTTTAAAAATGAGAAAAAGCTGCCTCAGAGCTAGATTTACATTAAACTACATTTCTGCAATGAGAGGGAAGGGAGAGTCAGAAGAATTTCTCTCAGCCAGGGAAGAAAGAGAACCTGGGCAGAGTGGAAAAGGCTAATGTTACCTGCCGGTGAGGTGTCCAAAAAAGTCCTTGACAAAGGGGGGTCATGGGGGAACAGTAGAAAAACAGTTACTTCTGACTCACATTTAAGCTCAGACATAAGAAAATGGGGGGGGGGGTCCTTAAATGAAAACATTTTCTATTTGAACTAGTTTTATACAGAAATACAAAACAGATCATAATACATTTTAATAATCTGCCTGCTTGGTCCTACCTATGTGCCACAAAATAATAATAATAGTAATAATAATAATTCTGGCAGGAATGGACTATACAAACAGATACAATACAGCTGCAAAAATAATTCACCAACAACTGGCCATCAAATTCAACCTTATCAAACAATCTACACCGTACTATACATACTCACCTAAAACAATCTTGGAAAATGCAGATCATAAAATATCATGGGACTGAACAATTCATACCGACAAGACAACACCCTGCAACCGACCAGACAGAACGGTCATAGACAAAAAAGAAAAACACACATACCTCATCGACATAGCAATACCGAATGACAAAAATGTTGTTGAAAAGGAAGAAGAGAGACAAATATACACCACTGGCCATGGAAGTCAAAGAACTATGGCAACAGGAAAAGGTCACAATTATCCCGTTAGTCACCTCAGTCACCGGCATTACATCAAAAAAATTTACAGAAAACCTTCAGAATCTGGGCTTACCAAAATACACCCACACCAACATCCAGAAAGCAGTCATAATTAAAACATGCTCAATTGTCAGGAAATTCCTGAATCTGTAAAAGACAGCATGATTTGGCAAAGCCCGTCATATCCATCTAGAAAAACCGCCACGAGCGAGAAAGAGAAATAATAATAATAATAATAATAATAATAACAACAACTTATTGCTTATTAGCCAGTCAGGCCATGCGCATACAGAAACACAATAAAATACTCCTCTCAGCCAGAGGAAATACCAAAATATAGAGTGTTAGTAAAATAGCTAACAAGAGCAAATTAAAACATCTTGTAATCCTGCATAATTGTTGATCTGGAAAAGAACTGGCCCTGGCCCCAAAATAATAAATAGCCAACCAGTCAGGGAGGTTTAATTGCAGGGCTGTGATCGAACTAATAAAACATCTCATGCCAGAGCTTCCAGATAGTGAAGCAAACTAATTCAGGTCAGCTCCTGAGAGTTATATGGTCAGTTTGGAACTGGCAAAATCCCCCTCTCAGTAGTTAAAGGCTTGCAGAGAAGGCTTCCTGAAACGTGCTTAAGAACAGTGGTTCAGCAAGCTCAGCCCTTACAAAACCTACTTTAATTGCCAACTATCTTGTTTTAGAAAACTTCTATGGTGTGTCAGCATGTCAGGCAAACCATGCAGGAAAAAAGAAATGCTGGTAGATCAGATTTCAGGCCAGGAATGAAGAAGATTAACAAACAGAATATGTCTGCAACAGAGTTAGCTGAAACCAGTGCCAGCACCAAGGTTGAGGAGGCCCTCGGCAAGGTGTTGCCTGGTTGGCTCCCTGGCCACTGTGGCCACTATCTTAGTTTTCCCAAAATGTCTCCCAAAGTTCCATCATTCCATGTTTTTGCGGCAGCCACCACGTTGCTATTATCACCCACAGTGCTATGGAATGATGAGGCTTCCAAAGCATTGCAATTTTGGAAAATTAAGATGGCAGCTGCAATTATAACTCTGGAGGGTACAGAGCAGAAGACCCAGCAAGTTTCACTGTTGTAAGCGGATCTCAGAAGCTGCCCAAAAATACCAGGTGGTGAAGCTGGCCATGGATGAAACAGCATGCATTTCCAATTATCAGCTGAGTTATCATTTTCCAGTTGAGTAGCAACCTTCAGGCTTACTGAGATATTACAGGGGGCTGCATGGCTGCCTCTAGGCTCTATCTCCTCCATGTGTCCCCCTGCAAAAGTCTATTAAAACAAACACGTGAAATGGTATTATTGTGTCCAGTGTTTCCCCAGCCCCTTGCAAGTGAATTCAAGTGGGGCAAGGAAATATCATGTTACTAGACGTCACCAGGGGAAATGCCTGGTGGCATATTACTTCGGGAACATGTGGCTTGGCAGCTAGCATGCTCCATAATGTCTTGTTAGGCCCACTCTCTCTCTGGTGAATGTAAACAGTATTTCAAAACACAATGACATGGCCTATAAAGAACATTCCCCGTCCACTCCCCCCACATCACCTCTAAGTTGGGGTCACATGCATGATTCCCTCCCTGCATCCCTCATTCATTAATCCTATTGCATCTTTCCTCCTCCCCCACCCCCACCCCACTCTCCTTCCATGGAGATATTTCAATGATCACACAACCCTTAATCTCCACCATTACACCGTAGACAGAAGCCCTTTTATTTTCTACTGTATATGCCATGGAGCTTTTCCTTTCACAGATGTGGTGTGATAGATTTAAATATTCAAGGAGCTTATGAACCTCTAGTTTGTTCAGTAGGTGTGTTTTATCCTTACAGATCTCACGAGTCAGATATTAACAATCATGAACCAGTCAGGTCTCTCAGAGGCCACCCTTGGCTGAGTCTGCACCAACGTATTCCTAGAGCTGGTTTAGTATATTGCTCCAAGATTTTCAACTGGATGTACACTCATTTTTAGCCACTGTTAGAGGGCAAAACCTTAAAAAAAAATCCTATCCTGTGGTTGTGCAATATGGCAAACATGTGTAAAGTTAGGAGAATATATCAAGTTGGACATAAACATTACAGAGAATAGACTGGCATATGATTAATCAGATTCTATTCCTGACATCAAGTGGTCTTCGGCAGAGGTAATGCTTGGCCATGCTTAAACCATGATTAAGGAATAGCTACAAACCAGGATATAAAACCATGATTTGAAATGAGTTTGTAAACCATGGTTAAGCATTACATCTGAACTTAACAAGCCAGTTTCCCCACCTCTAGGTTTTATACTTGGAAGGTAACAAACAGCTCTTGCTGGTATCTCCCTATGCATACCCTTAGCTTGGCGATCTGAACCATGGTTTGTGCTTTTTGTTTGAGGCCTTAACCAGGGTCAAGGCAATAAATCGTTTTTTGTGCTCGCCATGTTTAATCATGTCTGCACAGGACCAGTATGCTTTGTACCCAGTATGCTTTGTACCTATGTTCTGAGGTATTTATTAGTACAGGAAAAAAGATCTGGAAATGCCACCATAGGCACTTCCCAAACAACACATTATAAAAAGGATGCCACATTTACCTTCTTGATGCTGGTACCAACCGATAAGCCGCCCACCTTGTTCTGATTAATTGCCAGCAAAATCTGACAGTTCTGATCAATGAAATAAAGCAATTAGAAGACACACACCTTCGAAGCAGCACAGCGGCTCACGTCTGTCTGTCCGTCTATCAATCCAGTTGATGAGCAAACTCTGCAGATGGAGGGTGAACATGAACTGTCAATGCAAATGAGTACAACCCCAGCTGAAGGGAGACCTTCCTGATCTGCTCCCCCTTGAATATGCTCAGCGTCTCCCCTCTTCCTGCCCTTGCTTTGCCCTATAAGAATGACTGACAAGACCAGCTTTAACTAAGGGATTTTGTGGGTTTAAAGCATGTGACCATTTTTCCTCCTGTTTTGTCCATTAACCCCTTTTCAAAAATATAACTCAACTTTTTCCTCTGCAGTGTTTTCATTTCCCCTCAATTATTCTTCCCCTTCCAAGTGGGATCCCTACAGCAGCAGCAACCAACAGGGCCTGCAGGTACCATCTCATCCCTGAGCATAGGGGATCTGCCTCACTACCATCACCTGAAGATAACCCCCCCAGCTTTGCATAAGAGGTTGTTGTTGTTGTTATTAATTACATTTATATACCACTCCATAGCCGAAGCTCTCTGGGCGGTTTACAAAAATTAAAAGATTGAACATTAAAAGTTAATATACAAAATTTAAAACTATAAAACATAAAACTGCTAACATTTAAAACAATTTTAAACTTTCAGCCAGGCCAAAAACTCAAACTCAACTTACAGGCTGAATTCGGACGACACCAATAAGCAACTGGGGTGGGGGAAACAATCATCAGTTGTATTGACTATCATGTCATGGTGACACCATGCCACACATCAAAATTACAGTGGTTTTCAACTCAGGACTGGATCACGTGGTGTTTTTAACCTGGTGAAGCTAAGAGCCGAATATTTCAGAGATTTCTTACATTGAGGATTCTGCGCATATATAGACTTGGTAGGTTCCAGTTGCACTGAATTTATTGTCCCAAGTAGAATGTGTGTACATGGAATTCTCTTTCCATCTTTTAGAAAGCAAAAGGTGGTGACAAGTACCACTAAATTCTGAGCATGGCCCCAGGCAATTTTAGAAGCCCTACTATAAAGGCTTCATCAGTTTTGCTGAAAGGCTTGGTGCCACTTTAACAAGCGGACTAAATAATATGCAGCTCCTATAGTACGGTATATGGGAGCTTCGCCAGGCTAGGATGATTCACTGGAAACTGTATAACCCAATTCTTGGATGTAACACAGTACTTGGAAGACTTCTGCTCTTCCACAATAGTGCTTCAAAGAACAGCCATCCAAACATAAGCTTGAGTTTTAAAATGAGAAAATTGAGTGTCTCTTTCAAACCAAGCTCTCCTTAGCTCTCTCTCCCGTTCCCCCTCTTGCTAGCCCTTGCTTTTATGGAAAATCAGAAGAATTTTAGTAGAGTTATATTAAATATATATTTTCAAACAGAAAAGGGTTTTAGACACAAGAATTCCAGTTAGCCAAGTTTCAAATACAATTTTCATTTTTAAAAAAAAAATTAGCTTAGCTTAAAACTCCTGAATACACTGGATTTACTGCGGAAACTTTGACAGAACCTTTAACAATTGTAAACTGAGCACCATGCTAACACATTCAAGTACAAGTTGTAATTCTTTCCGGGAGCTTAGAACAGATTCCAGACACGTGTTGGAGAAAGTTCAGAATTCCACCATCCATTTGAGCAAAGGCAGTAGATAAAGCAGAATAGAGCCAATGTAATGGTTCAGAGACTTTCTGGCTAAAAAGAGAGGCAATGTCCAACTATATCAGATGGCGCACTGGGCAACCAGAAGCTCATGGAGATGACTTCCCACAGTGGCCATACCTGGTGAAACAAAAGGTTGCCATATTCCATTTCACTCTGATGGCCGCCCTAAATCCAAACTCTTGAAAGTATGGAGGATTCTGGTCACGCTAGAACATTCTTCATATAGGGCACTGGCCAGACCGGTATCATGTGAACTGAAAACACCCAAACAGCCTTAAAAACTCGCAACAGTCTCCGATATTTGCTCTTTGCAAGAGAGATTCAGCAACAGTCTTTCACAGAGCTGAAACTAAATGTGGGGGTCGGGGCCCTTAAATTTTGCAAATGTGTTTGCACTTGTCAGAAAGTGCCCTCCATTAGAATGGTGGTTCAGAAGGGCACAAAAAAAGTTCACAAGGCTGTATTGATGCTTCTCATTTTGCTACAATTTATACTGATATTGCTACAGCAGAAACAGGTAATGTTGGCCAAACTGCCTTGGCTAGTGAGATGGGTTTCCTCTTCCTCCATCCCATTAAGAAAGAAGGCAATGAGAAAACTCCATTTGTCCAATAACATTGCCATGTAGCTAAATCTCATTGACTATGTGGTATCATGACTCCCTCATTGCGTGATCACAAATTGGCTAAGTAAGAAAAAGAAGATGATAATGGTGCCGAAGAACAGTAGAGAAGGAACCTACAGCTGTGAATGGCCATGACTACAATGAAAAAAGTACATTTGGGAGCTTTCCGAGGTCATTCAGGCAAATGATATTTTAGGCCAAGACTAGACATTTCTAGTTGTTTAAGTATGCTTATTCAGAATTAATAAATGCAGGTTGCTTACCTGTAACCGTAGTTCTTCGAGTGGTCATCTGTGCATTCACACATATGGGCTCTGCGCCTGCGTGGAGCCTGTCTCGGAAACTTCTATAGCTAAGGCAAACATTTTTGGCGGGAACCCCTCCCCCACTGTCTACTGACTCCATGTTCCCGCCTTTCTCCTCAGTTCCAAGAGACCGACTTGCTGGCCCCATAACTAGGAGAGAAACCGCTCGGTATCGACAGTACATTTACATCGACACCAAAGTGGGGTCGGTGGGTGGGTTGTGTGAATGCACAGATGACCACTCGAAGAACTACAGTTACAGGTAAGCAACCTGCATTTCTTCTTCGTGGTCTCTGTGCATCACACATATGGGCGATTAACAAGCTAAATTCCTGGTGGAGGATAGGTGTAGATCAATGTTCCCTCACAAGACAAAGAAATTGCTTGCCCCAAATTGCAGTTTGTCCTGGTACAAACAATCAAGTGTCCTTGATTGTTTGTACCAGAAATTAAAGGACTTATACCAAATAGCTGCCTTACATAAGTCCAGGATCGACAATCCCCTGCTAAAGATACGGACTTCGATGCACTGCGCATCGACTTAGCTCTTACTGGACCAATGAGTTGCAAGCCCTTCAACTCGTAGGGAAGTTTAATAGCATGTACAATCCACTCTGCGAGTCATTGCGACTCCTGCGTCTTATGAAATCTGTCAGTTCTAGCCCTGTGTGGAAGCCCAGGTAGGGTGCATCAGTACTGAGGCAGATAATTCACTCGATCTGCGTAGTGTTGATATAGCCATCAGTAAACAGCTTTCTAAGAAAATTAATGTGATATCTGAAGGTGCCATTGGTTTAACTGGTTTCAATGTCAGAGATTGTGGCATGACAGAGAAACTCCATGCCAGAATGAAACTCCTAATTAGAGGAGCCAGATTCATAATGCCCAGAGGAACCCTCTAACAACGGGGTTGGTGCAAAAACAGGTAAAGCAGTCAAATACCTGCATATCGACAACTATTTTAGCCCTATAGTGTATAGGGGGTAAGTGTAAGGACATCGTTAAGGAGGCTGAATGGGGCTTGAGGCCCTAAAGATCCATGTATTTAGAAAAGAATCCCATTGTGCAGTATATGACTTCTTTGTTGCCAGGCTACAGGCTGGATGAAAAAATGGAATCGACCTCATGTCGAAAGAAGTTACGGTATTGGGATACCCCATGCCGTGGGTCTGAGCATATGCAGGGGCGTAAACTACGGGGGGAGGGGAGGCAATGTCCCCACCGGGATTTCCTAAAGGGGGCAATGCCCAACCAAGTAACATCAGTAAACTCACAGCCTGACTGACAGATTCCTCAGTCAGTCTCCAGTTGTCTCTATTCTTATGTGTTTAGAGGCAGTCTAAATTACATCCAAGCACATCCTGCTTCCTCATCAGCTGCCCAGCAGATCTCCTTGCAAGACAAAAGCCACTCTCCTGTTGTGTCAGGGTCAGGCTTCCCCAGATTCATTTTCTTCTACCCACTCAGGCGTTGTAAGACAAAAGATTGCTCATTTAGGAATTACAGTCTGGGTACATCTTGACGAGAGTTTTGCCCCAGGCCGGGGTGCATCCGGAGTGGCAGCAGGTCATCTATATGATGCAGCTGGCATCCAGAAGCCATCCAGAAGCAAATCCCTGAAACTCCGGTTTTAAAAAGTCGGGTACTTACCACGACTTTTTTATCGTCGGAGCTGCAGCGGAGCTGATGGTAACCCGTTTGGTCGCCATTGGCTGATATCTTCAGAAGTAGAGTGAGCCACACCTGTCTCGGCCACCAAGGGGTGAATATGATGGAGACTGTGTGGACCACAGTACTCATGGAATGAGAGGAAAAATGAGGGCTGCAAAGACATTCCCAGTTGAACAGAAAAGTGTTTGTATGAGGACTTGAGATGGGGGAGGAAGTGGGAAAGCGCATGCCCCGTAGCAAATAGTCTGTGCAAATACACCGATGTAGGGTTGTTAGATCCAGGGTGAGTCTGGATTCTGTGTTCACTATGAAGCCCAAAGAGCTCAATAAATTGAGTAGTCACCTTGCATTTGATAGCATTTCCTTCTAGGATGCCACCAGAAGCCAGTTATCTAAATATGGGTAGATTTCTACCCCTTGAAGGCAAATGAACGGAAGGACCAGTGCCATACATTTTGTAAATATTCTGGGGCAGAGCTTTATGTGTCATCAGAAATTTGTGGTTCTGATGTACGTATGGAGCCGTCTCAAATCCAGAACAGGTTGAAGAGATCTGTAGAGGAGTGGACCAAATATTAAATCAGAGAGTGATATAGGTCTTCCGAAGGAGGCTCCACTCTGTACAGCTACCCCATCAACAGGCAATGCAGAAGAGAGCAATGTTGAGTCTGACTGAGAGCTCTCTAAGGATTGAGGGGAATCAGGTTTAGTTCTAAGATTAAACCCATCTTCTCCAAGCTGAACTTTTTGACACCCCACAGAGTGGGGCTGGAAAGGAAAAGAGCTAGGTGGACGTATCATGAGGCAATGGTTGAGCCCTGTGGACAGGTCACAATGACAGTGATCTCGGTAGAGCTAGAGGGAGTTGCGAGAAAACTTCCTCCAGTGGCAATCGCGATACCGATGGAGCTGCTCAGTATCGAGAAAGGCATATGTACCAATATAGGGGTTGGTATCGATGCCTGGTATGGGAATTACGGGTCCATTGCAAGAGGTGTCCCTCTCATAATTGATGCCAATCTCTGTACTTGTATGGCATTCCCGGGGGAGGCAACCCAGTTGAAGTTCTGTCCCTCTTCTTTTTTTTTATTTTTTTTTAACAGGGACCCGAGAATGATGCCCCAGACATCACGGGCATAAAAACTCTCTCTGTTGAAATCATAGCACTCCAATTGTAGCAGCTCTAGGGAGCAGCCCTGTAATTGGCAGTTAGCCTGTAACGGCTGTGCTAATTAACTTGGTGGAGAGATGTCTACTTCAAGCTGCATGTTAGACGTCTCTTCTTGGTACCAAGAGATTGGTACCAAAAGAGGCAGTTGAGTCTCTCCCTTTGATGTCGATTCTGCCTGCTAGACATCTCATCTTGACGTCAAAGCTGCATGTTAGACATCTCATTTTGGTACCAAGAGCTCTGCACCGAGGAGCTCTGCACCGAGGAGCTCTGCACCGAGGAGCTCGGTACCAAGGAGCTCGGCACCAAGGAGCTCGGCACCAAGGAGCTCGGTACCATGGCGCTCGGTACCAAGGAGCTCGGCACCATGGCGCTTGGCACCAAGGAACTCGGTACCATGGCGCTCGGTACCAAGGAGCTCGGTACCATGGCGCTCGGTACCAAGGAGCTCGGTACCATGGCGCTCGGTACCATGGTGCTCGGTACCATGGAGCTCGGTACCATGGAGCTCGGTACCGAAGGAGGTAGTTGAGTCTCACCCTGTGATGTCGACTGAGGGGCTCTCATCCATAGAATCGCTCCAAGCGATCAGTCCCCAGAAGTCCTATATAACCTGGCCTTCTTAGATATCCCTCTTACTGTAGATACAGCCTGGGGAGTGTCCAAAATGTTGGAAGATCGGAATGACCCTTCATCAGAGTCAGGGTCCGAGGATGCAGAGGGGCTCTCCTCCGTAGAATCGCTCCATGCGATCAGCCCCAGAAGGCTCCTGCCTTCTTAGATATCCCTCTTACTGTAGATACAGCCTGGGGAGCATCCAAAATGTTGGAAGATCGGAATGACCCTTCATCAGAGTCAGGGTCCAAGGACGCAGAGGGGCTCTCCTCCGTAGAATCGCTCCATGCAATCAGCCCCAGCCTTCTTAAATATCCCTCTTGCTGTAGATACAGCTAGGGAGCGTCCAAATGTTGGAAGATCAGATGAGGCATGAAGCAGCCATGTCTCCAGTAGATCGAGGAGCCTGTGCCATAAGTGTAACGATTGTCTGGAAGAAACCATGGCTTCTAGAGCTTTTATCCACAGACCTGGCGCCAACATGGTTATCTTTTCAGCGCCAGGTCAAAACTTTTCTCCCAGGCATTTCAACAGCTTAAGCTGAGGTTTTAACTGACTTTGTAGCCAGGCTTAACAGTTTTAAATGTTTTAAATGTCAGCTGTCTTATGTTTATGGTTCTAAATTTTGTAAACCACCCAGAGAGCTTCGGCTATGGGGTGGTATATAAATGTAATAACTAATAATAATAATAATAATAATAATAATAAATAAATAATAATAATACAGTAGCGACAGGTTTCGATGACCTGAGCCTCTCCCAAAACAAATTAAACAGAGAAAAGTCTGTCTGCTGGGGAAGCTTGCTGACGCACTTAACACATTTTGAAAACGGGCCTTAATGACTATGCGATCCCCCTCAACATGATCCAAGATCGCTGGAGAATAAAATATCTAAGAATATAATAACAATAAATTATATTGTTTTAAATGTATGTGTGTACGTTGTATGTTTTTAATTGTTTTAATCGTATGTAAACCGCCCAGAGAGCTTTGGCTATGGGGCGGTATACTAATGTAATAAATAAATAAATTAAGACTAAAAATGAACTAAAAACAAAGTAAAATAACTAAAAACCTTAGCACTCTAAAGCTTTCTCCTCAGGAGAAAGATAGAAGTTCCCAACAAGACATCCTTTCAGCAAGGCAGTCGAAAAAGAACTGAGGAGAAAGGCGGGAACATGGAGTCAGTAGACAGTGGGGGAGGGGTTCCCGCCAAAAACGTTTGCCTTAGCTATAGAAGTTTCCGAGACAGGCTCCACGCAGGCGCAGAGCCCATATGTGTGATGCACAGAGACCACAAAGAAGAATTCTACCATTAAGAAACCTCTTTCTGCCTTCCAAGGAAGACCAGAGCTCCCCTGAACTCAATTTGAAAAACAAAGCTAGTTGGATCGTCCAAACTTGAGAAAGCAACATAGGACAAGGTCCGCAACCGAAATAAAACAATTAGAGTACAATCCTATCCATGTATAGATAGAAAAAGTCCTACAATTCCCAGCATGCCCCAGTCAGCATGGCTGGCTGGGGCATGCTGGGAGTTGTAGGACATTTTTCCTGTCTAAACATGCATAGGATTGTGCCGTTAATCATGTGTGTTTTAATCTATCAGTCTTTAATCTGCTGATTAAACTACACCTCTGTTTTAGCATTACAATGGGTGTTGCAAAGTTTTGTCTGACCAAGTTTGAGACAAAAGATAAATGCAAGATTTACATAATATAAACAGGTATTTTCTCATTTCAACTAAAGCAGGCAACGTAAATAGGCAAAAATGAAACCAGAACCAGCACTCCAACTCTCTACAGGCATTAACCTCTTAGGATGCAATCTGATGCATGTTTAGAAAGAAAAAAATCCTAAAACTCCCAGCATTCCCCAGTCAGCTACGATTGCACCCTTAGCAGCTTTTCAGCCTTCCACACAGTGGGTCTGAACAAATGGCTGTTGCTCATTCCAACTAGGAAAAGCCACAGTATGCCTCAGACTCATGCGCCTCCCCACTCCCCTCTCCTCCAGCAACGCAGCCATGGGAAGACTGGAAGCTTCCATTTCCAATTTAGATTAGTTTAGCATGTTGTCCAAACCCTAATCTATGATTGGCCTTATATATGGTTTGTTCAAACAAGCCAGCTTTGTAAACCAAAGCTTGAAGGTCACTTGTTTCAACAAACTATAGCTAAGATCAGGAGGTTCGAATGACACAACAAGTTGCAGTTGATCAAAAATAGCAGCGAAAGCTTCCAAACTACTCCTCTGGCTGTGCTGGGGTGGGGTGGGGGAATGGATGAGCCTGAGGCTTGCAGAACCTTATTCTTGAAAAGCTAAACTATGGCTTAACACAAGGATGTGGAAACATGAAAGTTCCGCATCCAGCCTGCAGAGCAGCTTCCTTGGGTTTCTCTAGGAGGCAGGGTTTGGCCAAGTGCCTTTCTCCATGCTGAGAGAGGCACAGAACTCTGCGCTTCTGTCAGCACAGGAAAGGCAAAATGGGTGAGGGTGGGACAAGGATGCCAGTGGTGAGGTCAATCTGCATCTCTGCCTTAACAATGTGCAAACTAGCTCACTGTCTTGGTAAGTGATGAGAATCTAGAGCTTCAGTTACTATCCCATCTATTTGAGCACCATAAACATCTGGTACTAGAAACATGGCATTGACAGGTGTGTCCCAAGGCCATGGAGCAATGCCCTATGGACTTGAGGAACAGTTCCTTTCTGCCTTGCATTCCAGAAGGACCATAAAGACATACTTTTTTTTACTGGATCTTCAGTATTTCTCCCTAGAGCACCTTTCTGACTGGCTGATACCTTTTCTTGTTATTTTCTTGTGTTTTTGTTTTTATCTATTTGTGTGTGTGTGTGTGTGTGTGTGTGTGTGTGTGTGTGTGTGTTGTTATAAGATTCTTTGAACACAGGCTGGAAAAGTTTTTGTTGTTTTAAAGGAACAAAGAGGCAGAATGCTGAATGCTTTGAAAGAGGCTGTGCATGTGTTTAGGCCAAGGTATACTCCTCCCCTGCACAGGAGTGCTTTTGAGATTTTAACTGGAGGAATACATGTCAGAAATGGCACTTGGAATGGAAAATCCACATTTATTTTCTGGGAAAGCATTATGTGCAGGAGCCAGCAGGAAACAGATATTCAGTTGACAGATCTTTTCTGAAAAAATCATGTGGATTTTCATTTCTAACATTTAGTTTTCTATGGGTATTCCTCTGCAGTAAGCATTCCCATGTGCAAAAGCATTACTGCTAGTATGTATCACGTTCCCCAAATTGCCAAGTACTTTTCATTCTTAAAATGGGGTTCTTCTTTGCAACAACCCTGTGAGACAGATTACTATCATCACTGCTTTGTAAGTGAGAGACTCTCAAGATGAGAGAGAGAGAGAGAGAGAGAGACAGAGGTCCCCTCTACAAGGATTCGCTTTTGCGCCCGGTTAGGCGATTATGCGCATAATCGCTGAAGCGCATTTACACCTAATACCTCTGCACGAGAGGCGGCGAGAGGCGGCGAAGCGCATTAAAGGATGTCCAAAATGCAGTTTACAAGTAGTTAATGCGCATAAGCGCATATTCACACAGTCAAAATGCGCTTTAACGGACGGAGCAAAATAAAACTCGCGATTTAACGCGCATTCGATAATGCGCATAATCGGAGAGATAACGCGCCTCTACGCCCCATTTGCGCTCCGCTGGTGTGGAGGTAAATTTTTTAATGAGACTTCAAAGAGCATTAAACCTCTCGTGAAGAGGCACCCAGAGAGACAGAGAGAGAGAGAGACTTTCCCAAAGTCACACCAATAGGTTCATTGCAAAAATCAGATTTCAATCCAGGACACTGAGATTCCGGCTATCGTTGCTATGTTGGAACCAGCCTTTCTTGGAAGAACATCTCAATGATTTCTTTGGAACTTGCAATAGAACTAACTTCCCAGTAAGTGTGCTTAAGATCGAGTTTGTAGGGAAACAGGACTACAATAACTCTTCCTGTCTGGATCATAGGCAGCATAATTGTGACTAGGTTTACTTGCTCTCTGTGTGTGTATGCGTACATGTGTGCACAGAGAGGTCAGGTCTCATTTAAAATATTAGAAAGCATATAAAAGTTTGGGTATGCCACATTCAAAATTGTCCTTTTCCCCATTCCTGAAGCTATGAAAATGGTCTTTACGAAGGATCAGACTAGACACAGTTGGAAATTTGTTCCTACCCCAAGCCCAGATCATCACCAAGATAATCACCAAGATCAGAGCTGGACTGGGAGCAAAGTGCCTGGGCTAAAAGAACACAGGGCAGTAATCCAAAGAGGGTTCCGCTCAATGCAAAAATTAAACCCTAACAAAATGATTCCTGCCTTCAGGTCTAATTTGACCCTAAATAAACAAATTATATCGAGCAAAATAATAAATGCTGATAAGGTATAACAAACAAAGCAGCTTTTTCTTGTATCAATAAAGACCATAAGGACTACTATACTGTCTCAGACCAATGACCTATTTAGCCCAAGGCTACCTAGAGGCAATGGTCAACCAGATGCCACAGAGGAGTTTCTGATGGTAACACCCATTCTCTATTACTATTTGCCAGAATTTCATAACATGGAAATTGTGTTTATACCTATTGTGGCTGTCAGCTATCATCAGCCCTATTCTGTGTTTATTAATCCAATCCTTTAAAAGACTTATGTGCTTATGGCTACCCAAAAATCCTCTGACTGAGTTCTGTCGGTTAATTATGCACTGAGGAAAACAAATATTTTTTTCTTTAAAATGCTACCTAATAAACCAGTGCTGAGTCAAAAATGCTACCCTACTTCCATGGCCCCATTTCAACAGCAAGGAGGAGATTTTAGAAATGTTGCAGAGCATAGAGCTTAATGAGACCAATATCAGTGCCTTGTTTGTTTGTTTGTTTGTTTGTTTTTAAAATGTCTTTTGATCCCTTGTGCAGACAGCAACAGCCCTGCTATGTAGGATCATTCCACAGGCATTGTTGGAAGGCAGCTGTCTTCTCCACCACCTGCCCAACAGTTCCTTTGGAACAACACTATGAGTAAAATCCAGTGTAAGTTCTACTTAAAGAAGACCCATTGAAATGAATGGGATTCTCCAGTATGGGGTTCCGCAGGGGTTAGTCTTGTCCCCCATGCTGTTCAACATCTACATGAAACCGTTGGGAGCGGTCATCCGGAGTTTTGGAGTGCGTTGTCATCAGTACGCTGATGACACACAGCTCTATTTCTCCTTTTCATCTTCATCAGGTGAGGCTGTGGATGTGCTGAACCAGTGCCTGGCTGCGACAATGGACTGGATGAGAGTTAATAAACTGAAACTCAATCCAGACAAGACTGAGATGCTGTTAGTGGGGGGTTCCTCTGACCGGATGGTGTTCAACCTATTCTGAATGGGGTTGCACTCCCCCTGAAGGAGTAGGTTCGTAGGTTGGGGGTTCTCCTAGAACCATCTCTGTCACTTGAGGCTCAGGTGGCCTTGGTGACACAGGGTGCCTTCTACCAACTTTGGCTGGTGGCCCAGATACGGTCCTATCTGGACAGGGATAACCTAGCTTCAGTTGTCTATGCTCTGGTAACCTCCAAGTTAGATTACTGCAATGTGCTCTACGTGGGGCTGCCTTTGAAGATGGTTCAGAAGCTGCAGCTTGTGCAAAATGCAGAGGCCAGATTGGTAACAGAGACTAGAAGGTTCGAACATATAAGACTGATTCTGGCCCGCTTGCATTGGCTGCCTGTATGTTTCCAAGCCCGATTCAAGGTGCTGGTTTTAACCTATAAAGCCTTACACGGTTTGGGACCACAATACCTGATGGAATGCCTTTCCCAACATTAACCTACCCATACACTACGCTCAACATCAAAGGTCCTCCTCCAGGTGCCTACTTCGAGGGAAGCTCGGAGGATGGCAACAAGGGAGAGGGCCTTCTCTGTGGTGGCCCCCCAAATATGGAATGATCTCCCCAATGAGGCCTGCCTGGCACCAACACTGTTATCTTTTCTGCACCAGGTCAAAACTTTTATTTTCTCCCAGGCATTTTAACAGCTTAAGTTGAGGTTTTAACTAACTTTGTGGCCAGGCTTAAAAAGTTAAAAATGTTTTAAATATCAGAGAGCTTTGGCTATGGGGCAGAATATAAATGTAATAAATAAATAAATAATAATAAAGTTAGTCATGATTAATTTGAGTCACATTCATTTCAGTGGGTCTACTCAAAGAGGAATTATGTTGGATTTTAACCTATGTCCTGTTGGATGTCATAACCTCACCTTCAACCTTCCAGACACAGTAGACAATACTGGGCTAGAAGGATGAACAGCCTGTCTCAGTATAAGGCAGCATCATGCATTTGTTCTCCATATGTTCATTCTGAAAAGTGTATTTGAGCCTGTTGCGTCATATTTATGCCATAGTGTGTGTGTTTGTGGTTTTATTATGGGATGCATGCAGAAGACACACTGAATGTCGGTTTTACATTAGCATCATAAATTAATTCAAACACAAACCCATTTATGCCATTCGTATGTAAATTCCCCAAAACTTGGATTACATTGCCCCCTGCTAATTACATCCCCCCCCCGGTACCTCCTAGATAACCAGTGAGCCCCTTTTCTTTGCTTTAAAGAGAAGCATCAGCAGAAATCCAAGGGATCAGGTATGTGTATACTGTTCCTCTGATATATTTCACTCATGTCCCCCTCTCTTCTTTTATATGCAATTTCTGGGAAGTCTCCAATCCAGACATTTTACAGTCCAAACCTGCTTAGACTCAGCAGCAGAACTGCATCTTGCGTCTTTGAACCATTTTCTTCCTAGTGCACACACTTGTAGTTCTTCAGCATATGCCAGACCTACATCCATCTGCAGACACAATAGTAATTGTTGCACTACCCACACAATCCATTGTGTAATGGTAGTGCAAGGTTGTTTTGTGCTACAATTACAGGTTCATCATTGTGGGGGGCACTTTCCCCAAACATCTGCATTGGTGCTAGAATGCTGAACTCGGAGATGCTTCCATGCAACCCTCATCCATTGCATGCACTGAAAAGCTTGCATGAATTAAGCGTGTCTAAGCCTTAACTCTGGGCTTCATCACACCTACTTTCTTTTCCCGATTTGCATCCACGGCTTTCCCCTCCGTTTCCTTAGTGAGTCGAGCGCTGGGCACTTCCACGTCTGTGCATTGCTGCGCTCATGTATCTTTTCACCTGTATCGCTACTATGCTGGTGAAATCTCCCACCCCGCCCCACATGTTCTCCTTCCCCCCTGCAATAATTTTTTTTATATTTTTATATATATATTTTTCTGCGCAAATACAATAGTACGGCAGCCTGAAACTATGCAATTATGGTAAAACAAGACATTATGCTTTCCCCTAAGATCATATTAAACAAGATAAGTGAAGAGAAAGTATTACAATTAATTTTTGGCGAAGTTTGTGGTCAATGTTGGCATGGCAAGGGGAAGCCCACATTGTTCTGGTCAGGAAACTTAGACATGCCCATTCAGGAGTAAGAACCATAGAGTTGAATGGGACCGAGTCCTGGCATGGGAAGTGGGGCCCTTGCTCTCCTTCTCCACTGGGTGTTCGGGCGCCCTCTCTCCCTCTCCCCTCACGGTTGAGCAGTTGAGCAGAGAACCGCCCCACCCTCCTCTTTGTCAGCGAGACTGCCCTTCAACATACACACACACACACAACAAAAAACGGGATGGTCCGATATAGCACAAGGACAGCAATACATAGTAGGGAGGAGCAGCTTTATTGTGCAGGGAGGGGGGAAACCGGACTTTCCCTGCTCTAAAATAAGATGGAAAACAGAGGGGAAGAGGCAAGATGAGCGCAGGACAGGGACAATGTCATGTGAGTTCCACACTGCAAAAACACATACCAGGCATGGCGAGAGTGCAATAAATCGCTGGTGTGATGGTAGGGTGACCAGATGGCTCGGGGTTTCCCAGTCCTAACCGGGAAACCTGGGGCGAACCGGCCCAACCGGGGGGGGGGGAACCAGGGTGGCGGGGGGTCACGCGGCGGTGGCAGCAAGCGAGGAGCGGCGGTAGACCCGGCGGCGGTGGCGGCGGAGGAGCCCGGGAAGCGGCCGTCCCAGCAGGTAAGTGCCCTCCCTCGCGCCTCACGCTCCTTACCCGCAGGGGCGTCCGCTTCCCTCCGGTGCTTGAATCTACTGAGAAACAGGCTTCGCGGCCTGTCCCTCAGTAGCGTGTCGGACATCACCCAGCGCGATACTGAGAGACAGGCCGCGAAGCCTGTTTCTCAGTAGATTCAAACACCGGAGGGAAGCGGACGCCCCTGCGGGTAAGGAGCGCGAGGCGCGGGGCACTTACCTGCTGGGGCAGCCGGGTCCGCCGCCGCCGGGTCCTCCTCCGCCGCTGCCGGGCTCGTGAGGCCAGAAGCCACGCGGAAGGGACGGGTGAGGGCCGGATCCGGAAGTGACGTAATCGGCCCTCCCCCGCCTCTTCCGCACGGCCTCTGGCCTCGTCGGGGCTAGTCGCGATGGCCTTATGAGCCCAGCGGCGGGGGACCCGGCGGCGGAGGAGGAAGACCTGGCGGTGGGGGACCCGGCGGCGGAGGAGGAAGACCTGGCGGCGGGGGACCTGGGGGGGGGGGGGTGGCGGAACCGGCGGCGGCGGCAGCGGAAGAGAACCCGGTAGGTCCGGGCTGATGTTTTTTGGGGGTGGGTGGCTTGGGGGGGGTTGTTTTGGGTGGGTGGGTGGCTTGGGGGGGTTGTTTTGGGGGGGTGGCTTGGTGGGGGGTGTTTTGGGTGGGTGGGGTGGCTTGGGGGGTTGTTTTGGGTGGGGGGGTGGCTTGGTGGGGAGTTGTTTTGGGTGGCGGGGGGGGATCGGGATTTGGGGTTCCAAAATCTGGTCACCCTATGTGATGGAGCTCTCTGTTTCTTGGCACAGTCTGGTTTACAGGTTTCCTGTAACCTGCGGTGCCTCATGCAAAACTAATGTCTCCTCCCATATTTGATACAAACATGTAGTCTGAAAGTCCTAGCTATGCTAATCTCCTGCTACTCATGCTCCCAATTTGCAATCAAATATCTAATATCAAGGCTTAATCTCTCTTAAACGATTCCAGATTCCCAGAAACTAGTTTTTTTCTCATGACTGTCAAGATCACAAGCTCTAAAAGTTGAAATAAAAACAGTGTTAATCTCCGTCTTCTTTTTGTATTCCCTTCCGCTGTTGAGATATTATCCAATAAAGAACTAAGACATAGGCGTGAATAGCTATAATTCTTTGCTGACAAGAATGTTACACAAAAGCTAAAGTAACAGCATGTGCTCTTAGCCACACTCTGACATAAAGAGCCCACAACCTCAAGGGGGGGGGGAATGTTTTGATGTCCATAAGTCGGCCAGAATCCACCACATCTGCCACTACAATTTTCTCAAAAACCAGTCCCCAAAATTCTTGGCACAAATTACTCCACAGAATTTTAAAGGGGTGGACTCATCCATCTCTGGATCCAATGTGGGAATGCTCAGACCTGGAAGTTCAGGCATGATAGCAGTGGTGTTTGTTAAACAAAACAATACAAATACAGAGTGCTCCTAGATGGAAAACTCTGACAATCAAAAGGCATTATGCTGCTATTCCCTCCTAAACAGATTTAAAGTGGGGAGGGGGTTGGAAGAAGTGGAGGGAAAACACAGGAGGATTACGAACAGAAGACACTGCTGTCGGGATATAGGGGTAGCCAGTGATATGGACCCACCAATTCCCCAAAGAATTAAAAACGTTAAGACAGTGTTTTAAAAGCAACTCCTTCATTATCAATAGCTTTGCTGGCTGATGTGCTGCTACCATTTGTTTATAACAAGTAGAAAGGTAAATAGGCATTTACTTACTTAAGAAAACGTATATCCCATCCTTCATTATTATATAATCCTTTTATATATCACCTTATTTGCTAAAAAGATATCCAGGCAGTGCACAGCAATTTTAAAAATCTTTAGAACAATGCAAATAAGAACATTAAGAGAGCAATCCCATGGCCCCTGAACAGAATCTGGGGGGGGGGGGGGGAAGGATATTTCGAATTCCTGGATCTGATGTCAGACTTCAAGCGCCCCGACCCTTTACAGTCAGTGTGGGGAGAATTATGCCAGCAACCTCAGAGAGAAAGGAAATAGAGTGTGCTGGTGGGTGAGGAGGGCTTCCGCAGTATTCCCAGGCATTTCCAGCCTCCCTTGCTCTCCCTCTCCGACACCACAGCTAGATGGGCGAAAATACCTGTCTAGCTAAAATGCAGAATGGGGGAGAGCAGAAGTGAAGATTGCTTCCAACCTTCCTGCCCCTCTGCACTGGATGGCCATAAGCATTCATATTCAGAGGCTTGCAGCCATCCCCATAGGATGGCACCCTACAAGCAGTCAAACATTAAACAACTACATCATTTAAAAGGCTAGATTAAAAATATGTTTTCACACCCTTTCTAAAATCCAAGACAGTGGGGCCACTTGTACTTCTTGAGGAAATGCATTCTACAGTTTGGGAGCGAAACAGGAGAAAGTTCTTTCATGCATGCCCAACAAACGGGCTCTGTGAGTAACGGTGACTTCAAAAGGGCCTCTCCTACAGATCTTAATACCTGGGCAGATTCATAGGCCTCATCTACAAGAATTCACCTTTACGCCTGGTTAGGCGATTATGCGCATATTCGCAGAAGCGTATTTACGCCTAATACCTCTGTACGAGAGGCGGCGAAGCACATTACTGGACGACCGAAATGCGATTTAAACTGTTGACATGCGGAGAATCGCTTGTTCACATAGTCAAAATGCGCTTTAACGGCCGGAGCAAAATAAAACTCGCTATTTAACGTGCATTCGATAATGCGCATAATCAGAGAGAAAACGCGCCTCTACGCCCGATTTGCGCTCCGTTCTTGTAGAGGTAAATTTTTAAATGCGCCTTGAAAGAGCTTTAAATGCCTCTTGTAGAGGCAGCCATAATGAAACAGGCAGTCCCTCAGACTGCCTAAATGGCTAAACCATTTAGGGCTTTAAAAGTTAAAACCTTGACTTGAATCTGGAAAGCAATTAGCAACTAGTGCAGGTCTTTCATGACAGGTGTAATATGGCCCCAATAGCAGCCTAGCTACCACATGTTGAACTAATTGTAGCTTCTGGATGCTCTTCAAGGATAGAGTGCATTGCAATAATCAAACTAAGGCATAGATTTAGGAAGAATCGCAGCTGGTGCACCGATTGTAATTATGTAAACACACTCCTTGCCACCACCATCACCTGAAGATGTACGACAGATCTCCTGGATCAAGGGAACGTTTCTTTAGTAAAGGTCTTATTACTGCCTCTTTTAAGCAATGGGAAGCAACCTCCTCCCACAAAGAGGAATTAATCATTTCCCTTAGCCACAGTATCCTAACCCTAACCCAATTAACTTTCCTTGATGGGTCGTTTCACAACTGAGGTGCCACACTTGAAAACAGCATCTCCCTGGTTGCTCCCTGTCTTACTCCGAGAACCTGAAGAAGAGCACCAGCGGAGGACCTTAACAACTCAGCAAATTGATTTGGGAGTAGGTATCCCTTTAGGTGCCTGACAACTCATCATTTAGGCCTTCAAAGGTCAGCACCTGCTTGTCGAACTGGGCTCAGAACCAAATTGGTGACCAGATGTTTTCAGTGAGCTGTCCCAATTAAAAGTCTAACAGCTGCATTCTGCAATTTTTCAACTATTTTCAAAGCCAGTCGCAGATACATTGCACTGCAGTAACCTAACCAAGATATCACCAGACCATGCATAAGGTAACTATGGCCAAGCTATCCCTGTTCAGGAGAGACTGTAGTAGATGCACAGACTGAGCTGGTGATAGGCACTCCAAGACACTGAAAACACTTGGCCTCCAGAGACAAAACTGGATAAACAAGCATCCCCAAACTGCACAGCTGATCTTTCCATGAGGAATGCAACTCCATCCAGCATAGGTTGAATGCCATCATTCCAGATCTGCACACCACAGAAAAATCTCCATCCTGTAGAGCTATCTGTCATCAGCATACCACAGATACCTATCAAGTTTCAAAAGGTGTACTCTTTACACTATTTGGGACCACAGTACCTGACGGAACGCCTCTCCCGACATGAACCTACCCGTAACCTACGCTCAACATCTAAGGTCCTCCTCCGGGTGCCTACTCCGAGGGAAGCTCGAAGGACAGCAACAAGGGAGAGGGCCTTCTCTGTGGTGCCCCCCCCCCAATTTGGAATGATCTCTCTGATGAGGCCCGCCTGGCGCCAACATTGTTATCTTTTTGGCACCAGGTCAAAACTTTTCTTTTCTTTCAGGCATTTTAACAGCTTAAACTGAGGTTTTTAACTGAATTTTTGGCTTGGCTTAAAATTTAAAATGTTTTAAATGTTAGCTGTTTTTTTTGTTTTTGTTTTATGGTTTTATATTTTGTATATTGACTTTTAAATGTTCAATCTTTTAATTTTTGTAAACCACCCACAGAGCTTCGGCTATGGGGCAGTATATTATTATTATTATTATTATTATTATTATTATTATTATCATCTTTTATTTGTATACCACCTTTTGGGTTATACTGCTGTGTTAAGAGATCACCATCGCTAAGATTATAGATAAAATGCTTGCTAGGGCCACTCTAATTCTATACATACTTAACTGGGATTAAATCCCTCTGAACACAATGGATCTTACTTAATATATAACAGATTGCACTGTTAATAGTTTTTGAATGCTGATGGCTATTAGTTACTGCACACATACCCAGTCAGTCTGAACAGTTTGGCAGTGTGGGAGGGAAATGGCCAGCAAAGGAGAGACAAGTCTGAAATTTGGAGGAGCCTTGGGAATAGGCTCCAAAAGTATACTGTCCTTTAGGTGGCCAACCTGGTGTCCTCAATATGCTTTTGACTGCAACTCCTATAAGCCCTGATCAGCATGGCCATTGATTAGGAATTATGGGAGTTGTAGTCCAAAACATCTGGAGAACACAAAGTTGCTTATAATGCCTGGTCCCCCATTCTCAACTTGGGGCTGCACTTCTTCTGAAGGAGCAGATCCATGGTTTGGGGGTGATCCTGGAACCATCTTTGTCACGGGAAGCCTTAGTGGCCTGGAGTTCCCATTACCAACTTCGGCTGGTACGCCAACTACGCCTGTTCTTGGACAGGGATAGCCTAGCCATGTTCATCCATGCCCTGATAACCTGACTACTTCAATGCACTCTATATGGGGCTACCCATGTACAAGGTGCAGCGAGTGCAGAATGCAGCAGCTGGGGTGCTCACTGGGACACCTAGTTATGCTCACATAAAACCTTTATTTAAAAGAACTGTCCTTTCTGCTTGTTAGTTACCGAGCCACATACAAGGTTATGTTATTATCCTATAAAGTCCTAAACAACTTGGGACCAGGATACCTAGCAGACTGCCTTCCCTTATTTACACCCAGACGACATTTAAGATCTTCAGAGGAGGTCTTGTTGATCATTCCAAAACAAACAGAATGTCACCATGAAGAAGCTCGGCAGTGGTCCTTTTCTCTGTAGCACCCACCCACCCACCACCTGGAAAACCCTCTCTCATGCGGTTCAGAAGGCAAAAAATGTAACATCCTCTAAACACCACCTGAAAACACATATTTTCACACTGGCTTTCTCTGGGCTGTAACTGCTGGGTTTATTTTGGTTTTACATGGCATTTTTTTAACTTTTAAAGCTTTTACATTTTAATTTACTGCATTTTATGGTTTTAACTGTGAACTGCCAAGAGAGCCTCAGCTATTGGGCAGTACAAAAATGCAACAAACAAACAAACAAATAAATAAATATAAACTTGAAAAAAGGGGAAAACAAGGCAAAGACATCACAAAGTCTCTAGTACTCTTTTCTCGAAAGAAACCTGGCCTTGCTAAAGGTTGCCCCCCCCTGAAACGTGCTACAGTGTCAGGTATCTGGGGAGTGTGTCACAACTCATTCCAACGGAAGAATTTGAGGGTTGCAGCCATAGAATCTAGCTCTCCTTACTACAGAAAGTTGCTCTTTTAATGCAAGATTTCCAAGGATGGAGGAATATTAGGAGATTTTTCTGGGTAAAAGGGTGCTTGCAGGGTGAAATGCCTCTGCATCACTCCCAAGCAACAAGAAAATCCCAGCAGTGGCAGCTGCACATGATGACATTATGCAACTTTCTGGAACACAGAACTGAAGGCAGAGATTGCATAATGTTACAATCCTCTGGTTAAAAGTCCAGGTGCTTTACAAGAAGCGAATCCATTACAAAGAACTGCTGGAAGTTGATTAGAAGCCAAAACCAAGGCATCTTTCAAAAGGCAATGAAAGCTGTGAAGGTGTTAGGAAGTGATCATTAACTGAAAAGTATGAAAATGACTTTTCACTGATAGGGTAAGAAGGCTTTTCTCAGATGTTGTTGGACTCAGACAAGACTGATGAGAAATGGCAAGCGAAGGGGTTCTTCTGCCTGCTGTCTTCGTATCTGCTACAAGTGCCAGCTGGTTCCCAATTTGCTCTGTTGATACCAGAAATCAAAATCTGGCCTAGGGACACACGTACACACATTTTTGTGTGAGTTCTAGGAGACTACAAATATTTTGAGCCTCTGGCAGCGGCTGCTACCCTCGCTTGGGTGAAATTGCATACAAATCAGCTGTGTGTTCACAGCACACAGACTTACCCTATTACAGCAATATTGGAAGACGCCAGGGAACAATAGATGAGGAAGAGGAATTCAAAAAGTTATCCATGTTTCCCATTCGCAAAGCATCAAAGAAATCAACCAGACGATGGGCGTGGGGAACTATACCCAGAAGCGTGCATACTTTGCGATGATAAGGAATTCCAAAAGTGGTAAGTGGAGCACGTCATGCGATTAATCAAAGGACCACTGGACTGACAAGTAACCACCCCAAGAAGTTCTGCACTGCCGTGTGTTTTCCCCTGGGAGCTACAGCAAGGGATCCAGACATGCTTCTGCAAACCTTCCAACAGTCCCACTATGGAAAGGTGGTACCCGGTGTTAAGCATTGACATCCCCTTACTCTTGCTCTGAAATTGGTCTCCTTACTCATGCAGCGTAATGGCTAACAGAATGATCTACAAATCAGGAAGCTCAGAGTTAAGACCAGCCCTACCATTAGGTACCTTCCTCAGGTGGTGGATGGTGGGGATTTGAACAGAGTAGTAGCGGCAGCTCCTCCCCACCACTCAACTATTCCCTCTACGGGAGGACACAGTTGTGCGTACCATGTTTCCCCTCAGATGTGGTGGAGGATTTTGTCCCACAGACTGATCAGTGTGTGGAATGATGGGGCAGGGGATCATCTTGCCCTTCGTCTCATGTAGCAAAATCTCTTGGGCCAGCTCTGTCCAGAGATCAGATCTTATGTCTGCCATGATGAGGTGGCCTTAGGCAAGCCACTCTCATTTAGCCTCAGTCCCCCACCACCACCACCTGCAATATACGGGATAATAGTACTCCTCTACCTTACAGTATTGACGTCTCCGAAATGCTTTGAGCTTTGTACAAGCGGTAAATATTATTGCTATCATAACATGCTTGAGAGCTTCCCAGAAGTATTTGATTGGCCATTGTGGGAAACAGAATGCCAGACAAGATGGACTGATCCAGTAAGGCTCTTCCTATGTCCAGAGGGAGAAACGTTACAAGAGCTGCATTTGCTAAGTCCAAGCAAAACACATTGCAGACATCTTGGTTCCTGCCCAAACTCTGCAAGACCTTAGCTCACTTTTATCTTAGTTAAGATCATTTCGCTAAACAAGTGCCACTAAAGATTTAGAACTTCGATCCAAGCAGACTTTTGAAAGGCCTTTAAATGAGAGTTGTCACAGCACATGTTTAACAAAGTATCATAAATGACTCCTAACTCGCTACCTTCAGCAAGCTAAAAAGGAAATGCCTATATGAAATTACAAGCAAAATAAAGAATAATGCTGAAATTTACTGAGAAAGAATCCAAATGCTTTCCACTGACACAGCACTCTGGTTATTAAAAACAAGAGCTACCCCTCTACCTTCATCATCTTATAATAATGGAAAAGGAAGACAAGCCCTAACAGAAATACTATTGCTAGTTGATTAACAACAGTAATTAATCAATTAATTGCACACCATTTAACTGTTTAACACTAAGTTTTCAGCTATTGCAATTTTCATCCCAAAACAGCAATAGCTATTCCTCAATAAGAAGAGCATTATTGTACCAAACGTTTTGGAGGTGGAGGAGGAGGAAGAAGGAGGAGGAGGAGGAGGAGGAAGGTGAAGAAAGCGCACTTCTAAACAAGGCGTCAGGCACTGACAACTTCACCATGTGGCCGGGACTGTCAAAGAAACAGAATTATCTACACTCAAATTATTATTATTATTATTATTATTATTATTATTATTAAAATCTTGTTTGGTGTTGTTGTTGTTTTGTTCCGCCTTCAGTTTCCTTTAGAGAGCACGTAAAGGATTTTATTTCGAGGGCAATCTTTTTGACCTGGCAATGAAATGCTGACAACCCCTCTGCTCTGGTTCAACAGAAGCGATGCAAATGGATACAGCGAGTGCCTACCCAATTCCACAATGTAGGCAGATAATTAAAAGCTCTTGTGTTCAATTAGTTGTGTCACCTATTGAACCTCACACCCGTAAAGAACCTCTCTCTCTCTCTCTCTCTGTTCCAGTAATAGCAGAAAACGGCTGCTTTTCCAGAGGCTTCACACACATCCAAATGCCCCGGCCTCAGTGGAATTTGGATGGAGACCACAACTGGATTTACTCACCTCCCAACAAAACATTAGGAGGCCGAATTAATTTGGGCAGGCTTTCAAACTGAAGAAAATGTTCCGTATTAGCATATTTTAAGTGAAGGCAAATCCAGCAGCCTAAAAAAAGAGCAGATGGAATGTGCAGGGTCCTATTGGCCATCCAAGGTGATGAAGGCACTTTTTCTAAGACTCGGAGACATGCCCTCAATCTTGTTCCTTCCTGATAGCAAACATGAGGCAGCATTCAAATTACAAGCAGCAAACTGAAAAATGGTTTGTCACAGCTCTCTTCCGCACAGGATTTTCTTAGAACTGAAGTTCAGTGAAACTGCTAAGGACCTTTAAAAGGGGGGGGGGGAGGGTGTACTACAGAGCAGGGGTGGGCAGCTTGTGTCCCTCCCAGCTGTTTTGACCTACAACTCCTATGATTCTTCACCGCTGCCTACGCTGGCTAGGAATGAAGGGGATTGTTGGCCAAAACATCTCAAGGGCCAGAGGTTGCCCACCCTTGTTCCAGAGGTTTTACCCTGAATGCTGATGTTACTAACCTTTCAGCCAAGTATTGTTACTGAGCTTTTAACAACAGTTCATATTTGTGTATCATGCTCCTACTAAAAGGCACAAGAGCAAGCTCCTGGTCAGTTGGCAACCCTTCTTAGCAATCTACTCTCATTGGGGCAGATAAAAGAAGGGTTTAAAGGATATATTTCCCACACTACTTTATGGCATGTTTACAGGTCAAGCGGGGACTCTGTTCTCATCTGTTTTGGTGACTGGATGTACAGGACCACTCCAAAGTGTCCTCAACAGGGAGTGACTTGGAGCAGAGAAATGAAAGGCAAGGGTGTGTTTACCCCTTCTTCCACCTGCAATTCTTACTACTGTATTTCATCGATTCTAAGATGCACTTTTTCTCTCATGTTTACATCTGTAAAAATGGGTTGCGTCTTAGAATCGATGGCGCCTTGCAATTGTGAGATTTCTCCAGCGTTTTGCAGAAGGCACTAGGGCTCTGTATGCACCCCCCGCGACTCACCCTAACAGGTCCTGAGGGATCCCACAAGGCCAGTCAGAAGTCCCCCCTCCCCACTCACCTTGATCACTGCTGCCTCGGCCTGAGAAGGCTTCAGTACTGGAAAGGAGGCCGCGATCTCAGGAAATCTCATGAGATCTCGGCCTCCTTCCCAGTACTGAAGCCTTTCCAGGCCAAGGCAGCAGCGATCAAGGTAAGTGGGGAGGGGGGACTTGCGAGGGGGGAGGGGGGATTTGTGGGGCCCTAACCCCCCCTCCCCTCCATCGCTGTTGCCCATCCTCGCTGCCGCCGCCGCCGCTCTGCGCCACTGGCAACGCTTGCCTCGTTACTGGGAATGCTGCCTTGCCAGGCCGAGGCAAGCACTGGCAGCAGTGTGGAACAGTGGCGGCAGCAGCAACGACGACGGGCAACAACGATGGAGGTGAGGGGGAAGGGGTGCTGAAATTAAGGTGCGTCTTAGAATCGACGCAAAGCTTTTTCCCTGTTGGTGGCCCTGAAATTTAGGTGCGTCTTACAATCGATGGCATCTTACATTCGGTGAAATACGGTATCTCATTTTATTACCATCAGGGTTTTAGACCCATATTTAAGTCACAAACACAGGTCTGAAATCCCACAGAGGGGGAAATGACAGTGGGCGAGAAGAGTTTCAGGTTAAAAGTGGTGGAAGGAGTGGTTTACCCTTGGCCTAAAGATGCTTTGTAGCCGAGAAGCAGAGATACTGGCTCAGGTCAGACAACACATGTCACAGCTGTGATTTTAGAACTCCACACTGGAGCTTTTATATCACCGTTGAGAAATATGTTGTCTGGAGGGAAACCTCCACCCCACAGTGGAGGTTTTTTTGAAAAACACCCCACCCCACCAGAGCAGAGTTCCCGTACAACCGCTGTGTTGTGTGTTGTGTGGAGGGCTCTGTGGAGTTTTCAGTTGTGTTGAATGGATTTTTCCCACTAGCTAAAAAGTTATCTGGCAAGAACAGCAAAAGGAGTGAGTGCCGCTCTAGGAGAGTCACCAGGTTTGGGTTTGGGTTTTTTTGCAGCAATGGCTGATGGGATACCATCAGGAGGACTGGGGGAGGAGAGAGGGTGAAGGAACTGTTAGTCAAACTTCACGTTGCCTTTTACTCAACTCCACAGTAGCCCACAGTCACACAACGGTGGAGTTACAACATGTTAAGTGGTGAGTACCCCCTACAAACTCTACCGTCGAGTGGAGTTTTCGCAGGAGTCAGTTCGACACCACCTTACATTAACCACTGCAAGAGACCATTTTAGGGCTAATTCAAGACATTCTAAAGATTTATTAGTTAATCCTGCTGGAATTTGCTTATTGCACTTCATTAAGAAGTACAAGTTATGTATCATGAATGGCAATGCTAAAGACGATGAATGGGGAGAATTCACATTTATATCAAATAAAGGGTCGAGTGTGATTGACTATATAGTAATTCATAAGAATTTGAATTCTATGGGATGTAATTTTAGAATCTTGGGCCAGTTAGACAGTGATCACCTCCCCCTTGAACTCACTCTCCCCATTACAGGATCTTTTAGAACAGAAATGGTTCAATCCCTGTTTAGTAGTACTAACTGCCAGGTTGTTCCCAAGTCCTTTAGATGGACAAAAGCTAGTGCACAAGCGTTTAAAAGGATTATATCATTACTTTTGTTTACTACTGCTCACAACAGTATTACTACCATCACTAGACCAAATGAAAGCATTGCCAAATATGAGGAACTAATTCTGGAGTTAAATTTTGCCCTTCAAAAGGTAAAAACCAGTCAAAATATTCGAGAAGAAAACAGGTACGATGGGTGCAATCGGGAGGAGGAGGAGTGTAGGAGAAGGATCTACTCTGTTTACCAGCTTTATCGTAGGAATAATGAGCGCCTGTTACCGCAGGAATACTACGAGCTAAAGAAGAGACTCAAAAAACTCAACCAACAAAGAAAATATGAAGCAGACAAAGAATTATGGCAATTGCTCATCGCTGCCTCAGTTACCAAGGATACAAGAACATTTTGGCAAATAGTGTCAGGGACCATAAAAAAGACCGGAAGCAGTAATGACTGCTGTATTCCAGCAGTTATTTGGGAGAACTTTTTAAAGTCGGCACTCAATGATAATAAATTTATAAATTCTTATTCCAGACTACCCCCAAACACCTTAGAATGGATTTATGTGGATTACACTATAATTGAGGAGTTAATTAACAACTTAAAGCTGGGAAAGGCCCCAGGTCCGGATTGGATCACAACAGAAATGCTAAAGAATAATATCCAATGGTGGGCCCAAGTCCTGGTTGCCCTTTTTACTTCAATAAATAAATCGGAACTAATTCCCTCCTCTTGGAAGAAGGCCTATATTATACCCATATATAAAAATGGCCCTAAAGAAGATCCTTCCAACTATAGGCCCATAAGTTTGCTCTCGGTGGTAGGGAAACTATATGCTAGCTTCCTAAATTTTAAATTACAGGAATGGATCAGTGACAATGAAATCCTTGGGGTAGAACAGGCAGGTTTAAGGGCAGGCCGTTCAATGCTTGATCATTCTTTGATCTTAGCCCATTTAGCTCAGAAGTATTCAGCACCAAAGGGTGGTAAATTATTTACAGCTTTTGTGGATTTGAAAGCTGCTTTCGATTCAATTCCTCGTGGCCGTCTTTGGACTAAATTAGAAGAACTTTCAATCGAAGATAGATTATTATTTTTAATACAGTCTCTTTATTACAACACTTCGGCCCAGGTGCGAATTAGTAGACAAGGCCATGTAACAAATGAGATTCCTATAACCAAATGGGTAAGACAAGGGTGTATCCTTGCTCCAACCCTTTTCAATCTGTATTTGACGGACCTTCCCGCATTCTTGGAGAATATTCCATCACATCCCCCGAAGATAGGATTAACGAAAGTGCTGATCCTTCTGTATGCCGACGATGCAGTACTGATTTCCCAGACACGTCTGCGACTTCAAAGACTGTTGAAAGGTTTTGCTGAATATTGTAACTCAAACTCCTTAACAATTAATTATGAAAAAACTAAAGTGTTGGTCTTTTCAAGAAAAAAGGTCAGATTCACCTGGTCAATGTTGGGAAATAGAATAGGGCAGGTGGATTCTTACAAATACCTTGGCATTTGGTTCTGTGAATCCCTTAGATGGAAGGTCCAAGAAAGACAAATTAAATCTACAGCTGAACAGAGCATAAACGCACTGGCTAGGTTTTATCATACTAAGGGAGGGAAATTCACAGTTGCAGCCATACGAGTATATAAATCAATGACGGTGTCCCAAGTCCTGTACGGATCTCCTATATGGTTCCCATTGACGACAAGTACCCTAGAGGGACTGCAACATCGCTTCCTCAGGATCATTTTTGGTGCCCCCCGCTGTGTGGCAGGTACAGTACTAAACGTAGAAGCAGGTTTGAACTCATTAAAATGCATGGCCTGGATTCACGCAACCCATTTTTGGCTTCGATGTCGTTTCTTGACATCTTCCAATTCCTTGATTCCCAAGTTATATGCTGACTCATATGTCTCCCCATGGGTTAAATCCATAGAAAAAAAATCACTTCTATCGGGCTTTTGCCCTCTTATTTGTTGTCATTAGGCCCAGAAAAGGCCAGGGCCTTATCTAAACAACGATTGATAGATATTGACAACCAGGAACTTCTTGGTGCTGCATGGGGCCCTTGTGCGCCACAATCGCTGGAGTTGTCATCCAATCCTACTAAAGATAGAATGCAGTACTTGAAGTGGTTAATCATTCCCAAATACAGGAAGGCCTTTACGTTGGCCAGGTTCAATGCCCTCCCTTCGAAGGTTCTTGAGGGCAGACTCAAGAAGATTCCGTGGTTCCTTAGAATTTGCCCATGTAACAATTTAGACGTAGAGACTGTTGAGCACGTTTTGTTCTCATGTCGCTTTTATCAAAAAGCAAGGGAGGATTTAATCTGGCCTTTTATACTACCTTTAACAAATCTCACCCCAGGATATCATTTAAACCTCTTGCTACAGGGCACAAATGAGGATATCACTATACAAGTGGCCAAGTTTTTGAATGTGGCTATATCCATCAGAGCAATGGTTGTTGGTTAAGATAAGTGTTTTAACTTTTATGAAATGTATAAAGTATTTTAAGGTGTGTTGGATCCTGTTATTAACAATTTTAAATTTTTTATTCTGTAATAACTTTACTCTTGTCATATTTCCTTTGGTCTATGGACTGCAATAAAGGAAGGAAGGAAGGAAGGAGTGGAGTTTTCACACTGTGTAGAGAAACGTGTTGTCTGAACTGAGCCACAGTATAACCGATAGTTTGGCTCTAAGACAACTATCCTAAATTGGCCATAGTACTGAAGGCGGCAATCTTATACACACTTACCTGGGAGTATGTCCTATTGAACTCAGTGGGTGTTACTTCTGATTAGACATGCATAGGATTGCATTAGAATTCATGACAAGCTGCTGAATGCCCACCATCTGATCCAAAAAGGCTTACCTATAATCCAAAAAAGGTGCACCTGCAACGGACGGATCACCATTAGAAACTGTAAGTTATTTGCTGCCTAGCAATTACCTTTGAGTATATTTGCATTCTGTTTTAGAAATCCAATGTACAGATTTATATTCCATTAGGAAATATATTTTTCACTGTAATATAGGAGCAGATCCCAATCACAATTATCTTGAGTGTATTATCATATATTATAAGCATTTTATCAAACAGGATACAAATCAGAGAGGCAGGGGCAATATAGTGTGGTTACATAAGAACATAAGAAGAGGCATGCTGGATCAGACCAATAGTCCATCTAGTCCAGCATTCTGTTCACAGAGTTACCAACCAGCTGCCCACAGGAAACCCACAAGCAGGACATGGTGCAACAGCACCCTTCCACCCATGTTCCCCAGCAACTGGTATACATAGGCATATTACCTCTGACTCTGGAAGTAGCATATAGATGTGAGGACTAGTAGCCATTGATAGCCTTCTCCTCCAGGAATTTATCCAACCCGCATTTAAAGCCATCCAAATTGATGGCCATCACTATGTCTTTTGATAGCGAATTCTATTACTTGACTATGTGCTGTGTGAAGAAATACTTCTTTTTATTTGTCCCGAATCTCATACCAATCAGCTTTATGATATAATCCCAGGTTCTAGTATTATGAAAGAGGGAAAAAATGTTGCATTTTTTCCAGCTCCACAATGACTTTTTTGCATGGACCCAGAGAGTGTAACCCTCAGAATACAATAGTAATTTTGTTGACAAGCTAGCAAGTTTCTGACAAGCCTTTGGTTTATGTTTGTGTTTTATACACACACACCTACTTTGAACCACCAAAAATATCTTCATTTTTCTAGGAGTGTCAGTAAATACAGCTTTAAACCCACTTTTGCCAAGTTGCAACAAGTTTCTGCTGAATCCTCAACTCATTAAATGTAGAGACAGACACAGCTGTACTTTATATGTACCCATCACCACCATTTATAAAACTTACAATAAACAAAACTCTTTTATTTCCTTTTATTATTTTCAGGATTTCTTATTCAGCAATCCTATCCCAAACTCCAGGTGAGGATAAAGAGCAATCTTTTGTAGACTGTGCTCCACACTTAAGAAACATATCTAACCCCTTCCCCGACCCTTTCTCTCTCACACACACATTACATGGTTTCTAGCAATGTTCCAACTACCTATGACTGCCAAGTCAACTGGTTGCTTATAATCTTAGGGCCTCAGCAATACCGTATTACTCTTGTCCCATGGACTCAGCCTGCACCACCTGTCCCACTCATCTTCCAGCCCCCAGTGATTTCTATATCATTTTTAAAAGATCATCTTTAACAAATCCCCCAAAATTAATGATCAACATGTGAGAGGGAGAAGAACTTACTTAGAATGTATCACATCTTCATCCCAATTATCACAAGCAAAACAAATATTTCTTATATTATTATTATTATTAGTATCCATCATTATTATTATTATTATTATTATTATTATTATTATTTAGGCTGACCATATGAAAAGGAGGACAGGGCCCATATAACTTTAACAGTTGTAGAGAAAAGGGAATTTCAGACAGTGTCATTTGTACGCAATTAGTTCCTGGTGAAGTTCCCTCTTCATCACAACAGTTAAATTGCAGGCACTATACTAGAGTGACCATATACAAAAGAAGGCAGGGCTCCTGCCCCTTTAACTGTTGTGATGAAGAGGGAATTTCACCAGGAACTCATTGCATACAAATGACACTGGCTGAAATTCCCTTTTCTCTACAACTGTTAAAGTTACATGAGCCCTGTCCTCCTTTTCATATGGTCAGCCTATTATTATTATGAACTTTAGAACGCAAACATTCAAGCACCTAGTAGACACCAGATCGACATGAGGCCCTACTTTCTGGCTCTCCACTAGTTAAGATCAGATTGGTGAGTACCAAAGCCTTCTCAGCGGTGGTGCTATGATTGTGGAAATCTCTCCCTTGGGAAACCCACCAATCTCCTCTTTTCTCATTTTTACATGGGCTTTGAAAACCCTTTTTATTCCATCAGGCTTTTCATGATTGATTTTATTCGTCTTGCTAGCTTTGAGATTAGAGTACTGCTGACGTATTTTTAATCTGTTTGATACTGCGTATATTGTTGTAATATTGTATCATCTTAAGTAGGAAAACATTCACTAGAGCCCTAGCAAGTTTGTTGTTATCTAAGCTTGTTTTGTAACATTCAGATCAGTGAATTATCTTACTTCTGAGAGTTACTTAAAACATATAAAATCTTAGATCTTGTTGATTTAATACTGTTATTAGCCATGCCAAATGAAGTACTTTGAAAAGAATTTGTCTAACCTACTTCACTGGATTGTTGTGAGAACAAAATGTTGGGAGGGGGAGAACCATGTATTATGCTGTCTTGAGGGAAGGGAAGATATAAACATAATAATATATTTTTAAAACATAATTAATAAAATAAAAATAATACCCTTAAAGGACAATATTTTTCAAAGCAAATTTGACTGTTTTTTTCATAGGACACCTTTCCTCCAATTCTAAGCACAACTACTCTCTTGTTGAGGCACATAGTGATCTGGATTGCTGATTGATTGATTGATCGATTGAGTGTGTGTGTGTGTGTGTGTGTGTGAAAGAGAGAGAGAGAGAGAGAGAGAGAGAGAGAGAGAGAGAGAGAATCCTGCTTTGGGGAAAGAGGTTGATTTGCAATTCCTTCCAATTTCATGATCCTGATCCTACATTTTAACAATGTGTTTATATTTTACAATATTTCTGATCAATCTGCTACTGTAAGCTTCACTGCACCACTGACTGGATGCACATCAAAGCAACTACACAGTTGCACCCATCAGTATGTGCTCGAAAGTGTAATGAGAGTGACAGATCACAGTGTCTTGGTTAGGTGTGAGGCGATCCTGGTACAAAAAGTCCTTCAGCCATGGAACTCACTGGCCAGTGGAGGAAGGGTGGAATATAATCGTAAGAAATGAAGTCCAACCATGTTAATTCATCCTGCATCTCACCATCTCCAAACAGTTGTGTGAACTGACTATATCTCATGGAGGGTAGTGGGTACCGCAAGGAGACATGTGCAATTCTTGGGGAGGAGACTAAAGAGAAAAGCCAAGTATTTTCATTTTTAGTCAGGCTGCCCCAGGGCAACAAAAATTTAAAAAACTAACTTGGTCTTCCAGTCTTCCCAAGAAGATGATCCTACTATCTGATAACTTTTGTGTTTTGGCTCCTCTCTGGGTTGTTGTTGTTGTTGTTGTTGTTGTTGTTGTTGTTATTTTTGCCATTTTTCTCCTATTTCCCTCCTTTCATAATAATTCCTCTTTTTAGCAACAAGTTTCTGAAAAAATAAACCCAGCACCACTTTTGGCTGCTTGGCCCAGAGCACAGGACATCACAAGGCCATGAAGGAAGCTAGCAGCCGCACTGCCTAACAAATGCATCGCCTTCTGGCAGAAGGCTGGCCAAAAGAAGCTAAACACTGAGCAATGTTATATCCCATTGCCCCTTTAACGATCTCTCTCTCTCTCTCTCTCTCTCTCTCTCTCTCTCTCTCGAGCCAGGACTGTGGTAAAAATAAAATGTCCTGCCAGACAGCCTTTCTGAAAGCATGTGGAGACATTTTAGAAAAGTTATAAACTGGGATTCTTTTCCCTCTCAGTTTCTCTTTGGTTACCAGTGTCATTGGCTCAACGCCTTGCTTTGCAGCAAATGCCATGTCTGTGAGAATGCCAAGAGCTTAATTGGGTTTCACTAAAACACGCCGAAGATTAGACTTTCCCCCCTCCTTGTCTGGGTTGAAACCTAGTATTTGTCTTGTTTCAGGGATGTCGGAATTGGCTTTAGTTCCTGTCCTACCAAGTATTGGCTGGTTTGGCCTGGGAAGCTGAAATTGTAGACCTGGAAGCAACCTCAAGAAGTAATTATGTCCGCCAATCGATTTGGGTCCATTTATAAAGTTTGAAGGCCTGGTTGTTACCCATTAAATGGCTTAAGCGAAATCTCTCAGTTAGAACCTTGCATTCATTATCGTATCACAGGCTTTGGAAATTCAGTTTGGAGAAGTGAAAAAATTATCCTGGTCCTGCTCTTTCCCCTTGCACGAAGTTAATATTAGTGTTTATTTACATAGCATTTTAATATGAAATGTATTTGACTTATTTTGCTTGCCTTGTTCAGTAATGGTTGTTATTCCCATTTTACAGATTAACAAGAAAGAGAAAATAGTAACCTGCAAATATACACACAATGTCTTCACAATAAGGGTAATCTGAGCTAGTGAAACAGCTTCACAAAAAAGGTACTGGAATTTAAGAGATTATATAGGTGTCTGGTGCTTTACTTGATTCTTACTCACAGCGTCCCCAGCAAGATGTCCAAAAATCCACTCAACAGCTTATGCTGAAATAGGAATCCCATAATTGTATTTAGGAAACTCCTTCTCTTCCTCTCCTACCATCACTTAAAAGTGATTTACCTGCAAGCTCCAAGTGTGTCTAATTACCGAAGAGAGTTGATGGGAAGTCCCTGTGTTCTGCATATGATCAGGAGAACTCTTTTTCTTTAATGTTTTCTCCTACATTTCAAGGCTCTGGCTTGGCACAGACTAAGCCCTAGACACAAGTCAAGCTCCATAATTAGTTAACTGGCTCCTACTTTTTCATTTCATATATCATATGTATAATTGGGAAGGGGATGCTAATGGTTGGAAACCTCGACGTATCAGCAAGCCATTTGGGTGAGGAAGGAGGGATCCATGCTTTGGCTCCCTGCTCCTCCCTCCTTTGATACAGTTGCTGGCCCTGGGTTATGTGAGGGCTGTTTAACCCATGCACAACCCCTGCTGTCTGGGTTCACATGACACAACAAGCCACAGCTTTGTAAATAAATCAATTATTACAAAAAAGCATAAGTCTACAGGATCTCTCCTCAAAAAGGACATCAAACTTAGGTGGTACTGCCCCTAGAACTGCTCAGGGAAGTAGAGAGCACAGAACAATATAGTATTTTTACTGGCGAGGGGGGGGCACCATTTGAATTTTCTGCCTTAGTGTCAAAATGTCTTCAGCCATCCTGTGTTTGGGCATTAAGGAATTGTGGAAATCGAGAAGACAAGGGGAGCACTTCCACCGAATAGGCAAGGAAGAAGAGCCCCAAACTTTCTATGAAAGGGGCAAAACAGTCTCTTAAATAAAGCAGGGAGGGAGAAATTATGGAATCAAGAAGCCACAATTAGTATGACAAACAACATGTAGACCTCACCAACTCTCCGCAGCGGTTAGTCCCACATGCATACCTTACCACCATTTTCCTCAGCCATCACTGAGTTTTCTTGTTGTAACAACCTGGCCTCATTAACTTCAGCACAGAGGTGAGGCTATTTGTGGAACATTCAGACCCACCAGGCAAAGTCCCTGACTTTTCCCCTATGCCACCCAACATGGGGAACATAGATCTTATTTTTAAACCTGCTGGTTGTTGTTCAGCTGAAGTCAATTTCCATGTGGGAGCAGCGCAGTGGGCCAAGGCAAATGCAGCTGCTAGGGAACCTTCCGTGCAAGGTGAGAAGGTAGCACACAGGAGGGGCAGGCGGAAGGCGCTTTTCACTGACCCACAACATTCAGCCTTAAGGCGACACTACACATTATACCAGCAAGCTTGTGTTTTCAAACCCATGTCAGCCAATTTACATGAATACAGAGGTGGCATTTTCAGAGAAGGATCAGCAGGCAGTGGCCTGTTTTGGACGACATGATAATCAACCGGGGGAGGGGGGAAACCATAGTCAGTTGTGTTGATTAACATGTCATCCGAAACAGGCTAATAACTTACAGTCTGTTGCCTCTTCCCCCCTCCGTTGCCCAAAATGTCGTCCGAATGTTGCCGATCAGCAACACAACGGACAATTGTCCCCCCCCCCCCCCCGGTTGATTATCGTTTCGTCTGAAACAGGCCAGTGTGTGCCTAACCTTTACAGGACCTGCCAATTCTACCCCTTGAAATTCCCAGCTATTCCCCCCTCCCCCAGCAGCCAGAGTGCACTTGGCAGAAAAACAGTTCAATATACACATCCAAACAGTTAGGGGCCTTTTTAGTGGAGGACAATTGGCAGACATAGGAAGGGTTAAAATTTTGACCATCCTGCCTGACAATTCTCTCCTCCAAATGATCTCCCTTCTCTCCTTAGTACTACCAGTTATTTTGCTGGAGTTACAAAACCAAGAGTAAACAGCATGAATGACTAATACAGAGAAATCCATCTCAATGAACTGAATAACAGTGTATTGTTACATCACAAAGGCTCCAAAACAGTATTAAAAAACTTATTAAAATATCAATGAGCCTAAAAGGACAAAAAGTGCAAGCAGACTTCTCATTTTTGCAGAATTGAAGGTGTTATGAAAGGGGGAGCCACTTTTCATGGTGTGGACACATATCCACTTTTGTCTCCAGTAAGCAGATGTTTGTATTGGTTTCAAAAACCTGTCTGACCAGAGGAATGTGACAAGGGTGCGTCTTTTATCAGCTTAGATTGATAGCCCGGCTGCGACCCTATCTGGACAGAGAGAACCTGGCGACAGTTATCCTTGCTCTGGTAAGGATTGGTTTACTGCAATGCATTATACGTGGGGCTACCTTTGAAGCCCTATGAGGAGAGACTGAAAGAACTGGGCATGTTTAGCCTTGACAAGAGAAGTCGGAGGGGAGACATGATAGCACTCTTCAAGTACTTGAAAGGTTGTCACACAGAGGAGGGCCAGGATCTCTTCTCGATCATCCCAGAGTGCAGGACACGGAATAATGGGCTCAAGTGACAGAAAGCCAGATTCCGGCTCGACATCAGGATCAATGACAATGGGACCAATGACCTAGGGAGGTCGTGGGCTCTCCTACACTAGAGGCATTCAAGAGGCAGCTGGACAGCCATCTGTCAGGGATGCTTTAAAGTGGATTCCTGCATTCAGCAAGGGGTTGGACTTGATGGCCTTATAGGCCCCTTCCAACTCTACTATCCTATGATTCTATGAAGACAGTTCAGAAACTTCAGTTAGTTCAAAATAGAGCTCCTAAGTTACTAATAGCTGGCTGATTCAATGAGGTGATGCCAGCACTTTGACAGCTGCACTGGTTTCCAATCCATTTCAGAGCCCAATTTAATGTGTTGATGTTTACCATTTTGAAGCCCTAAATGGATTGGGACTAAAGTTTCTAAAGCCACATCTCCTCCCGCATATAAATGTTTGGAGCTTTAGGTCATCTTCAGGAACCCTCCTCCAGGTGACCCCACAAAGGAAGCTAGGTGGGTTTGCAACAAGAGAGAGGGCCTTCTCAGTGGTGACACCCCACTTACAGAATAAACTCCTCAAAGTGGTTTGCTTGGAACCTATATTGTTATCTTTTTGGCACAAGGCAAGACATTTTTTTCTCCCAGGCATTTTAGAGACCTAGAGGTTCATCAGACGAGTGTTTTATCGCATGCTCGCTACTGGCCATTCATGGGTGTGTGCGCATCCTTTAAACAACGACGTCCGCCTCCTGCGCACCTCCCACTCATTTTTCCATCGCAAAATAGACTTTTAATGCAACTTAAAAAAACAGAACGGAATGTGCCACGATCTCCTACTGTGTGCAGAAAAAGCAGCAAGATGAAAACGGCCCCTGAATGGACCACGTGGTCTTTGTTTACTTCCTCTTTCCCCTCAGGGCAGAAAGAGGAAGCAAACAAAGGGACAAAAGCGAGGGCGGAGAAGTGATAGTAAGAAAACGCAATTTTTCCCAGTGTGATGACGCTCCTAGTTCTAGATTTTTATGGTTGTTTCATTGATTCCTGTGCTTTAGTTAAATACATTTTAGTTTTTTAATTATTTGTTATCTGCCCAGAGAACATTAGTTATTGGGTAGATTAGAAATCTACTAAATAAATAAATAAAGTTCTTCACAGGATAGGAAGTGATGCCTTTTTACACACTACTTTCAAAACTCTGAATAACTTCTAGCCCAAGTCTTTGTGTGATAAAAGCACAACCTATATACTGCTGTGACAATTCCAAAACTTCTGTGAGGTCATCAGCAGAGAAATTATGATATTGCTATGCCTATTTGCTCCAAAATGAGCAAAGATAAGAAATGGAATTGGAGAGTAACACAGTACAGAAAAAATGGAGTTCAAGATCAAGATTTCAATTACCATTCTTTGTCTTTGTGATGAAACGAAAATCTATGCCCTTGTTCAATACATTATCTAGAGCAGGGGTAGACAACTTGTGGTCCTCCAGATGTCTGGCCTACAAATCCCATCAGCCCTAGCCAGCATAGCCAATGGTGAGCACTGATGGCAGCTGTAGGCCAAAAAGCAGGAGGGCCCACAAGTTACCCACCCGTGATCTAGAACTATTGTAAATCATTTGATTGATGTTTTCTTTATTTCGGCATGATTATGTTCACCTTTTGCAGGTGCAACCAGCTTGCATGACATACCCAATCAGCAGAAAACCGGCCCACTAAGTGGATTAGTAATGACACTAGCAGACTTCTATGAACTGGAGTTAGAGTTCTTATGATAGTAGGTCATCAAAAACTTGAAAGCACACTCAGTATTCAATGTATAAATATCTCATTTGCAACTTGGAGGCATTCATGAGATACAAGAAGAACAGAAGTCAGGAGATTTGCAGATGGCCAGGTTTAAGGGCCAGGATAAGGCATCAAGAGACCGTTGTATCTGCTTTGGAGAATGAGAAAGATGGGATATAACTAGACCCAATATGAGGGGCTGCTCCACTACCTGATGAAAAATTCCAAGGTCTGGTTTGCATGCAACAACAAATGCAGGTTGCTTACCTGTAACAGTAGTTCTTCGAGTGGTCATCTGTGCAGTCACACACTATGGGCTCGCGCCGACGCCGAGCCTCACTTCGGAAACTTCTAAAGCTTAGAAACTATTGGCGGGAACCCCTCCCCCCTCCGTCCTATCGCGCATGCCTGGGTTCCCGCCTACCTCAGTTCCCTGAGACCGCCGTTGCAGTCTAGCCCTGAGGCAGCGTTACTAAAAAGAAGAAAACTTACTAATTTAATAAAGGAATGGCATGGCGATGACACTCGTAGACCACCACAAGCGAGGTCTAGAGGGGACGGTGGGGGGGTTGTGTGACTGCACAGATGACCACTCGAAGAACTACTGTTACAGGTAAGCAACCTGCATTTCTTCTTCGTGGTCTCTGTGCATCACACACTATGGGCGAGTAACTAGCAATCACTTACCGGAGGAGGGTAGACTCGCTTGCTAATCATTATTGTAGAATCGAGGACAGGACTGCACGTCCAAAGTTGGCGTCGTTCCTTGCCCTGACGTCCAGTCGATAATGCGACACAAATGTGGAGACCGATGACCATGTAGCGGCTCTACAGAGTTCTGGAATAGAGATGCCTCTAGAGAGTGCCGTAGATGTAGCCATCGCTCTCGTGGAGTGTGACTTTAGCCCCGTCGGGAGTTCCTTCTTAGCCAGCTCATAACTCAGAGAGATGGTGTGGATTATCCATTTGGCGAAGCGCTGTGCAGATACTGATTGGCCTTTCGTCTTACCCCCGTATGAGACGAAGAGACGGTTGGATAATCGGAAAAACTGTGTTCGATCCTTGTAGAAAGCTAGCGCTCTTCTAACATCGAGAGAATGTAACCTTGCTCCCACAGTGTCAGTGGCGTCATGAAAAAAGGTTGGGAGGACAATGTCCTGGTTTACATGGAATTGGGAGATAACCTTTGGTTTAAATTCAGGTCCCGGTCGGAGGACGACCTTGTCTCTGTAGAACTGTGTGTATGGTGGATCTAGCATTAATGCACAGAGTTCCGAAGCCCGTCTGGCGGAGGTGATAGCGACCAGGAAGGCTACTTTAAAGGATAGCAAACGCAAATCTATCGTCGCCATTGGCTCGAACGGTTTGTTTGACAATGCTGCTAAAACAACTGATAAACTCCATTGTGGGATTATTCTCCTCGTCGGCGGATGGAGATTAAGCACACCCCTGAGGAAGCGTTTGGACAATGGGTGAGAAAATACCGAATAACCCTGTATAAGGTCATGATTTGCCGATATCGCCGCCAGGTAAACCTTTATCGACGTTTGTCTCAGGCCTCCCTCATGTAGGGACGCTAGGAAGGACAGAATCTCCTCAACCCCACAGGAGTGCGGTGAACCTTTTCCCTCGCCACAGAAAGCTAGAAAACGTCTCCATTTTCTATCATATGATATTCTAGTGGATGGTTTTGTCGCTTCCTTGAGGATACTCTTGACAGTAGGCGGCAGATCTAGGTGCTGCCATCGAGCCGGATTCTCCACGCTGTCAGCTTTAGTTTGTGTGGGTTTGGATGATGCACTGTGCCCATTGCCATCGTAATGAGGTCGTCTATCCTTGGTAGGTGGACGTATTCCCCGTCGGCCAGACGAAGGAGTGGAGTGAACCAAGCTTGCCTCGGCCACCACGGGGTAATCAGTATGGCGTCCGTTTTCCCGAGTAGCAGCGTTGCCACCACCCTTGAAATGAGGGGAAACGGCGGGAAGACATAAACAAGGCCCGGCCCCCAAAAGGTGCTGAATGCGTCTCCCAGAGAGCCCTCTCCAGCTCCTGCCCGGGTGCAGAAGTGTTCGCACACTGCATTTTCCGCAGATGCGAAAACGTCCATATAGGGGGTCCCCCATCTGTTGAATAGAATCGAGATGGCGAGGGGGCTGAGCGTCCACTCGTGTGCACTGGAGAAATTTCGGCTGAGCTCGTCCGCACGCGTGTTGTCTGTCCCAGCGATATGCACCGCGGATAGTCGTATCCCATTGGAGATCGCCCAGTCGAAAATGGTCAATGTCAGGTTGAGGAGCTTCCTGGAACGTGTTCCTCCTTCCTTGTTTATGTACCAGACTACTGACATATTGTCCGATACAATCTGGACGTGACTGTTTGATACGTAATGTTTGAAGGCCAGCAATGCTTTTCGTACTGCTAACAGCTCTAGAAAATTGATGTGTCGAGTCCTGTCCCTGGGGGACCACTCCTCCTGCACTGTTAAGTGGTTGCAATGAGCTCCCCATCCTAGAAGTGATGCGTCCGAGGTTATAGACTTGGACGGGCTCGTGTCCACGAACGGTAGCCCTAATTGTAAGTTCTTTGGAACAGTCCACCAACGGAGTGACTGGTGCAGGAACTCCGGGATGTCCACCCGTACCGTATTTAGCTGATGTAACGGGTCGTACACCGAGAGGAGAAACATCTGCAATGGCCTCATCCGTAGGCGAGCCCATCTCACCACGTAAACTGTGGAGGCCATGAGACCCAGCAATCTCTGGACAGTGACTATCTTGTGCGACTTGGTGCTTAGTAGCTTTCGCGCCATGCAGTGTATTCTGTTGCGTCTGTCCTTGGGTAAAAAGGCTCTCCCAACCGTTGAGTCGAGCAGGGCGCCTATAAACTGGATTGTCTGTGTGGGTTGTAGCACAGACTTCTTTGTGTTCACCACGAGACCTAGAGATTCCAACAATGTCGTTACTGTTGTAACATCCTGTACAGCTTGTGACTGGGATGGAGAGACGATCAGCCAGTCGTCCAAGTACGGATAAATTTCCACCCCCAGAGGTCGCAGGTATGCGCATACAACTGCCATGCATTTCGTGAAAACTCTGGGGGCAGTTTTTAGTCCGAACGGCAGAACACTGAATTGGAATATCTCTGTTCCAATGATGAACCTTAGGAAGTGTTGGTGGGCCTGATGAATGGGGATGTGGAAGTAGGCATCCTTTAGATCTACAAGGGTGAACCACAGATTGCCGCGGAGCAGGGGAAGAATCGATCCCAGAGTGACCATCCTGAACTTCTTGGGCAACAAGAAGTCGTTGAGTAGCCTTAGGTCCAAAATTGGACGCAGGCCGCCATCCTTTTTCGGAACGGTAAAGTAGCGGGAGTAGAATCCCCTGTTCGCTTCTGAGATGTTGACTGGGATGACAGCCCCCTTCTGGAGGAGAGAGGCTACTTCCTGCTTCAGGATGGTTGAAGGAGGCGTAAACCTTAGTACTCCCGTTGGTGGGATAGTGGCGAAATCGATACGATATCCCTGACGTACGATATCCAACACCCATTTGTCCGTGGTAATTTTGGCCCATGTCTTGTAGAATGGGAGTAGCCTCTGGTGGAAGTGGGGAGAGGGGTGGTGGAGTAACTGAGGTGAGTCAAAGACGTTGCTTTGTATTGGGTTCATGTCTGGTGCGGTGCTGGCGGGCCCTATTCGGAGGGTACGCTCTCTGTTGACGGAAAGATTGAGAAGGCTGGAAACGTGGCTGCTGTTGTTGCTGTCTGAACGAAGGCTGTCGAGGCTGATAAAACTGCTGCCTTGGCCAACGACGAGGCCGGTAAGTCTGCGGTTGAGCCGGTTGGTAAAAACCCATCTTTTTGGCAGTCATCCGTGCCTTCTGGATGGTGTCTAATTGCGCGTCGGTTGTAGCATTAAACAGACCTTCGCCATCGAACGGCAGGTCCTCTATTATCGCCTTGGACTCTTGCGACAGATTAGAGGAGCGAAGCCATGCATGGCGCCGCAGAGCTATCGACGCTACCATCGACTTCGAGAGACAGTCAGCCATATGCCGTGCTGTGCTAAGTTCCTGCTTTGCTAATGCTGAGGCTTCTTGCTGGAAAATTTGTGCTGCAGATTTTATATCATCAGGAAGGTGAGCGTGAAGCGCCGAGACCTTATCCCAGATAAAAAGATGATATCGGGCCATAAGGGCTTGGTAGTTTGCAATCTTAACTGCCAAAGCCGCCGAGGAGTACACTCTCCTGCCGAACGCGTCCAGTTTGCGGCCCTCCTTATCCACCGGTGCTGAGTGGGATCTAGATGTCCTTCCCTGGGCCGACTCTACAACGACGGAGTTTGGCTTGGGATGCTGTAGAAGAAAACCCGCATCCTTTTGTTGTATCTTATAGAGGGCGTCCACCCGTTTTGACACTGGTCCTGTGGAGGCTGGTGTGTGCCACGATTCCTTCAACGTACGTTGCAGCGTTGTTAAGAGTGGCATGGACAATACGGATGTGGAGTCGCCATACATCACGTCGTAAGCCACATCTGTTGCGGGATCATCCGACTCTGGGACCTCAATCCCCAGGGACTCTGCCAGACGCTGCATTTGGTCGAGGAAGGAGACCACCTCCACCGACGGTGACGCTCGCTTGTCCGTGCCGACATCTTCGCTCGGAGAGGGTAAAAATGGCCGTGCCTCTGCCGATGCTTCTGACGAGTCAGTCGCATAATCTTCGTCAGACGTAGGCTGCGGGGCTGTAACGACCATGGCACCCAGTGGGGGTAATGGAGATTCGGGTCTGGGCTCAGTTTGGCATGGTGCCGATGCAGACGCAGACGGAGGTCGCCTAGGGGGCAATGGTGGCACGAACACAGTCTCGGTATCCTGTAGTCTTTTCCCAGTATACTGGTCAAATAAGGGCTTTCTTGGGGGTACCTCAGCTTGCGAGGACCATGATCTGACTGACCTGGGGGAGCTGCGTCCCCAGTCTTCAACCGGTACCGATGAGTACGGGTGAGAGGTTTGGTCACCTACGAATGTTGTTGTTGCACCTGGGAGAGAATGGTGTGGAGGGCTCCAGGACGCGAGTGGATCGAACTGGAAATCTCCCAACTCCGACGCCGGTGGCGATCCCGGTGCGCGTAGTGTCGATGCCGCGGGGTCCAGGAGCACATCCTGCGTCGACCCCGGATGCTGTGTGGTCTTCGGTACCGAAGGGATTCGATCCCGATGAGCCGGTACCGGAGAGGCCGAAGCCGCTGGCCACGGGATCGGTATCGACACCGACGCCGCCGGAGATGGGGTTGGTTTGGCCATCGGTGTCGGCGAGCTGGCCGATACCGACGCAGCCTTCGGCATTTTTACGCGTTGTCCCGATGCCGATTTTCCTGCCAGCGGATGCCCATGCTTCGGCTTCGACGGCTCCTTTCCCCTGTCCGTCTTCGCCCGCTTGCCATCGTGGCCGTACTTCGGGTCTTTTTTGTGCCGCTTCGCCTTGCCCGTGTCAGCGGGAAGGGAGGGCTTGGATTTCTTTGGGCGTGCGCTCGAGTCAGTCGGATCTTTGCGCGCAGCTTGTACCGTCCTCGGTGCCGGGCCCGGTACCGAGGCGGGAGTGTCCACCGTCTCCAAAGCCCGTTTCCATAGCATTGCCCGGAGCTTGTTAGCTCGATTTTTTCTCGTTTGCCTTGAGAAATTGAGGCAATGCGGGCAGGACTCCACAATATGGGCTTCCCCCAAGCAAAGGAGGCATTTAGAGTGCCCATCAGACAGGGTAAGCTTAGCTTTACAGCCCGTACAGTTCTTGAATAAGGATGTACTCGCCATCTTGGAAACGATTTATGGCGGGAAAGGAAAAAACTGCAGGGACGGCTCTTTGATAATTCCCTCACGGAGAAACCCGCAGTGATCCGCTGCACCGCAAAAGCGGCTAGCTATCTAAATATTAAATTTACAACTATATACAACAACTTTATGCTAATAGTAAATATATATATATATAATAAATTTTTAAATTTATTTTTATTTTTTATTTTTTTTTATTTTTTAGATCTAAAAATTGAGAAAGAAGATAGAAGAGGAAAGAAATAGTTCGGAGAAGAGCAAAAAGGCAGAAATATGAAAGATTCTAAGCTACGAACGGATCCACGAGTTCCCAGTGAGGCAACCAGCAAGGCGGTCGAAGAAGAACTGAGGTAGGCGGGAACCCAGGCATGCGCGATAGGACGGAGGGGGGAGGGGTTCCCGCCAATAGTTTCTAAGCTTTAGAAGTTTCCGAAGTGAGGCTCGGCGTCGGCGCGAGCCCATAGTGTGTGATGCACAGAGACCACGAAGAAGAACCCTGGGTTCTCATGCCTGAGCCAGCATGCTTGTCAGCATGGCTCAAACATTCCCACCCGGCTCCTCCTGCCAGTGGGAGCGATTAAGCCACTTGTTTTTGAGAACTCGGGATTCTAAAAAAACAAAACACCTGGATTGTTACTGAATGCAAACTGGACCTACCTCAATCACACATATTTTTCATCTGAAGTTTCTTTTGATTTCTTACCTAAACAGCTGTGGAGGCTGCAACGTGGAGTCAAAGACTGCCACATTAGGTAAAGGGGCTCCACAAAAGCACTCACAACTAAGGTGGGAGATTCAGGACAGATAAAAAGACTGATTTCTTCACTATGGAATTCACTACCACAAGAGATAGTGACAGTCACCAACTTGGATGACTTCCAGCTGCTGCTGGGTGCCATTTCCCTTCGACATTTTCTTCCCCAATTATGCAAGAGTGAGGCCAGGGTTTAGCTCTGCGACAACCCAATGTGATGAGGTCTGCAGCCAAGTCCGAGTGAGGGCAGACAGCAATGCTTCCTGCTCAGGCATCTTCTGGGTCAGAAGTAATGAAGAAAAATTTCACCCAACACCTGCAGAGCCTTATGTTGAGTCAGAACATTGGTCCATTTAGCTCACTGGCACTCACTGGCAACATCCCTCCAGGGGTTTCAGGCAATGGTCTTTCCCAGGCTACCTGGAGATGCTGGATATTGGACCTGGATGCAAAGCATGTGCTCTCCCGCTGAATACAATCCTTCCCCATTTACAATGCAACCTCCTTTGTGGCCTACTTTGTACTGAAGAAACAGGGGAGTCTGCCAAGCACTTGGCAGGCCACAATACCGAGCTAGTGAGTTGAATTGACCTTGGTGGGTTGCCCCTTGTGCAGGCCTCATTTAAGAAACTCACCCTCTTTCAGTCTCACCTGTACATCTATTACACAGTGATAAAGCCAGTGATAGATGGGCTGTTCATACAACAATCTAACCCATTCGCAGTAGTTGACTGAGGGTTGTTTTGAACTGTGGGTTGTTTGTTAAACCATGGTTGGCATATTGTCTGAAGGCAGCTAGGGTGGCTTGTTAACCATGAAGTATTGCTTATTTTCTCAAACAAGCCACCTTGAGAACCCATGGTTTGTTGTTGGGGTGCTCAGGGTGATTAACAAGCCACACTGCATGGTTATCAAGCCACCTTGGCTGCGATCCGACAACACGATAACACACCCTGAGGAAAATGTGTGGGTAACCCATTGGGTGTGGGTTAACGTGTTGTATGAAGAGTCCCAAAGCCTTACAATGACTGTTGTAAGGATTGCTGAGATAATGGATGAGAAATACTCCAAGCACTCTCAAAATGCTATATAAATTCTATTCATATTCAGTGTCTGAAATCGTTTTCTCTATTTGGAGAGAACTACCATTACCTCTAGTAGACATTAAAGACCATTGTGGTGAATGATTGGGGACATGAGCACAGCTTTAAAAATTAGGTTCAAATTAAGGATGCTCCTGACGATCAGGGGAAGTTTGTGTTTCCTTTACCTTGAATACACAGTGGAGTGTGGGAAAAGTAAACTCCAGGCTATCCTGCTTGTAGAAATCCTTGCTTTTTCACAAAACCCACACTTAAGTTGGATAACTAGTGCAGACACGATCCCTCCGCCCCACAGCAAGAGAACGGAAGGAGAGGAGCAGTGACTTTTCTCCCCCCACCACACACACACACACACACCCAAGAGCATAATTGATGTGTTTGTCCGGAGATGGGAGTGGGTAGCAAAATTCCAAGGTGAATGACTAATATGAAGCCCAGACAAAAGGCCCCATGAGTCTCTGCTGTGGCCACCTTCAGGGAGCATTTTAACAGAGGCTGTTTTAGTGGAATAACAAATTGTATCATCCTAGAGAAGGAAACCGCGGAACAGCATTGACTCGCAAGTCCCACTTACAAAGAGCCCCTTGTCTGGAAGCGTCTCAGCCGCCCTCCTTCACCCTCCCTTCCTTCCTGATGCTGCCGTTTAAGTGCAGTTTCACCTCCAACACCATAGCCGCCATCACAACCACTCCATCCTGTGAACAAGTCAAAGTACAGTAAAAGGCTACACACGGTGGTCGCAATCAAAAGCTCCACACAGGCCCCCATGTGCAATCATGGGAGCGTTCCCTAGCACTGAAGCATCAAGCTCTACTCCTATCAAACTCAACCTATGTACTACACCCCTACCAACTGCTTCAAAGAGCCACTGGACTAGGGGAATTATCTGAAGTGCATACCACCAATAGATTAGGGAGGCTTCTGAATTTTCTCCATGGATTTCAGAGTTCCAAAATAGCAGATCTTGGGGGGGGGGGGGGCATGCAGCCTCTTTTACAGAGGGCTGTCCATCCAATTCCAGTTAAAAGATAAAGAACCGTAAAAACTATTGGCAATCAGCAGTTAGCAGACTGAACAGCAGGCACATAGGTCATCTGGTTAATCTTCCACATTATGGTGAAATTTACTGTATTTCTATTTAAATTATAATAATTACTCTTAAATTTGCACCCATAAATCACCGTATGCAAATTTTATGCAAATTTATGTCCTCTTTCGTTCTCATTTTTGGTGATGGATTTCCTCTTTTTTGGCGATTTGTAAGGGGTCATCCTGGCTGGTTTCCAAAGGAGAATCCATGCATTAAGTATCGCTCAGTGTCCCATATTGTCTTCCAGATTTTTGCAGAGTGCTGCTTGATGCAGTTTGCAGGAGCTTTACTTCCTTCTGCTAATTTGCAAATTTCCCCCTCTCCACCTTTCCCATGTGCACCGATAAAACATTGAAGAAAAGAAGAAGCAAAAAACAATCTTGATGTGACTATATATACAATTGCATCAAGTTCTTTTTGTGCTATCATGCAATCTTTATGATGGTGCAATTGTACAGATGTTTTGTGGTATCATTTTACCAATGCACACATGTACATTGGAATCAGAGAGAGTAAAAAAAAAAGCACTCTGAATATGCTATCGGTAGGGAAGAAAAATGACAACTTCTGCCTCCTGAAAACAAAAATTCTTCAGATGAGAGCAGAGCAGGGGTCGAGAACATCTGGCCCTCCAGATGTTATTGGACTCCAATTCCCATCAGCCTCTGCCAACATGGCCATTAGTCAGGGATGGGAGTTGTAGTGGAGGGCCAATTACCCACCTCTAGAGTAGAGGATGCAAACTAAAGATGCTTTATTATCGTCCATGTCAAAATTGCAAACTCTGTAGAAATCTGACAGTGTTGGAAAACCAAGGGGTAGGAGGGGAAGACATGATTACGGCAATCTAGAAGATGCAAGCGGTTACAATCAACATAAAAGCATGCTAATTAACCACATTGGCATCAATTAGTTTCCAAAAATATATCCCAGTTTCCAATTGGGGAGGTGCTTTGTCTTGTTGAATTTTGAGGCGGCTGGAAAGGCAAAATTCACTGATATTGTCCCTAGGTGAGAGAGAGAAAAGAATAGGACGGTTGTTGAGTCAGGAGAAACTGGTAAATCGCCGAGGTATACATAGCGTGGAGATTCTGGATGTATTTCCCTATTACATGGCCACAGAAGCAGCAGAGAAGGGCTTAATCTCAACTGAAGAATCTGGTTACAAAGCTGAGTTTAATTTAGGTATATATAAAGCAGTAACATAAAAGAACGTATGAAGTTGCCTCGTGCAGAATCAAACCTGCTGTAGTACTTTGGATAATGTGGAATATAACGCAGGAAGTAACACTTTCAAAGCGGTATATGGAATGTGTAATATGCCCCAACAGTTATCAGTTCACTTTAATACTGCTATAAAGCAGTAGCGTAGATCTGCAAGTCCAGTTCACTTCTGTATGTGCAACTGGCGGATGGAAGCACCATCTGGTCCGTCACTTCAGATAACAAAATGTCTTGGGCCAGAACTTGTCATGGAACAGGCAGACTATGAGGAAGACACAGAGAGACAGCGCAATGTGCATGTTCAGGGAGGAGGATCCACATACAAGGGGCAGGAAGATGAGAATAGGGAGAGGCATGTTAGTGCACAAGAGATCTTCAGGTGGCTGAGGGTGCTTGATGGTGTAAGACCTGCCTTGCACCCTCCAGATGTGTTGGACTACAATTCCCAACATCCCCAGCCAGCAGGGCAATTAGGTGCACTGGTCACGGGTGATGGGGATTATAGTCCAGCATGTCTGGGAGGCACCTGTATGGGCAAAGCCATGTTGGTTTCAAACCCAAGACTCTAGCAGCCTGACCAAGATCCAGCCCTTCCTCTCTGCGTCATTGTGGCCACTTACTGAGGGCACGTGGGAAGCTGCTGGCCTCTCCCCTCTTCCAGCTACAGCTACACTCTAATGGTTTCAACATTTGCGACTTTTTAATTTAGAAAAAAAAAAGTGAACAAAAAGGACATGATATATGAATTTATGCATGGTGTGAATAAAGTGGATAGGGAGATGTTTTTCTCCCCTCTCTCTTAATAACAGAACTGCGGGGTGGGGGGTGGGATATCATCTAATGAAACTGTGTTGGGCGACTCAGGACAGTCAAAAGGACATGCTTGTTCACACAGCATTTAGTTAAACAATGGACTTCGTTGCCACGAGATATGGTGATGGCCACTGTCTTAAACAGCTTTGAAGGGAGATTAGACCAATTCCTGGAGGATAAGGCCATCAATGGCTACTAGTCATGGTGGTGACATGCCACCTCCAGAATCGGAGGCCACATACCATTTGCTGGAGAACACGACCAGAAGATGGCTATTGCCCTCGTGTCTTGTTTGTGGGGTTCCCAGCGTCATCCGGTTGGCCACTGCGGAAAACAGGAATATGGACTAGACAGGCTTTTAGTGTGATGCTCACCAGGGCTCTTCTTATGTTCTTATGTGATGTAGCTCAGCAGGGAACAGGGAACACAAGGTATAAATGACATTTAAGCAAACTGACTGCTTGCCTGGCTAAGGCATACTTTGTCTTCAGACCACTTGCTCTGACAAATCATAGTCCCATCAAAAGCGTTGGACTTTGGCTGTCTTTCTGAGAAACATTAGCAATCGCCACTGCTCTTCGACAAAACATGCAGTCATAATAGAAAAGTTTTTAAAAAAACTTTTTCAAAAGCTCTCTTTTTCCTCCTGAACCACCATTAGAAAATGGGTGCAGGATTATTTAATGTCTCCAACTAAGATCTCCTTTTGAAGAGACGCTCTGGCAAATTCCAGTCAAACCAAGCCGCCATCCAGGTTTCTCTGAGGGCAAAAAGCTGCTGATCTTTCATTTTCAAGTGCTTAATCATTGCCAGTAAAATTTATAATCCCAAAACATCCAAAAAGTTGGACAGCTTTAAGGTGGAGCAAGTGAATGAGCGCCTAAAGAGATTCTTAGATGCTTTTTTTTTAAGGCTACTATTATTTCAGTGGCCATATATAATAGCTGTTCTGTTTCATTCTTTTTTCCTTTCTTTTTTTTTAAAGTCGGCTGTCTCCCTTGGTCACTTACTGTTGGTTTTAGTTCAGTGTGAAAAAGTCAGAGGAGCATTTACATCCCATTTTACAAACGAAGGGGCTGTCTTGACGACGGTGCATTGGCACCCAAAACCCCGTAGTTTCACTCCTGCAGGGTTACGCCATGTTATCCCCACGCCAAGGAGCAAGCGCAGGGTTTATATGGATCATGAGGGGGAGGCTGCCACGACCGCTACCTGTCCCTCCCTGGCTTTTCCCCCTTTACCGTGCGGGGTTTAAAGCCAAGGGAAGGGAGAATTTTCCCCCAGCAAGAGGGCAACTCTTTTCCCCACGCCAGAGGCAGTGCAGGAGCGTTCTGGCAGCCATTTGGCTCGCCGGCCCACCCCCTCCCCCCTTCCCAGTCATATAGTGACCATCCGGAGTCGACCTCCGCCTGGCCATGCCTCCGCCATGACCTTGGAGGGGTAGCAGATGTGCCATCCTTGCTGCGCTCTGGATAAAAACGTTGGTGTAAAGCCCCAACCTTTTTGCTTCGGGAGGAAGCCCCGGGATGCCTATGCGGTGGTTTCTGCATCATATAATCGAAGCCGCTCTACCATGCACCCACCCTAAGGCTTTCGTCGCGTACACAATATTATAAAAGGTGGTGTCTTAAACCAAAATCAATACACAAAACAAAAGAGGTTTAAGAAAATTAGTATAATACAGGATTCAAATGGAGCTACCACCATGCATACTAAGATAAAATTCAATGAAATAACTAATACATACAGTTGAACATATAAAATAACAATCAACACCAAATAATATAAAATGTAATGATTTTACATATAACCTAAAATTTTGCCAGAATAAAAACTAAATAGTCCACAAACGCTAGATAGAAACTACACGTATCACTTTTTCTAGTGGTCATGTGGGGGGGTATGTACATCCACCTGTCCCATATGCATTTCGACCACAAGGGACTTCGTCAGTGGGTTAAAAAATTATACAACATTATAGCCCAAACCATAGAAAATTTTGATTAACTCAATTGTTCCATTCAGACCTGCAAGGCAAAAACAAAAAACAAAAGTAGCTGGTTGCCCAGGCCTATTGGTCCTTTCCTAAGACTAAACACAAGAATTTACACTGATAGCAATTGTTTTACTAAACATTGACTCTTGTACAGCTTATCTGTGTCGGTCAGTTTATGGATGCATCAGGAAAGGAGGGGGGACTCGGCGTTCCCGCCTATCTCTGAAATATGCAAGAAACGAAAAAAGCATACCATATTAATTTTCTCCAAATGGCTTAGTCAAGGACAAACTATCTAGAGGTAATTCAAATGGAAAATATAATCTTACCGTAGCTGCTAATGTATAGTTGAAGCATCCATAAGCCAAGTCTACAGTCAACACAGGCTTTCAGTAAAGCACTGCCTGCAAGGAACCAATGAACGGCAGTCTTAGGTGCCGTAGTGCTGTTCATTGGGATTTTATTTACTAAATACTGGTCATGGTCAAAGCCTGGTGCAGCTGCCTTATCAACTCATTTGGGAGTAAATAAAATCCCTATTACTGATGTTCCCATTGAAGAACACCCACACACCCCAAATAAGCTTCTGAGGATGTACAACGTTCTTCAAAACACAGTTGGAAAACACACATAGTTAGAACACAACATCATCCATAGCCTTCTAAGAATATTGGGAGAGGAAGTAGGAACTGAGCTTTAAGGATGATGTCATCAAGACTAGGCTGAGACCACAGATAATGGCATTCCTACTGCTATAACTGAATCTAGTTCTGGAGGGCTTTTTCTCCAATCCATCAACCCCCAAGGCAGCAGGGAGCAAATGCACAGCCTGCACTTATACACATGAGGCAGAGTGAAGCAGTCGCCTCAGGCCGCAAATGCTGGGAGACGGCAGCCAGATGTCAGGGGAGAGACCCATGTGCCATGCGACCTGCTCTGTGTCCCCCCCAAGCTAGCCTGCTGTCTTCAGTTGCTCAGGCTTTTGTCCATGGAGGGGGAAGGGCACCATCTTGTTCTTCACCTCAGGAAGCAAAATGTCTTGAGCCAGCTCTACTTATACATGTTTACTAAAGAGCAAGGCCTCCCTCTTTGTTCAATGGGATATGCTTCCAAGAGTAATTAGATTCCACTGAAAATCTATTTGTTTGAGGTTTTATTCCCCACCCATTGGTAGATATATCAATTCCAGAGGACCAGGTACCCCAAAGCCTATATTTCCAGTTTGACATTAAGATCACAGATGGCCTCTTTTTAAAGTTCCCTAATCACAGGCCTCCCTGCCTCTGAAGTGAAGAGAAACCCTTGACAGTTTCAGGAGCCCAGATAAACACACACACACACACACAAGGTAAGAGTGGGTGTTTTTCCCGTTTCCCACAGACCACCCTGGTTGGAGAGTTTTGCTGCAGTCAGGAAGCAATATGCCCTGTACAATCCAGCCCTCAGAACAAACCAAGTATTTAGAATACCTCCTTCTCTCATAACTTTCGCTCATACATGAAAAATACATGATCACTGGGAGATCATCATGAAGCCTTGCAGCATGAATACATGATCACTGGGAGATCATCATGAAGCCTTGCAGCATGGGTTCCGTCACATAGGAAAGAGGCTGCCCATTAGAAAGTGCAAATGAATGAATGAATGAATGAATGAATACATTCCACCAACAAAAGATCAGCAGATCTAATGCCACATATCAGCAGTAAAAATGCTGCAGTTTTTGTTTTTTGCACAATATGTTCTATTACTATGTCTCTTTGGAAGTTCTTTATGATCTTTTATAAAAGCTCTTTATTGTCGTTTTTGCCATTTTTATTTTTAAAGTGACGTTCTTCAGCACATGACTCGATTTTACAGAATGGACAGGCAAATCAGGATGACAAATTCTAATATACATGCCATGTTGCTCACAGCAGCTGAAAGTCACAATAAGTAACAAAAAACATAGTCCACATCCCCTTAAAAAAAAAACCAAACCCACTGACACTCAGATAATTGGTTCAACAGCTAGTTGGCAACTAATGATCCTCAGATAAGAGTCACCAGGTTACCAAGTAGGACTCCACTCAAATCTGGTGACCAAAACACAAGATAGAGAGAGACGACCCCATCTGGAACCATGTGTGATGTGGCTTAGCCTACTGGAGCATACTTTGCATTTGTGTCCCTTGTCCATCCTCCACCCTTCACTGGTCATGCGACTTCTACCAGCCCTCAACAGTTAAAGGGGCCTCTTTGGCCAGTGTCCCACCAAAAAACCCCCGAAAAAAACAAAAAAACCCCAAAAACAACAACCTAGAACAAATCCTGTATTTTTCTACTGGTCTTTCTGCTTCTCTGGACTGCTTTTCTGGCCTTGGCCCCTACTTGGCACGGATCCTGACACGGATTCCCTTTTGGTTCTGCTTCATCCACCCTGAATAAATTTCATTTCCTGTCTGTGACATTACTCCAGGAACATCCCTCTGGTTTTCAGTAGTGAGAAGGGCAGGATTCTGCAAAGCTAATATAGGCTCATTGGCCAATTTCACATCTGATGCTTAAAAGCAAGTTTTGCATTTTGAACCTAACTTACCTACATGGACTAGAACACACATTCTTTTCTTTTTCTTTTTTAAATGGCTCTCTTTCACTTTTATGATATTACCATAAGAGAGTCTGAAAGGTACCTTGAGGTATTTAAAATTGTGCCCTTAATCTTATTTCCAAAGGTGTAGCTCTGTTAGTCTGTGTTGCGACAAAACGAGGAGCCTTGTGGCACAAAGACCAACACATTCATTATGGGATAAGCCTTTTGGGGGCACAAAAGCTTAATCCATTAAAATGTGCTAGTTTTATGGTACCACAAGACTCATTTTAACCTTAGGGAGGTTTTATGTACTTAGAACCAGAGAATGGAGGACATGCACACGCTGGCTACTGCTGCTCCTCTTCACCTGAATTGTTCAGCAGATAGCAATGTTCTTGGCTTACAACTCTGGCTTGTCAGGGGAGAGACAAGTCAAAGTTCTGGGTTCACAGAGAACGATAACCAAGGCAAGAACAGAATGTCCCTGGTTTGTTTACCCGCTCGCACTGGCAGGAAGAACCAAGCAAGAGAGATCCAGCCACATGCACTACCATGCTGGCTTGCTCATGGTTACCCAGGGTTTAAAAATATGAATGAAATGTGTGTATGTACGTGTTTGAGAGAGAGAGAGAGAGAGAGAGAGAGAATATAGTGCCTGTGTCTGTGGAGTGTGCGTGTGTGTGTACGTGTAAGAATGTGGGAAACCGTATATGTGTGTGTGTGTGTTAGGGATGATCGTTCTGGGGAAATACAGCCCTTTTGGGGCTTACCTGATTTCCCTGGAGCCCCTAGCTTGGCCTGCATTTGTGAGCCGAGCTTCGGGCTTTTTCCCAAAACCTGGGAACGTTTTCAGTTTTTTCCCCTTACATCACCATTTACACAAATTGCTACTTAAATCTGCATCATTTGTGCAAATTTCGACCAGAATTCGCTTAATTTGCACAAATTTCAGCCATAATATGCTTGATTTTGCACAAGTTGCACTCACACTCTATGCTGCAGCCCTGATTCAAATTTCCCATCCTGTGGCTGCTATCTAGCAAAGAAAAAGAAGCATGCAGGGGCCAACCATGTGATGAACGTCACACCTAGTTTGGTCCAAAGCTTGCACTAGCCCTCGGGCCATGAACAGTGTTACTCCTATCATCTCCTTTACTTGTTTCTTGTACTTTCTAAGGTGATTTGGAGAGTTTGTGGTGACAGGAGAGTCAATAAAAGGTTATGTGTGAGATAGTGGGGCCATTCAGACAGCATGCTAGCCCACACTCAGTGGCTGAGTGTGAATTGTTGTTGAACAGTGGGGTTATTTGTTGATCCATGGGTTCACGTATTGTCTGAAAATCCACAGTGTGGCTTGTTAACCACTCTGAACAACTCAACAGCAAACAATGGGTTCTCAAGGTGGTTTGTTTGAGAAAATAAGCCACATTGCATAGTTAACAAACTACTCTGCAGATGTTAACCCACGGTTCAACAAACAACCCACGGTTCAACAAACAACCTACACTCAACCACTGAATGTGGGTTAACGTATTGCTTGAACAGCCCTAATGTCTGTGAATGTTTGGCTATTGTGAAATAGTATAAATTATATGCTCTTCACTCCAGAAGCTGGGAAAGATAACTAACCTCCTAGCTTCCTTCCTCTCATTACACCCCCACATCCATGCTGTTCTTTCTGCACACTTACAAAGGGTTTTTGAGCACAGAAGAACCTGGGCTTCCCTAGACACTTGGAAAAGCAGCTGCTCCCCAGATAACAACAGTGCAGGTGCCTGGATGCAGGCCACATGAAGGCCTCACCAGTGTCGGAATGAAAGATGTTCCCCTGACACCTCTTAAACCCTGTAATCCGCTTCTTATCCATCATCACACAGTACTTTAAAATAGCCTTGGCGCGCATAAACCGGGTGCTGTGGAAAGATTTATGAGGAAGTAAGCCTCTCTGTGAAACACTGGTTAGTGTTATATAGGGAGCTGAGCCCGCTGGGGCACAAGAGAGAAGCAGACAGGATACAATACTATGCAACTGTGTGTATTGGCGGGAGGTTGGGGTTGTGGGGGGACACCTCAACCAAATTCTACAAATTCACCACGTGTGGAAGACATTACGTCTGGCTCCAAAAGAGGAGAAAATGGAGCAGCTTTCATTTCCTAGTAAAAAGAAGCCACAGTCCATTAACTTTGCTTCACTTGGAGGAGAGACATGGTTTGTCAGCTACAACTCAATAAAGGCATTCATCTGGGAAGTATAGGACATCAAAGCCTTGTAATGTACGTTCTATGGAATGTCTTGAGACCAGGCCTTTCCCACTGGGAAACAAGCTCTGGTTTTATATGTTCCATTTTAAACCCTCCTCCCTAAATCCCAAGAATTATAATCATGTAGCTGGACCTCAACCGTGATTTCGGTTGATCCTCTGCAGATGCAGGAAATCCGCTATTGCTAGATGACCATACAGCTTCTGCTTCAAAACCACTAACAAACTCAGAATCGTTAACACAAATGGGCTTGCAATAAAATGTTGCAATGTGTCCTTTTGTAGAGCTCCAGCTAGCCTGTAACATGGGCCGTGCAGTCCTTTTTCTCTCCTCTGAGCCTCTGGCTAGCTTTCCCCTGCTCTGCCTTCTTTCAGGGCGAAGTACAAAGTGTTGGTCATTACCTTTAAAGCCCTACATGGTTTGGGTCCAGGTTACCTGCAGGATCGCCTTCTCCCATACAATCCGCCCTGCATGCTTAGGTCCTCTGGGAAGAATTTATTACAGTCAACAAAAACTAGACTGACAACTGTTACCCAGAGGACCTTCTCTTCTGCCACTCCCAGATTGTGGAATGACCTGCCGGGAGAGATCCGTCAACTCACCAGTCTTCAGGAATTTAAAAGATCTATAAAGACTGAGCTCTTCCGGCAGGCCTACTCAGATGAATTTTAAGTGTTTTATTGGTGTTTTATTGGTATTTTAATGATATACTGGTTTTATGTATTTTTAATCAGTTTTGTGTGTTTTATGATGATGATGTTCCCCGCCTCGATCCGGAGAGAGAGACGAGTAATAAATAAATTTATTATTATTATTATTATTATTATTATTATTATTATTAAACTCCTTTGCTGAGGGAATTGCACTGGCTGCTTCTCGGCTACCAAGCCAGGTACAAGGTATTGGTACTAGAGTACAAAGCCCTAAACAACTTGGAACCAGGATACCTGAGAGAGTGCCTTCTCCCTTGCCAACCTGCCCGATCACTGAGGTCGTCGGAAGGCATGCTCCTGGTGGTTCCACATGGACCTATGGCCCGATTGGAATCCACCAGGAGTACAGCCTTTAGTTGAGTGGCCTCTTCTCTGTGGAACTCCCTGCCCCAGGAGATCAGGCAGGCGCCAACACTAGGTTGCTTCTGGTGCCTCCTGAAAACAACTCTATTTCGAGAAGCCTTCCCCAACTGACTAGCCACTTTTTTCCCAGTCCTTTATTTTAAATTGAACAATTTTAATTTGCTTTTTTAATCTTCCTTCTTTTACTGCTTATACCTATGTGCACTGCTCTGGAATCTTTTTTAGATGTTGAGTGGTATAGCAATATTGTTAATAAATAATGCCAGAACCTGATCATTTTATGGCTCTATAGCAGGGGGCTCTGGAGATGGGGAAAGGGTGCCCCTTTTGTTTTGTCCTACTGAAATATCCCTGTATAGTGCAAGGGTGGAGTTTTGTTTTGTTTTTAACCTCACAGCAAGCATTCCCCTAACATGAATTCCTCGCCCCTCTTCCAGGATACTCCCCAGCATTGGCTATGCTGACTGAGAATTATGGGAGTTGCAGTGCAACACATCCTGAGGGAGCCAAACTGGGTAAAAGCTGGTTTAATGTGACATCCGGAACAGGAATTCTGGGTTGTTGGGGGACAGACAACTTAGGGTTGGAACCCATGGTTAAGAGATGCATTTCAAAACTTCCTTGGGTAAGCCACAAGTGAGATAGTTCTGAGCAACTCTTTAGAATTATTCGAAGCAAGTAAAGGATTTCTCTAAATAAAAAAATGCACCTCGAAACACACTAGGAATAATATAACAGTGCAATTGACTTTTTTGTTCTGTCTTTTGCCTTTACAGCTGTTTTTTTTTTAAATCCTCCTTGTTGTTGGTACAGTTGCTTATCAGGGTTTGACGTCCTTTGGAAAGAGATCACTGAAAAATTCATGGTGTTTTTGTAACATTTGATTTATTTACAGATGTGCAAGTTGAAGAGGCAAACAGCACACATACCCCAAGCAGATCCCCAGAGAGAGAGAGAGAGAGCCATTAGCCCAAGAGCCTTTCAACCTCACAACAACAGCTCATCTTTCCCTGCGTCCCACCCCTCATCCAGTCCAAACTGCTTCTGTTGTTACTTCCCACACAGATAGACCTTGGATTAACCCCCCATCCTTAGCTGCAGATGTGTGGGAGGATGAATAGTCTTCCCAAATCTGATGGCTTTCATGTTCCAGGAAAGATCAAGAAACTGCCACTACCAATTTGTTGCCATAAAGAGTCATCCACCAACCATCCTGGACCATGTGTGCCTGCAATTTCCATAACAAAAGACATTGCTGGCACGGCTTGGCCATTTACTGAGTGTCATCAGACAGTGGGGCGGGGGAGGATAGTGTTTTCTTACTGTCGCTTCCCTCCCCTCCCCCCCGCTTCTATCCCACGATACTTCCTCTTTCTTCACATGGGGTAAGAAAGAGGAAGTAAACAATGACCAAATGCCCCATTCAGTGGGTGTTTTCATCGCACTGCTTTTCCTGCACACAGCAGGAAATGGTGGCACGTCTCACTTTCAAAAAAAAGGAAAAAAGGGGAGATTTATGGGGGTCTTATTCGCTGTGGAAAGACGACCAGAAGGAGCGGGAGACAAACAGTATCATCAAAAGGACTCGCGAAAAAACGTGAGTGGGCAGTAACGAGTGTACAATAAAACACTTGTCAGATGAGTCTGATTGAAGGAACCACTCATCCTGCCCCATACTAATAATGACTCCAGTTTGTCCATTGGATTCTGCAGTTTGATTGCACCTCAGTGTTGAGCCTACACAAAACCATGGCACCATGCAGATTTTGGTGCACAGACAAATCATAAGATTCATGCCTCGTTAGAAACACATTAAACAACATTTCCTGACTTAAAAAAATAAAAATAGCAGGGAGCATTCCCAACTGCAATGTATTAATTTAACAAGCCCCAAAGTTTGCTGGAGCTCTAGAGGCAAACTATACATTGGCCTCGTTTGCACGATCCCCGTGGGGGTAAACAAGCAATGGTGCGTGCTGGGCACTATTTGTCTGATAATCCATATGGGTGCAGCTTGTTGTGTCATCTGAACCTGGGCAGCATGGCTTGCTGGAGAGGAAAATGACCCTCAAATAACTGAAGTTTGTCACAGTGAATGGGGTGGGGTGGGGGGCTTACATTGGCCCAGTTTGCACAATCACAGTGGGGGAAATAACTCGTGGTGGCTTATTTTCCATGTTGTGCAAGCCAGTTGCATGCTGGGAGGATCTGCTTAGTTACCCTCACCAGTGCAGTTTGCCATGTTATGTGAACCCAGTGAGGGTGGCTTGCTGCCGTGCTTAACAAGTCACCCAGAATCCACAGGCTGTTTGCAAATGCCCTCAGCCCTGGCATGTGCGGCAAGGGAAATAAGTCACTGTGGCTTAGCCCCACCCCCCTACCCCAGAGTGGGTGTATGGGGATCGGGGTGGGGGATTAACTTAGAAATGCACATACATATAGACACACTATATTTTTTTGAATATTTACAAAAATGCATGTTAAAAATGCTTGCCCCTCATCCTGGGGCACATAGAGCTGGTTCACACAAGCATGATAATTACTTGATGTCTGCAAGATCAAGATCAAGCAATGCGTTGAATGACGGAATGGGCCATCCTAGATATACCACCACAGAATTAAAAAACAACCCACAAAAACACCACATTGCTTAACTGAGCTTTCCAGTGGTTGCACATTCATCGGCCAAACATCAAGAGTAAAATCAATTGATTTGTATGTAGGTGTGGACAAGGCCTGAGCACCAGTGGAATAAGAATATTTGCGTCCTATATCACATTCCACATTATGTGGGTGGAAAAAATGCTTTCTACCTACAGAAAGTGAGTGGAACTAGGTTGTTTTGGGGTGGGGTGTGTGGAGAAAGTAGCTTTGGCTTCAGATACAGCAATTAAGCAAAACCTTACAAAGTTTTTGTTGAGTCTTTTTGCCTCCCCTTCCCCCACAAAGGGTTTTACAAGACTTGGACCTCCTATGGTTACCCTATACATTTCATGTGGAAAGGCTTCATGCCTTAACGGCTGATTTTCTTCACACATGCATGTAGCGACAGTTCCTAATAAAATTATTTATGCGAACACAAGATGCTTCCAGATGTAAGAGGCCTTTCTTCAGAACCCCAAACTCCGTTTGGAGGAACAAGCAGCTCTTTATTTTTTACATTTCAAGATTTCATTGGAAGGCACAGGAAAGGGATCTTGGGATTATGCAGAGCTTTTTCCTTGAATGTGTAAACTGGGAGGTGCTGAAAAGGCCAAGAGCTAAGGATTTCTCACTCTGGGCTTCAGCTTTTGTATAGATATTTAGCAAATCATACCAAATCGTATAGCATCTATATCTACTATATCTACATAAGAATATGGTAGTGTAAGACTTATTACTCGAGATCTAGAAGACTGATTTTGCTCATTGTTTGCTTTAAACAAAGAATGAGCAGGGTAGACATGCAAACATTTTTGAAAGATCAACTTTAATAGCGCTTAATTTCCTCTGTGCTAAAGAGGTAGGGCAGCACCTCCACCAGCGGGATGACAGACAACTCTGCTCAGCCAGTCAGAGTGTTGTGAAGGCAGGCCCCAGGCACAGCCGTATGCTTATTCTGTCATCAACAGCGGGGCGGGGGAAGGAGACGGAGGCAGCCAATTGGAGTGCGTGAATGAGGGGCCGGGGCCACATTGCATGCAAATTTCAGAGGGGGGGATTCACTATGCATGAGCCATATGTACATTATTCGTGAGCCCCTCTGTGGTGAGGGGAGAAAGGGGCAAAAGAGTAGAAACAGAACAGGACTACTAGCGCCCATGGTGACATGGGCTTTACACTAGACATATAGAATTTTAGAATTGGAAGGGAACTTAGAGGAAATCTAGTCCAACCCCCTCTCTACACATACTCAATGCAGGAAGCAAGTACAGCATCCCTGACAGATGGCTGTCCAACTTCTGCTTAAATACCTCAAGTGAAGGCACGCACAGTCTATCTGTTCCACCAGTGAACAGCTCTTACTGTTGGGAAGCTTCTCTTAAGGCTTAATCAAAATCTGCTTCCCTGCCATTTACACTCATTGGTTCTAATTCTGCCCTCCAAAGCAACAGAGCACAAGCCATCTACTGCATAACAGACCTTCAGCTATTTGAAAATGGATATCATGTCTCCCCTTCTTTTACCAAGCTAAACATACCCAGCTCTTTTAACAGTTCCTTAAAAGACTTGGTTTCCAGACCTCTCGCTATCCTGGTTGCTCTTCCTTGTTCCAGTTTGGAAATGTCCTTCTTAAAATGTGGCACCTGGAACAGTACTCCAGATGTGGCCTAACCAGCACAGAATACAGCAGAAATGGTGAGGAAGATGAAGGCGAACTTAAAACTGAGTTAAGTATGTTCGACTTCCACAAACAAAACTCAAGTTGTTATTAGCCTGGTTAATAGGGCCAAGCTACATGCTGCAAAACAGCCATGTACAATGTTATCCAAACAGCGACTCCATCTGAAAGCAAAACTTCACTCAGAGAGGGTGATTTGCAACCATAAAGTGTGCGTAATTCTTTCCTTGCATGCCACTTAGCCTCTGAACATCCAACCTGGTTCCCCTACTTGAGCAGTCCAAGGTTAACATGGATTTGGAATTTGACTGAAGGGGAAACGTGGCAGGCACAAAAAGGATTAAACACGGATACACTGATGAGAAGTTTGTGAGCCCTAATGATAATTACGGAAATCCCATAGTTTTACCATGATAGCCTTTGTGAATCAAAAGCAGTCCTTTTCTAAATATCCAACGGGGTTTATATTAACCAATTCCGTGTCTTGTGAAATAAAACAATATACACATTAGGCAAACAATGAGTACTTAAGAGTCAGAGTATATGTAAAAGTAAGTGAACCCCTGGTTGCATCAGTTCAATTAAAAGGAATTATTATTATTATTTATTATTATTATTATTATTATTTGGTGATTGTACTGTTATTGTTTGTTTTATGCAAAGGCCATTAGCCAAAAGCAATAAACTTGGCTGTACTGTACAGAATCAGATGTTTAAGTAATTAGGTAGATCTTCAGGGGTGACTTTGGGAGTCCCCACCCTATGAAAGGATCAGGACCTTTATGAGCTTGGTCTTCCCCATACAGTTGTGTGGAAACACATCATGCCATGATCAAAAGACATCTCTGAGGAACTCAGAAGAGCCATTGTTGCTGCTCATCAATCTAGAAAGGGTTACAAAACTATTTCTAAGGATTTGGGTTCTGCCAATCCACTGTTGGACAGATAATTTACAAATGGAGAAGATTCAAGACCACAGTCACTCTATCCAGGAATGCTCATTCAAAAGAAACTCAAAACTGGCCACAACTAAGAATGGGAGCAAGCTGAACTGAGCTTTGAAGTAAAGTTCAGAGAATTTCAGCAAGCCTGAGCCTCCTTGGTTCTCCCATCCCTCAGAGGATCAGAGAGCTTTTGCTGTGCAGGGCAAACATGAAATTCTCTATCATTCATTATATGATCCTAGCCAATCAGGAATCACATAGTGAGTGTGATGGTTTCATGGCCAGATTTGGCTATGTGGCAACATCTCTGGGGACAAATGAAGCCCACTGAGATTGAGAACAATGCTACTGGTTTGGTCTCATAAATGATCTTAGTTATCTTCACTCTAAAGGAGCTGAATGAGAGAACAACAGAGAACATTTAAAAATACACTGCTGTTTCATCTCGGCCATATTTGAAAGCTAATATCTTAGGTCCATACCAAAGCTTTCACCTAGTGCTATGGCTGGCCTTCTAAAATGCTGCAGCAGAAATGAGACACAGGGTGGAGATGCGGAAAGAACCTTGGAAGACAACCAAAACCAAACCAAACCAAACCAGGATTCCACATCCCTAAAGAGTTGATTCAAGATAACCCAACCAATGCCTACACAGACTGCGACCATAATTAAGGGTCAATTCACACAACACAACCACTTCAAAGCATGGTGGCTGTCATGGTTGACAAAGCATGGTGTCATTCAGCATGTACAACATGGCCTCAAATAGCAATTTGGGTTAAAGGTGGTCATCCTGAAACACAGAGCAATGACATGTTAGAGAGTTTGTTAGCTTTGCACTCTGGCCAAATTAATACTCTTGAAACCATTTTGGTTTGACACACTCAGGGATAGCACATAAGATCTCAACCACCATCTCTCCCACAGAGGAAACACGCTTCAGTGGGGGATGTTTTAGATGCCATGTCTCAACAACAGTTGTATGGCTGCACCAACACGATCACAAGGCAGAATTAAACACTACAAAAATTTACCTAGGTTGCCAAACCACCATGAACTCGGAAGATTCTGAGAAAGAAGAACTCCCTCAGAAGCAGCAACACACAGGTCTGTATACGTGTTATACGCATATTTTAAACGAATGGTATGGGACCTTCGAATGTAAGAGACAAGCTTCTTTCCATGTCCTGTCACAATTTCTTATACCAATACAAAACCCAATCTCCTAAGGATACAACCCATGCATCAAGTTCATACACAACGATCAGAGCATGTAGAGAAATGGTTCCTGTGGTAGCGAAGCAATGAAACTTCATTCTGAAATCTGCCAAAGCCCAAACCTGAACATTTTCCAGATGAGAATGAAACTTGAGGGAAAGTATTAAATGTCCAAAGAATATATTTTAGATGCATGCATGATTTCCCAGTTTATCGTTTTATAATCAATATTCCTGTATAATAAACATAACATTTATTTTTATAAGATTATTACCCACCCTAAATAAAGAGCTATAACTCTTTATTTAGGGTGCAATCTTATCGATTGTGCCCTCAATGATCAGAAGCCCTCGAACTCGGAAGCTTCCAATTATCCAATGCAGGGCAGGAGGAACGGTGGATGTGATCATTGCCTCCATGTCCTCCTGCCCTGCATATTTCACGGACAGGCTTTTTAGCCCATCTAGTTACGGAACTTTGGACGACAAGGAAAGAAGGCTGGCAGATGCTCAGGATATCTCGTTTCCTGGCTTCTCCAGTCTCCTCCCTTCCCCACCCATCAGAACCCCCCTTTTCCCCCTCTCCAGGGTCGCTTTTCCAACTTCAGAGGGCAGCTGGCATGGTTCTTTCAACACAGGCTACTAGGGGGTGGATCTCCAACTCCCCCTTTCAAGGCCAGAGTGCTGCCTCCAACTTCAGAGGGGGAAATTCCCATTATCTCATGGCGCCTTAGTCAATGTCTAGTGGCCACAGGATTGCTCCCTTATTCATTCAAGAATTTATAACCCACTTTTCCCTTGAAAAAAGGGAATTCAAAGCAGCTTACAAAAGATAAGAAATAACAATAATCCATCACTAAAAAACAATTAGCGGCATCAAAAAGTAAGAGCACCAAGAGCTACAACTAAAAATCAATGAATTAATTTAAGCAACAACACTATCAAAACTTGTTTAAAGAGAAATGTCTTCAACTGCTGGTGGCACACAGAGAGGGAGGGAGATCATCTAACATCTTGGGGAAGGGAGTTCCACATATTTTGTTCTACCAATATTTTAGCAGCAGCATTCTTTACTGGTTGAATTCTGAGTGGGTATTCAAAGGCAGCCCCACATAGAGCATGTTCCAGTAGTCCAGTCAAGATGTAACTAATGCATGTAGGATTGTGGCCATTGCAACCAAGAAAACGAGGAACTGGATGGAATGTTCAATTCCTTAACATTACTGCGCCATGACTCTTTGATATAGCGAAGGCGAGAATCAGGTCTAACCCCCTTCTCTTGACAATCAATGTAATTCCTTCAATAAATAAAATTCCATTCCAACAGGCTGCAGAGCAGAGGGAGAGAAGAGAAGTTGGAGTAATCCACCGCTTCTCCGGAGAAACCAGCTACTTTTGGCCCTTCCTCAACCATTCTAGCAGGCAACCTGAACTGTTTCTATCTTTTTTCTCTCCTTCCTCCCTATGTCTTATTCATTGTGTGTCATGTCTTTAATTTAGATTATAAGCCTGGGAGCACAGACCATCATGCTCCTTATCTTTTAAGCCACTCTTGGGGGGGGGGGCTTTATGGCTAAAGGGTAGGGTGTACATGTTCTAAATAAATAAATAATAATCAAACAGAAACTTTCAATTGGGACGAAACTATAATAAACATGGGACTGCCACTGAAAATGGCAGCCCTGTGTCAAATTCTCCCATTCTGATAACAAGTCCTAAAACTGACCTGTGTCTGTACGTAATTCTGCTGTACACTTCTCCTCTCCCACCAGCCTGTGATGGACAGTGTAATGATATCAGGCCATGGGTACATTCTGGTATATGTTAATGGCGGATGAGAACTCAACACAGGCTGCCATTTTTGTAATGCGTCATTCCACTCTAAGGAACATAAACTCAAATACACCAAGAGAGTTTTCCCAAAAATGTGTCAGAAAGGCTTTATGTTTGTCACACCGTTATTTGGTTCTTTAGATGTTTTTCAGAATCTGTCAACTTTTACCACATTTGCAAAACATATGCTTAGTGTTTACAGAAAATTTGATAATACATTTGTAAGTGAAAGATATTCCCCAAACGAAATACAAACACGTTTTTAAGTTCTTGGCACCAGTTTTTGGAAAAGTAATTTTATTCAGTCAAATAATTCTATAAAAAGGACTCAGCACAACAACATCCTAGTAATTACTTTTTTCTCCCTTTATGGCCAAGAGAGCAAAGCAAAGGAGGTGGAACATTGAGCCATTACAATTATTTAGGGCTGAATACTGTTCCAAAGATTCCACCTGCCAATTTCACCATGAAGAACTCAAAATGGTGGCCCTGATTCAGGAGCCTTACACACTGCCAATCAACACTTCACCAGCCCTCCTACTTTTGGCAGCAGAAGTAAAAAAAGCAGGCCTTCAGGAAACTTATAAAGGATCTGTCTGGGCAGCAGCCAAGAGCAGCATTAGTTACCCTGTAAAAAATCAACACTTTAAATGAGTTCTTTTTGTGTGTCTTAAGGAGACGCAAATTCTCCCATTCAGGAGCCCTAATGCAGGCTCTGTATCAAGCAGCAATAAGAAAGGAAACAACAGCAACCTCCCACCACATAACTAAAAATGTATAAGAGTCTGGAGTCAATCAAACTACTCTTCCCTTCTCCAAATGAACAGCTATCCTTTGGGTACAGCAAACAGAGCAAAGCTTCCTCAATTCACGTTTGCTCATTAGATCAACTGGTTTAATTTAGAGCCAAGATGATTATATATTTTTCAGAAGTGTGAGCACACATACACACACACATTTCGGATGTCCAGGTGCCAATAGTTTCCACCCATGAGGCACATATTTTACTAAAACTGCATTTGGGGGGCCTGCATCTTTTGCTGGTTAATGAGCAGAGTGTAATTACAAAATACAGGAAGATTAAATGGGAAAAGGGAGCACTAACTGGCCACACAGAAATCTCTACCAGAACAGGTCTGCATCACTTACAAGCCACTGAGCCAAATGTACCTCACCTGCTGGGTGTTTGATAACCCTTTCTATTTTAGCAGTCAGAGGCAGACAACAGAAGCAGATTTATTGAGCTCTTGGTGGTCCACCATACTTGGCCAGTGAGCTGCTGTGTGTGGCTTGATAATGGGCCACAACATGTAGCGGCCCAACCTAAAATAACCACTGGAATGTTCACCCAGGGGGAAGTGATTTTGAGGACACCAATGACACAACTGTAGCAATTACGTGTTTAGATAGCAACTTTTAAGGGGCGTACAATGTGTTTCTGGAACATAGCTGAAGGGTAAGGAAACACCAGAGATGTAGATAAAGTTCAGTCAGTAAAGCCACAAACACTCCAATCGACCTAATGAGACTATGAAAGCTTACAAGTAGGTTCACGTTAGCCAGAGCCATATTGACAGCAGAATAACATGGGTGCACCACCACAGAGCACTACTTTAGAGAGGACAGTCCTCTGTTTGAAGGGCTGTGCAGTCCAGGTCTGGCTCAAAGATAAAGCACCCCAAGAAGGGGGAGTGGGGAGGCCTTGAAGTTGGCCATCAACTGTTAGCACCTCGACAGCAGATGGAGCAGATACATAGGTGGTCTTCCCTACTGCAGTGAGATGTATTGCATTACTATATAAACTATAACTAATTATTTCTAAATTTGCATCTATAAATAGGCAAATAAGCATATGCAAATATGTGTCAACCTTTGTCCTTTTTTTAGTGATGCATTTCCTCTCTTTCAATGATGTGTAAGTGGAGGAAAAGCTTAGAAAAACATAGACTGTGTGCAAAGTCTGAAAAAATGGTCTTCCGTGTCAGACACTTTGATTCAAGGCCTGTCTTCACAGCACCGCTTCGCTGTTCCTTCCCTCTGAAACCCCACAGTATCGCTGCTGTGGGGTGGGGCAGGAAATCCACACACCAGGAGGGAGTGCGGAGTTTCCCTTTGGTTATCTGGGTACTGGAGCCCACCCCCGCCTTTTTCCTAGCTTTCAGCGACCAATCACCAGTTGCCATCAGCCCTGGAATGCCCCTGGCTCGACACTGGAGCAAGATCACATGGCTGAAGGGCCATGGTGGCCTCTCTTTGAAGTGAAAAGTCAGGAAAAGTCCCTGACATTTCTAGCGCACAGCTTCGGGGGAAACCCCCACTGTGGCTGTGAATTGGCAGCTGCTTTGTTTAACTGATGTAGCACCGATTCGCAGTCACAACGGAGCTTTGAAGATGTATAGAGGGCCCCTCAGTCTCTGGGTTTAGAACATGTCACGATTACTACATCTTAAACTTTGAAGGATGCATCACCACTTCGAGAATTACGGAAAAAGAAGCCTAATCAGCAGTCACATCAGCTATGCAAACACCAAATAGCAGTGCCAAGTTTTGGGGGAACCTTGGGCAAGATGTTCTCAGCTGGGCCCCCTTCTTTTGAGTGTGTCTACCTCCTTCTGCTGCTGTTATCACTGCCCATTCACGTGCCTCTGTCTCCAGACCCAATCCGTATAGCCAGGCAGAGGAAGAGAGGACAAGGCACATAGGGATTACTGTTCTTAATCCATACTCCTCTCATTGCTCACTCCAAAATTCCAGGTTCTCAGACACAAAGGAATGTAAATCCAGAGAAGGGCAGTGGGAGATTCCTACATGCTGTGGAACATGTAGACGCAGTGAGGGGGAGAAATAGGTTACAAGAAGCAAACAAGTTGTATACAGCAAGTCAGTCAGGCAGTCCTCAAAGGAACTAATTACAAGATAACCAACCAAACCAGCAAGAAAACTACTAAACAAAAATAGAGCAGGGTTAGCCAGATGGCACTATCAAGAAACTGACACACAGCACAGGTAACTCTCACTGACAGCTGCTAGGGCAACAGGTAGAAGATTTGCTGACCTGCTCAGTAATTCAAATATGTTTTTCTTCTACTATCTAGATAGAAGAGATCTATGTATTGTTTTTTCATTATGTCATGCAAATCTGAATTGTTAGCTAAGGCCATTTAGATCTGGTACTAAAAAAATGGATGGCTAAACTTTAGCCAGTCAAATTATTTATTTATTTATTTATTTATTGCATTTCTATACCACCCAATCGCCGAAGCTCTCTGGGCGGTTTACAAAAATTAAATCCATTAAAAATATAAAACAAACAACATTATACAGTATAAAAGCACTTCTCCAGTTCTACCAATATAAGCAGAAACTAGTGCACATTAAAACAAGCTATAGGTGTTTCCAGGACACACTTTTATTCTTATTCCGTCACCCTACCTCATTCATGGAATTTTATAGGGATGGTGTTGATGCCAATAATATTGGTTTTCACTTACAACCCTCCCATGTTTTCTACAGCTTCTTTGATCATCTTTCTTACTACAAAAATTAATTAAGGAGGGAAAGAAGGAATAGCTGCACAATGGCTTCTGATTGGAAGCCCTAGAAGCATCCAGGTCCAACAGACCTACCTTTATTCGTCACTCTTTTTAAAAGGTGCAAGAAAGGCTCCCACTTGATAAGGACTTGGAGAATTCATAGAGCAGCTGCTAAACCTTCGTTCCTGAACTGAAGAACAACCTCTCCACATAACTAAAGCACATAACACACATGGGAAGTTGATCAAGGTCAGCTTAACCCGAATTGCACTTAAACAGATGCCAAGATAGCTATTATACAAGAGCCATGAAATATGCCACAAGTAGCAACAAAATGATAGAAGGTTTTCAATCCTCCGCCTCGCCCCAAACCACTAAAGTTAATATTCTGCATTAAAGCTAGGGTAATAAAAGCAAGTGCTCACAAGGCGACTTGAATACATAAAACACAGTGTACCTGAGCACATGCCGAGAGCCTTTTGTTCACCATTGAGTAGCTGCAATATAACAGGGGTTATGGCAAAGGTTATGATTTTTTTAAAAAAAAAGTTCTGCTTTTAATTGCAGTGCACCCGTGACCTGTCCCTGTGGTGGTTGCAGACTCAAACTTCAGTTCTGCTGCCGAAGAGAAATCCCATCTCATTCCAATTCCAAGAAGTAAAGAAATAAAGTTGTTGACTGATTCAAGACAGTCAAAAACAGAGACAAGCAGCCATACAGTTCAAAATTATTCCACTAGAGGGCATCACAAAGGAAAAGGGATTGGTAAACACAACCTAACTTATTCTCAATACACGTTAAACTCAGATGCCAGGCAATATTTAGCAGAACCAACAGGTTTCTTTAACGGATCACTCACTAACATAATTATTAGCGTCTGGACCAGCTTGGTGATGTGTTTCCCCATTCATCTACTGGCCATTTGTTTGCTGCTAAAATTTTCAGCAGTGCCAGAGATCTAAAAGGAAGATCCAATGGCAAGATTTCCAGTTACCCAAGAGGAGACAGTGGAATTCCAGTAATCTGCATCAGGTCTCCCCTCAATCTTCTCTTCTCCAGGCTAAACATGCTGAGTTCTTTCAGTCTCTCCTCATAGGGCTTTGTTTCCAGACCCCTGATCATCCTTGTTGCCCTCCTGTGAACCCCCTCCAGATTGTCTGCAAACTTCTTGGTGCCCAGAACTGGACGCAATACTCAAGATGAGGCCTAACCAGTGCCAAATAAAAGGGAACCAGTACCTCAAAAACCTGCCAAACATCTTTGACCAAACGGAGAGAGTGAGAAGAAATGCAAAGTGCGTCATGTTTACATATTGCATTTACCAGTTGCCCAACAATACCCATTCTCTCGATGATGTCCACAAATAAAATCAAATTAAAAATGCAATTGCAGTAAAACAAAAAAATAATTAGAGCAGAAAATAAAAACAAAACAAAACGTTTTAAAGCAGAGATCTAGAGATTCAATCAACACATTAAACCACAGGACACAAATGCTATCTCAAACTATTTCTCAATTCTATTAAAAAGGGTTAGGGTTAGGAGTTCTCCAGCATTTGAGCACTTGCTTTCTAAACTGAAGAGGGACAGAAAAAGCCATTCCTTCCCCTACTGTACCAATTCTAGCAGCAATGCTAATCCGGCCATTTTCCATAAACTGGGGACAGAGATATTTGGCTCCATCACACCAGCGATTTAGTGCACTCTCGCCATGCCTGGTATGCGGATTTGCAGCACGGTACTCACATGATGCCGTGCCTGTCCTGGTGAGACCCCACCTCTTCCCCCGCCTTTTCCGTCTTTTCCTAGAACGCCTAAAGTTTGGATTATTTCCCCTAAGCACGTTTAATGCGCCCTTAAGCCTCCGTGTAGTGCTGTACTCTCATGTTTTCCTTTGTTGGGGGGCATGTGCTATTTATTTATTTATTTATTACATTTGTATATCGCCCCATAGCCGAAGCTCTCTGGGTGGTTTACATAGGATTAAAACAATTAAAAACAATATTCAAAAATTAAAACAGCAAAAACATGCAACATACACACAATACACACATACATTTAAAACCACAACAACAACCCAGAAAGCTACAAAAACAAAAACAAACCCAGGCTCCTCAGATATGCTAAATGCCTGAGAGAAGAGGAAAGTCTTGACCTGGTGCTGAAAAGATAACAATGTTGGCGCCAGGCGGGCCTCGTCTGATGGGAATCTTGCTGTTGGCTTGAATGGATTGCATCAGGTCCTGGAAGGTAAAAGCGATCTCTCCCAGCAGCCGGCTCCAAGCCTCAATATAAAACCCAAACCTTGCATCCCAAGCTCGAAAGCAGTTTTTTTAAATCATACAATGCCCGAATCTCTGCAGAGACAGGATTGTCCTCCCTCAGTGCCCCCAAAGAGCCAGACTAAAGGGCCGTTCCATTTTTGCCTGGCAGAAAGGAGGTCTGGTTGAAGTGCTCATCTGACAGGACCTGCTTGTATATGTCTTGTTAAAGGGGGGAAGGAGCAACCAATAAACTGGAGGGAGAAAGAGAAGGAGCAGAGTGGAGTGGAGTGGAAAAGCAAACAAGTGAAAGAGCAGCGTATTCAGGTGAAAGGGACCATAAGCTTGATGTGCTTATGCAGCAGAGGTAAAAAATGCTGAGGCAAACCAGGGGGAAAAATTAGGTGTGATGGGGATCATTAGTGTATATAGTTGGTACGAACAGAATGCCACATTACCCCCGTGGGAGAGAACTTTCATCTAGAAAGGCCCTCATACAAAGAGCTACCACACTTCCCCCAAATTTCATTTCATTTCACTGTTGACAGAAAGTCTGTTTCTCTTCCTCCCAAGGAGGGTTAATCCCTTCAGCGATTCTTAACTCTCAAGGAGGTCAAGATTTAGGGTTAGGGTGGCTCTGGAAAACTAAGATTGTGAAAGAAGCAACAGTTAGCAAGGATGAAAAAACTTTGTTAGAAGTAAATGCTGAGATTCTTAATTTAAGGAGAAAAGAGTCACTTGATTTCAGCAGCTGGGAGTTTAGAGGGGGGGAACCCTAGATATTTGCAGGACTTGCAAGAAGACCACAAGAATTTGAAAACACTAAGGGGTGAGACCACCAAACTAATTTTGGCTCTGGGTTTAAGCTAGGATTTCAAGAGGGGCCTCTAGAAGTGAAGACATTAAGACCTCCGATCAGCAGAGCTTTTGAGTGTGCAATTAACTTTAAGCACATACTTATAGACTGACTGAACTTGACAGAAAGAAGGAATCTCCTGCTTAAGAGCTTTGTTGAATTGTGGTACACACTACTGCTCCTACGTAGATTTTTCCAGTACATTTAAGTAATCTTGTTTGTGAAGTATAAGATTGCTTTCAATTCTTAGACTAGACAGAGGAGGAAAAGGATCAGGTGCTTTTCAAAGGTTATGGTTATGCTGCCAAGTCACACAACAACCGCACAGATGACCCGGTACAGAACTTGAAGCAGTCCACTCAGAAGTTCTGGAGAACACGGGCTCATATAACTAGAACTTGGTGCCATTCAATGAAACAGATTGGGAGGAGGAGATTCAGGACAGACACACAGCCTCATGCATTGGGAGGGGGGAGGGGGAAGGATATATTTTAGTAGGGCCCCAAGACCAGGGGGGACATAGCCCAGGCTGCAACCTCATCATCAGCTGGGGAGGGAGGGAATAGAGGCTAAGTTAGCTCTTAGACTTTGATCTAATATCCCCTCCTTTCCATCTGAATTGATTATAACCTGAGCCTAGGCAGGTGTACGCAGAAGTCAGTCCCATGAAGTTCAATGGAGTACTTCCAAGTAAATATGGGTAATCACTGGGAAGGAGCCAGAAAGGAGGATTGTGTGTGTACACACACACACATCATTTCCCCCTCTCGTTCCCAGTGAATCTTTCTTCCCTTTTTTCCTTCTCTCAGCTCTATTATTATTTCATTTCCAACAGACACTCTGGTCTTCCATCCTCTCTCATTATTTATCCATCCCTTTTCACTCCCCAGCCCTTTGAGGGCTCCTGACTGCAGAGCTGCACAGTTTGTTTTAAAGAAGCCTCTTCCATGGCTCCCTGCCTCTTTGCAATATCCCAAATCTGCTCCCCTCTTTGCTGCCCACTTTCAGCTCATCTGTTGTTGTTGTTGTTGTTGTTATTATTATACTTATTTATATCCCACCTTTTCCCCAATAATGGGACCCAAGGTGGCTTATAAATTAAAACATGAACAGTTAAAACAAACAGCGATATACAAAAATTAAAAATATATTAAACATAGTACAATTTTAAAATATTTAAAACATTTAAAAACATTTTAAATACACATAATTAAAAAATCTAAACTATAAGCAGTACATCCACAAAAGTCTGAACTACTCCCCAAAGGCCTGCTGAAACAGAAATGTTTTAGCCTGCCTCCGAAAGCACACCAAGGAGGGAGCCAGTCTAGCTTCCCTGGGAAGAGAGTTTCAGAGCCCCGGGGCAGCCACCGAGAAGGCCCTCTCCCTCGTTCCCACCAGGTGTGCCTGTGATAGTGGTGGGACGGATAGAAGGGCCTCCCCTGAACACCTCAGGGGATGGGTAGGCTCATAGGGGAGAATACGGACTTTCAGATATCCTGGACCTGAGCCGTATAGGGCTTTGTAGATCATAACCAGCACTTTGAATTGTGCCAGGAAACAGACTGGAAGCCAGTGGAACCGTTTTAACAGGGGAGTTGTATGCTCCCTGTAGCCAGCCCTGGTCAACAATCTGGCCGCAGCTCTTTGAACCAGCTGAAGTTTCCGAACAAAAGATGTTAGATCCCTGTGATGGCCAAGTATCAACAGAGAAGGACCTCAATCACTGAACCAGCTTCCATAGAGCAGGGATGATCAACTTGTATTTGGGGTAGGGTGGCCATGAGTTCTCTTTTATAAGCAGTCCTCTACTTAAAGGGTTGCCAGAGGACCATTATCTATTTGAAGGTGTCCTCTGTTTGAATGGCTGCCTGGTCCAATTCCAATTTAAAGATAAAGAACCATTAATAACTGTTGTCCTTCCACAGGTATCATCAGAACAGTCACACATACAGGTCCCCTAGTCACAGTCTTTAGCACTGTGAGATGTACTGTATTTCTATTTAAAGTACTAAATTCACCTCTCTATATATAAATTAGCATATGCACATTTTATGCAAATTGGTGCAGTTGGTTTTTTTGGTGATGCATGTCCTCTTTTTTTGGTGATTGGGACAAGGGCGGGAATTCTATTCTCCAGCATCTTTAACCATGCAACTCAATCCTTCCGTGGGTGGTCCGGATGTATACTAAAGTTTGGCACCACCGGTTCAGAAAGGCTTCTCCCCATTGTGGAACACAAGTAATTACATGTGTTATTATAGGGCCTTATATGTGAAACCAAAAAAGGCAGATTTTAACATCATAATCTCTGTCCCACACATGCACACCTTTTAAAAACAATGTTTTTTCTTTTCTTTGTGAGTTAAATTAATTTTTACTGCACCTCGATGGGTTGCTGCAAGGTTAAACTGCTGCTCAGAACTCCTTGGAGGAAGGGTGGAATGAAAATCCTGTGAGCCACTTGCTGGCCATCCCTGCCCCTAGAGAAACTAAACTCAAAACTCTTTGTAAACAGGATGAGGGCTTTGTCTGAACAGCTTTGCAGTTCAACAGTTTTGCAGCCTGGGGTTGCCCAGGCTACTCAACAAAGAAATTAAATTTTAAATTAGAAGTTCACAACATGTACAGGTAGGGGATGTCACAAAAAAAATAGAAAAGAATGGCCCATGATAATCAGGGTCCACGTGGCAATTACAATAGCAATGAACACCTTTCTGAGGAAAGTATTTCTCCCCCCACCTGTTACAAAATATAGAGCACTGAGTGCTCAGAAAACAAGGGATCTCTGCCACAGAAACCTAACCTAGCAGAAAGATATGAGGGCCCCATGCAACAACTTATTGCACTAAAGATACGGGGGGACCGCATGGAGAGTTTCAAGGCAAAACTACACATTACAGGGAAAGTGTCTGCTGAAACCAGCAACCACACCTCTCTTGTCTCGTCAACTCTCCAGATGAATGCATAAAGTGATGTTATAATCCTCCTAGCTCCTCTCCCCCTATATACCTTCAGTGCCTGAAGTGGGAGAGAAAATTCAGACCATGATCACCATGTGTCCTCTTTTACTATACGGAAGTGGTGGAGAGGCCAGGAGGCAGAGATGTGTGGTCACTCTCTTTGCCAGGCACTGTGCATCTCTGGTAACATACAGTTCTACTAACAACATAAATAAGTTTGAGAAGATATTATCTGGAGATGTTTTATTATTTAGAGCACATGTGGCCAACCTGAAGGCTACCTGTGACCTTTGGCCACTCTATGTGGCCTGCAGAACGCCTAGGATGCCCCACCCACTTTCTCCTATCACCCAGCTGATCAGCCATCAGCTGCGTGGCAGAGAACAGATTGCTGTTTTTCCATTTCCATTAGCAGTGAGGATTCAGTGATTCTGATAAGGATTACAGGGTGATGGGAGTGGGAAAACTATAGCAGTACCTTTCCTCAGCATCCCTCACAAAGATCACTGTTTCCCAGAGGTCTTGATTGGGAACACTGGTGGAAGGAATGGCTCTAATCTCCCCCCCCCCCCAAGAGATTTTCATCAAGATCACTGTTTCCTCACTGCTAATACCACTGGGAAAACAGTCATTTTGATGAGGACCACTGTGGCTGGGTTCACACAACATGCTAACCCATCCAGTATGGGTTGTTGTTGAACCATGAGTTATCGTGTTGTCTGAACACAATGCTTTTTCCACAGGGTGGGTTATCGTGTTGACTGACCACTGCACATTTTCCACAGAGTTGCTCGTTAGCCATGCAGTGTGGCTTATTAATCACCCTGAACAACCCAACAACAAGCCATCGGTCCTCAAGTTGGTTTGTTCAAGAAAAATAAACCACATTGCGTGGTTAAATAACCACCCTGCTGAAAACACGCTGCAGTCAGACAACATGTTAACCTACTCAGCAGAAAACGCACTGTGTACAGACAACACAATAACACATGGTGGGTTAGCGTGTTCTGTGAACCCAGCCTGTTGTTGGGATTAAAGTCTCTCCCTTACCCTCAGTGATCCTGATGAAGACCACTGAGGGAGTAAGGAAGTGTGTGTGTGTGTGTGTGTGTGTGTGTGTGTGAGAGAGAGAGAGAGAGAGAGAGAGAGGGAGAGAGAGAGAGAAAGAGAGACAGTCCCTGTATGTTTAGCCATCTGCATGAGAGAGAAAGTATGCACACATGTACAGTATGTGCATTGGGGTGCAGGGCCTGGGTTGCCACACATTGGCCGCATTCAGCCCTCGAAGAGGAGAAAGCTTGCCAGCCCTGATTTACAAATCAATACGCCACTCTTCAGACAATCCTCTCTCAATGAGAACATACATTTACATTTTAGATTCTAAAATAACAACAATAACAACAACAACATAATAGAACAGTAATCAGTAGCATTAAAAAAGCCCAGGAGTAGTGGAGAAAAATAGAAGCCAGCATGACAATATTTTGAAAACACAGCAACTAAAAGATTTGGGGTGAATAATACCAGGCTTAGCACCAGACACTCATTTCTGGAAAGAAAGTTCCAGAGTTGGGCACTGCAACAGAAGAAGCCCTATCACCCCCCCCACTTTACTTCCGCAGATGGGGGGGACTTCTGAGGAAGCTCTTAGTAAGGCTGCCTCTACAAGAGAGGTTTAAAGCTCTTTCAAGGCGCTTTAAAAAAATTACCTCTACAAGGAGGGAGCGCAAATCGGGCGTAGAGGCGCGCTATCCCTCTGATTGTGCGCATTATCGAATGCGTGTTAAATAGCAAGTTTTATTTTGCGGCGGGATGTGCTGCTGCTGCTGCTCGCTCCCCCATTCGGCTCCTGGCTTCCCTAGCCGGCTCCTCTGGCTCCGTCTTTTGCCTTCTTCGCCCGCCCACATCCCTCGACAGACTTCCCTCCCTCCGGCGGGGGAGGGCGAAGCAGCCAGGCACGCAGGCAGGCAATGGAGCGGAACGCTGAGGCTGCAGCCAGCGCGCGCGGGAGAGCTTCGCGTGGCCGAAGAAGGGGTCGCCCTGCCGCCGCCCCCCCTCTCCCCGCCGCCGCCACCGCCGGGAAGGAGACGCCCCCCCACCCCCGGTTTCTTGCCTTTGTAGAGACAAAGGCCGGTGGAGGACTCTCGCTGCCCCCTCCGCTGCTCCCCGGCCGAGATCGGCTCCTGCCTCCGGGGGTCTTGCCTCCCCGCTCCCCTCTCCCTGCCTGCTTCTCGTGCAGAGGTATTAGGGGTAAATGCGCTTCAGGGATGAAGCGCATTATCACTTAACCAGGCGCAAAAGCGAATCCTTGTGGAGGGGGCCTAAGTGAGCAGGTTTGTGTGGGAGAAGGTCTAAGGACAACCTTAGAATCTAGCTGGTTCAGCCTGAGCAATCTGATGAGGCGGTTAGACCATGTTTCAGCTAACGATACTCAACTGCCAGATGAACAAAACCACTTCCTACCCACACCCTTTCCTTTCTCCCCTCCACTGCTGATATTCCATATATTGAAGTTAATACACTGTCTACCGGCCACATTCTTGGTACATTCCTGTTGTAAGCACTGTGGATTTGCTGCACTTTATGAAAAAATGAAAAGAATGTTTTAAATGAAATTAATTCTTAGGAACCCAACTTTTCATTTAAACAGTAGATCAGACAGAGAAAGACTTTTGCATCCTACCACAGAAAAAGGGATGGAGGTAGGGATGGAAGAGGATCTCAGAGTCTGTGTGTGTGTGTCTATACACAATTTTTCATGTGGTTCTCTTTCTAACCAGGGAAAATGTCTTCTGCAAAATGCGAGAATTTTAGAAGCTAAGTTTCACAATGTTAGTTTTTGGGACTCAATCAGTGCTTCAGGTTTTGTTGTTGTTCTGTGCACAAACGGGATGGATACGTAACAACCTAGGTGTGCAAACAGACCACTATAAGTACAATTAGCCAGTGCATGCTTATTGCAATGAACCAAGTGAGTTTTCTCACTTGATGTCTGGCACACATTACGAGCCATTTATGCTTTTGACTGTCACAACTTTTTGCTTCTCTTAAAATCTCTTAAATATTTCTCCCAAACAGACCCTCCAAAATCACCTTAGGTGAAATTCAGTGGCAACTCTAAGACTGAATCTTATTAAATTCGCTCTTTGCATGGAGGGTTTCATCACCTATCGTGGATTCCCAAACAGGATACCCAGTACTGGTGAAAGACAGAGGATGACACCCAACAGCACACCTTGACCAACCAGTTTTTCTTTGGGGTCTGAATAGTGATGTGCAGAACACCAAGAAATTGAGTTGGTCTTACCAAACCTAAACAATTCGTTCACCCAACAACACCTCCAAATTCCCTTTGAAATGTTGCTTAAGGTTCAATTTGATGACAATGCTAGAAATAAGTTTTCTTTGAATGGTTGTGTGAATTAAACTCTTCTATACAATTAGAGGGGTGTGCAGGGAAAAGGGGACAGGGAAGCAAGCTCAGAGGAAGGTGTAGCTAGTCAATACGAGGTTGTGTGCATTCTGTTCCCCCAACAAACCTACTGTCACTTTAGCTTATGATTAATCCGTCAACCAGTTCAGCAGCTTCATCTGGCAACTAGGCACAGGTGAGCTGTAATAAAGGAAGGTGGGGAGAAGAATGAAGATTATGGAACCATGCAGAGATCATTGGCATTCTCAATGCTTTTGCCATCCATTCCTCCTCCACCACCCCCTCCTCCATCAATGACCCAGTTCGAGTATAAAAGAAAGCCGCAGACAGGAGAAACTGCTCCCACCTTTTTCATCTCTTAAAAAACAACCAAAATTAGAAACACAGCCACATTCCCCTTAAGCAATGCTGCAATACAACTCAGTTACAATGGAAAGTCTGAGAAAAAGCTAGTAGCAAAGAGCTGTATGTGTGTTCCTTAAAGATGGTGTACACATGTAAACTAACATGGTATATGCATGACTTGCAATGTTAAGAAACTAGCATTTGGCATTTGACATCCAAGAGGGAAGTCAGGAGTTGTCTTATCAACTGATTTTCTTTAGCAGTTGAATGACTGGTGCTGTGAAGAGAGCCACAGGCATGTACTGCTACAGATGGGGCAACGTTTGTGAATCCAGGGAACTTGTAAAGTCAGTGGACAGGTCCCAAAGCTCCCACGTTTAAATAAACAAAATGACAGAATCATAGATTTGGAAGGAACTTTGGAGTTCATCTAGTCCAACCTCCTGTTGACTGAAGGATCTACAACTCAAGATGCCTCTACAGCATCCCTGTCAAATAGCTGTCCCGCCTCTGTTTAAGCACCTCCAGCAAAGGAGAGCCCAAGGAAATCTGTCCCACTGCCATACAGCTCGTTCTTTCTCCGAATGCTTTAGCCAAAATCTGCAATTTCTACTCATTGGTTCTAGCCCTTTTCCTTTGGAGTGACTGCATAACAGCCCTTCAGATATCTGAAGGCCACTATTATATCTCCCCTTAATTTTCTCTTCTCCAAGTTAAACATACCAGCTCTTCCAATTATTCTTCACAGGACTTGGATATCAGACCCCCTCCCTCACTACCCTGATCCCACTCACCTGGAGATGCTCTAGCTTGGCACCCACACCATCACCATTGTACATATATTTATCCCATCTTTCAGCTAAAAAGCCTTCAAGACAGGGATGGGCCACCTTTTTCTTTCAAGGGCCACATTTCCTCATGGGTAACTGTCAGGGCTGTATGTCAGCACTAGGCAAAGCCAAGCCCAGCAGTGGGGAAGGTAAGAGTTCAAAGAAGGTGGGTCACCCCTTTTCTCTCTCTTCCTGCCACCCCTTTTTCTCTATCTCCCCATTTTCTTCCCACACAGTCAAGGAAGGGACAGATTGCTCTTGGCAGAGGCCCAAACTGATCATATGCAGAGGGCTTTTGAAATTAGGCTGAGGGCTGTATGAAATAAAGGCTGTGGGTTGCATATTCTGACTTACAACATTACTTAGAAACTACACTGGCTAATTATATTACAAAATCCCTTTATAATAAAACAGACAGTGAAACAGCATGAAATATATCATCCATCAAGGGAACAATCCAATCTGATCTGGCCTGGGTATGTGTAAGCCCCTGAACTCAGAAGCTTATGATTTTCCAAAGCAGAGCAGGAGGTGGAGAAGGAGGAAGGAGGCTGGAGACAGCTGGGGATATCTCTTATCCCCGTGTCCCCAGAGCAGGAGGCATACTTCTCCTGTACCTTTTCCAGTGTTGAAGATGCATTTTGGTGATCCAGGCATCTTAGTGCCAAATCCAGACTAGAAGCCCGATTGAAACAGATCCAGATAATCTGTGGCAAATTGCCACCACCCACTTGAACACCTAGCTGAAAAAGGGAAGTTTTGCTACCAGTTGATAATTGGAATAATTGTAAGGGTTCCAAGAAGATTTCTTTGGGAATGGTCTAACAACTGCCTCCTTCAAAGAGGTCAGGGCTATCCCTTCTCTTCATATGGCATTTACCACCTATTGGATCCAACCAGTCACTCCCTCAGGGCAAAATGTTATAAACTTTATAAAGTTCTTACTCCAAAGCCTTCAGAGAGGAACATCAACTTTTTAGAATGGGGAAAAAACTGCCCAAAGCCGGGAAACCACCAGAAAATTGGTGGTTGTGGGAAAGGGTATGGGGCCAGATAAAGCAGGCATGAAAACCCACCACCCACCCGCACGCCTCCTGCCCACAGGGACTGCCCACCTGGGCAGCTGGTACACCTACCTTCTGGGTGAGTAGAGCGGAATGGGTTCCCACACTCCTTCCGCTCTGCTGCATCTCCCTAGGCTCCTAAAACGCCACCCTGGAGGTTTGAGGGGCAATCAGGAATAGCATGAGATGGTGTGCAGCTGCAAGAGGATCTCAGCAGAAATCATGAACCTCTGTCTTCTGCTCACATCAAAGTCCCATTCAATCAATCAAGTGGGAGTCCTGGGTTAGCAAAAGGCCCCAAATGGGCGAGTAATTTTCACTTTTCAGAGCTAAGTTTCCAGCAGTAACATAGGAGCCTCCCCCACCTTTTTTTTTTTACCGCAGGAATGGGCTGACTTCTACTTTGCTACATTTTTTCGACTAGAATCCCGTTGGTCCACCAATGTGCTTTAATTTACAAAACAAGAATGCATAATCGGGATAGCTTAAAAATGAAGACAAAGCTAATCTGTGTTAAATGATTCCAAGAATGCAGACTTAATTAGGAGCATAAGATGTGCTTTGTTGGATCAGACGAAGGTCCATCTGGTTGCAAGAATCCCAGCAACCACCAGACACTTTATGGAACACCAGAAATTGATCAGTTGTCCATCAGTAGAATATGTCTGACCTTTACTCACCTGTTTTACTACAGATGTGTCTCCTCCCCAATCCTGTTGTTGTACATCTCTTTCTCCTTCCCATTACCAAACAGAATGCTGGTGGTACTACTAGCAGAACCTACCTTATGCTTATGCTGGGGTATGACCAACACAATTGAGAACTAACGCCCAAGGTGTACAACAACCATCCTGTCCTGCACTTTTTGCAATAAAGGGATATGTAGTGGACCAGTTTGAATGGAATACTAAACTATGGTATATGCCATAAAATGTGATATACCTTGAGAAAATTTTAAAATAAGAGGTACCTCCCTCAAATAGATAAAGGTTTAGGCTTTACTCTACACTGCCATGAGCCTAAGAACATCCATAGGGATTCCCTCCTGCCCCCTTTCGCTGACACTGCCTCAGGAAGCACATCAGACTCTTCTGCTCCTGCTTTTAAACTAACCAGAGTTCCTCATTATGACCAAACTCAAACTTAGTTTAAACTAGGGTTAGTTCAAATAAGCCAGGAACAAACCGCAGTTTACGATTCTGGCTTGTTCACTAAAAGCAGAAGTGGAAGCTTCTGACTCCTCCCCACAGATACACTGGATGAGAAGAGGGGAGGGAAACATGTAACCGTGAGTCTCATTCAAGCAATTCTCACTGAGGCTGACAAAAGCTTATTTTAATTCTTCTGCACCAGAATGCTTGTGCAGCATCCATATGGTCTCTTGCTGTAGGCATTTATATCTTTTTTTTTTTTGAAACGTCACCCAAAGCTCCTTTAATCAAAGCAAAGGACAGCTCAGAATACAACACTGAAGTAGATTACAGTGTCTAATTGTCAGCAGGTGGTGCTATTACTGTACTTGACTCTACTACAAAACCCCCTCAAGTTAACAATACTGCAACAGCAATCCTGATTTAATCCACGCAACAGGGACTGTTGCCCTATGATTAACAGTCAAACTAGATATGACTGCAACAGACCTGTGTATCAGGATTGACTCACTGTTAAAATCCCTACAAAGGCTATGGACCGATCTACACCAAGCAGGAATAGACACTTTGAAAACATTTTGAAAACGGTCTATGGAGTGTGTCCTGGGCCCCAACTGCTGTCACTATGGTTATAAACTGTTTTAAACCATTTAAAAGCAGTAGTGTAGATCCTGCCTATGTGGGGAGTTAGTGGAGCACAGCAGAGGCTGATGCCCTCTAGGGCAGAGCCAAGGGGATCAGCACAGGCAGACAGTTACGTAGGAAAGCATTTTAAATCCAGCAGCAACAAAATGCAAAGGATTTAATGGTTTAGAAATTTTAGCTGGTGCAGAATGTGGCTGACCGAGGATTATTGGGGGCGATGCGATTTGATCATATATTGCCTATATTGCGCCACCTGCACTGTTACCGGTGCATTTCTGAGCCCAATTTAAATTGTTGGTTTCGACGTTTAAAGCCTCAAACTGTTTGGGACCTCACCTGGGCCAGATCTACACCGAGCAGGATATAGCACTATGAAAGCGGTATGAAAGAGATATAAAAAAGGCAGGAGCCACACTACTGCTTTAAAGCGGTACTGAAATGCACAGACAACTGTTGGGGCCCATAAGACACATACCATATACTGCTTTCATAGTGCTATATCCTGCTTGGTGTGGCTCCTGCCTTTTATATTCCTCTTTCATACCGTTTTCATAGTGCTATATCCTGCTTGGTGTAGATCAGGATCAGAAAACCGCACATGAGGAAGGGACGCTTAGATCTCCACCTAGTCATTTGCTTCATTAAATTCACCCCTCCCCAAAAGAAAAACAAAACTCTTTTTAAACCGCCACAGAGGGAGGGGGATTTTGGGAAGAAAGCAAATCAAAACCTTCCTCCACCCCTATGTGCAGTGTTCCCAATCTGCTTTAGGCCCGATGCACTTACTTTTGAGTAAAAAAAAAACCAAACACCCCTCTACTGCTGTATCATGCCAGGCACTGCCATGAGGACAAGGGGGTGGCGGAAAGAGGACCAACCAACACTCCACACAGGCTCCAAAATAAATTTAAATACAACCCCATACAGTGATTGGCTCTGGGAGTCTTCATCGATGCCCACTTCACATCCAAACAGATTGCTCTGGACTGGTTCAGATAAACTGGATCAGGAGGACAGAGGGAGAGCGGTCCTCCAGACCACACCGCCTGAGTCTGACTGACAATGCAAGCAGGAACACTTTGAGCATGTGTGCCTAGCATGCATGTTCATTAAAACTGAGAATGGAGCATAAGAGAATTGTAAACATGGCAGAAGACACAGTGCACCAAATATTTTAACAAGTAACTAGTGAGTGAAGGGGGTTTTCATGGGAGTTGATGGGAGTCCCTGGCCACAAGAATGTGTGTGGGTTGCCATCCTCTAAGCACAAAAAAATGGAGCCCCTTCTGGTGGAGCATGGTTAGGAGGAGGCAACCCATGCCCCCATCAGCCTGAAACTGGTGGGGGTTATTTACAGGGCTTCTTTAGATTAAGGGAAAATCTTACTGGGACTTTGCTTCCTGCTTCTCCTGCGCAACTGTACTGGGCTGCATTACACGGCCGGTGCTCATAGCCCTAAATGGGACAGCACCCTCTAGTGGGTGCTCTGTAGTCCAACCTCCCCTGCACATGATAGGAAATCCAGAGATATTTCAGCAGACTCAGGATATCCAGGGTTTTTTAAAGAACGAAATTACTGGGGGAAGGCACAGGAGACACACGGGAGGTTAAGGATGTCGTCAAAAGCACCCCTCAAACTTCTGTGAATGGATAGTCACAAGCGTGCTTTATTTCGCTCATGAGAAGCTACCAGTCATGGAGCCCCACTGAGTAGAAAAACAGCTTTAAAATGCAGTTTCAGGGGCAAAAGAGATAGAAGATCTACGTTCTCCCTCTCACACATGCTGCACTTTAAATCATCCCCCTCCACACACATGCACACTTTATGTGGATTCATCACAATCCAGTGTGGGTCATACTGTTGTCACATTTAGTTGCACCCTAAAGCAGCCAAGCCTGTATGTACATCACCAGCTGTAGTTTGACACCTGCTGCATTCATGAAAACCGACATGTATGTTACATTAACGCCATGTAACAAGAAAGCCAGACTACCTACTGCCCTCAAACAATACAATTCAAGATTGCCAAGACTGAAAAGAGATCCCACCTTTTATATCCTAGAATTTCCTGTGCAATACAGAAGGTCCAATCTTTGACATCAGGCTTGTTCAGACAACGCGCTAAGCCATGGTTAGGCCGCTAACCCTTTGACAGTAAGTGGTTAATGAGTGTGCATAAACCATGGTTATGTAGCTTCACATGACATGCTAAGCCATAATGTTTAGCTCGAAATGCTTAAACATCGTGGTTTAGCATGTCATCTAAACATGGTCATTATGTTTTGAGCTAAACATTATGGTTTAGTGTGTAATGTGAACCATGACTTAGTGTGTTGTGTGAACCATTCCTAACCATGGTGGCTACATAAACATGGTTTAAACACGCTCACTAACCATTTGCTGCAAAAGGATTAGTGGCCTAACCATAGCTTGGTGAGTTGTCTGAACACGACCATGGTTTAGCTCAAAACGCTTAACCATCATGGTTTAGCATGTCGTCTGAACAGGGCCATCATCAGTTAAAAGGATCTCAGCAGGACCTCTATCCGAAACCACTGCCAGTCAAAATAGAAAATACTGGGCTAGAGAGACCTATGGTCTCACTCAGTATATGAGAGCTTGATTTGTTCATTGCCTAAACCAGGAATAGTACTTTGGTCATACACACACTAAGCAGTGCAAAGATTTGAAAGATAACGATGCCATCTGGTGGCATAAGCCATAAAATGTGAGTTACCTTGTGCAGATTTTAAAATAACATGTACCTCCCACCAACAGGTTAGGGTTTGGGTTTTATTTTACGTTGCCATGAGTCTCATGTCAATGACAGGCAAAGACAAAACAAGTTTAAAATCCAGATCAGAAACCAGAGGCTGTAGAAACAGACCTAGTCCCCAGTACCAGCAGTTGGCACCTCCATCTGTCAACTCAAAGGCAAGAGGGTTGTGTGGAGGGAGTGATGGTTGTGGCAAGAAGACTTGCTGGCACTATACTCTGGATGTGGGCAGGGGAAATGCCCAGGCAGGGCTAACTTCTATGGAAACCAAACGTCCTCTTCCTCGAACCTTTTAGCTTCTGTAAGAGTTTAAGTCGCCTCGCCCCCCACCATCTAAACCTGGGATTTTACAAGCGTTTTAAAACCTGCAGCAATAATAATGAACACTTCATGCCCATGCTTCAGTCAGAAGCAAAGTTGTAAATTGTTTATCTAGTCCCTTGAAGTTGCCTTTTAATAGCAGTTTAATCTTGAGCAATGAGCAGGTGGTCCCTGCTTCACGTCACCTGCTGATGTCTGCACATCAAAGCACAGTTAAAGGCACAGGAGCAAGCTAGGCCGTTCTGTTTTATTCGCCTTTGCCTGTTGGCAAACTTATTCTGAAATTATACAGCTCTGCATTGGCATTTTCCTCAGGAATGCTTCCATGTAATTCTCATCACATGGAAAGTCAGAACCTTGACAGAATTAGTCTCAACAATGTTCAGGACCCAATAGTGACTTTAACTTGAAGATACATTTATAGCGTCCAATCCTGTGACTATGCAAAAATAAAGAAACATAAAGAAATTTAAGTCTCATGAGAGCATCAAAATTGTTAGCATATTTCCACACCACAAAGAAAGCTGAGGCTGGATACACACATGGCCAAGACATCCTGATTACGGGAAGAGTCTGAAAGAAGTACATTTGTACATTTCTTCCTTTGCCTCAACCACACAGACCCTATGCCCTAGCAATTTAACTAGGCCTCAACACATGTAATTGAAATAATTGCTTATTCTTCTCATGTTTACGCCACCTCGATTTCTTTCCTCTTCCTCTATCATCTCCCTTGCATTAATTTTAGATGGCAAAGCCCTTCTCTGTTACTTTAGTACCATGTACATGGATGGCACAGTATTTATGATATGGGGGATTGAAGAGTATTCCAGCATTAGCAATAAAGGTAAAATGTAGCACTTACATAGCCCAAGAAAACACTGATTACTAGAAAGGGTCAACACAGGGACATTTTTACGGACATAAAGTTTATTTTGTAAAAGAGGCCAGCACTTTAGCACAGAGCAAATTCAGATGCACATGAAGGTGGATTGCGGGTCAGTTTATTTCTTACATTTATATCCTGCCTTTCTTCCTTCTTAAGGAACCCTACGTGGAGTACATAATCCCCCTCCTCTCCAATTTATCCTTACAACAACCCTGTGAGGTAGGTTGGACTGAGAATCTACGACTGGCCCAAAGTCACCCAGTGGGCTTCCATAGCTGAATGGGGACTAGAACCTAGATCTACCAACTCGCAATCCAACACGTTAACCACTACACCACACTGGCTCTCTTTTCACGAGTTGTACCTGTAAAGCAGCAGAGGAGTTTCGCAGAAGAGAAATGGTTGAGGTTTTGCATTCCGTTCCCTTGCTGTTGCTTCCCCCCCACCTCAGCAACTTGGGGTCTACATACAGGCTTGTCACATTGCTGGGGTTCTGGGGTAGGGGGAGGCAGTGAGGAAAATGAACTGCAAGGAGAAACCAGTTGACAGGTTAAAGTTTAAGCACACCCTGTTGCTTCCCCTTGCCATTTGTACTCTTCCTCCCCGCCTTTTGCTTGTGAATCATGTTCAGTTGACCCTATCGCAGGCGCAGGCACACACACACACACACACACACACACTCTGCATTGTGGATGGGCACAAATGCAACATTGGAACAAGAACTATAGTAGTATTGTTGGTAGGGAGAGATGGTTGGAGAGGAACATCTGTCCCCACCCAACTTATCATCCTATCATAAAACCATGGTGGGAAGGGACCCTGGAGGCCAACACACCCTTGCTCAGTGCAAGATCTGCAATTCAGGATGCAACTTCTTCATTCCTGACAGATGGCCTTCCAGCCTCTGCTTAAATACCTCCAGTGAAGGGTCCCCGCCACAACCCAAGGCAGTCTGTTCAAATGTTCTTACTGTCATGAAGCTTTTGCAAACGTTTAGCCAAAATCTGCATCCCTGCAATTTCCACCCACTGATTCTAGTTCTGCCTCTGCAGCAAAAGGGAGTAAGTCTGTTTTATGTACTGCGCAACCGGCCTTCAGATAATCTGAAGACTGCTATCATGTCTCCTTTTAATCTTCTCTTCTCCAGAATAAACCTTGTCTCCTCTTCCTCTTCTCTTCTCCAGGATCAACCATTCATCATAAGACTTGATTTCCAGACCCCTCACCATCCACACTGACAAACTGAAGCATTTCCAGAGGAGGACAATGCCCTTCTTAAAATGTGGTACCCAGAACTGATACAGCCTGACCAACATAAACCAAGTTAACTAACCAAGGCTCCAATTATATACAAACATACCTGGAAGTAAGTCTCCCAAAATTCAGAGAGATTTACTTTTGAGTATACATGTATAGGATCTGGCTATTAACTGCATATCCATCTATTTTTCACGACATATATCCCATACAAGGTGCACATAAGGGGTAGGCAACCTGATGCCCCTCCAGATGTTCTGAAATAAAACTCCCCACTGGCCATGCTGGCTGGAGGCTTGCAGAAGATGTAGTTCAAAGCCTCTGGAGGGCTCCAAGTCACCTACCCCAGGTTTAAATGGTCTAGAACTCTATTCTAACAAGAATTGTCTGGTGCTCTCACTTGTTCCATATTAGAAGCTCGTTGCTCACTTCAGAAGTAGCCAAAAATGGATGTTAGCAATTAAAGGAAACCCTCAATCAAATAAAAACTCTCCTGCAACTTTGGGCATTATCACACCTACTATTTTTCCCCCGGGGTGCTTCTGCGGGTTCCCCCTCCATTTCCTATTCGAGTCTAGCGTTTTGAGTCACATGTGGTCAGTATTGCTGTGATACCTCAGCTTGGCCTGTTGAACTTTGCCTGTTTTGGACTTTGCCCGTTCAGGGATAAACAGAAACAGAAACTAAAAACTGCAACCTCTGGGCGGGAGAGCAGCAGAACGGGGATGACGTCATGCGAGTCCAGCGCTGAAGAAGTGGAGCAAAGTCGCGGCAGGTGTGCTTAAAACCACCTGTGTGATAACGACCTGTGAGTGTCATCAGACAAGCATTTTATCACACACTCGTAACTACCCACTTATGGATGTTTGTGGGTCCTTTTGACGACATCCGCCTCCCATGTGTCTCCAGCTTCTTTTGGCCTTCTTTCTAACACAAAATAGATCCCAGTAAATCCGATTTTTAAAAAAACAAAACATGCCACCATTTTCTGCCGTGTGCAGGAAAAGTGGCAGGATAAAAACGTCCACTGAATGGGCCATGTGGTCATTGTTTACTTCCTCTTTCTTCTCCTGTGTGAAGAAAGAGGAAGTATCATGGGACAGAAAGGGGGAGGAAAGGTAAGGAAATGTGATTTCCACACCCATCTGATGACGCTCTTAGTTTCTATGTGGTTGTGTATGATACAGCCAAAATTGCCAAAAAATGTGCCACAGCAGGGCAGGTCTCTTATAACCTGCATTCGTATCATGTTGAAAGTAAAGCAATAAGCATTCCGACTGTATAAATATGGTCCAGCCCAAGTTAAAGAATCTCATATGTCTGTGATAAACTAGCACTTCTGATCCTGGAAAGAGCAAGGATTTAAGTGTAGAATTCGTCAAAGACATATCTCCTTCTATCTGGACATGCCCTTAACCTATCATGGGTAGCGCTCGCTTTGCCCCCATCTTATCACATTGAGCATGTGTTGCAAAGGGAAGGAGATAACATGCATCTCAGAAAAGTTTCTCGTTTAAACGCTAGCTTTAAGATGCCAGATGTGGATTGTACAAATGACACAGGTTGCTGCCTGTGGGGGTCTCTCAAGCACAGCAAAATTTTATGCACCACATTCCTCAGGAAGGGAGCTCAAGATGCTGACAAAAGACTATGCTAAGAGATCAGAGACAAACAGCTGCTCAAGGTTCTCTTCCCAGCTTGGAAATTTATCAAATGAGTGTATGTATGTATGTGTGGGTGGGAGAGGGACTTCACGATCAAACTTGCTGTGCTGAAGCAATGCCAAAATGCAGAGGGTAGAAAACACCTAGAGTTCACCAAGGTTCAGCACTTTTAGGTCTTTATTGCTCTAATCACATCTACACACACACACACACACACACACACTTCCCAAAACAACTACCACATCAGCATCCATTCACACTGAATTTCAGATGAATGGAACATATGAATCACCCTAAAGAATTGCAAGGCGTTCACATACAGAGAGAGACACAGAATTCTTCTTACTGAAATATAGCTGCCGTGTAATCAGTCTTACAATAAAGATTGAGCAGGAAACAAATAATCTAAAATATTCAACTTTCGTTTTGTTTTGAAGTTATGGGGTGGTGAGGAGACGAAAAAGGGAGGGAGGGAGAGAGGGAGGGAGGGAGAGAGAGAGAGAGAGAGAGAATATAACAGTAGCTGCATTTTCTTTTTCACTGAAAGAAAAAACAGACCGGGGCATTCTGCTCAGTCAGGATCTGTGTGACATGGAACAGGGTTTCTCCTTCTGGCTACTTTAAAATGTGACAAATTCCATACTTTAAGCATCACGCTTCTTTTCCAAAAAACTTGACAAAACTCCTCACAGCTCTTGAAATGCAAGTTTGATGGTGCTATTATTATTATTGTTATTATTATTATTTTAAAGCAACATTTTATTCCAACAGACTTCCCGGGCAAATATTTTTCTCAAGGACAGAATGAAAAAAAAAAGAGGGAGGGTGGGCAAAATAAAGGTAAACAGGCCACTGGTGGATCATGAGTTAAATTCAGCACTTTACGAGTGCCATTTATCACTCCCCCCCATGCCTACCCCCCCCCCAAGAAAAAGTGTGCAAGAGCAGTATCTGCAGCAAAGATCATAACAACACCCTATGGGACTTGGTTCCCAAATTCCGCCACTCTTCAACCTACCCCAAACAAGCCCATGCATGGAGGGTACGAAGGGGCCACACCTGGGAAGACAAGGGCTTAGCTTTGTGCTGGAACAAATGCTTTGCATGCAGAACATCCCTAAATTCAATCCCTGCTCTTCAGTTCAAAGGATCAGTCGGTGAGAAAGGCTCCTGCGTAAATCTAAGAGAGTCATTGCTGAGCAGAGTAGTAGACAGTACTAGGCAAGATAGATAGGGAGAGCAATCCTATGCCCACCAGAGAGCACCTGGACAGCGTATGATAGTTCGGTTTCCTGGCTCCGAGGCTGTAGGCAGGAGACCATGCTCCCCGGCTCCTTTCCCTCCCTCTCATAGCCAGTGCAGGCAGAACCATGCTGACTACTTCTCTGCACTTGAAAACAGATCAAGAAGAAGAAGAAGAAGAAGATATTTCTTACCCACCTCTCCCTTTGGATGGGGGGGAGGGGGGAAAGGGGGCGTTCCCAGGGGTGGAGAGGGCCTATGGCTGACCCAGTCTCCTTCCCTCCCCCTCCAAGGCACTGCTGCTAGATAGGAAAAATCACCTGTCTAGCAGAAATGCAGGTGGCTGGTGCGTGGAGGCAATCTTTGCTCCCATTCCGCATAGGATTCCCGTCAGCCTCCGAGTTTGGAGGATCATGATAAGATTCCAGTGTCTTTTTTCCTTCTCTTGCAGGATTGCTCCTTTGAATTGCCAGGTTTGGCAGGAGAGCAAGTACTGCCAGGTGAAAGGTCTGTTATTGTTTTCTTGATTGGTGCTGCATTCACATGAACAAAAACAAATGTTGTTAGGTAATCCTGCAGGAATTTATTCAGAAGCAAGTGTTTGGCTTCTGTCTCTCTCACACACACCTTTCTCATGTGGAGAATCATGCCAAGGTATCCCAGACTTCTGCCTTCTAAATAGTAAGAAACTCTTCTCTTTTTGCTGGGCAAAGATGTCTCAAGAGAGGCCAGTGAACACTGAGTACTGTCAGTGTTCACACGAACCAACTGATCGTAAGTAGGGATATATATATTAATCTTTACATTTGATGACCGCAAGCCATGTGACTAGAACCATCATAACCCAACAACGGAATTGCTGCTTTGCTAGAGTTTTTTCTTTTCTTTTTTACAAATAAGCCCAGCTTTTCAGTGCTTGGATCAGTTGCCAGTACAGGCAATGAAGAACAAAAAAACAGTGACCTGAGGGCAGGTCCAGGTGTATCCTCCTGTCTAATTTAACATTTTCATTTCATTTATTGCATTTCTATGCCGCCCAATAGCCAAAGATCTCTGGGCAGTTTGCAAAGAACAAAAACCTTAAAAATACAGTATAAGCAGTTTAGCTACAAACATATACACAGAGCAGATACACATATACACATGTGCACACACAGATATATCCAACCAATATTCTATGACCTGATTAAAAACCTATAGTATGCTGCCAAATGCCTGGGAATGGAGGAAAGTCTTAACCTGGAACCAAAAAGATAACAACGTTGGTGCCAGGCGGGCCTCCCTGGGGAGTTCATTCCACAATTGAGGGGCCAATAAGCAGATGACAGAACCAACGTGTTATGGGGTGGTAAAGAGTCACATCAGTGAGCCTGTTGGCTGCTTTCCCAAAATAGATCACTAGTTGATCTCTTGCACTTAGCACTTATGATTTTGCGGTTCTGGGGAAAGAACGTATCAAGAAGCATAATTACTGCCAGGGTCACACTGGGTCTATAGATGGCTGTGCCTGTCCGTCTCGCCCTGAGCACCTAGAGTCAGGAATTGGTGCTAGGGACTTGGGTACAGGAGGCAGAAGGCCCTATTCTGTTGCAAGGGCTGAAGAGCAGGCTCCTAGAATTTATATGAGACTTGGCCAATCCAGAGGACTCCTACTGCTTGCTAATCACAAGGGTTGATGTAGCACGTTCCAGTTCCCTTCTGTGGCTGAAGAACAGAAACAGAACACACATCAGTGTGGGTAATTCTCTAGGGTCCCCTCTACAAGGATTCGCTTTTGCGCCTGGTTAGGCGATTATGTGCATAATTGCAGAAGCGCATTTACGCCTAATCCCTCTGCACGAGAGGCGGCGAAGCGCATTAACAGATGTCCAAAACGCGCTTTACAAGTAGTTAATGCGCATAAGCGCTTATTCACACAGTCAAAATGCGCTTTAACGGACAGAGCAAAATAAAACTCGCGATTTAACGCGCATTCGATAATGCGCATAATCGGGGAGATAACGCGCCTCTACGCCCGATTTGCGCTCCGTTCTTGTAGAGGTAATTTTTTTAATGCGCCTTGAAAGAGCTTTAAATGCCTCTTGTAGAGGCACCCTAGGCCAGATTCCAAGCGGTATTCTTAGCCAGTTAACTAGAGAACGGGAGGGGGGGCATGGTTCTGACTTTGACTCTGTCAAATGGAATTATAGAAAGCACAGATCGTTGTAAATACAAGGGAAAGAAAATATCATTAAATCACTTCATATCTTTTAGCATGCAAATATATGTAAATCTTAATAGCCTTCTCTGTTTCATGTTCCCCTCAAAATTAGTTTGAGAAATCATTTCAATCAGGGAAATAAAGGTGTTAAATATTTCACCGTCATTTTACTTTTTGCAAAAGAGTAACTTTTTCAAGTAAGGATTGTGTATTCTTTTTCTTTCTGCCCTCCAGGAACAGGAGGCAGTTAATATTCTAGCTCACAAGTTAACGGGAGTTTCTCGCAGTAACATTCCATGTGGCACTGTTCTCAACGTGGTTTTGCTATTGATGCTCCGGGAGTGCCAAAAACAGGGGGCTATTTGCCATGTAATGTAGCAAAAGGTCATAACAGAGAAAAAAATACTAAATTCCAAACTTTCCTTGTGTGGCGATTGCAAGTAGCAAACTAGAAAAGCAAGGCAAATCCAACAATTTAAAAAAGGCACAGAGTTACAATTTTGGAGAGCATTCTTTGAGAGGTCAACAAGTCTGCCACCCTACTCCAGGCCCCTCAAGAGATGGGGAGGAGCCATAGCTCAGTGGACAAGCATATGTGTTGCATGCAAAGGGTCCCAGGTTCAATCCCTGGCATCTCCATATAGGGCAGGGAAAAACTCCCATCTGAGGGCGTAGACTGAGCTAGAAAATTGCCATATTTTACTTCTACCCTTCCCTGCCTCTAATCATCACTGCAACTCTTTTTTCAATGCCAAGAAAGGTTCGACAATACGTGGCAATGAAAAGGAGGATACCTCTGTGCATGTACAGAGTGCTATTTTTCCTCACCACAAAGTAAATACAGAAATCCCATACATCTAAAGTTGGAGGACAGAGTTTCCTAAGAAGGCGATATGGTTTCCCGGGCAAGACCAAAGCACTCCAGCTTCCTCAGTACTTCTGCCTTTATAAATTCATCACTACCCATAACTATGGCTACAACCAAATTTATCACAAAATTCATCACTTTTTTTAAAAAAAAAATCCATAGCCCAAATTTTAATATAGGAATTGTTCTGAGGTACTCAAAAAAAAGAAGATTCTTGTTTATTTATTTATTTATTTGCAACACATATATATTGCTTCTCATTTTAAACAAACCCCAAAGTGGTTTACAAAAGAATGAAAACAAACAAAAACAACACATGAATCTGCTACAAAAATAGTTCATAACTGTGGGAAAGCCAAAGTAAACAGATGCGTTTTCAATAAACATCGAAATCATGCCAGTGTTGAGGCCTGATGTCCCTCAGAGAGATCATTCCACAGGATGGGTGCCACTGCAGAGAAGGCCTGTCTCTGTGCTGTGGCCAAGCAAAAACCCACAGGCTGCAGTATGGACATCAGAGCCTCCAAGGAAGATCATAGCGATCTGGGAAGTTGGTATAGGAGACGTTCCTTGAGGTAACTGGGTCATCAATTGTACAGGGCTGTATATACTAACGCCAACACCATAAACCTATTTCAATAGCAGAATTTAAGACAATTAATTTAAGTACTAGCTTACTAAATATTTTAAGACTGCAATCCTATACACACTTATCTTGGAGTAAGACCCACTGAACTCGGTGTGATTTACATCTGAGAAGACATGCAGAGGATTGCGCTGCTAGACGTATTTCTAAAACGAGACCCAGTTTGGTGTAGTGGCTAAAGTGTTGGACTGGGAGTCGGGAGATCCAGGTTCTAGTCCCCACTCAGCCATGAAAGCTCACTGGGTGACTTTGGGCCAGTCACAGACTCTCAGCCCAACCTAGCTCATAGGGTTGTTGTGAGAATAAAATGGAGAGGAGGAGGAGGATTATGTATGCCGCTTTGGGTTCCTTGGAGGAAAAAAGGTGGGATATAAATGCAATAATGAATAAACAAATATCGTCAAGTTAGCAATAACCATAATTAGGAATCCTGTAAAAAAAAGTTTAATATTGCTTCTTGATATTAAATAAGAGTTCAATTGGTAGTCTCGAATTAGAATTTTCAAGTTAGTAGTACAAGTGCATATTCTTTGCCATTGACGTGTTTCTGTGTTTGTCCATGATTCCCACTACCCAAAGACAAGAAAAAAGAGCCAAGTGTGAGGAGATCTGTTTCACCCAGTAGAAACTCAGTCTCCAAAGCCTCTTGTGGCCCTGATTATCCCAGGTCCTGTGTTGCAAGAAGCGGATCAAGCACAGACTGGATTTCTGACTGTTATTTATTTATCTCTCCGTCACACACGTATTATATATTGTTCTTTTTTCCTCTGGACTGGAACCTCAGAGCAAAATACACTTGAACACTGTATTCTTAACATAAACAAAATTAACAATGGTTTTTAAAAAACCACAAATAAAATATCCTCAGCTGCAATCTTCACTTCAAGCCAATTCATTAATGAGAAGAGGCATTCCAGTCAGTTTTTTTAAGCCCTCTTAAATATCTCAGCCTAATTGAACTGGTACTTCTTCACACAGACCACAGGTAAACTCTGGGAATTTGCTGCCACAAATTATGGTGAAAGCTACCAAATGAAATGGCTTTAAAACAGGAGAAGACAACTTCAGGGACCATAAGGCTATCAATGGCTACCAGAACTTCAGCAGAAGAGGACTATAGACACCTCGCTGGCCATTGTGGGAAAGACGGTGCTAGACTAGATATGTGGCTTTGTCTGACCCAGCAGAATGTGTCCAAGATTCTTATATTAAAATAACCTGTCTTCAACTTCATCAAAACAGGGAGGGCTGAACTCTGGCAGAATTCCCTGAAACAAAAAGTCCACAGTTTTGGTGCCACTGCTGAAAATGTCCTCCTCCATACTCTCACAGTCTATACAATTTGGAGGGGCACCATCACATGATCTCAAAACACAAGGGGAGAGGGATATGCAGCTACTCTACCATTAAAAAAACCTGGCAACCCTACTGAAATGTGCAACAGAAATTAACAACAAACTACATTTAGGAAAGGGGGGAGAATTAGTTTCGTCCAAAAGTTGTGGTATTTCACACCTGCCTGATACTGGGCAAAGGACAAGAAAGTATAATATGTGAATCTGACCAATCAAAGGCCCCAAAAGCATGACTGGTTTTGCTTGTAGATGATATCCCCAACAGCAGTATGAATGCCAGCTTTCTAACTGTGCACATTTTGTTCTGCTGTAGATTGAAATGGTACAATCTGACCCCCTTCAGGATGATATTAAGTGTGATTTAAATTGAGCCACTGTTCAGCCTGAAACTTTTTCAGTTCCAAGACAGCACCTTCAAATAAATGCACGAAGTATTTAGAAAGAAGAAAGGACTTCTGAGCATGGGTAGTGTGCCTTTCCTGGAACAGTGAGCAAGTACAACCAACTCCACCACACTGGGATTACGGGCAAGAACTCCGACAGCACAGGATGTAATTGTCTTGAGCTCCTGGCACAGCTCATTTAGAAATTAAGCACTGCTGTTGCATCTTTTCCTAGCAGCATTTCACATATAAATGGCACAGGTAAGATGGCAAATTCACCGCACATCAAGATGAAGTAAGGTGTGCCATTGCAGATTCTCTTATAAACATTTATGGTCATCGTACCCCACTACTATATATGGCAAGAATCCAGATTGCAAACTTATGTCGTATTTTTAAGGGACTATCCTTATTCCACAAAAAGCACAGCTCCAAAGTACTCTGATGGATCCATAAATCTTTAACCAGCCCTACAAACGCACGCAAAATACAGCCATCAGAACTTCAATCACTTGAAACAGTGTTTTCCTGTACCAATTAACTCTCCCTGGCTCCATCACAGAACAGAAATCCAACACAGTAATACTTGACAAGATGGACAGACAACTCCCTTCCCCACTCCATTAAAAAAATACCCCTAATAGCTTTGAAATACACACACACACACACACACACACACTTCAGCCCCACATAGACAAGCTATACTTGCCATGTATTTTTGGCAAGCTGACAGCTCATCTTTTGTCTCCTCCATGGGGAAAATGGGATTCCAGCTTTGTTTAATGAGTTAACATCCAATGCTAGTGAAATGCAGCAAGCAATCCAAGTCCAGTGGGAAATTCTCCTGCACATGCCCCATGGAAATCTATTCCTTCATTTCCACAGAGTTTACACAGGAGAACCTTTAACTGAATTGTGCCCTTTGTTGCTCAGGGCCACTTGTCAACAGATCTAAAAATGCATTTTAAAAAAAACACAAGCACTAAAAATATCTCTGGAATTCACTGGCCTTATGATTTATTAAACATGTTGCTTGCAGAAAAGACGCTTGTCATGAACAAATGCTCTCTAATGAGATGATTGTCAATTATTAGCATTCAATTACTAATAATTGGACTGGGAGGGTTCAATTTAACAAAGCCCTTCCCAAGTTGAGGTCCCTGTAAAACTTCAAAAGTACCACAACCAACTCAAATTTCCTTTATTTTCTTTAACCCAACAGCAAAGACAGAAAGAGAGAGAGAGAGAGATGTTTGGATGCAGGTAAATCCATAATCTTGAACGGGACAACATCTCTCTATCAGAACTCAACCCATATGCCGAAGTTTGAGATTCCTGCTACACAGTCAATTTCTCCACCCGGCTACACACAACCCACACCCCTGGCACTAGTTAAAACAGATAAATATGCCCTAGATATTTGAAACTAGCTCAGCTGGATAGCGAAATAAAAAAAGTCAGCAAGGAACACACTAGGCACACACTAGGCAGTTATTGGGAAGTTAAGAGCTTCGGCTATGGGGCGGTATACAAATGTAATAATAATAAATAAAGAGAAGCTGGGAAATCAGAAATTAAGGGAAACTGAGAAACCTGTTACTGGGATGCCAGAAGTTAAGAGAAAGTGGTTGCAACATGATAAAGAACATTTTAAAAACGTTTCTGGTGTTATTGTTTATTTAATGAATCCATATTTCAAGGGGAGGAGGCATTGAAGACATGGGCAAGGAATGGACTGTGCAGAGAGCTTTGGCTATGGGGCGGTATACAAATGTAATAATAAATAAATAAAATGAAGAGGAGAAACTAGGCAAAGGAAGTTCTATCACTTGGGTACCTGCAGGATTTTTTTTTTTAAAAAAAACACACCATAAACCAAATAGTTTCCAGGACTCAAATTCAACCTGTGAGAGAAAAGAGAAGCGCGGGGGGGGGGCACCTTACCTTGTGGACGGGGGGGTGGGGGGAGAAGGCTGATGCCCCCCTCTTCCGTCCCAGGGTTGCAAAGGGAGCGGGGGAGCCGGGCCAGCCCTTGGAAAGTGGCTCTTCACAGGGGACTCCACGCCATGGGAACTCGCCGCCGGGCTCCTGAGGGCTTGGAGAGGCACCTTGGCGAAGAAGGGGAGGCAGCCGAGAGAAGGAGGAGGCAGGAGCACCGGGCAGAGCCAGCCAGGCAGGGCGGCGACTGAGCGCGCGAAGGAGGGAGCCAGGAGCTTTTCACGAGCTGCTCCTTTTTTTCCCCCTTTCCTTTTTTTTGGACGGGCGACTTCAGCTCAGGCGGGCTGGGCTGGCGGGTTGAAATAATAATAATAATAATAATAATAATAATAATGAATAATAATAATAATCCCCCAAAAATCCTCTCTCGCTCGCTTTCTCCTCCTCCTTTTCTCTTGAGCGGCTTCCAGCTTCGGAATTGTTTTTCCTTTTCACACAGACGCGGGAGGGAGCGTGTTATTTTTAAGCAAAAAAGAAGTTATTCCCATCCTCCTCATAATGGCGTGTGCGCGCTTTTTAGGGCTGAGGGAAGACATTCTCCTCTTTCCACTTCCACGCCCCAGGGAAGGGAAGGGGGCAATGGGGGCAATTGACCTTGCCCCCACCCCGCCAAAGCAAGAGGCCCTCCGCCTCAGTTCCCCGTCTTCCCCATGGTGCCCTGCCAATGTTTTACACGACAAGTCCCATCAGCCGGCATGGACAACAGCCGGCATGGACAACAGCCAGGAATGCTGGGAGTTGTCGTTCCAAATATCTAAGGCGCCAAGTTGGGGAGGCTGCTGGGTGTGTCGTTGGGCCCTGACCTTGCCGGGTTGGTCACCAGGGCCCCCACACGTTGTAGGGAGGGCTTGTAAGGGAGCAGTGACAGGGCCTCCCAGCATCTCATCTGACCCAGGCCCCATAAACCAGTGTTCCCCAACCTGGTGGCCTCCAAATGCGTTGGGTTACAACTCCCAGTATTCATGACCATAGTCCATGCTGGCTGGGGCATGCTGGGAGTTGCAGTCCAACACATCTGGAGGGCACTAGGTTGGGGAATTCTTCCTTGTCCTGTAGATCAAGTGGTCTTCAACTGGTGGGTTGCGTCCCAAAACTGGGTCAAGAGATCAGTCCGGATGGGTCGCAGCAAAGCTGTTGGGTTGGACATGGAGAAAATTGTGAAAGTGTTGCAAGTTGGGAGTCTGAGGTGGGTCTTGGATCTAGACCAGTTGAAAACCACTGGTGTAGAGGTTAGGGTGTTGGACTGGGACTCTGGAGATCTGGGTTCTAGACCCCTGTCCCACTCGCCCATGAGGCCCACTGGGTGACTTTGGGCCACTCTGACTCTCAACCTAACCTACATCACAGGGTTGTTGTGAGGATAATATGAAGTCAAGGAGAACTATGTGAGCTGCCTTGGGTTCCTTGTGAGAGAAAAAAAGGCAGGATATAAATGCATAATATATATTTTTAAAAAATATAAATAAATAAACCCTCTTGGGTGGCCCTGACACATACCACTCTCTCAAAACTATATGTTATTTCAACACTGGCTGCTGCTTCTCCCAAAGGCCTCTTATGTGAGAAAAAATGAAGTTCCTTATTGGTAGCCAAGTGATAAAACAACCCCAAAACATTTCCAGCCCACACTCCCAACATGCACAAAAAAGTGAAGAGAAAAAATCCTGAAGGAGTTATTTCAAAATGGCCAACTTGCTCCTCTACTGCGTGTGACTAAAGCGTGCCAAACTCATTGGATGTGCCACTTGTGCCTCAGGCAGAGTGAGGCAGTTGCCTCCAAGCCAAAACAGACATTACTTTAGATCTGGATCTAGTAGCTATGTCCCCCCCCCCCCCACCCTAATTTTTACACTTGAGTTTTTTTAAAAACTACCTGCGATACTACAGGCCTTGCTCCTACTGTAGAGTAAAAATTAGTGGGGAGAGAGAGAGACAGCAGTAAGATATGGATTTAATTAATGTCTGGTTTGGCCCTCAAGGAGCAGATGATTTTGGCTGAACAAGCAGCAAAGTGTTTATTCTTAATGTATTATTGTCATTTTTTTTCTGCCAGCTGAACTAGCTAGAGTGACCATATGAAAAGGAGGCCAGGGCTCCTGCATCTTTAACAGTTGTATTGAAGGGGGAATTTCAGCAGGTGTCAATTGTATGCATGCAGCACCTGGTGAAATTCCCTCTTCATCACAACAGTTAAAGCTGCAGGAGCCCTGCTCTCTTTTGTATCTGGTCACACTAGTATAGCTCCAGCTGTTGTGAGTCAGTTACGACAGAGATAAGGAACAGCTGAGCCGGAGAGTGTTTGGGGCGTGACATTTCATAGAAGCTGGCAGAGACTGGCTGGGTTTCAGGCCAGCTGACGCTAACGGCTTGAACGAACGAACGAAATGTTTATTAAAGTCAATAGACCATAAAAATCATAAATACAGGTTGTTACTACATACAAACTTTACACAATACTCATAACAGACTTCATTAATCCCTGTCCCATAAAAGTCTGACCAGAGCTCAGCCAAAGGGCTGAAAGCAATGACTTGTCTTGGATGTCTGTTCTTTTGCTCTGTGCCTCTCAGCTCCATGCCTTTGATTCAAGCCTTGATTCTGATCCTTGGATTGTGACTTGACTATTCTCCTGCGTGTTCCTGAAAACGTGGACTTGCCCGAACGTATCCTGACCCTGTGGACCGGCTTCCTGACTACACTTCAATGTCTTGCGATTACAATACTGTTATCTGGACTTCAAACAACAACTTTGGCTTTTGACTGACAGACTGAATTACTGACCTCAGACCTGGACATTCCTAAGTGGCATCCTTGAAACATGACACCAGCAGTCTTAACTGTTGTGACGAAGAGGGAATTTCACCAAATGCTGCATGCATACAAATGACACCTGCTGAAATTCCCCTTTCAATGCAACTGTTAAAGATACAGGAGCCTTGTCCTCCTTTTCATACAGTCACCCTAGTTGAACTAGCAGTTGAATTTTACTTCAGTGTTGGCAATGGGATAGCATCCTCCAATGGGATAGCATCCTCCACCATAGGCTACATGTGGGGTCCGAGACAAGTTGTCTCTCATACATGCTCTGTTCTCCAACAAAGGAAAAGAGCCAGTGGGCTGCTACTATCATCCCTCAGCATCTGCCGCCTGAGGCAGCCTCACCCTGCCTCATTGTAGGGCTGGCCTTGTAGGGAGACGAAGGGGTGCTTGTGGGATTTTCTGCCTCAGGTGTCAAAATAACATGACCATTCCCTTGACTTTGGGAGTGGGGGGGAAGTGGAATTTTCTGTTCTACATATCAGGAAAAAAGTATTGGGCCAACCTTGATAGTAAGTTGGCCTGAAGTGAAAGTAGTTCACGCCTTACACTTTGGACTACACTACACTGTGGACTTCACTACATGTTCCAACCCCTTTCTGGCCTGTTTTGGAACTATCATGTCACCCAACAAAGGCTGCAGTTCTGTGAGGAGGGTCTGAGAGAGGAACTTTTTACCAAAGACATGTCAGCCCTTCACAGATTAATGCTCTTGAGTTCCTTTGGAGAAGCCATGAGAGTTTCAAACTGCTTTAAAACTGAACCTTGAGTATAATAGCTGTGACCTGAATTCAAGTTACACCCCTGCCACAACGGTATTCTCTCATTCTCAATTCATCAACCACAAAATACAAACAAGAAAGCACTTTGGAATGTATGAATTCGCATATAAGGTTGCCACATTTTAATTTGCCCTGTTTCTGTGCCTTTAACTGCAACTGGGCACACAGATGTTTAATTGGCAAAGTTTTTATTTGCTCTCCATACTAGGAAAAGCTTCACCTGCCAAATTTTCACATGTCACAATGCTATTATGGGAAGCAGAGCAGGTCCAGTAAAATGTCCCTAGTTTCTCCCCTTCTTTCTTTCACTTCCCCCACCCCCAATTTAGGGTGCCACCATTTTTAACTGACCCTGTGTATCTAACACTAGAGTGACATTCAAATAGGTAACTTTTTTTTTCACCACACAGTTCCATGTCAGAAGAAATTTCACCTGTTCAATTTAGATGTGGAAGCTGCTGTTAAAGGCAACCAGTGGACTCCAGTTCCCATCCACCCTAGTAAACATGGCCAATGGTCAGAGATGATGGAAGCTGTCATCTAACAATGTCTGAAGGGCTCTTCCACTCTTCTTCTCTTCTACTGTCAAGCTTATACTGTAAACTCCTTGGGAGCAGAGGCCTATCTTTTTAGCTAACATTTCCCTGTAAAAGTCCCATGTGCACTGTGTGTGGTTCAATTCGGACGACACGATAGTCAAGGGTGGGGTAATAATCAACTTTACAGTTGTTCAACTAGGGGGTACTCCCCACACAACATGGTAATAAATAATCAACTGTGGTGTGGATTAGGATCAGCGCTGAGTTGACTATGGCAGCATTTGGATGACACAATAGTCAAAACAACTGACGATTGTTTCCCCCCCACCAGTTGTTTATTGTGTCGTCCGAATTGAGCCAGTGTGTGTTGTTTTGGGACTGGAGATTGGGCAGGAAAGGGTTAATGATTTAAAGGAGTATTGCTGGATAATGCCTTGGTAGTCTTGACAAAGTTGCCAATTACCTCCTGGCTGTCTCCATAGAGATCTGTTGGAAGTGTTTAAGCGTTGTGCCTATGCTGAAACTGTATATTTGTAAATAAATATATATAATATTATATGCCAGTAAGCCTCCAACGACCTTCTTCCAAGGGAACAATGGGCCTAGTAAGTGCTGCACCACTAGAACTTCTCACAACCTAGAGAAGTGTGGTGCTCATAACGTGTGTGTGTGTGTGTGTGTGTGTGACATTTGGATAGCATTTATTTCCTGAAATCTTTCCAGAGGTGTACAACCTTCATAAGTGAGCCTGGCTTTTTGGATGCAGAGCTAGAACAGAAGTGGAATGTTCCGGATATGCCCATCATCACCTTGATCCTTTTTCTGCCGCTGGTAGCCTCAGCTCATTTATCTTCAGCTGGAGGGGGCTAGCCCTCTGTTTTAGTTGGCCGCCATATTCAACATTTTATTTTTGTGTGTAAATTCACTGAGATGTCTCTCTGACAGGTGTTCCCAGCATGGCTCATCCATTCATCCATCCTCTTCAGCCCCAGTTACTTTTGGACAGGTTGGGCCTCACTCCTTCTGCAGGATCAACAAAAGACGCATAGCTATAACTGAGCTCCAGGAAACGATATATGAATGAATTAAAGGTGCTAGTGATAGTCTCAGAGGTTCAGCTGTCAGAACGCTGTGAAATCATCTAACACTCTGTATACTCCGTACTTCAGTCATGTCTCCCTTTCCACCTCCAAAGGCAGCTGTTGATCTAACCCATATGTTGCTCACATATAATTATTTAAAGAAAGAGAGGGTAGAAAAATGAAAGTACAGCTATACACAATGCATAAACACTGAGCTCAAATCTCTCTCTTTTTAAAAAACCAATTTCTGCCTGGCTAAATAGCAATGTAAGTGAAGTTACCTGAGTAAATAAGAAGTTGGTATAGTATAGCAATTAGGACACTGGGCTATAAAGTCATATGACATGCTAACTCATCATGGGTCACATCTGGAAGCCACCCGCGAGGGTTTTCCCCACCCACAATGCTCTGCAGAGTGGGTTACGGATCCTAGGGTGGCTTACCATGTAATGTAGCAGGCTTACAATGGATAAATCCGCATGATCATAGAGAGGGCTGCCTAGAGTGGCCAGAAGTGCCAATAGCGTTCTAGCCCACGCTGCTGATCTCTGTGGTCAAAATTGCCAAGTGACAGCTGGAGCGGCTGGCACAAATCCATCCTTGCCGCAGTGGCCGCTAGGGTGAATGGACACAGCAGTGGGAGGATGACAGCAGGAAAGTGGGTAGCAGAGGGGAAAGGGAACCTCGCTGCCCAGCGTAGTTCTATGATCGGGGGGGGGGGGGGGCTGTGTCATGGTTTTCTTAGTCCTTCCCTCACCATGGTTCTGCTACGCCCCCCCCCCCCATGTTTGTCTAAGCAAACCCACTGATTCAAATCTCCCCCATTACAAACTCACTAGCTTCGCTGTAGGCATCACTTTTTCTTAGCCTCCCAACCCCATTTCTAATATGGGGATAAATTATATGGCTGTTGTAACAAGATTATATATATATATATATATATATATATATGCTTTTAACATTATATATATATATATATATATATATATATATATAAAACATAAAATATAATGTATTAAATTATATAATTAATGTCTTATATAAAGCAGATTGTTAAAATTGTATTATTATTTTTTAAGTCTCCTTCTACCACCTCTATTTTATCCTTACAACAACCCTGTGTGGAAGGTTAGACTGAGATATCATATCTGATCCAGGATCACCCACTGAACATCATGGCTGAACCATGAAGATAGAATCCAAAGGAAAATGCAAAGGACCTCAAAGGTACACAAATATGCAAAACATCTCCCCCCCCCCCAGCCTGTGCCATCTCATAAACCAACTAAGCTAACAAGATAATTAGTTCTGTAGTATTTTCAGTTCCCTCCTCTTTTATTTATTTAATTATTTGAGAATTAAACTATAATGGCATTGGGATTAGTTAGACTTCAATGAGAGTGAAGAGCTGGCCCGGTCTGACCTGGTATAAGGAAGTTCCTTACTCATTCATGCATTCTTGTCACCATTTGTACATTACCTGGCCTCATATTAGTAACACATACATATGAACTGATAAAGCAATTGGGAGATCTTGATGTGATTGTATGCACCCACAGTTGCATCAGGATTCTTGTAGGGCAGCATTTCACCCAATCATGTTCACACTTATGTGCATTGAGAAAACATCACAGGTCCCCCCCCCATGACCAAACTTTGTTTGACTGAACATGTGGTTCTATGAAGAGCCTTTTTGTGTGGCATGTGACCAATGTGTGGAAAAATGCAAGTGCATGATCAGTAAAAGACTCAAAATAGGGAGCGTTTGGAACTGTTTTTATCAATGCCCATTGGTGACGGGGAAGAGGGGTGGACAAATTATATGAAGGAACTCAAAGCTGGGCCAAGTGTGCATAATCCAGTCCTGGAATCCTACTAACTAAATCGGAATTTAGGGGAATGGAACATAAGGCAGAGTAGGAATCAAAGAAAAGACCAATGTCCTGCTGCAACTAAGCCTGAGCATGGGCAAAAGAAGCATATTCTTTAACTGTTTTATAGCTTCCATTTCCTCTGTTGGTTCCCCTTTGGTCGTTATCACACGGGTGTTTTCAAGCACACCCGCCGCGACTTTGATCCAGTTCTTCAGTGCGGGACTCGCATGATGTCACCCCCCTCATGCTGTTCCCGTGCCCTGAGTGCTCCATTTTTCGTTCCTCTTTCGAACTATCGCTGAACGGGCAAAGTCCAAAATGTATCGCAGGTACCGCAGCAACACCAAGCACGTGTAAATCAAAATGCTAGACTCCCGAAGGAAACAGAGGGGGAATCGCAGAAGTAAACCGGGGCAAAAAAATGTAGGTGTGATAAAGCCCTTTGACATAACCTAGGCTGCCTCTACACGAGAGGTTTAAAGCTCCTTCAAATCTCATTAAAATTTTTACCTCTACATGAGCGGAGCGCAAATCGGGAGTTGAGGCGCATTATCTATCCGATTATGCGCATTATCAAATGTGCGTTAAATAGCGAGTTTTATTTTGCTGTGGCCGTTAAAGCGCATTTTGACTATGTGAACAAGCGATTCTCCACATTAACTACTTCTAAAGCGCATTTCAAACAACCGGTAAGGCCACCAGTTGTGCGCTCAATTACCTCCTGCGTACAGTCTTTTGCCATAAAGTGCTTCCGAGAAGATGCGCATAATCGGAGAACCAGGCGTCAAACCGAATTCTTGTAGAGGGGGTCCTAGATGGGAAGCTCTTCAGGGCAGGGACCTGCCTTATTGTTCTCAGTACAGCACCATGCATACTGATTGTGTTACAGAAGAAGAAGAGGAAAGGAATGTTTTGTTGCGTTTACTAATTTTATTTAGTAAAAGCACAATTGATTGTGTTTACTATTATTGATTTAATAAGCCACCCTGGCAGGATCCTCTGAGACTGTGGAACCATCAGAGCCCAGGAGGCCATGCGGGCAGAGTCCCAAAAATAAGCCTCAAATACATCCAGGTCTGTCCTTTTCAGGGGCCCTCCTAGTCACAAGCCATGAAGACTTACTACGTTACAGTCTGCCAGGATAGGAAACCACAGAGCAGATGCAATATGAGCAGAGGGGCCTGGCAACAAAGGCCTCCTTAATATGAGAAAGTGAATCCATAACAGGAAAAAGGCACACGGATAAATGTTGGCATGTATGTGAGAGAATAGGCTAATGGTCTGGGGCAGATAAATTGTACGCCAAAAATATCTATGTATATCTATGGCAAGGTACGGTTAGAACCCAGAGTTTACTCTCAGGTTCCAACTCTGGTTTGTTGGGGGAGAGACAAACCGGAGTTCCAGGTTCGGATGTAACACTAACCAAGCCAAGGTGGCAGTATCCTTCATTTGTTTAGCTACTCCCGCTGGCAGGAGGAGCCAAGTGGGAGCAATTGCACCATGTGAGTTAGCACACTGGCTCATTCACAGAAACCCAGGGTTCAAAAAAATCCTGGGTTATCGTTGCATGTGAACTGGGTCATTTGGTGAGCTGTACCATTTCATACTGAGGGGGTTCAACAGCTTTAGTGTCATGGCACTCTCATAGTCCCTCCATTCCGCTTTTGTTGCTACGCACTCGCATCGCGTCATCCTTGTTTCCCTTTTTAATTCAGTCCTAGCACAATTTTTTTTACCGGAGAAATTCCATTTCCATGTTGGAATTGTTTTGGAAACTGAAGTGTGAACACTGTCGTCCCAATTCGAGTATATCCGCTTCTGTGGCTTGTGGGTGGTTCGTGAGTGCGCCTTCCAGGCAATTATAGTAACAAAAGAAGAGGGCATATCATTTCTCCGCCGGGGGAGTTGCTGAACGTATTTCCTCCTTTTCATTTCATCTGGGGACACCTTAGGAGTTGGAAGGGAGATCTCTGTGCTCCAACTCGCTTTCTTTAGCTTCTTCACTTGATTTATCCCCTCCAAGTGCCTTATCTCTTTCTATTGCTTCTCTTCTGTTTCTATTTTGTGTATTTCTTATTCCTCCAATATTATCCTACAGTATCATATATATATATATATATCTCCATCCTATATACATTCATTATCCTACCCTATCTAATAATGGCAGAAAATGCAGCTGACTCCCGTACTGGGACTGGTGGTGGTATTTCCTGGAGGCACCAGGGGACACTTAATTTGTTGGATATTTGGGGAGAAAGCAAGATACAAGATCAACTTAGGAGCAGCCACCATAATATTGATTCCTTCTACTATATTGCTGAGCAGACTGCGTGTCTCCAGTGGTTCTCCTCCTTGCACCCCTTCCACTAATCAGTGTTCTGATCTTTTAACATTAAATATACAGGACATCCATGATGAAGGAGAGAGAGTAAGTGATGCACTACTGCCTTTCTTTCCCATGTCTTAAAACTGCATGTACTTGGTGTTACAGTTGGCGGGAAAAGGGGGTGGTGTTCAAATATTACTTTTTAAAAATTAACTATTGGAAGAGCGCAATACCGTACTAATGATATTCTTTTTGTATGCAATACTGGAAGAGCGCTATTGCACTCTTCCGGGAAACAGTTTTAGCATTATTTGGACTGGGTTAGGGTTTGCTGAAATGGGCTATTGGAGAACAGCCGGCCCCATGCTCCACCATGATGTGCTGCTCTTCTGTATGGGTAGTTTCTTGGCATAATGGAGGCTGGCGTCCAGAAAACAGGAATGGGCAGGTACAGCAGCCCACTAGCCCCACCATCAAATCCAGTTATGTGAAATGAGGGGGTATTGCATTCCTTCTTCAGGCAAGCACATGTGGATAAACTGTAATGTTGTGGAAAAAACAACAACAGAGCCTTCCTCCAGAGCCTGGATGCTTGAATGGAGAACCATGCAGTTACAATACAGTTCCTCTACTGTGGTCTACTCTGAAGGGCTGTTTTCTTTCCCAGTAATTTAATTAGGTCCTGTGTTAATAGGATAGCAAGACAAGTGTTTATTCTTTTAAAGCTGTTTTTGTTTTGTTGAGATTTACTTTCAAGACAGCTTTTAAACAGTTTGCTATTCTGTTCCATTCCAAAATAAAGTTTTATTAAAACTTATACTACTGTGACATTGATTCTGCTTCCTCCACCCACACAGAACAATTGCAGCTGGTGCATGAAAACATGCAAGGGATGTTAACAGGGGATGATGGGTATGGGATGGCTTCCTGGGGGGGTTGGTAATGGAGAATGATTTCATGTGTGGAATCTAGCTTAGCACTGCATGAGGGCAGCCGGTTCTAAAACATGGAGGGCAGGTATAGCCATCAAAGATCCTCCAGAAATGTATGCAACCAGGAAGACATTATCCTATGCTTGATAACAATCCAATTCAGGGAGAAGTGCCTGGTGTGTGGGGTGAGGTACAGGCTCATTATTTCCAAAACCATGTTTCCCTTGTTTTAAAACAAGGAGGCACTCTGTGCTTTCAAGGACACATGCTTACATTACTCTCGCAGCACACACTGACTTCAATATCCTTTCTGGTACATGATTTCCTTACTTAGGATCAATGAAACAGTGATGGTGAGTTATTACATTACATGGATGGAAATGCGAAATTGAATTAAAAACATCCATGATAAATCAACAGGTTCTTATAGCTTCTAATCACTTTACCAAGCATTTTAATCCATGCAGCATGGGTGATTGCCGCCCCCACCCCAACACCAGGGCCATGCAGAGGGGGGGGGCAGTGGGGCCAGTTGGCCCGGGGCCCACGATTTTGAGGGGGCATTCCGACGAGGAGGTCCCCCCCAGCTTACGCTACTGCTTCCATAGCATAAGCAGCCCATCGAGAAGCGGGAATCCCACCTTGTGGAAACAGCGCAGAAGCCGTCCGTCAGACTACAAGCTCCAGAGGGCCATGCTGTATGCAGGGTGGGGATATATGTGCCTAAGTTGCGATGGTTGTCCTTATTCCGTCTCTTTCCTCAATCTTCTCCATGGCATATAATCTCTGGAGCGGAGGGTGAGGTAATGATGATGATAGTTATTAATGATAATAATGATGATGATACCGTGAGGGTGATGATGATGATGATGATAATGTTTGATAATGATGAAGGACTGTTCTATTGTTGTTGCTTCTATTTGTACAGAAACTAAAAAATAAATGTTAATTTCTGATTCAACACTGAGGTGTTGTAGAACAGGTTTAATATGAAGGTGTTATGTAGAACGGACATGTTGGTGGGCATTAAAAAACATTAAAAATACATAATGAGCAGTTTGAAATGGGGGGGCACACTCTTCCCATCTGGCCTGGGCATATGACCAGCTCTGCATGGCCCTGCCCAACACTGGGTGTGTGGAGTAGAATCTGGGAATTTCTGAAAGCAATCAGTACTGCTTCTCTCCTTCCCCTACATATTCCCATATTCCCATTCTTGCATGTTGAAAGGCTACCTCTTCAGTGTGAATTTCAGCTTCATTGTGTTCGTGGGGGGAAAGAAGGGTTGCATTAAAACAACAATTCCCATTGCTCCCTTCCCCCCCCCCCCACAACTGAACCGGAATCCCAATGCAAACTCCACCCTCAGAATCCATTGCTAGAAACGGGTCAAAGGTAAGCCATCACCACACCCCCAGCTCAGCAGTTAAAGGAACTGTTTCCTTCCATGACATCCCAGCCATCAAAACACAAAGCAACAATTGGGAACAATCATGGATGGGACATTGAACTTTGTTTCTCTTGAAAATAAGTGTCCCAGTGCTGCCATCCCCCGTAGATCTTTAATGGAGTACAAATGCAAATTGCAACATCAGTACAGTACAGTACAGTAGAGGAACTGTTTTTTTGCAATGGCAACCCAGACATCAGAGCACAGTGCAGCAAATGGGAGCTCTCATGGAGGGGGCCTAATACTTAGTAGCCAAGACGACCACATCTGAATCATCAAGATCTTGCTCTCACCTATTCCAAGCACCAACTCAGCTCAAGTCATCAATCTTTAGCACATGATTAGCTGTATCTCACAGACAACTAAAAGCCTAGCCTGAAGTTAGCAAGCTGACTTCTGCCTGGAGAACTAATTGTACCGTGTAGTTTGCAGTTTACTGCTCAAGTCTGAGGTGATGGAGGCTTACAGATTTTACGCTTTGATTAGGATGCACATGCTCTTGATCTCAGCAGTTCCCCAGCACCTTACAAACCTGCTGATGGTTTATCAGAACAATGATTATGGGGAGCGTTGAGCATCACTGCGAAAGGGAGCAAGGCCAAGTACCAGTACCACGGTGGATATCTCCGTGTTCTTTCAATTGAGCAAAACACAATTGAGCACCCACGGGACAGCTTTTTCATGGCCTCTCATGGAATATTGGCATAGTGGAAGAGCGCAATTGCGCTCTTCCAGCCCGAGTTTTTTTAAAATGCTTTTGCTGTCCTACTTGCTGAAGAATTTGCTCCAACTGTGCCACCTTGCTTTTCTCCAACGTAACTGCAGGGGATTGCCACAATTGTATATGTGCTGGCTGTGTTGCCGAAAACCCCTGTCCTTACACCAGCACAGATAGGACTGAGGTAGGAAGACATAGAGGTTGTTGTGATATTTGAATTTGCAGGAAGATTATAGGGTGCTGTTCCATTTATAAAGGGGGCTTCATAACCCTATCTGTAGTCCATAAAAGTCATGGTACCTTGAATTGTGATTGACAACTGGTAAGCATTTTGCCTGGGGGATGCTTAATGGGCAGGTGAGGAGGATGAGAAGCTCCTTACCGGGGAGAGTCAGTGGTTCGGCAGGAGCTCCTCCCTGCCCACCCACATGTAGTCAAAAATGAGGGGAGAAGTACCCCACCCCCTTACACGAAAGGAAAGAAACTAGTGTCATTCAAATGGGATGGGATTAGGGGCACACAGCAGCCAATAAACGGAGGGGGGAAGAGAAGGGAGGTGGCTGGGCTGGAAAGAATGCAAGAGTGAGAAGTGCATTGATCCGGAATAAGTGCGAAATACAGTGGCGGAAAAAGGAAGAGTGTGAAGATGCAAACGATGTGATGATGGGAAGTTGTGAATGACCAGTGCTAGAGCTGGGAAAGAAACGAAGGTGAAAAATAGGAACTTAAAGTGGGAGAAAAATTGAGGTGTGATGGAGGCCTGAATGTCAACTCGGGAGTGTGGGGGGTGGGGAGGGGGGTGTTATTTCATGTATGAATGTTTCTCACAAAACATACCCCCTACACATACCAAAGTAGCATCTCGAGGAAAAGGCTAAGCTGTTAGGAGCAGCAGAGTTAGCTGTTGGGTACTTCGACACCATTCTAAAGGACATTCAGCCACCATGCATCAACATAACATAATGCTGAATGCATCATGCCATATAGTCCAAAAGCTCATACTGAGATAAATTACATCCTGAGAAACTGAAAGTTCCCATGCACCCCCTTTCAAAGCCCAATATTGACCAAATAAGGAACATTTATGAGACTGATGCCAGTTTGTGGAGATTATCTTATTATATCATAAAGTATATTCATTCTATGTAACACTGGCCTAAATCAGACTATGTGGCCAGTACAACAGCCGTTTAATTATGGCAGGTTACAACAGTTTCTGTTCTGTTCACTACAGAGAGAATTATGTGGTGCGTAGTTGATATTCATATAACAGCTACAGCAATTTTTTGGACCCCTGTTCATTGGACTTACCAAAAAGTTAAAGGAGATTAGTGCTTCTGGAGGGAGCTAACTTTAATTTAGGCAGGAACACTGTAATGATATACTCCTATAAGGTCCTGGAATGTGAGGTAAGTAAAAGGATGGTCATAGAAGGCTGGAGGAGAGGAGGAAACGTTGGGATAAATGACATCCTTCCTTTCATTTTCATATAAAGTTTTCCTTTGCATTGATAGGGCAAATTTAATAATCTCAGAAGTCCGGAGATTTGCAATGCAATGTACCTCTACTCAGAAGTAAGCCATATTGAAGTCAATGCAGCGTACTTCCAGGTAAATGTGTATAGGATTTCAGCCTTATATGTTCTAAGTTTTGAAATATATGAATTAATGCAGAAGCTGTAATATTTACAGCCTATGCATTAATTCACATATTATTTACAGTGTAAATAATCATAGAAATAAGGTGAAAGCAGAATAATCTTTGCATTGATGGAATAAATGCATTTTTGAAAAAGAACAGAGTCCTACCTCAAGTACTTCTGATCCAATATTTAAATGTTACTTTACATTAAAAAGATAGATTGCAATTAATATAGAATGAAATTAATAGCTAACCGAGACTTGACCTTTGTCATCTTCATAGCATGGATCTGAAATCTCTTTAACTTCATACATTATAGCTTCAAAAGACAGGAGCACTTAATTGTGGGCGTCCCTATTCATGGGGAAGCACCAAGAGAATGAATTAGGAAGTGTAGAATAATTCAACACTCAAGGATAATCAGCAGGTGTAGCATCCTACTTACAGAGCCGTCCTGCTTTGACCCCAAAGCTAGGAAAGAAACAGCAGGGGGCATTATATGATAGTCCGTATGTATCCCTTGGCAGCAACCACTTGGAATAAACAGATAGCAATAAAGGTGGTGGAGGGAGAACACAGCTGAGGTAATGTTGGAGATGGGATACCGGTGGACTAGGCAGGCAGGCATCTAAGAAGCTGTATTTTTAGCAACTCTGTCAAACATAACAACAGTCTTGCTGGATCAGATCCAATGTTTCAATCCAGCATCCCGTTTCTCCTCCGTATTCATGGAGGAGAAGGTTATCGATATTTACAATGGCTATATATTAGCTCCAGGATCAGAAGCAGCAAATGGTGGCTTGTTTAACTCACAAACTGTGGCGACACAAGTACTCACGAGCCACTTTCTGTTTCCATTAACAACCCTCAAATTCGAGGGTGGTTTCAGTGATGTCCAAACAGGGGCACATGGGATTGTTTGTGGGTCAAACGACCCCAAGTTAACTCATGTTACTTCTTATTCTTTTCATTTGTGCTAAAATGCTTTTGCACCAACATTAAACATGGTTATAATACTCACAAAAAGGCACTTAAATGAAAAAGCATTTTAGTGCAAACTAAAACGCCAATTTTAATAATTAAGGTATTCAGCAAGTGCCATTATAGCAGAGCATGTATTTTTTAATCCGTTTTTTAAAAATTGCACTAAATCACACTTCATATATAATGTATGGAGATAGATAGATAGATAATTATATATATATATATATATATATATATATATATATGCTTAAATTAAAAGGCATTGTAGCACACACATTTCTAAAATTGGTTGTTTAGGCCCATTGTCACCTGCTCATCCACTGAGCTACAGCACTTCATTCAGCAGTCAATCTCCGCAAATCACACGCATCACAACACAAAGGAAGTTTCAGTCATTTGTAATCACATTTCAACACCACTGTCCAAGACTTAATCTTGCTAATTATAACAGTCAACACTAATGTCTTGGAACCCTCAAAGTAGGCAAGTATTATTATGCTCCTCACTTTACAGGCAAGATTTGTAGTTTGCCTAAGGCCAGCAGTGCATTCAACAGCTGAAGTGAGGGGAGATTAAAACCAGGAATTGCTGGCTTACTGCACACGTTTTTGGCCACTGCATTATAGTTTCCTGACTTCACGGTGCCAGGTTGTCGCCGCCTCTCTCACAAACCCTGCGCTTTCCCCCTCCCGGGGCATCGTTGTGTAATCCCGACACTGAGGAGGGAGTGTGAGGTTTCTGGATGGCTATCTGGATACCAGATCTCTCTTCCTGGTGGAAGGTGACCAATCGCTGGTCACCTTCCACCTCGCATAGCCCCCAAGTTGACCCCGGATTGGCCCCAGAGCAACATCAGACAGTGGAAGCGCTGTATTGATGTCACTCCGTTTGAAAAAGTCGGGATGGCTGTGAAGCTGCGCCTGTGTCATCTAACTGACACGGTGCAGATCCACAGCCACCAGGGGGCTTTCCAGGTGTATAGACAGCCCCTTCTGTGTGCTTTGCTCCTTTGCAAAACTCAGCCTGATCCTGTGCATGTTTACTCAGAAGTGAAGTGAATTAAACTAAACTTTCTCTCATGTGAAAATGCACAGGATACTGTCTTCACGTAGAAAGAGCAGGATCATTATAATAGTGGAAGGGAGATCAGTCCTGAAGTTGGGCGTCTCCATTCAAAGTGGGAGGGCTGGCAAGTCCTGGTTCCTGGAACGGCCTTTCTGGCTTTAGTATCTCACTTGGACTGTGAAGTTTGCCAAACCAAATTACTCACTTGCCTTGCCCCATCTGGGTCCCTGGCTTCAACCTCTGGCCTGCCGTAACTTCACATTTGCCTCGATTCCACCAGTTGGCACTGACTGAACCGCTTTTGACCTTGGCATGTCTGGGTGGGCTTCATCCTGTGAGCAAGCGACGCACCCAGCTCAGCATGTAGCACCACTCCCTTTTCAATTTTGAGCTGTTGACAGGCATGCATGGAGGAATTGAGGCAAGCCCAGTCCCCTGTTCTATTTCCCACTCTAGAGCAACGCTAAGAGCATGAAGCAGGCATCCCACTCCATCGCATGCCAAGCGCAGCCAGTGCTGGGAAGATTAATGGGAAGAGCACTTAAAAGAAGAAGCTGGATTAACGTGGATTTAAGAGCTCAGCCACTGTCCCGCTCAGAGAGAGGCACTTGCTACAGAGCCAATGGCATTGTCTCCTTTTTCCAAGAAGTGTTACGAGGGGGCTTGTTTGACAAGACAGTGACTAAGGGCTTTTTGTTTGTTTCTGGCAGGGAGTTGTACTGAAAACAACTTCTCATTTCCCTACTTCAAATAAGCTATACATGGATTTTCTAAGGCTCCTCCAATCCTATACATATACACTTACTTGGAGTAAGTCCCATGGGGCTTTCTTCTGATTAGACACACACACACACACACAAACACACACACACATATGATTGCGCTGTTAACTATCTTAAATGATTTCCTTCAACATCATCACCCGATGCGAGCGGAAAAGCTGCTGGCTGACATCAAGGAGGCAAGACGACACGGAGGAGGCTGCAGGTAAGCAGGGCCATTTGGGGGGGAGGGAGGGAGGGAGCTGGGAGAGCGGGAGGGCTCTGTATGGACCCGGAGTGGATCCGGATCGCTGATCTGATCTGGCCCGATCTGGGCCTGATCCAATCCGGTTCGGTTCGGCCCGATCTGTTCCCGATTCGGGATTTGGTTCCTGATCCGGTCACAGCCCTAGTTTTAACAGCAAAAAAGGCAGGCGGGGACAATTGCGGAACCCTTCCTGTGTCTGCTACTTACGATCCTTCTGCTCCTCTCCCGAGAGCCTTTTACCCATGGATCACACTTCTGACAGCAGAGTTTTGTTGAGGAGAAAAGTAATTTGGGGACAGAATCTGCAAATAAACCATGGTTGGGATTAGGACTCCTGCACACACTTTATTGTTATCATTATCAGGATCCATAAACACACCCACAATTGCCAATCTAATTCATGCAGCACAGAAAAGAACTCCTGCTTTTCTCCCCATTTCAACTTTGTAAGGTGACATCCTCATCTATGGATGCCACCTTTCCTCACTGGTCCAGTTCCAGTGCTTTAAAGAGAAGCCATAGAGAATTCAAACCAAGGCCCTGTCTTCATGGCGCTGAGTTGGCACTGCTTCCCCACAAAACCATAGGCATGCACACCACATTACATTAGGGTGTGTGCCCAGGACTTTTTTTTAAAAGGCAAACATTTATTGAATGCTCAATCATAAAGGACATATTTTTTATTCATTCATGTAGACAATGATGCCCCACTCTGCATTCAGCGTGCCTGACCATGGGAGGGCCGTTGCAGGTGAGGGGAGGGGAATGAGGAGATGCTCCTCAAGCCCCAGCCTTGATGGGGCTTTGTAGTGACACTGGCTGGAGAAGGGGATTACGAGGTGATATTAGCCATCGGGGGCCCTTCTCTTGGCCTCTTTGAAGTGCAGCTCCTGGCAGAAAGACTCCTGGAAGAGTGATTCCTTTTTGCTCCTGCTGCTGGGAGGGCATCCAGAGGACCAGTCCTGCTGCATCTGGACCCCCCCTCTGGATCTCTACTCAATGGCTCCTTCAATTTGGAGCTTATTGCTTGAGACATTAGGGTGTTCCTGGGCACACCTGGCACACCCCTTGTGCACACCTATGCACAAAACCCTGCGGTTTTACTCACCTGAAGTGGCCTCGGGTAATCACAACATCAAGGAGGAAGTGTGGAGTTTCTGGCCATCATCCAGATATCAGAGCCCCCCCCCTCTTCCTGGTGGAAGGTGACCAATCACCGGTCGCCTTCCACTAGACCCTCCCCCGCCCCCCCGATTGGCCCTGGAGCGACGTCAGACAGTGGAAGAACCTTACTGACCTTGCTCCCAATGAAAAAGTCAGGGTAAGTCCCCGACTTTTTCATGTGCAGCTTCACTGGAAAGCCCCACGGTGTGCTGAAGCTGCATCATATAACTGACGTAGTGCAGATTCACAGCCACCACGGGGCTTTCCCAGCATATAGACAGCCCCAAGGATAGGGAAAAGGGACAAAGATACAGAACAAATCATGCAATATATCTAAATGGATCAAAATCAAAGAACAGAATTCTGAAAATGTCAGATGCAAATATGAATGGACCCTAAGGAGGAGTTACTACCAATGCAAATTAGGGGAAATATATTTTATTTATTTATTATTACATTTATATTCCACCTGTTTTCCTCCAAGGAACCCAAGGCGGAGTACATAATCCTCCTCCTCACCATTTTATCCTCACAATAACAACCCTGTGACTGGCCCAAAGTCACCCAGTGGGTTTCCATGTCCAAGTGGGGACTAGAACCCGGATCTCCCAACTCCCAGTCCAACACTTTAGCCACTACACCACACTGGTTCACTACACCATACTGATATTGTTGGGGGGGGGGGTCTTTTTGTAACCAATAAATGAAACCCATTTGGCAACAAATGGAGTTTCCACAGTTTGTTGTTTTATTATTTCTCTGGCTTGTCGGGGGAGAGAAAAGCCAGATGTCCTGGTTTCACGTCACGACAAACAAGCCAGGGTTGCAGTGTTCCTGGGTTGCTTGGGCACTCCTGCTTTCAGTGGGAGCAACCAGGCAGTGTGTGTGCATGCAGCCACGTTCAGAACAACCCAGGTTTAAAAACCCAGGTTTGTTGTGACATGTGAACTGAGCCATACGCTGCTCCTGAAATAATAGATGATATAGCCCTTGTGTACAACTCCATTAGGGTGACCAGATAAAATTCCCTCTTCATCACAACAGTTAAAGTTGCAGGGGCCCTGCCTTCTTTTGTATATGGTCACTCTAGTATAGTGCTTACAACTTTAACTGTTGTGATGAAGAGGGAATATCACCAGGAACTAATTACATACAAATGACATTGGCTGAAATTCCCTTTTCTCTACAACTGTTAAAGTTACATGAGCCCTGTCCTCCTTTTCATATGGTCAGCCTAGTCTTGGTGATAATTTTTGCTGTATGATTTGCACTATTTTTTTTTTAAGACTTGCTTGCAGGCTTCTCTGAAGCAATCAAATTGTGTATAAGACCTCCATCACACCTAATTCCCCCCCCCTCGGTTCGCCTCCTCATTTTTTACCTCTGAGGCAGAAGCGCGTCAAGCTTATGATCCCTTTCACCTGAATAGCTGCTTTTTTGCTCCTTCGCTCGTTAGCTCTTCCACTCCACTCCACCCCTCCCCTTCTCTGTCTACCTCCAGTCAGGTCCTGTCAGATGAGTACTTCAACCAGACCGTCTTTCTCTCTGGCAAAAATGGAACGACCCTTTAGTCTGGCTCTTTGGGGGCATCGAGGGAGTACATTCCTGTCTCTGCAGAGATTCAGGCATTGTATGATTTTAAAAAATGCTTTCGAGCCAGGGATGCAAGGTTTGGGGTTTATATTGAGGCTTGGAGCCGGCTGCTGGGAGAGATCGCTTTTCCCTGATGCAATCCGTTCAAGTCCTCAGTTCCTTTAAAACTACACAGAGACTTAGGGAAAATAACCCAGTCTTTTAGCATTCTAGGAAAGGCTGGGGAAGATGGGGTGTCAGCAGGACAGGCACGGTGTCATGTGAGTACCATGCTGCAAATCCACACACCAGGCATGGCGAGAGTGCACTAAATCGCTGGTGCGATGGAGCTCTAAGACTGTCACTTTTTCCTCCCATAATACTCAGCAATGTTGCCACATGTTTTTCTGGGGGAATTTATCTTATTTCAAGATACTACTCCAGCCTTCCTACATGCATAGGCCAATCTTTCACAGCACTAATAAAGGTCTCTATTTATCCAATATAGTCAGTTTCAAAGTACTTATAGGTCTGCGCCACACAAGTTTCTTGAATCCCACCTGGGTCACCAATTTTAAGACATCAACCATGTTTTGCACAAACAAATCCAAATAGAGACATACACACAAGGTTGGGTTCACAATCAAACATTTCATTAAGTAACATGTACACCATGCAAAACAAATAGTTATGGTAGAACAGTGGTGCTGTTATGGCTGGATTACAAGGGTATTGGGTGGTATAGAATTGTAATGAATAAATTTGTACAATCCACTTCCAAAGCCATTCAAATTGGTGGCCATCACAACGAATGGGTTTAGACAACAAGATAAACAATGGCGGTTTAAATAGTCGACGGTTGGTTATTTAACCCATTGTGTTGTGTGGTGGGATTTCTTTAAACTAACTGTTGGTTATTTGGCCAAAATAACCCACACAAAGAACCAATGCTGTGCAGAGTTGGCTATTTGAACCACCGTTAGTTATCATGTCATGCGTAGGGCACCGTTGGTTATTTCCTGAGCCACCATTGGTTATTTCATCAGCCACTGACTGGGATCAGACAACACAATAACCAGTGGTGGTTTAAACGGTTGGTTATTTAACCCACCACAGGTTATCGTGTTGTGTGGAGCAAGGTTTTTAACCAACGGTTGGTTATTTGGCTGAAATAACCAATGCAATTAACCAACGCTATGCAGAGTTGGCTATTTGAATCACCATTGGTTATTGTGTTGTCTGGAGGGTACCACTGGTTATTTCCTCAGCCACCATTGGTAATTTCGTCAGCCACAGAGTTGTCAGGTAAGAGTGGTAAAAATGGTGGCTGTCGCTCTAGTCCAGCCAGCAGGATAGGTGTTTTTTTGGCAGCATTGAATGATGGGATGGTAATGGGAAGATCTGGAGTGGGGAGAGGGTGGGGAGAGAGTGGCTCAATTTGGACGACACAATAAACAACTGGTGTGGCGGAAACAATCGTCAGTTGTTTTGACTATTGTGTCGTCCGAATGCTGCTATAGTCAACTCAGCGCTGATCCTAATCCACACCACAGTTGATTATTTATTACCATGTTGTGTGGGGAGTACCCCCTAGATGAACAACTGTAAAGTTGATTATTACCCCACCATTGACTATTGTGTCGTCCAAATTGAGCCAGTGAGTCAACTCAGCATGGGCTAACAGTCAACACTGATCCTAATCCACACCACAGTTGATTATTATGTTGTGTGGGGAGTACCCCCTAGATAAACAACTGTTGAGTTGATTATTACCCCACCGTTGACTATTGTGTCTTTTACTATTACTACTGCAGGCTCACAGGCCAAATCTGGCCATCCTGGAGTCCCAATCCATCCCTCTGTGGTTCCCTAGATGGCCATGCGACCTTCCCCTTTCCTCCACTGGCTGACTTGTTTCAAATTCCTACAGATCACTCAAGGTGACATACAGAAGGAGGAACATATCACCTATGGTGGTGATATGGCTGGGTCTTCTGCACTCTGGGGTTTGAAGGTCCTGAGATTTGAGTCATCCAAGCGCTAGCCCAGGATATCCTCTTGGCTCCTAGAATAGGTACCCAATCCTGCTTCCTGCCCCTCTGGTTTGAACCATTAGACATAATACCTGCTTCCGGGAGCTTCTGCTGCTCTACTTCTGCCACCCTCTAAAAGAGGAAAAGTCAGGAGCTCAGCCCAAAGACCACCCATACAGTATCCACTCTTCCTACACTGAAAAGGTCTCTCGAAAGCATCTTAATTTCTCGGCGCAGGACCACAGGAGCAGCTGGAACTCCCTCAGAGCTTGGAGAATGCCCAAAGAGAAAAGCTTGACACAATGAACTTAGCAATGTTCAAGACATTCGAAAGATTCCTCAAGCTCTATAAAGTTGTTGACACTGTTGCTCTTTATCCCCGTGGCAAGAATGTACCTCCCACCCATTCCATGGATGGATGTCAGTGGTGCACTTTCCAAATGTGTTGAAGCCTGCAAAATGCAATGTATGACTACTCAATGCACTCTGCCAAAAGAAAAGAAAAGTGTAAAGAAGTAATCCCTGTGGCACACTACCCCTTTCTAATCTCCCCTTGAACACTTTTGGTGAGGGAAAGGTTTATTTATTTTGGCAAACCCTTTACCTTCTTCAGTATCTGCAAGGGGAAAATGAGAAGACACCCCTAAAGGTTTCTAAATCCTGCAATCAGCGATGCTTCAGGTGGGAACAAGTTAGGGCAAAGCGGCGCCTCTGAAGTCAACACTATTTTTCATGAAGATCTACAAACCAAAGCAACATTCTACCCTCAACATTGCTCACCATTAGCTGTAGAGCAGGAAGCTGTTACAGGTCACACCATCTGCTCTATATTACCGTCCCACAGCTACCTATAAACACTCAGAGCTTCTCTACATTAAGCAACCCCCCGCATTCTAATCAGGCTTCCTTCTTCCGGAGTCTTTCCAAGTTTACAATGAGCTCCTTTAGACAGCGAACGCATGATTCAGAATTCAAAAAGTCCCTTTGGTAACGCTCTAATATGTTCAATGAAACATTGCCATCTAGTGGCTGAATATTATAGTGCAATGCTGGCATTTCACACTGCCGATATGGTGACATTAACTTTTATTACAGCTTATCTCCAATATTTTTGACAGCAGTATAAAAGGGGGAAAGCGCAGATGACATCCTGGAGGTGGACGGCACCATGTAAAGGACCTGCAAACTTCCATGAGTAGCCAATCACTAGCGTGCAATAAAAGCCTGGTTTAGAAATTCTCCCACCTCTGTTAAAAGATGATGTCATCTGAATCCACCCACCTGTTAGTGAAGGAACTGGTCAGAAGACGACTGGTAAGGAAGGCTAGCACAAAAGGAGAGCCTTTCCAGTGGCTTCCTTCAAAGAGACATTGCCCAGACGTGAATGTAAGCTTTATGTCAAACAGTGGCACCAAATTGGCTCTCTGATGCCACCTGACTCTTCAAGACAAGAGGATTCTGGGCTGTCCAACAAATGGCCCTGGAGTTACCTTCTCCAACACCAACCCCCAGTTGTGCATAGAACAAGTGCCTGATCCTTGGGGATCCTTGTTCAAGACACGCAACAACTGATGGCCACCCTTTAGATGCATAGATTAGTTAACATAGGCATAATTCTTTAAGAGCTGAATATGAGCCCCTTTCAGAAGGTATGCCACCACGCATTCAATAATGCATAGAGGGGGAGGGAAGCCACTTATGGTGCTCTCGCCCCAATATCCCCTTGTCTGCTAGCTCCAACTCCAACCTTTGCGTCTTGAATGGGAAAATCCGAAGGGGGAATCTTTGCACGTTCGGCTCAATGCTCTTAGGATCTTCCATGCCATAAGGGACCCTACATAATCAGTGTTTCCAGTTTTTGGGAAGATTCTAACCATATTCCATTGAATGTGTCATGATTTGCCCCTTCATAGCTTCCTGTTCAACATACAAAGGTCAGGGATGGAGCCGTCAGGGACAATGTGGACGCAGCTGGTGCAAAAGGCTCTGTACTCCCCATACATTCTTTGAATACATGGGGAATAACTTCTGAAGGGAGCCAAAGGCTCTAAGGCTGCCTCTACAAGAGGCATTTAAAGCTCTTTCAAGGCGCATTGAAAAATTTACCTCTACAAGAACGGAGCGCAAATCGGGCGTAGAGGCGCGTTTTCTCTCCGATTATGCGCATTATCGAATGCGCGTTAAATAGCGAGTTTTATTTTACTCCTGCCGTTAAAGCGCATGTGAACAAGCGCTTATGCGCATTAACTATTTGTAAAGCGCATTTGAAACAACCGGTAAGGTCACCTGTTGAGTGCTCAATTACCTCCTGCATACAAGCATTTATGATAAAGCTTCAGCGATTATGCGCATAATCGGCTAACCAGGCGTCAAATGGAATCCATCTAGAGGGGGTCTATGTCTCTCCCCCCCTCCGTCACGATCTCTCTTTTCCACCCCACAATTAACCCATCACTTTCCTCTGGCTATTTTCCCTACTACATTGAAGCACATCACGATTTCCCTCATTTTATACCTGGGGTCATCAATGCAGTGCCCACCGAGGCCCCTCCCCCTCCAGGATAATGCAGGCACGCATGCGCACGCACGCACGCACTCACGCACACACACACACACACGCTCCAGGTAGTTGGGATTGCTCCAGAACAGAGCGCTTGTCTCCAACTTCCATCTTCGTGGGGGCCCCAAGGCACTCTTAGGTAGCTGCAGGCCAGGGCTTTGCCCTACTATACACTCAGCCACCCAGGGGGGAAAAAAAGAAGAAAAAGAAAGCGGCTGTCTCTACACAAGGCATTGATCATGCGCTCGTGATTGTGCACTCACGGAAGTCCTTTTAATGTCGTTGTCAACTTCCGATGCCTCTCTTGTAATTTTCAAGCAGGAATCTGCCATTTTATAAAACACCGAAAATGCATTAATAAATCTAAATCATGCAATATAGCAGCACCCTCCGCTGGCGGTATAAATGTAACGTACGGGAAGGAACGGTCAAAAATAAGGCGGGGGAAGCGCAACTATTGTGTCAATCATAAACCCATGAAGACTCCAGACGACAAAGCCCCGGAAAGGCTGCAGGGCTTTTCTTAATGTAGAGAAGCTCAAAGGGAACCTTACCATCACAGCTGCCTGGTATCCTTGAGAGAGTTTGTGTATTTGTTTGGATGTCACCTTTTCTCCAAGGACCCCAAGGTGGTGAACATAATCCCCCTCCTCTCCGTTTTATCCTCAGAGCCACCCTGTGAGCTAGGGCTGCCTCTACAAGAGGCATTTAAAGCTCTTTCAAGGCGCATTAAAACAATTACCTCTACAAGAACGGAGCGCAAATCGGGCGTAGAGGCGTGCTATCCCTCCAATTATGCGCATTATCGAATGTGCGTTAAACAGCGAGTTTTATTTTGCTCCGGCCGTTAAAGCGCATTTTGACAATGTGAACAAGCGCTTATGCGCATTAACTACTTGTAAAGCGCATTTTGGTCATCCGTTAATGCGCTTCACCGCCTCTCGCTGCCTCTCGTGCAGAGGTGTTAGGCGTAAATGCGCTTCTGCGATTATGCGCATAATCGCCTAACCAGGCACAAAAGTGAATCCTTGTAGAGGGGACCTAGGTTAGGCTGGGAGTCGGTGACTGGCCCAAAGTCACCCAGTGAGCTTCATGGTCAAGTGGGGACTAGAACCTGTGTCTCCTGAGTCCCAGTCAAAGAACTGGGACTAACTGCTACTCCGCACTGGGGTTCAGAGAACAATAGGGAGCAACCTGGAGCCTGGTAAACCAGCAGGAATCCAGCCAGGGCCGGGATATGAGAAAGCAGTAAAGTGACTGTGGGGAGGCTGGGGCAAGGAGGAGAAAAACAGGATGTGCGTGTAGAAAGGGTGTGCATGTGTGTTTGGGTAGTGATCCAGTTATCCGTCTGTGAAATGGGTATTTTATTTGGCAAATTTCAGTTTCACATCTTTGTCTTCTGTGAAATGGGCGTTGGAACAGAAAACCATAGCTTCAAGGGAGTGGGGGTTTTATTTGAAGTTTAGTTCCCACCTCTGATTTATTTTCTTTGGGTAGGTTACTTGTCTTTTAGCCTCATTATTTTGTCTTCTGTGAAATGGGTGATTCTGGGTTGTCATACTGTCCACAACAACCACAGCAGCCATTTGGGAATGGCCCCGCCCCCACCCCTGGCAGCCATTTTATAATCACACCAACCACACTTTTCCAACATTCTAAATGTGCCCACCAGCTCAAAAAAGTTGGGCATGCCTTTCTTAAACGAACAAACAAACAAACGCAACAAATATCCTGTGTCTTCATTAGACCTCCAATGAATATCCTAACAGTCAGGCAGGTCCTTTGAGAGCAGGCAGGCTTTTTACTGTAGATCTGCCCCAGATCAGAAGCTGAAGTGCATTAATGGGCTGTTCTCAAAGGATCTGACTGGATGCATCCCCCACACAATCATCCACCAGCACACGGCAATAATTAGCAGATGGGCAGCACACCAATATTTGAGACTGGAGGGTGCTAAATCGATGGACATTGCATCTCTCTGTAACAGTCCTGGCATTTCCTGTAGCGTGCGATAAAAGGCACCATAGCTAATCACCATCCTGTTCTCACTCCCCTCCTGCTGTAAACAGAGCAGCGCCGGCAGAATAGGAAGCGCAAAACTATCTCCTTCTCAGTCTATTCCACACCAAAAGCAGCTGGCTGCAAGCTGAAATGACCAATAGAAGACTTTGCAAAAACTTAAAAAAAAAAGAATCAAAAGCGGATTCTTCAGAAATGAGGCCAAGGGTTGGGTCCAACGCGATTCAGAGAAGTGTGTGCTGACAGGAATAGCAAATGCAGAAAGCAAGGAACCCCTTTCCGACTTTTTTGCCTGTTGGACAGTCTCCTCCTCAGTCTGTTGAAAAGCATTACATTGCATGAAGGGCTTCTCTACACCAGCCTTTCAGGGTGACCAGATAAAATCCAGGTCAGGGCTCATGTAACTTTAACAAGTTGTAGAGAAAAGGGAATTTCAGCCAGTGTCATTTGTATGCAATTCGTTCCTGGTGAAATTCCCTCTTCATCACAACTGTTAAAGTTGCAGGGGCCCTGCCTTCTTTTGTATATGGTCACTCTGGTATAGTGCCTGCAACTTTAACTGTTGTGATGAAGAGGGAATTTCACCAGGAACTAATTGCATACAAATGACACTGGCTGAAATTCCCTTTTCTCTACAACTGTTAAAGTTACATGAACCCTGACCTGGATTTTGTCTGGTCACTCTTCTTTCTCCCCTGCACCTTTACCAGAGTGTCTTCTTCCTGATTCTTTGCAGGATTAAGATCAGCTCCTTTACACATGCTTACGCGTGCTTCCTGCCCACTGGGGGGATTCCCTTTCTCCGTAAGTTCTATATGTTTCATTATAGAGCCACTACATGGCACCAAATACAAAAGAGGGTAGGACTCTTCCTGATAAAGAGGGAATTTCACCAGGTGCTGCATGCATACAAATGGCACCAGCTGAAATGTCCTTTTATATACAAATGTGAAAGATACAGGAGCCCTGTCCTCCTTTTCATATAGTCACCCTACAAATACCACAATTGGTCTAAGCTGAGACTAACAGGCCCTTCAAGACAGTTGTCACAAACAAAACCTTTCTAGCCAGGAAGTCGTCAAGTGATCAGAAGTATTCAATCATCTCCAACTCCTGCCATATGATTTTCAGGGCCTGGTACTGGTTAATGAAGACCCAATAGCTTAAGATTTCCCAAACCCACGGCTTTTCTAAAGGACTGATTTATAGCGAGCTTGTGACTTGCCACTCTCGGAAGTTACCGGGTCGATTACATGATGCTGTCAACCTCCAGTGCCTCTCTCATACTTTGGAAGGATTTCCACAGCTTAATTTGAAACAGGAAAAAAATAGTAACAAAAAATGACTCCCTTTCGTTTCAGCATGAAAAGAGGAAATCATGCTGTAAGAAGGGGCACATTACATCGCCATCTTGTTGCTGTATAAATGAAACATATAGAACTCCTGGTTAAAGGGGAAAATGGGGATGGGGGTAGGGAAGTGTGTGCAAAGAGAACACGTCATGGTTGTGGGACGAAAATGGAAGCAGAACATTGTGGCAAAATTATGGGATTTCCCCTGGTGTAGAAATGCTCCCACTAGGACAGATGTGCTGATGTGAAAAGGAAGCAGGAATACGCACTGTTCTTTAAGGAGGACCACACTCTGCTATTGCATATGTAGGCCAAATAAGCCCACGCTCAATGTCATCCTTCTCCAAAGGATGAAGAAGAAAGCTTTAGCTTGCATCTCACCTGCCAACCATTAATGCCTCTCTCCATATAGAGACCTACAAGAGCCATTGGCCAAGGAGGAAATCAGAACAAATTCCCCAGATTTGTCATCCAGCCAGTGAGTTTTCAGCCATTTTTTCCCATGGGAAACGATTTGGAAAGCCACAAAAACATGGGCATTTTTTTAAAATTAAGTCAGTTAATTGACATCTTTTGGCATGAAGAAAAGAAAGAACTGTTAAAAATCCCAAGCGTGTGTTTTTTGGTTTGGACAGAAGATCGGGCTGAATGTTTGTTCTTACATTAGGATTCCCCCCCTCTTTTTATTTGAAATGCTGCCCCTTAAGGCAAATATCGGAATGCTGTCAACAGAACTTGTTGAGAGGCGCTTAGATTTTGCAAGACACCCTGTATTTTTGTCATTTGTATTGGTGTTTTCATTTTGTGCGGGCTATTATCTCTTGGACACGCTCCGGTCTGATCAGCAAAGGACTGGTGTTGGTGATTTAGCACCATCAGTGTTCAAAAGGGCAGGTCCCTGCCCTGGAGGGATTACAAACAAACATTCAACAGTGGAGAAAGTGGGAGAAGGGGAGGAAGGGGTAACTGTATGATTATTTAAATTACATGTACTTCAGCGTAGATATGATAAGACATGGAAAACTAGAGGGCTGAGCCAAAGTTTTATGAGGAAGGAGAGTTTTGAGTCGGGATTTGCAGTAAGTAAGAGAAGTCACACACTTTGGATCGATGAGGATGGCAGAGGTGAAGCTTCTGCTTGTGAATATCTCTGTGAATGAGCTTCTTCAGACAAGTGTTTTATAGCACGTTCATGACTGGCCACTCACGGATGTACGCGGGTCATTTTGACAATGCAGTGATCCTCCTGTGCGTCTCCCACTCCTTCTGCGCTTTTTTCCGTCACAAATTAACACCCTGAAAACCTGACTTTTCTGAGCTATAGCGATATTTGTCGCTATTTCTTGCTGTGTGCAGGAGAAGTCATGCTATAAAACGCCCACTAGAGGGTGCTATCCCACTAAACTGAATGGGCCATGTGGTTGCTGCTTTCTTCCCCTTTCTTCCCCGTGTGTGTCTGCTCGTCCCTATTGCGGAAGAGAACCAGGAAGAGGAGTCATGGTAAGGAAATGAGATTTCCCGCCTGTCTGAAAATCCTCAATGACACACAACTATATTGACTTGCCCCAGCCCAGGGCAAGTTGGTCAATGTGAGTTAACCTGGCAATGCCCAGTCTAACCTTCCTGATAAACCAGTGCTATTACAGCAGCTATAACTGTCATAGCAAGATGGAACTAAATCCTGAAACTTCCATCCTTTTCCTAGCCGATCACCCATGCTATGGCAAGGCTGCCCCTAGGAATAGCGCTCTTACAGCGCCGAGAAGGGCGAGGGGTAGAAAAGGAGAGCCAGTGTGGTATAGTGGTCAGAGTGTAGGGCTGGGACTGGTGAGACCCAGGATCAAGTCTCCATTTAGCCATAAAGCTCACTGAATGACTTTGGGCCAGTCACAGACTCCCAACGTAACCTACCTCACAGGATTGTTGTAAGGATAAAAGAGGAGTAGGAGGATCATATGTGCCACTTTGGACTCCTCAGAGGGAAGGCAGGATATAAATGTAACAAATAAATGAATAGGAATTAATTAAATGAATTAATTAATTAACAGATTCCCTCCCTTCCCCACCACCCCAATCTAGGTTGAAGTATGATGTAGAATAGGCATCAGGGAGAAAGGAATTAGGTATGTGAAAAGGGGAGTATTTCTGAAGCAAAAGAGGCTGACTCTAATTGGAGTACATACTCATAATACTCATGATAAAAGGGAAGGGGCATTGCTCCGTGGCAGAACCCATGCTGTGCATGCAGAAGTTCCCAGTTTCAATCGGCATCTCCAGGTAGGCCTGGGGGGAATTCCTGCCTGAACCCTGGAGAGCCCTTGCTGCTGGTCTGTGTCGATACTGGGCTAAATGGACCAATGGTCTGACTGGTATCTTCCTATGTTCCCATTATATGAAGCTGCTCATTGGTCTATCTAGGTCATCTACTCCACTGCCCTCCCACTCCAAAGCCCCAAGCACAAGTCTTTGTCAGTCTTGCTTCTTTTAACTGGAGACGCCAGGGATTAAATCTGGGACCTCATACATGCAAAGCATGTAGCTCTATCATGAGCGGTGGGTCTTTGGGAGCATACGCATCTCACATCAGTAGTAGATACACAAGTTCCAGCTTCAGATATTACAAACAAACACAGAGAACAGGAAGCATAAGTGACTCACCCTTCATGTCCCCTACATCTCATAACGTCCAAAGCCATCATCAGTGAGGACTTAAAGAGAGCCAGTGTGGTGTAGTGGCTAGAGTGTTGGACTGGGAGTTGGGAGATCCGGGTTCTAGTCCCCATTTGGCCTTGGAAGCTCACTGGGTGATTTTGGGCCAGTCACAGGCTCTCAGCTCAACCTACTTCACTGGGTTGTTGTTGTGAGGATAAAATGGAGAGGAGGAGGATTATGTACGCCACCTTGGGTTCCTTGGAGGAAATAAATAAATAAAATAAAGAGCATTAAGCATTTGTTAGCCCAAAGTACTTGCTGGTATAAGCATGGCCATAGGGAATATACCGTACACACCCATCAAGGGTGGGCAGACTTCAGGGTTACACGATCTACTTTGTTCTTTACTAGAACCCCAAGATCTATCAACTGGTGACTAATTCAACACACATATACTTCAGAGTAAAGAATTCTGAGCACAAGAATTTGTTTTGAGTACCAGAAGTCAATGCAGCTTACTATCCACCTACATAAAAAAATCCACTCCTGGTACTCCAAACTTTCTTAATTTCAGCAGTATAATTTAGTGACGTGCTTCGCATGATCACCACAGCTCACCATGGCATATTATAGGCTGACCATATGAAAAGGAGGACAGGGCTCATATAACTTTAACAGTTGTAGAGAAAAGGGAATTTCAGCCGGTGTCATTTGTATGCAATTAGTTCCTGATCAAATTCCCCCTTCATCACAACAGTTAAAGTTGCAGGCACTATACTAGAGTGACCATATACAAAAGAAGGCAGGCCCCCTGCAACTTTAACAGTTGTGATGAAGAGAGAATATCACCAGGAACTAATTGCATACAAATGACATTGGCTGAAATTCCCTTTTCTTTACAACTGTTAAAGTGACATGAGTCCTGTCCTCCTTTTCATATGGTCAGCCTAGCATATTAACCACAATGGGTTACAGCACCCATGGGTGCCGGGTTGCCAATCCAAGCCCCTGCAGCTTCTCATGACGTGTGAACTGAGTGAGGGTGGCTTGTTGGGGTGGTTGACAAGCCACCCAAATCCCACGGGCTGTTTTAGGGTGGCCCGGCTCGCACGCAAGAAGAACTTACGGCATGCCCCAAATATTCAAAATGGTGGTGGCCACTGCAAAAAGAAGCCCTGTATGGGAGTTCACCCATGGTGGCTTCTTGTTATGTATGAACCGCCAACAGTTTGGAGTCAGAAATACATTCTGATCAACTGCAAATCATCCAGATATCTACAATTAGGGGGCTGACTAAACGTGTTCAAAGCCCCACAGTGGCTACGAATCAGAGCTGCATGGTTAAAAAGTCGGGGACTTACCCAGAATTTTTTGTTGGGAGTGAGGTCACCCCGGCTCTTCTGCCATCTGACCTCATTCCGTAGCTGTTCTGGAGTGATTTTTTTTAAAAATGGAGTTTAAAAATCCTTGCCAATCTACTGCAAATCACCCAGAGATCTACCAGAAATACCTTCTGCCCACCTCAGCGCTGAGTGAGACATTTAAGAGAGGAGGGAAGGGGAATCCAACCTCCTGCATTGAGCAGAGGGTTGGACTCGATGGCCTTATAGGCCCCTTCCAACTCTACTCCACATGAGGACTGATCTGCTCCACTCCACATGAGGACTGATGCTTGTGTGTGCCCAAACAGGGAAGATGGAAGTCCCTGGTTCCTTGTAAAAGAGAGATGCATGAAGTATGTTGGAAAAACATATTCCTCCTTCCTCTCTGCTTGACTAAATTTACCTAATTCAAACCAGCCACTAGCCCTGAAGGGCCACATGAGTGGAAAGGATACCGAGCGAGGGAACACACGTCCTTTCAAGCCATGTGTCTTTACTTCTCTCGGGAAGGACGTGGCCAGGAGTGGGGGAGAAGCAGGCAATAGGTAGCTGGGGCTGTTTTGCAACGTTCCTTTTGGAAACGAGATATGTATCAATGTAGTTCTGGTATAGTTCTACTATACATACCCCAAGAGTTCATTGTCGACAATATCTAGGGCTTGCAAGGTTTTCCCATCATGTCCCCGTTCATCTGCTGTCAGACAGCGGGGCTGGAAATAAATCGAATTACTGGCACATTGTAAATTCATCACATGCCCAAGGGAGCCCTATCCACCCACCCGTAAACATCCTTGGCTAGCTGCTCATAAGTCTGATTCTGATTGCTGAAGGCTGCAGAACAGAGGCTCTGTATTCGAGTCAGCCCATTCTCACACTCCCGGACAGTGTGGCAATCCAGTTCGCAGCATCCCAGCCAGTCAAGATGCTGAAAGAGCCATACTTTTACAAGCGCACAATTTGTACCGCTAGCGCAGGAGTGATCAGAAGATAATTTGAAATCTACTTGCAGAGCTCTGGGTGATTTGCAGTTGATCACCAAAGGTTTCTGATTCTCAGGGGCTGTCTTCATGCCACTAAGTGGTGCTGTCTCCCCTGGAGTGGCATTGGGTAATCCCAACACCAAGGAGGGTGTGTGGGGTTTCCAGCAGTCATCTGGGTACCAGAGCCACCCCTAACCCCCTTCCTGATATAAGGCAACCAATTACTGGTCACCTTCCACCAGGGACCACCTCTGGATTGGCCCAGGAGTGACTTTGGATGGCAGAAAAGCCATACTGACCTCGCTCCCATTGAAAAGTCGGGGTAAGTCCCTGACTTTTTCGATGCGCAGCTTCGTGAGAAAGCCCCGCAGTGGCCGCAAAGCTGCGTCTGCATCATATAACTGATGCAGCGCAGATCCATAGCCACCACGGGGCTTTTCCCGCATATAGACAGCCCGATAGTTATTGAAAAACAGCAACAAGAAAAAACAGCTTTTCTCTCCTACTTCTCAATTAGGTTGTGGAGATGGGAGAAAGCTTGGATGGAGAAGTGAGGAGTGGATTTGTGTGTGTACAGACTGCAAGTTCAGTCCTGGTAATGAAAACAAGTTCTTGGGTTGAACATGGGCTCAGAGGCACCCTTCTTCTTTAATTTCCCAGTTGCCTCCGGAGCCACTATTTTCCACTTGGCTCAAGACGGTGAACCTCAAGGTTCTAGTAAAAACAACAACAAAGTGACTCTTGTAACGCTGAGGTCTGCTCACCCTCTGCTCTTTCGATATGTGGCAAAAAATCTCCTTAAAATACACCCATTGGATTTGGCAAGGAAATTCTACAGGAGCCAGAGCGACATGTTCAAGTACTTTTCAAATGGAAAGAATTTGTCTTTGTCGCACTGTGGTGTTCTAGACAGAAGGTTGGACTTGGAAAGGGATGGGTGTGGCAGTTCAAATCCCTCATCAGCCATGGACAAATCACATCCAGACTTACCTCACAAGGTTGGTGCGAAGATAAAGAGGTGGAGGCAGAAATCCTATATCCCTTAGCCAGTGTCTGGTGGGACATGGGATTGTTTGGTTTCTTGGCTCTAAGACAGAAAACCGCGCTCCCCCCCCCTTGTAGCTGGTGCAGAGAGAACCACACTAGCCACCTCTTCACGCTTGCAAAACGGAGCATGGAGTTGGGGAAAAGACGGCGTTCCCAGGGATGCAGAAGGGAGGAGACTGGGGCAGCGCCATACACAAAATCCTATGGCTGCCCCCTTCCCCTTCCCTCCCCCTCCTTGAAACCTCCGCTAGATGGGTGAAAATGTCTGTCTAGTTTAAATGCAGAGTGGGAGGTGCAAAGCGCCCTCCGTTTTGCATAGGATACTCATAAGCTACCGAGTTCAGAGGCTTATGAGTAGCCAGGGCACATTCCTATGCACGCTTAGGCAGAAAAGGGCCGTACAACTCTCAGCATCCTCTAGCCAGCATTCTTGTAGGAAGGGAAGAATACAAATTAAAACTGAAAGGAGCTTGGTTTTGCTCACTTATTTATTTGTATTATTACTGTTCGTTTTTCCCCTTGCAAGGAACACGGTGGCTTACATAGGCCCCATTCAGATGACACCGTTAACCATGCTGGTTAAGGGGTTTTGGTTAAGTAGCAGGGTTAACGTTGTCATCTGACATGCGTTTTCCTTAACCAGGTGCCTTCTCTAACCACATTGTGGTCAGCTTCACTAACCCTGTTCTGCAGCAGGGTTAGCAGCACTAACTTTGGCTTAAGGTGTCGTCTGACACGTACCTGTGGTTAAGGGGCCAAAATTATAGAGCTAGCAGTATAGAGCAGCCTAAACAGCAGAAATCGCGCAACTGCCGGCTGTCTTAGTGCAAAGGCTGATGGGATACGGGGCGGAGCATTTGGAGGATTCAGGCGCTCATCTAACTGCTTTGTGATTGGTTAAGGAAATGGGGAACCAGACAGGGTTAACAGCGTCGTGTGTGAGCGTACAGCTTGTGGTTAGTGCTAACCACAGAGAAGCATGGTTAAGCTAACCACAGAGCCCTCAGTGTCGTCTGAACGGGTCCAGTGTCTTCTTCCTCTCCATTTTATCCTCACAACAATCCTGTGAGGTAGGAGAGGCAGTGGCTACTCCAAAGTCACCCAGTGAGCTTTATGGCTGAGTGAGGACTAGAACCCGGATCTCCCAAGTCCCAGTCCAACACTAACCACTACACCACACAGCTCTTTGTAAGGACTGGTTCAGGAGGGGGTGGGCTCTCCTTCACTGGAAGTGTTTAAGCAGAGGCTGGTGGCCATCTGTCAGAGAGGCTGTGGTTGCACCCTGCATTGTAGATCCTGCCATGAGGCGGATGTTGGACTCAATAACTTCCAGGTCCTGTCCAACTCTATAATTCTAAAGATTCTACAAGTACATTTAAGATGGCTTGCTACAGAGTTTTGGGAAGGGTTAACCCACAAACGTGTCCAGATGCCACAAAATAGACCAACTGGGCTATTTTAAGACTGTACTAAAGGGAATTCTATATGAACAAGGGTGCAAGAACACACACACACACACACACAGAGGCTGGGCTCAAGCGCCACACAAACCCAGCTCTGTAGATGTCTTGGGTAATAAATTAGTTGCAAGCAAAAATAAATATAATTTTTACTGTATTCTGAACAGCTGCTGTTTCATTTTATAGAGTTATTTTCCAGGGAGCTCCACTGGGGAAGAAAAATAAGATCCCCATGAGCAGAACGGGTTTAATGTTTTTCACGGTAATGCAGTTCTGAATGCCCTAAAAGTCTGGATGGCATAGAAGAGCAATTTCAGATTTGTCTTTTAAAAAATGGTTCCCAAACGTTAAATATATTCAGAGCTGACACTGACACTTTCACTCCACTCTGAGCCACCCTGCTGGCACACCCCCTGCCCCATACGTTTACCATGCAACAGAAGGGAAGGGTCCCTCTCTCTTTCCCTCCTCACCCTCTTCAGGAGCCAGAGAGCTTCTCTAAATGAGTGATTTATTGCACGCTCCTGATTGGCCGCTGATGGACGTTTGCAGTCCATTACATGACGTCGTCAATGTCATCCCCTGGAAATCTGAAATCTCGCTTTTAAAAAACCCAGAGTATAATGTGGTATTATCTGGGAAATAGCAGGATCTCCTAGTAAGTAAACACAGCTTTGCGCTACAATTCGGACCCTAGATGGCGCTGCCTTGTTAAACTCAATGCAGCCTTTCCAGGAAGGGAAGCTTTCTATTCAAAATCACATGGTCATTTATAAAGGACCTCATCGTCATGGTGGGAAGACTGCAAAGGACAAAAGCCCTGGTAAAGCTGTGGGATTTTTCCAGTGTGTAGAGCGAAGCTCAGAGTCAGGATGGCTTAAGGAGTTCATAGGAGCTGTTAACCTAGCAAAGATCTAGAGGAGACTGGGGGATGTATATACTATCAGACCAAGTCCTTCTCCGTCCACTCAGTTGTTGGTTCATTGCTTGCAGCAAGGTCTTTTCCCTCCTCATGAATAGACCCCTTCTCCTGAGTAGCTCTCTCCTCCTGAGCTCTCTGGTTCCCAGATGGGTACTCCTCCAGCAACTCTTAATTTCCCACCAGATCCGCTGTGCCAGTTTTAGTCTGGAGACTCAGGGGAAAAAGGAGAGGAATCAGGAACTGAGGCAGGGCTCAGGATAGGGCTTAGGGTCGGGTTGGCTGTGTGCTACCTCCAGTAGCAGAGGCAGTAACCCTAGGTAGACCAGTTGCTGGGGAACATGGATGGGAGGGTGCTCTTGCACCAGGTCCTGCTTGTGGGTTCCTGCTCAACAGCTGGTCACCAACTGTGTAGGGTGACCACATTTGGGAAACCAAAAAAGAGGACCCTCAGTGGGGTGGGGGGTGGGAAAGTGGCTTTCCGGGGCCTCTGGAAAGCATGTCATTCACCCCCACTGCTTTAAAGGCCCCAATTGGAGCGGAGGAGGGGAAAGTGTGTCATTCCCGCCCTCCACTGCTCCAACCGGGTCCTTTTCTATAATGTCCAGGAATGACATACTTTCCCCTGTAAGGTCCTGATTGGAGCAGTGGGAGGGAAATAACCCACCTTCAGAAAGCTCGTCATTCCCTCCAACCACGCTAATGTGGCCTTAAAGGGGAAAGCTTGTCTTTCCAGGACATTATAGAAAATTACAGAAAATCCCCCCTGACACCCAGGATAGAACAAAAACCAGGACAAATCCGGGGAAATCCTGACAGTTGGTCACCCTATCACTGTGTGAACAGAGTGCTGGACTAGATGGACCCTTGGTCTGATCCAGCAGGGTTCTTCTTACGTTCTTATGTTCTTTGTGGGTCTGCTGTAGATCCCTCTGGGTCTTCTGTGGGAGTGGGGTTTTCAGTGGAGTCTCAGTCCTTTTCTTCTGGAATGGTCTCTCTGGGCTCCAGGTCAGGACCACAGGGAACACAAATGACGCAAAGCCCATGGCCATTTTCCAATCCTAGTGGGTCTCTCACATGGTGCCTTTTGGGCACCAATGGGTCCACAGACACCTCTCTTGGTGCCCCCCAGGGTCCCTGCCCCATCTGATTTTAATTTTATTTATTAGAGGTCTTTTTTTTTACTGAGAAGCTCCCATGATGCAAAGCAAAGGGCTGCCCTCCAGCACCATCTTTATTTGGGTTCATAGAATCATAGAATCGTAGAGTTGGAAGGGGCTTATAAGGCCATCGAGTCCAACCCCCTACTCAATGCAGGAATCCACCTTAAAGCATCCCTGACAGATGGTTGTCCAGCTGCCTCTTGAAGGCCTCTAGTGTGGAAGAGCCCATGACCTCCCTAGGTCATTGGTTCCATTGTCATGCAGCTCTAACAGTCAGGAAGTTTTTTCTGATGTCCAGCCAGAATTTGGATTCCTGTAACTTGAGCCCATTATTCCACATCCTGCACTCTGTATGACAACCATTCAAGTCCTTGAAGAGTGTTATCATGTCTCCCCTCAGTCTTCTCTTCTCAAGGCTAAACATGCCCTGTTCTTTCAGTCTCTCCTCATAGGGCTTTGTTTCCAGACCACAACTTAAAAGAGTTGTACTTAGGTTCTTAGGCAAGTTATTGCCTTTTATACTCTGACCCCTGGAAAATGATTGTATTGTGACTGAACATGCCCACCGTGACATCCGTTTTGTGCGACTGCCCATGGCACTCACTCAAAATTACAAATGTGCCAACAAAGCCGAAAAGGTTGGAGAATCTTGCTCCAAATCATGATTTGGACAATTGCAATGTTACAACTGATATTATTTTTTGCTTGTGCTTACCTTTAAAGCTCTGTACAGCTTAAGACCCAGGTACCTGCTCCCACACAAACTGGACAAATTATTGAGGTCATCTGTGAGCTCTCTTCCAGGGGTTCCCAACATCCAAGGTAAGGCAAGTAGTGATCAGAGAGAGAAAGCCTTCTGTGTGGCGGCCCGTTTGTGGAATTCCCTCCTGAAGGAGGTTCGCTCGGTACCAATTTTGTTATCTGTTGGAACTTAGCAAAGACATTTATTATTCTCCCAGGCTTTTCAATGTTTTTCTACCCTCTTTTAATATATTGTTTCTTATATTTTATTTATGTATTATCCTGTTTTTGTAAACCAGCCTGGAAGTTCTGCTGAAGGGCAGTATATACACCTTTTAAATAAACAAACAACTGTTTAATTGATTGAATTGCTATATATTTTGGAAGGAGATGGATTCCCCAGAAGCCTTGATATTTCTCCAAGGATATAAGAATAGATATATCTCCATGCTTACCTCCTTGCCTGTCACTGAATAAACTGGAGAATAAACCAAAGTCCACATGGTCCACTTCCTTTACTGCATAAAATACTAAGTATGTCTGTGAGAATCTGTTTTTATAAGAGCGGATGGCTCTTTCCCTCCCACTGCAATTCATAAAAAAAAAGATTTAAACAATCCACAATTAATGAAGATCTCATTTGAGAACAGTGTATGCACAACAGTGCCTTCTTCTGGACAGAATTGGAACTCCTCAACTGCGTACCTCATGGATTACATTAGATTTTTATTGTCAGGGAGCTGGAGAGGGTTTGTGGATTTAGGGTTTTGTTTTTTTTGCCACAGATCCCAAAATAATGTAGCTGCCCTTGGTATGGACCCTGGCAGTGCAGTGTGGGAGAGCCATTTGCTGTTCGGCCTCAGGCAGCAAAGTCTTGCGCCTGAATATTGGATGAGCAGCGGTGGTGACCTGGGGGTGGGAGGCAAATAGGGCCCAATTGGCTGTGGCAGGATTGGGGTGGGGGGGTGGGGTATCACTGGCTTTGTGAATCCCTCTGGAAATTAAAGTGAAACAAGTTTGTCTCTTCTAATCCTGCAAGTGACTCAGGCTACATAGCCTCAGGTAGAGGGTAGGTTATGTTATGTAGGCTGACCATATGAAAAGGAGGACAGGGCTCATGTAACTTTAACAGTTGTAGAGCAAAGGGAATTTCAGCCAGTGTCATTTGTATGCAATTAGTTCCTGGTGAAATTCCCTCTTCATCACAACAGTTAAAGTTGCAAGGGCTCTGACTTCTTTTGTATATGGTCACTCTAGTATAGTGCCTGCAACTTTAACTGTTGTGATGAAGAGGGAATTTCACCAAGAACTAATTGCATACAAATGATGCCGGCTGAAATTTCCTTTTCTCTACAACTGTTAAAGTTACATGAGCCCTGTCCTCCTTTTCATATGGTCAGCCTAAGTTATGTGAAACAGTTCGTAGGCTTAGTTGCTTCTTTTCCTGTTGCCTATACCAGCTTTCCCCAAGCTGCTTCCCTCCAGATGTGTCATACCTGGGACCATTGCTGGGGACTTAAAATATTTGGAGCCCTGGGCCCACAAGACACAAATCTGCATCAAAAACTATATAAGCTAATTAATATCTATGTAGGCAAATTTAGGAATAATGACTAGAATTTAAATTTCAAAATAGGCAAAGCCAGGCAATTAATGTCTCATTGAAATAAACTCAGGGGGAAAAAATCAATTCTTCAATTAATTTGGGGACTCATATTATCTCAAACGAATGGGAAATCCCCCCCCCCCAAGTTTAATAACCATCTAGGGGAAGAATTTATGTGTGGGAGGGTGTTGCAGCATGTAGCAAGAGGGAGGGTTAAGCCTTTCCCCCAGCTTAGGGTGACCATATGGAGAAGAGGACAGGGCTCCTGTATCTTTAACTATTGCATAGAAAAGGGAATTTCAGCAGGTGCCATTGGTATGCATGCAGTAACTGGTGAAATTCCCTCTTCATCACAACAGTTAAAGCTGCAGGAGCCCTGCCCTCTTGACCAGATACAAAAGAGGGCAGGGCTCCTGAAGCTTTCACTGTTGCAATGAAGAGGGAAATCCACCAGGTGCTGAATGCATACAAAGGACACCTACTGAAATTCCCTTTTCTGTACAACTGTTAAAGATACAGGAGCCCTGTCCTCCTTTCCATAGGGTCACCCTACCTTAGTTAGAGGGAGCAACTCCCTTTAATCTAATCAATGAGGAATATTGTTTACAGTTCTGATCATCACGCCCCCCCCCCCCAAAAGGATATTTTAGAGGGGAAAAGTGCAGAAAAGGGCAACTGATTTGATGAAGGGGCTGGAGCAACTCCCCTATGAGGGAAGGTTACAACAGCTGGGATTATTTAGCTTGGAAAAAAGGTGAATAAAGGGGGGACATAATAGAGGTGTACAAAATTACACATGGTGTGAAGAATGTGGACAGGGAGGCATTTTTCGCACAGCTCATAGTTAAACTGTGGATCTCGCTACCGCAGGATGTAGAGATGGCCACCAGTTTGGATGGCTTTAATGGAGGATTAGACAGATTCATGGAGGTGGATATGGTAAGCATTGGCTACTGCTCATGGTGACTATGTACTACCTCCAGTATCAGTATGCCTATGTACACCAGTTGCTGGGGAATACAACTGGATTGTGCTATTGCACTCATGCTCTAATTGTGGGTTTCTTACCGGTAGCTGGTTGGCCACTGTGCAAACAGAACGCTGAACTAGATTGGCCTTTTGTCTGATCCAGCATGGCACTTCTCATGATCTTATGAACCCCTGGCACACTGAGGCTCCTATCCTATCCAAGGCCTTAGGGCCCAAAGAGACATTAATTACATCCATATCTAGCAGCTACCTCTTTTCATTTTTATTTTAGAATGGGTGCAGGGTGCCTGATCTAGTGGAAAAGGGGTTAGGTGGGCTTTCAAGATGCAAATCAGGCCCCTGTGTATGGGGACGATCCCGCTTTCTCCCTGCCTTGGTGCTAATCGAGATTGGGAGTCCATTCCTGCAATGTATATTGCTAAAAAGTGATCCCTTGAAACAAATGGATCCTTTTGGGAATGCAAATTGCAGGCACAGGGCCCCTGATCCAGTTTTAGGGTCTGTCTTCAAGGGGGATTTCCTGCAGCTTGGGTGCATTGTGAGGTTGTTGGCGGCACATGACGTCAAAGTCAACACGATCCCAACCAGCCATCTTTGCTTCAAAAAGCCGCAGTATTGGAGAGTCATTTTACTCCAATCTTTTTAGTTAAGACGGCTCCCAGGCACTTCCTCTACAGTGTGCCCCCGGTCCTCCGCAGTAAAGCTTTGGCTTGCCTCTATGACCTGGCTGTGATGTGGTCAAGGGGTGGGGCTGCCCCTCCCCCTCCCCTCCTTTTCCTTGCCTGTTCCTGTCAAGAGCTGATTGTGTGCTTCCTTATTGCTTCAGTTCTCTGATGTTGTATTAGTTAGCTTCTCCGATGTTTGCTTTAATTCTCTGATGTTTGATGTTATTTAGGTTCTCCGATGTTTGGAGACGTGTAGGTTCTCTGATGTTTGCCTTACTTCAGTTCTCTGCTTTTGGGGTAAAAACAGGTTGGAAGCTATAACTCTATGACAGTTTCCTGGAATGGGGCAAAATTAGGCTGGTGGGGTGCTCTCATAGGGAGTTTCGCTTCTTCGTGGAAAAGTGAGCTCTTCCCCCATCTCTCTCTTTCCCCCTATTCATTGCAAGCAGGGAGAAGTGGAGAAAAGGGTTGGGGGTTAAATTCCTTGACTGTTTGCAGGAGTGGGGCGTATTTGTGCCAGTGGGGTGAATTAGTTTCCATTCATAAAACAAATAGTAGCAGGGGGAGCCTATACAGGGGTGGGGGAACAGACCTCTCCCATTGATGATGGTTGGTTCTGCTCTGCCCCCTCCCACCCCAACCTGAAAGTATTTTCCCCCCCAGTGTTGAAAAGCCAGATTTTAGGGATGATATGCTCTGCTGTGTGGCAACAAGGGAGAGGGCCTTCTCAGTGGTGGCCCCCCAATTATAGAATGATCTCCCCGACGAGGCTCGCCTGGCGCCAACATTGTTATCTTTTTGGTGCCAGGTCAAGACTTTCCTCTTCTCCCAGGCATTTAACAGCATATACTGAGTTTTTAATTGACCCCAGAACTATATTTAGGCCTGGCTGAGAGTTCGCAGCTGTTTTAAATGTATACTGTTTTTATAAGTTGTGTGTTTTTGTGCTTTTAAATTTTGTATATCGATTTTTAATGTCCAAAATTTTAATTTTTGTAAACCGCCCAGAAAGCTTCAAGTATGGGGCGGTATATAAATGTAATAAATAAATAAATAAATAAATAAATAAATAAATAAATGGGAGCTAAGCTGATTCACTCAAAATGTGGCTAATAACAACAATGCACTTTCCTCCTGTGGTAGTGCAGATGGCCCCCAGGGCTGGAACAGGTGGCAAAAAGTTAAAGCCCCCACTACTCCCTACGGTCATGACTGGATCATCTGAGCTTACTTTAGAGTAAGAAAGAAATAAAGAAGTCCATCTAGTCCAGCATTCTGTTCACACAGTGGCCAACCAGCTGCCCACAGGAAACCCACAAGCAGGACACAAACTGCATACAAATTCTCATGAAATTTAAAAAGAAGAATTCAGAAATTTGGGACAAACAAAACATAAGCTTGGGAAAAAGAGAAACTGAGAGAAACCGAAATTGACAGATCCATTCATCCCTACATGTAGTTCTGCTTTCTTTTACCTTTCTGCCTGATGAAAAGTTATGTGTCTGCAGAAAGCTTGCATAACCTTTCAGCTCCAGATGTTGATCCTGTTGTTTTTTTAAAAAAGCATTTTATCTATGAATCAGCAGCAAGCGCCTTTCGCTGCTCTAGCAGCACTCTCTGCCAGCGGCATCGAATCGCCTCTCAGCCAGCGGTGGCGCGTGATGGATGTGGGAAGTTTTGCGTGCGTGTTCAGCTAAGTGTATTGTGTGCCAGACACACATTTTGCACCGTTAGGTATTTTTAAAATCCCCTTTGAAGTACAGCTGCATGAAATATGGGTTGAGCAGAGATGATGCCTTCTTCGCTGGTGGGGGGGGGGGGGAGAGAGAGAGAACGTACCTCTTGGTTTTATTTATTAGCCTTTTTTCTTTAAAGAAAAAAGAAAGAGGAGTTCTCTAATCGAGGGTTGTAGTGTTTGGATTTTCAGCTCCTGAGAAACTGGAGTGAATTAGCATCAAGACTGAAAAAGTGGTGAAAAGGCCCTTCTTTTCCGTTGTCGATGGACGTCAGTACAAACATTGCTGCAAAGAGGGTCGGAAGCATGCATTGGAAAGTTAAGTCACTGTGCTGGATGTCTCTTTCATTCCATGCTCATCAGAGTCAGAAGAACATGTGAACCAAGGGTCCACCCGGTGGAGGCTGGTGGCTCCGATGTCAGTGGGGCGGTAAATCCGCTCCAGGTTTCAGTCAGAATTCATCAGAACTCTAAAGGAGCTATCCAAGGTGCAAAGCAAAGTTTCTCTGAGCGTATGGAGAGGGCCTTTTCAGCCTCACTGTATAACCCATAGCAGATGTGACAGAGCTCTAAGCCAGTAGGTCAAAGGACGTGTGGTGCTGGACCCAAGATTTGGGTGTCTGTGTGCTGTTGGACAAGAACTTAATGTCCATTCATGGCCATCTTCTTTCAGGCCCAATCTGTACAGCCACTTACAGGCAGAGAGCGAGGTGAGCAAAGGCTGATGGTACCTGGCTTTGCTCCCATCATTGCTTGCTCACTCAAAGAGGGCGGGCGGATACGGAACAACAGCAAGGAGGTACGGCGGGCAGGGGGAACCCGTGATTGGTAGTGGGATCCCCTACTGAGGCAAGGGGAGGCTGTCCAGTGATGTTGTCCCAATACAGTCCTCTGGCTTCCACCCAGTAGCTCCCACTTAGAAAATAAGAAATGCCCCAAATTCCTAGTCAACTTAGTGTAAATAGCCATGTTGGCTGGAAATCATGGGAGTTGCAGTCCAACACAGGTTGGGGAAGGCTGGTGAACTGTAAAACATGAAGTGAACATACAAAATGTTCTCCTTAGTCGGAGATGAATATGGGGGGGGGGGGGGAGACTGTAAGGGTGCGATCCTGTGTACGTTTAGACAGAAAAAGGTGCTACAATTTCTGACATCCCCCAGTCAGCATGACTGGCTGAGCCAAGCTGGGAGTTGTAGGACTTTTTTTCTGCCTAAACCTGCATAGGATTGCGCCCTGAGTGTCTGATGCTGCTTTGGTTCAGCTGGTGCACTCGTGTCTGGTCCAAACCGAAGCAAGCAGTGCCAGGGTGTAAGTAGTGTGACACAATCCTGGTATGTGGACACAAATCAGTCTTGCTGATAGACTGTACTTCCTGGCGATGATCTTGTGAATTCCCTATATTGTTTTGTCAGCCCCAAATCTACTGGCCAAATTGGGAAATGATGAGTTTTAGTCTTTGAATAAAGGGGATGAGATGCAATCTATGTGGGTGGCAGGAAGCTGAAGAAAGCAGGAGAGAGGTGTGCTGAGCAAGTCACATCAGCCATTGTACTCTACTCAGTGTTGGGTGAGCTGTCTCATTGCAGAGGGGTTGCCGGGGGATCTGTCTGTCAGACAGAGGGGCTGTTCACACTACACACTACTCCCAAGTCAGTGGTTGAGTGTGGGTTGTGTTGAAACGTGAGTTAGCATCTGGTCTGAACACAGCACATTTTCCACCAGGTGAGTTATCGTGTTGTCTGAACACAGCCAGGGTGGCTTGTTAACCATGCAGTGTGCCTTGTTAACCTTCCTGAACAACCCAACAACAAACCATAGGTTCTCAAGGTGGCTCGTTCAAGAAAAATAAGTCACATTGCATGGTTAACAAGACTACATGTTATCCCACGGTTCAACAAACAACCCGTAGTTCAGAACAACCTACACTCAAGCTTTGAGTGTGGGTTAGTGCATTGTGTGAACAGCGTAGGGGCTCCCCAGCCCTCATTTCTCACCGCCGCAACGGATCTCTTAGTGTCCCTGGCAAATCCTGCATCACAGGCATCAGCAAGACTGAGAGAGACCTGTCAGAGGATCGTGTCCCACCCGGCTGCTGCTTGTGACAATCCTTTCTGTTTCCAGGAGTTTGTTGACTCAATGGGAAGTCCCAGAGTTGTGATAGCATTTTTTTGTGTTTGGCCCTTGCCTCTGTTTGTGCGCTAAGGAGGAAATGGCCCCGTTTAGTGTGCCTGTTTTTCAAAGGCCTCTCTTCCATCTGTGCAAACAACGAGCTCGTTATGAAAGCCCCTTTAATTGTCCGAGCCCACATGCGCAACATTTACCAAAAGGTTTAGCCGGATGTTGAGACTCATCCTGGCTGCTGCTGCTGCTGTTGTTGCTGCAGAGGAGGATGCAGCCCCATAAATCAAGCCCACCTCCCTCCCATTCCTCGCTTGTGTACATGAAGCTTTACCGCAACTCCAGACCCAAGCAGCCTGGTGGGCTTCGGCATTTGTTATTGTAGCCAGAGATCAAGAACGAACGCCGTCTTCGTTGGGAAACTGCCTTTCCTGGCCTGTGAAGAATAAAAGGAAAGGCAACATGTTGTATTTGAGAGGGGATAAAAGTAGGAATCGTTTGGCCCTGTGAGCCAGCCCACTGGGCTGACTGCTGTGCAGGCTTTGCCTGGATGTAGAAGTGATTCTCGTTCTGGGTAGCCAATGATGCAGTTAAGTATTTTTAGGCTCCGGACTTAATGGCCTTGGGGGGGGGCTCCTCTTTAAATGGGCATGTTTATTGCTTGACATACTTCAAAATGCGGTAAGCCAGCCCTGCTGCGTTTGGGGACCCTCCTTTTCATTCTGTGGAGTGGTGCCCTGGATGTATGCCCTAAAGTCCTGCTTATGGCGCCATTGTGGGCAGCTCATACATGGCCGGTTTGTGGTTAAATGCCACACACCCTGAGTGGTATCAGGAAATATCTCAGTGATAGAGCACATATTTTGCATGAGAAAGTAAAAAGCATGCTTGGATCAATCCCCAGTTGATCCAATCAGGCCTGAACATAAATAATCCTCCTCCTCCTGAGTTAAATTGACGACTATTCATTTGAGACCCTATAGCACCTTTTCCCATGTTTGTGACCTCCATGTGCAATGTGCTACAACTCCCATTATTCTCAGGCAGGGCATGCATGCTGCCTGGGGATTGTGGGCATTGTAGTCCAACATATCTGGAGGGCACCAGGTTGGGGACATTCAGTTCTGGGCTAGGTGGACCGATGGTAGTTGATTTGTCCAACTTTGATCATCAGCTGTCACTACACAGGACTGCCTAAGCCACAGACACCTGTGGGATTTTGACACTGGCTTGCCAAAGGTAGCTTTCCTCTGCCCGGTACCCAACAGATGTGTTGAACTGCAACTCTCACCATTCCCGGCTGGGAATGGTGGGAGTTGCAGTTCAACATCTGGAGGACACCAGATTGGGGATGGCTGTTCCAAGGATACCTACTGTGTAGACACATGGCTGAACTGGTGGTTTGGCTCAGGGCCCATTTTCTTAACCATTATGCCACGGCACGTACAGAAATATGGACATGACATGGTGCTCTGCATGATGAAACATCTGAGGTTTCCAGAGCTCCTGTTTTCTTTGTTCTAAAGCAAATTACAGGTGCAAACTCAGTGATGCTTTGAGTGATCAGTATTTCAAATGTCCGTGTTCTGTAGCCTGGGCTTCGCCAATATTGACAGGAATAGACACAGCCAGTCATTACCATAGATAGTCATTTGGCTTCCGCTGTGTGCCACAAAGCCTCATTGGGAAGGCAGAAAAAGGCCTGTTTGAATTTTAAAGCTAAAAAACAACCACCAACAAGTTATTTCATCAGGGATAAAAGAGTTGCTTGGCTTTGCTGCCAGGTACAAATGCTCGGAGAAGCCCTAGGAAAGGCTTCCATTGTGCTCCATGTGCTTGGAAGTGCCTTCTGGAACACCGTCTTGATGCCATCTGTTTGACTTCTTTCAACGCCCTCTTCAAAACTCACCTTTTCCATGAGCCTCTGGCTTCGCCCCCTAGCTCTCATACCCTGGTCTCATATTGATCCAAGCCAAATTGAACAAATTCCTGGAGGAGAAGGCTATCAATGGCTACTAGTCCTGATGACTCTGTGCTAACTCCAGTATCAGAGGCAGTATGCCTTGTACAAAAGTTTCTGGGCAACATAGGTGGGAGAGTCCTGTTGCACTCATGTCCTGCTTGTGGGTTTCCCATGGCAGCTGGTTGGCCTCTGTGTGAACAGAATGCTGGACTAGATGGACCCTTGGTCAGATCTGGCATGGCTCATCTTCTGTTCTTATCAAGTCCAGCATCCTGTTTTATGTTCAGCAGGAGCGATCAGGTGCCTTTGGGATGCCCACAAGCAAGGCACCAAGGCAATAGCTCTCCTGCTCCCGAGCACCTGGAATGTATTTATTTGCACTCGTGTCCTGCTTGTGGGTCCCTTGTCGACAGCTGGTTGGCCACTGGGTGAACAGAATGCTGGACAAGATGGGCCCCTTGGTCTGATCCAGCATCAGGGCTCTTCTTAAGCCAGAAGAGAGTTTGGGAGTTTACAAAGCTTGCCACTTTGGTGGGGCTTCTGGAGCTGTTACCCTGGCCAGAGTCCAGCATGCTTTTGCCTGTATCTCTACTGGCAAGCTAGCTTCCCACAGGTAAGGAGTCTTTGCTATGGAAGAACATTCAGTCTTACACTCCATGAGCCTCCACTCCAAAGTGGTACGAGACCATTCCCCTTTTCATGAGCACGTGCTTTCTCTAAATGTGGGGGACCTGTCACCCTCCAGATGCTGTTGGACTACAGTTTCCATCATCCCTGACTATTAGCCGTATTGGTGGCTAATGCTGGACTTCAACTCTCATACTGGTGAGAGTTGAAGTCCAACAACATCTGGAGTGCCACAGGTTCCCCACACTTACTTCGAGATCGTGAAGGAATGTAGGAAAGAATTTGTTTTATGTCCATTCCATGGTCTGAAGGCACATGATCCAGCATCCTTGTTATAGCTAAGCAAGTCTGGGTCTGGGCAGTCCCTGGATGAGAGACTCCCTAGGGATTCAGCATATGCCACCTTGAACTCAACTAATGGAAGAAAGAAAGGATGTAATAACTACTAATAAGCCGGTTCTCCTACCCATGGTCATTCCACCAACCCTGCTAAAAGAATTACTTTTTCTCTCTCTTCTCTCCCCATTCCTCTTTCCTTGCGCGTCATGTCTTTTTGGATTGTAACCCTGCAGACAGGGCCTGTCTTGTTTAGTTGGTTATATGTCGGCTCTTCTGAGAGTCTTTTTGGCTGAGGAGCGACATAAAAATACTTCAAATAAAAAATAAATAAATCTTGAAAGGAGCAGCCCCAGCATTCAGTGGGGTCTCTTCCCAAAACATTTCTCCTGGGACGTAGAAAGACGTGATTGTAGTTGACCCACATGCGACTTCAAACATTGCTACCAAGGGGGTGTCTATATGCTCTATTAACCCTGTAGTGGCTGCGCAGTGGCGCTGTGTTGTTCAAATGACGCAGCCGCCAATTCACAGTCACGTCGGGGTCCCCTCCAGACACTGCGCATTTTCAAAGTGCCGACTTGCGACGACTTTTACAGTGGGCGTTGTGAAAAAGCTCAGAGTGACAGGCTGAGTCTTTAGTTGTTGTTGATGGGAAAGCGTAGGAACAAGGGCAGAGAGCAGGGGGGAGGGCTTTTCAGGCCGGATAGCCCATGCTCCCTCTTGCCCCGTCTAGCTTTATCGATTTAGCCTCACAGCTTCGACGCTGCGGGCTTTTGAGCTGACGCCCTTCCAAAGCATCGGCGTATAGACACCCCCCAAGTTACATGCATAATGTCCAAGCTGCTTTGAGTCACGGGCGGCACCTCATATTTAAAACACACACACTCATACACAGACGGAAAAAAAATGCTCCTCTACTTTCCACCACCCACAATGTATTAAGGAACAAATAACTCCATTCCAGAGAGCTGGCTTCAAATCCCATTGAGAGAGAGAGAAAAAAGCTGTTTTCTGGGATTGCTGTTGTTGGTGGCTGGCTACAGTCGCTTTGCAGATAAAAATAATAAAACTAACACATCTGATTACAAAGGAAATCCCTGAATTGAAACACTTGTTCTTGTACGGGAGGAGTTGTTGGGAGAGGGAGGAAGGAGGGGGCAGCGCTAGCAGCTGGGTTTGCTGACCTGGGCTCAGTTCCAGTTGGGTCATCAGCTCTTTAGCTTCCCTTTTTTAAAAAAACAACAACAACAATGTTTTAAGGAGAATATGACAAGTGCTATAAGCACTCGCTAGGCTGTAGCCAAAGTTAATTAGATATTCTGTCCTGCTCTGCACGTATGGGGTGGGTATCACAGAACGTGATATTGGCTGCGGAATTTAGGTTCCTGGCAATCTTACATTTCTGGGCCTTATGGTTTGACTGCATATTGGGGGAATCTCAGAGAGCAGAGCATGGAATAACTATGATCTCCCAATAGTTTTGGGTAGGCTCTCAGTTCCCCTGCCTTGCTCCTTCTCATGACAAGCAGAAACAGGATAAATCCTGCGTAATAGTTGTGCAAATTAGCTTGATACTTATAAGATCACAGAATTCTGGTTTTGGGGTACTGGTTTTGGGTTACTTTCATACACAATGTTTGTTTTATTACATGTATTATTATTATTATTATTATTATTATTATTATTAGGAGAGCACATAGCTGTAATGCCTTGTGCTTCAGCACTACATTATATCCAGACGCCTTTTAAGGAGATAAAGATTCATGAGTCTATATTGACTGGTCTTCCCTAACTTGCTGCTTTCCAGGGGTGTTGTATTACAATGCCCAGCATCCCCCCAGCTGGCCATGCTGGCTGGAGATGCTGGGAATTGTAGCCCAACACAGGTTGGGGAAGGCAGAGGTTTCGCAAGAAAAGTGTCCTTAGCTAAAATGGCCAGAATGAATCAACTGATGTCAAGAATGTGACCCAGAGTAGCCTTCCCCATCCTGGTGCCTGCTGGTTGGATCGCAAGTACCATCATCCCCAGCCAGCATAGCCACCATGCTGGCTAGAGATGATGTAACTGAGTCCAACCAGTGGCACTGCTAGGTGTGGGCTGCATGGGGCCTGAGACCCAAATCTATTTCCCAGTGCCCTGGATCTATTTGACAGAGCCCTGAGTGTTCATTGATGCCAACGGACAGTTTTTTTCTCAGCCTAATTGCCATCCAGGGGGCACTTTTCAACAGGGATTGCAGCTGGGGCCCTAGTGTGACCAGATACAAAAGAGGGCAGGGCTCCTGCAGCTTTAATGCTTGTGATGAAGAGGGGCTTTCACCAGGTGCTGCATGCATGCAAATGACATCTGCTGAAATTCCCCTTTCCATACAACTGTTAAAGATACAGGAGCCCTGTCCTCCTTTCCATAGGGTTACCCTAAAAGCCAACATAAATCCCAATCAGAGTAGATCAACTGAAATGAATGGAGCGTACATTAGTCATGACTAATTTAAGTCCCATTCATCTGAATGGATCTACTCTAAGTAGGACTTATGTTGGATTTTACCCTATGTTTTGGGGGGTTTCAGTTTGTGTTTAAGATAATTTCTCCAATTTAGAAATCAGCATTTCCCCACATTGGTAAGATAGATTCACTGTGTGTGTACCAGACCTCTGGGTAAAGGCCCTCTTAGACCTGTGTTGGCCGTAACATGTGTGTGTGTGTGAACGGGGACACATGGCGGCAACAAATCCCTGTCCTTTGCACCATTCTGTGCCATGGTTGCAAGTTGGCTGCACATTTGTGAAGAGGTTGGCACACGGTGGATCCCATTAATGTAGCAGGAGGAGCCCAGTCACTGTTGCAGCTGTGGAACACTACAACCAATGTAGACTCTAAAGAGAGCCAGGAGAGATCCGCCAACTTACCAGTCTTCTAGAATTTAAGAGAGCTATAAAGATTGATCTCTTCTGGCAGGCCTACCCAGTCGAATTTTAAGAGTTTTATTGATTTTAATAATGTATTAATTTTATATGATTTTAATTAGTTTTATGTATTTTATATTGTTTGTATTGATGGTGTTCCCCGCCTCGATCTGGAGGGAGAGGTGGGTAATCAATCAATCAATCAATAAATTTATTATTATTATTATTATTATTATTATTATTATCTGAGGTGGTGTACAGATAATTGTTCAGATGCTTGGAGATAGCACTGTAAAGCAATCGTTGCCTGTGGGGAAAACATACATTTCTTCTGTCCCACCGTGGTTTCTCATACCAGTTTTGAGGGGTTTTATAGCATCTTAAGCAACACCAACCCCCCCCCCCCCAAGAACTGCTGTTAAACATTTTAACATGGTAAAGGACATGTCCATATCTAGGGGCTTTATCACATGTACATCCCCCCCGGTTTGCTTCTGCAATTCCCCCTCTGTTTCCATTTGCAAGTCTAGCGTTTTGATTTACACGTGCCCAGTATTGCTGCGGTACCTGCAATACCTGCCTCTGCCTTTCGAACTTTGCCCGTTCAGGGATAGTTCGAAAGAGGAATGAAAAATGGAGCACTCAGGGTGCGACAACAGCGTGAGGGGGACAACGCCATGCGAATCCCATGCTGAAGAACTGGATCAAAGTTGCGGCAGGTGTGCTTAAAACCGCCCGTGTGATAACGACCTAATTTTCAACAGCAACTCTTCTGTAGCATTTCAAATAGCAAATTTAAGTTGTTGTTGTTGAAATACTATCTGCTCCTCCACAACAATAGCCTGCCATTTTTTCCCAAATCCATTACTTAAACAGTGTACACCATCCTTCTTTAGCGGAGTCAGTAATATTTGTTTAAATGAGGATAATATCTGGAAGACTACAGATTGTCCTCCCCTGCTTTTAAAAGTTCCCTTGGAGGTGAAATTGACTGGACCAGTGCAATTTGGTTTAGTTAATTTCATTGCTCCATTGATTTGCATGGGATTAGGGGAAGCAGATGTCATTAGGACATCCGCCCCCCACCCTCCCACAGGTTCCTCTTTTTCTTTTCCTCCATGTTGTTTGTATAATTCTTAAGCTACAAATCCTGGATCAGGGCCAATGCCACGAGTAGTACATGAAGGGGAATTTGTTCCAATTGCTCTGTGCAGACATGGTTGTCTCTACACTGCGTAGCGTCGAGAGCTTTCTTTTTACTAGGTTTGATGGGATAATGCTACAGCTTGGTTTAATAGCAGCGCAGTCACAAAATGAGTTAGCCAAAGGCCTCCGGCTCTAATTCAAATCAAAGATTCTTGCCAGTAGCACTGCTGTCTCTTGTTTGGATTTGTGGCTTACAATGAAAAAAGAGAGAGCAATTCCTATGGTTCTAGAACAATGCTGGATGTGAAGCCGCTAATGCAAACAAACAATTTACCCAAACAGAGACGTCTTGCGTCTTTTAAGCTTCTTTGAGTGAGGGTTTCAGCAGGAGCCAGCAATCCCGCTTCCATGGCACATCCCCTAAAGATTCTCTTTTGCTCGGTTGGGCCAGGCAGGGACTGTGCTATGTGGCTTAGACAGCAAAGCACGCCTTGCTTTGGTCATCAGATTTCATCCATGTCCTCAAAAATGCAAAGGGGAAAAAGGAGTGTGTGTGTGATGCAGCCATAATCAATGCTACCCTAAATATTTTTGAATTCTTAACGATTGCTGTAATTTCTCTAAATATGACCATATGCCTGCAGACCACACAAATATGTTCTCTTTTACAAAGGCACACACCCTGCAGTAATGGCCTGTCTGCAGCCTTGCAAAACCCATTGTTGAAATCTCCGAAACTTACCAAGAATGACAATTAAAGATTGGGTGACAAACAGCAGTTGTACATAGGAAGCTGAGTTTGGCTGAGTGAGACCGCTGGAACATTAGTTCAGGGTTGTCTACACTGGCTCTTATAGGGTGACCATATGGAAAAGAGGACAGGGCTCCTGTATCTTCAACAGTTGTATAGAAAAGGGAATTTCAGCAGGTGTCATTTGTTTGCATGCAGCATCTGGTGAAATTCCCTCTACATCACAACAGTGAAAGCTGCAGGAGCCCTGCCCTCTTTTGTATCTGGTCACTCTAGGCCATGGGAGTGAGGTTCAAACGCCTGATGTAAAGCATGTGCTCTATCACTGAGCTTTGGCTATAACAACAATCCTAGGATTACTTTCTAGAAGAGAGGGTGATGGATTTAAGGCAGTCTGGGTGCTATGCCTGGGAGGCTTGTTCCTTAAAATCATTATATATATAAAATATCCTGCCTTTCTTGCCCAAGGACAACCCTCGGCAGCTCACACTCCATATTTTGAAACATTTGACTATTACATAAAAATGACAAAAAATAATCCAAGAAAAATATAGTATGCTTCCAGATGAGGCTTTTACTGTTGCACCGTCTCATTCACATGATTCTAGATGTCATCATCTTCAATTTATAACTCCCTTGTGTTTTCCCACTGCATCTTCCACCTTTTTCCTTTCCAAAAATATATATATATATATCTGTTAAGGATGAAAAGACAGAATGCCTTCTATTCTGATTCTTAGCATTACCAGATCTCCGTCTGGAAGTTAACAAACAATTTTATTTGGATAAGTATCCTGCAATCAGTAGCCTGACAGCAAAATCAAAAGAGCAGCACCTTAACAGGTTACGAAAGACCCACCTTTTTGCTTGGCCATGAAAAGCTACACAGGATCTAGGCCTTGTGGGTCTCCCTGAAGAGGACATTCCACCATGCTAGTGCCACTACCAAAAAGGCCTTGCTCTCGGTAGATGTACAGCATGCCTCATTTGGAGGAGACATCCCAAGTAAAGCCTCTGATGATGAAGAGAGAGCATGGGACAATGCAGAAATGTGTGGGGCCCATTGGTGGTTATTCGGTGGAAAGCCTTCTCTTCACTTCTTATATTTCAGGATTCAGCCCTGGCACTGACAACATTTCTTGAGCCTGCACTGGAGCTCAAATAAAGGCTGCTATTACCTCTCCTGCCCACAAAAAATCCATAAATAAATAAATAAATAAATGCAGTATATATTTGCTATTTTTTTCTATCCAGTTCCACAACAAGAACACTAGCATTCAGTTAGCCACACAGTGATGTGTGACATCTAAAGGATAGAAGGTTTGTACGTAGAACATTATCCTGTGACCAATCTACGTGGAAAAAGACCAAGAAGAGCTTTCTAGTTTTATCCGAATTTTCATGAAATCAGCTTTGGTCCATCAGTGGCACACGAAGCAAGAAAAGAGGAGTATAGACTATCTAAAACCCTGCTTTTAAGGGTCACACAGCACTTCAAACAGCTATATTCAGTATTGGGTAGGTGGAGTCCAACTATTAGAACTGAATATTATCAACCCCATCGATGCTACTCAGTGAATGAAACTGTTGTTCTGCACCCCTGTCCACGCTCCCCTGCTCTAGGAGATTTACTGGAAGTGCTTAATTAGGCCCCTGCAATTTACCCTACACCTCTCCCTTCTCATCCAGCATTGGGATATTGTAAAAGATTAAAAGAGCGCTGCTGCAGTATTGTGAATTGGAAAACAAGGGTATTTGGTCTCAATGGGTAACGCAGCTACTGCCAGTGCTGCCCCGGTCCTCGCCACCAGCACCACCCCGGTCCTCGCCGCCAGCACCAGCCCGGTCCTCGCTGCCAGGGCTGCTGGCAGCAGCCCACCCGGCCTGGAAACGCAGCATTATTACAAAGTAGGCCACGATCCCGCGAGATCTCGATTTCAAGATCATGTGGGATCATGGCCTACTTCGTAGTAACACCGCATTTCCAGACAGGGGAGGCCACTGCCAGCGGCGCTGGTGGCGAGGACCGGGGTGGCGATGGGGGAAAGCCGGTCCTCGCTGCCAAGGCAGCAGCAGCTCCTCGCTGGCAGTGGCCTACCCGGCCTGGAAATGTGGTGTTACTACAAAGTAGGCCACTATCTCACGGGATCGTGTCCTACTTTGTAGTAATGCTGTGTTTCCAGGCCGAGTAGGCTGCTGCCAGCGGTGTTGGCGGCGAGGACCGGGGCGACGCTGGCAGCAAGGACAGGTGCGGCACTGGAGGCCAAGGAGGTCGGTGCCAGCGGCACGGAGTGGCGGTGATAGAGGCGAGTGGGGAAGGCCGAGTCGCTTGGGGGGGGCATGCAGAGCCCCTTTGTGAAGATGCTGACAGTGGGGGTGGGGTGTATCTTCAACCCCATACTAACGCTGGAGAAATCCAGTGATTCTTAGACGCCATCGATTCCAAGATGCACTCCATTTTTACAGACATAAATATGGGGGGGAAAGTGCGTCTTAGAATCGAGGAAATATGGTAGTAGTGTTACCATTGCTGCCACTATTTATATCCCACCTTTTTCCTCCTTAAAGAACCCAAGGCAGTGTACATAATCCTCCTTCTCTCCATTTTATCCTCACAACAACAACCCTGTGAGTTAGGTTGGGCTGAGAGTGTGTGACTGGCCCAAGGTCCCCCAGTGAGCTTCCATGGCCGAGTGAGGACTAGAACTCAGATCTGACTCCCAGTCCAACATGCTAACCACTACACCACACTGGCTCACTAGCCCTTTTCTCTGTCATTGCCATCCGTGGTTCATGCATTCAGACAATGTGCTCATCAGAGCGCTGCTGTCCAGTGTTTTCCTTAATAAAATATAGGAATGTGCGAAGCAGCAAAACTTGTGGTGGTTCTCTGACTTCTACTTTGAAGCCTGTTCCCACTCGTGTCCATGTGTACGCATCAAGTGTGCATTTTCCTCCCATTGATTAAATGTATTTGGGCCCATTTCCCCCCCCCCCCCAATGTATTAATTCTTTTCGTGCACGATTTTCAAACACACTCATTTTTTAAACACATCCCCCCCCCCCATGAATTGCATCGCAAGCTCGGAAATTTACGGTCTTCAATTGCAGATTGAATTTGGGTCTGCTTTCAGTCATGGGAGGTGTGAATCAGGTACGTTCTGATCAAAACCCAAATTGAAATGGATTTCTCATGCACCCCAAATCAAATGCAATCATTGAAGAGTTTGGGTCACTCTGCATCCATCCTCCTATTCAGGGCCCTTCCGCCGGCTTCCTCCTGTGTCTTTCCCAGTGGCAGGACAACAACCAGCCGCCATTTTAAATCCCCACAATGCCCCACAGCAATGCTACATCAGTTTCTCCAGGGAACTGTGGGCGGCTCATCATTGCCTGCCACCCTGGGTGCTGTGGCCCACCAGGCCAGCTGACCCAGGATGCCAGGTGCCCACACCAGCCCTGCTCCTATCCCTAATTGCTGCAGATTAGCCTTTTCCTGGCACCGGGAATTGGCTCTCTTTTCCCCTCCTCGCCCTTAACTGCAGCAGTCTAGCCATCCAACCCCACTTTGAGACTGACTAGAATTCTTGGCTCCAGCCCCCACATCCTGTTTCCATTGGGGAAAACTTTTCATCTGAAAAATTTCCAGCCGGCTGTATCTGCAGAGAAGATGGAACCTTTATTTGGCTCTAGGAAGCATCTAGCAATTTCAGGACGAGCTGGTGCAGATTTGTTCAAGGCACATGCACACGCGTGACGCGTGACGCTCCACATTGGCTCCTCCAAACAATGGAACGCTGTGCTCTCTTCTTGGCTTGGTGCTCGGCGTTGAGTGTCGCCATGTGCTTCAGACTGGATCCCTCCCTCTCCTTATGATGTGGTTTCAGCCACGACAAGCTATGTTATGCCGGCTTGGTGGGGGTGGGTGAATGGGTGTGTGTGTGATTGGGAGAGGGAGGGGGAGGAGCTGGCACTGCAGGAAGCCCACATGCGGTGCACCGGGTGTGTTTCAGGCCATAGCCAATCCTTTCCAGAATTTTCAAAGGAGAACAACTCAAGGCTCATTTTGTTTTCGTGGACTTCACAGCAACATCAATTCAAGAGGGGAAGTGGGGGGTGGGTGGGGGGAAGGGCCTGTGTGCTACAAGCACTGCAACGGCTGCGTCCCGGCCTACGCTACGATGTCGCCGCTTGAAAATAATCGTGAGGTGAAGTGTAGGCTCATTCGGCTCTCTCGATGCTTTTGGACCAGGGGGGACCCGAGTTCAAATCCTCCACTCTGCCACAAAGCTTGTCGGGTTGTTTTCAGCAAGGATGCTTCCAGACGAGGCTTTTATGGCGCAGCCGTCCTGCCTCTTTCGTGAAATTTTACAGTGTGTGTGTGCGGACATCATCTTCCACTTGTATCCCTCTCCGACTTCCACGAGCAGAAGTTCACCCACACGATGACGGACGTACCTACGCCCAGACTGGAAGTGAAACCAGGCCACCAACATGGACATGCTGCTATCTCGGGGCATGTCACTTCGGCATATAACTATCACAGGAGTTGGGGTACCCGCAGTGACAATGGACAAGCGGCAGGGCTGAGCCAGGACATTTTGCTCCCGAGGCAAAATGGGCAAGAGGACGCTCCCCTCCGTTCCACGTACCGAAGTTGACTGCACTGGCAATCCAACCTTACCTCAATGCTGCCAGCGGGCGAACATCACTCGAGAGCAACAGGCTAGTTTAGGGGGTGCAGGACAGGCTGTGTGGCACATATAGCTCTAGCCAAGAGAGGGGTGTGGTTAGGGAGCCCAGGAGGAACAGCAGAAGGGCTGTCACTGCTGTCCCCCAGCATCTGCCGCCTGAGCCAGTTGCCTCACTCTGCCTATCGGTAGGGCCGGTCCTGGCTAGCAGGAAACGCCAACACAACTGCCATCTCAGTCACTTTGGCAACTGTGCCAGCAGATGCGGTATTACCCTTGGGCTCGGTGCGAGTCCCAAATGGAGCAGCTGCTGGAATTAGAATAGGGGCTGCTCTTCCTGACTCCCAAATAATCAGGGATTTAGCAAGACAGAAGTGAGGACCATAGCAGCACTCCCCACATGCAGCAGTAAGGTAGGAGTGGGCAGACACCGAAGCTGGGGCGAGTCTCTTTGGGAGTCAGAGTTATGCCTTTGGCGATACCCAGCTTGGTTCTGTCTGCTGTGGGTGCCACACTGATTTTAAGGAGGTGGGTCAGATGATGCCCACACCCATCTTGAAAGAACAAGTGAGGGGGGGTCACCAGGCTGCACAGATTAGTCTTGCTCCCTGCTGCAATACGCATGGAGGGCCCCCCCCCCCCGCACCTGTGCATTTGAAGCATGTTAGAAGGGGCACTACACATGTGCTGAAAGAAAACTCTGGGGGACTGCAGAAATCTTTGGGGCTGTTTAGCTGAGAGAAGAGACAAGTAAGGGGAGGCATGGTAGGGGTGTGTATATGCAACCATACGCGGTGAGGAGAGAGAATGGAGAGGGAAATGGGCCACTTGGAAGGACTCCTTCACCCAGCACAGAGTTAAACTATGGCATTCGCCACTACAAGATGTAGCGTTGGCCAACAACTTGGATGTTTATAAAAGAAGATTAGACCAATTCCTGAAGGCACATAAGGCTATCAATGGCTTCTAGTTAGGGTGGCTAACAGAGACAGTATGCCTCTGAATACCATTTCTGAGGAGCATGAGCGAGAGACCACTCTGTCTTTCGTTTCCTAGACTTGTGGGCTTCCCAAAGGTGTCTGGTTGGCTACTGTAGGAACAGAACGCTGGCCTAGATAGGCCTTGGGTCTGATCCAGCACAGCTCTGTTTATGTTGTAACGGAAGCCAACCTATCCGCTTGTTGATGACTTTCCACATAAAAGCAAAGAACTTTTCATTTACGAAGGCCTTTGGCCAAACAATCTCTTGCCTTGTTGGAGGTTTCAGTTGGCCTAATGCTGCTGCTGTGTTGTTGGTTTTTTAATTATTGTAGGGTGACCATATGGAAAGGAGGACAGGGCTCCAGTATCTTTAATAGTTGCATAGAAAAAGGAATTTCAGCAGGTGTCATTGGTATGCATGCAGCACCTGGTGAAATTCCATCTTCATCACAACAGTTAAAGCTGCAGGAGCCCTGCCCTCTGGCCAGATACAAAAGAGGGCAGGGCTCCTGCATCTTTAACTGTTGTGATGAAGAGGGGATTTCACCAGGTGCTGCATGCATACCAATGACACCTGCTGAAATTCCCTTTTCTATGCTACAGGAGCCCTGTCCTCCTTTCCATATGGCCACTCTAATTGTTGTTTGCTATTGGAATTACTTTTATCTCATGCTTTATTTTATGTATTATTTCGTATAGTTTTTGTGTTATTGTTTTTGTGGCATATTATTGTCATAAGCTGCCTTGGGCATGAACGGGAAAGACAGGATATAAGTCTAAGAAATAATACATTACAGCTCCTGGGAGAAAGTTCCACTGGACTCAGTTGGACTTACTTCTGAGTAAACACATGTAGGATTGCACTGTAATTGACCCAATCCTAATACATTTTTTGCATGGACATACATAAAAGGGAAGGACACAATAGAGCAACCCAAGGTAACCAACACTGCAAAAAATGTAGCATTTGTGCATTTGAAATCTGGAAACTACCTTTAAAGCCATCTTATTCCCTTAAGTGGAGACTAATTATCTCTAAATCATCCCAGACAGACTTTCCAGACTTATTCTTGAAAACCTTTAACAATGTGGACTCAACAAGCTTACTTGGTAATTTATTCCACTGGGCAATTATTCTTCTATGTCTGTCTCCCCCTACACCCAGCAAACACGTTTGATTTTTATGAGGCCTGAACCTTTTAATCAAGTTAATTTGCAGATTAATCAAATTGAAGTTTAGTTGATTGAAAGTGTGTGTGTGGGGGGGGAGAGGAATTTGAATTAGTGAGCAGTAGCAACTCCTTATAGAGTGCACCAAACTACCATTTTGAGGGAAACATAAGAACACAAGAGAGCTGCCGGATCAGACCGAGGGTCCATCTAGTCCAGCACTCTGTTCACAGTGGCCAGCCAGTTGTTGACCAAGAACCCACAAGTAGAATACACATTCAACAGCACCCTCCCACCCATGTTCCCCAGCAACTAGTGCACACTGGAGGTAACGCATAACCATTTGGACTAGTAGCCATTGATAGCCTTCTCCTTCGGGAATTTATCCAACAACCTTTTCAAGCCATCCAAATGGGTGGCCATCACTACACCATTCAGCCAACATTGCCTTTCCATCACCTCAAAATAGCAAAAGTGGCAGAACTAGGTCGTTGTAAACCCTGGACTTACTGGATTAGGGGCACATATGTATGGCTTCAGTTGTGAAGCACACAACTAACATTTCTTTTCACAAACACCCTAAACTGCCATGCCATACTTTACAATTGCTTCTCCATACCTGATGCATTAGAATGTTTGCCAACTCTGATTTTAAAAAAACAACAAAAACTCTGAGCATGTGCAGTGTTGCATTTTAATTTCTCTTAAATGAAGTGAGATGAAGGAGCCGGCTACAGGGCCCCGGATTTGGCCCAATGGCCGAACCCTAGCTGCACTGCATCAAAATAGGTCATGGTAGAGTTGGAAAAGATGCAGAAGAGGGCAAGTAAAATGATCAAGGACCTGGAGCAACAACTCCCCTGTGAGTGAGGGCTGCAATGGCAGGGGCTGCTTAGCTTAGGAAAAAGGCAAGTAAGGGCAGATACGATAGAGGCATACAAAATTATGAATGGTGTGGAGGAAGTGGACAGGGCGATGTTTTTCTCCCTCTCTCAAAGTACTAGAACCCAAGCGGGTCATCATCCCATGGAGTTTCCTAGTGAGAGATTCAGGACAGCTAAAAGGAAGGAAGTCTTCACACAGCGCATAGTTAAAATATGGAATTCGCTACCACAAGATGTGGTGATGGCTACCATTTTGATGGCTTTAAAAGGAGATTGGACAAATTCATTCATTCATTTATTGCATTTCCATACTGTCCAACAGATGAAGCTTCCCTGGGTGATTTACAAAGAAGCACTCTGGGCAATTTACAAATCCCTGGAGGAGAAGGCTATCAATGGCTACGTCCTGATGGCTACGTGCAACCTCCAGTATCAGAGGCAGCGAGACTATGTACACCAGTTGCTGGGGAACATGGGCGGGAGGGTGTTGTTGCACTCATGTCCCGCTTGTGGGTTTCCTATGGGCAGCTGGTTGGCCACTGTGTGAACAGAATGCTGGGTAGCTCCTTTCTGACTGGTTCTGACTGAAACCTGGAGCGAGTTCACTGCCCCACCGACATCGGAGCCACTAGCCTCCCCTGGCGGGAGCCATGGACTTTCACAGAGACGGAGGCCTTAGCTTGGGTCGGTCCGTATGGGCACCACACAGTCTTGACGTCTTCCTCTACCGCTGGGTAAACTTCCCTTCCCCATCGCTTTGTGTCTCTGCCTTCCTGTGGTCCTCAGGGAGATGTGCCACGGCCTTGAGACAGTCCTTCCTGCCCTCACACGACGCGTTTGTTTAATGGCATCAGTTCCCGCTTGGCTGGCGCTGTTCCGTCCTGCCCCCTCAACCAAGGTGAAAACCGTCGGCTCACGGGACGGTTGCGAACGCTGCCTTGGCCCCCAAACTGGGCTCCTTTCTTAAAAGCAGGACGTCCCCTTTTCTCACTCCCTTGCCTTGTTCCAAACTCTTGGGTAGGTGAATGGCTCCTTCCGCCCAACACTTCCTTTTACTGCCCCAAGTACAGAAACCACAACCGCAGCTTACTTGAAAAGCCTTCGCTCCTGTCCTTTTCCCTCCCGCACTTCCCTGCGGGGAGACCACCGGTGCTGAGCGATTAAAATGGCTGTTGTTTCTCCCACGACTCAGCTTTCCTGAATTATTGGGTGTAAGATTCAGGGAGTGGGAATAATTATGGGTTGGGGAGGTGGGGGTGGGGGAAGAGAACAATGGCAGGTCTGAAGGCTTAATGGCGCTCGTGTGGTTCTTCCAATCGGCCCTGGCCTGTGGTCATATTTCTCAGCGTCTCCGTTTCCCCCTCTCCCCAACCTTTTTGTCAAGAGACATTTCACTACAGGGTGTTTCACCCCCTTGCGGCACCCTCAGTCCAAAGACTTACATTTTCGATCTATCCCCACCTTGATTTAACTCTGCGTTGTCAAGAGCAGCATTTTATCTGTGAAAAAGACAGAGGCTGGTTTCGCACGATATATTAGGCAACGGAGGGAGAAATAGTGTACTGACAGTGCGTTAGGTAGGCGATGCTCCCCATACGACATGTTACTACTCCGTCCGTTGAACGTCTGAAAGTTCCGGCGTTCATCTTGGCTGCAGCGTCTCCTCCCTCCCCTCCCTCCCTTCTCCCTCAGTCCTCCAGCCATATCCCAGCATGCACTGCATATTCTGCCGGCTGTATTGGAGCAGCCAGGGGGGTGGGGGGGTGGGCTGTTCCAACCGGCAGAACTCTATGCCCATATGGAATAGTACATGGAGGGGGGTTGGTTGGTTTCGGAAAACACTTTAAACAACGGAGTTCGGGATAAACAACATGCAAGTCCATTGTTTCTCTCTGTTGCTTATTTGGGCAGGATAGCATACCATCAGTTGTGTGTGTGTTGTGTGTAACCCTCCACACAACACAATAAGCAACACAACTAATGGTTGCTTTCCCTTCCTCCATTGCCTAACCAGCCATTGGTTCTGGGGCATACGTACAAAGCAGCCAACAGCCCTGCCTGCATATGAGCAATGCAAGCCCCCCCCCAACAACAACAACAACCCCCCTCCCAATCAATTGCTGTCCTCTTTGCTCTCTAGCGGCTCTGAAAAATTCATTCCCTGCCCCTTCGGCCTGATGAACAGTTCTCTTGGGCTCAAATGCTGGCATATTCCACTAACAATTTCCTTTGTTCTTCCAGTAAAGAACATGATCATGCAGGGTGGCTGAAGGCGCTTGCAGAAAAACAGCGATAGCCAGTTCTTGAGCTAGGAATTCAGGTCAGACCTGTCTACAGAATCAGTACCTGTGAGAGCAGAACATCTCAATGTTTTTGTAAGATCTGTTCATATAAAAAATATACAAAGCTGAGCGTCGGGAAGCAGCGTTAGACAAAGAGGCTCCTCCAAACGAGCAATTTATTTCACTCTTGTGATTGACCACTTACGGATGTTTTTGAGTCCATTACACGACGTCATCAATGACCAGGGTGTCTCCCACACTATTCCCTGGAAATCCCGTTATTAAAAGAACCACTTTTAATGTGGTAATATCTGGAAAAAGGGTGGATCTTCCACCACTAGATGGCACTGTCTCAATTGAATTGAACAGAGTAGAAGTATTTAATTCAAACCACGTGGTCACCCCTCTCCACTTGTGTAATGCAGCCCAGAGTGCAGGACATGGAACAATGGGCTCAAGTTACAGGAAGCCAGATTCCCAGCTGGACGTCAAGAAAAACTTCCTGACTGTTAGAGCAGTACAACAATGGAACCAATGACCTAGAGAGGTCGTGGGTTCTCCCACATTAGAGGCATTCAAGAGGCAGCTGGACAGCCATCTGTCAGGGATGCTTTAAGGTAGATTCCTGCATTGAGCAGGGGGTTGGACTTGATGGCCTCATAGGCCCCTTCCAGCTCTACTGTTCTATGATTCTATAACAATTGTGCCAAAGAAGCAGGAAACAAAAGCCCTGGGTAATCAACACAATTTCCCCATAACGTAGAGACACTCATGGTAGCCTTTAAAACAGGGGTAGGCAAAGTTTGGCCCTCCAGATGTTTTGGCCTACAGTTGCCATCAGCATTAGCCAGCATAGCTAATGGTGAGAGATCATGGGAGTTGTAGCTAAGGCATTTGGAGGGCCACCAATTGTCCACCCCTGCTTTTATACATCAGCATTTCCCTCAAAATCAAACCGCAGACCCATGGAGCTACCTACGACCCCTTCTTGCAAACTAGCTGCCAAACTCAGATTTCTTATCCTTCCTTGGTTACATTCCAACTCTCCAATCCCCAGCTGAGCAAGTGATGCCCCACCAGGCATTATTGTTCAGTTTTGTAGGTATCTTCTCGCCATGAGTTACAGAAAAGCTTCACGCTGCAGATTCGTAACAGAACATTTTTTAAAAATAAAAATAAGTCCTGCATCCTCCACTTTAACCGGTTCAGTAGCTGGAGGAGCCACTCCCATGAATATATCTGCCACATTTACTTTTGACCAGTTGGAGCCAATTGCATATTGTCAGCTGAAATTAGAGCCAGGCCGTATGAGTTATTACAGTTTAAATTCCCCAGTAATTAGATGCAAAGAAATGGAAAGCGAGACCTGAAGAAGATGCCAAATAATTCTCAGCAACAACTAAATCACCAGTACAGACCCTCTTGCATAGAAATGGAAATGTTAACAAATTCCCCACTTTGGTCTGCAGGCTCCTGATATCTAGAATACATCCATCAAATTACAGAAAAGAATGAGCTCTTTAAAGAAAAATCCCTCATTATTTCTAATTTTAATTCTCAAGATGTATTGTGGTTATAATTCACTACCTTAAGGGTGCAATCCTAGACGTGTTTAGGCAGAGAAAAAACCTACAACTCCCAGCATGCCCCAGCTCCCACTCCCTGAATCTTACACCCAATAATTCAGGAAAGCTGAGTAAAGGAAGAAACAATAGCCATTTTAATCACTTGGTACCAGTGGTCTCTCCACCTTTTCTCTATCTGAAAATGCCTAGGATTGCGCCTTAATGCTTATAGAGAGACAGATCTTTGATTGGCCCATCTAGCCTAGCTCAGTGTAGTCAACTCTGGGAGGCAGCTGCTCCCCAGAGATGTAGGCATGGCTCTTTCATATGGGGATGAAATTCGTTCAGTTTGCCTTTTCAGGCAAACTGATCCAAGTTCACACTTTTGCACAAATGCACGAACCAAAACTCAGTTATCCTTTGAAATTTGCATTTCAACAAATTTTGCAATGGAGTTCTCCAATTAAAGAATGTGTGCAAATATGCATAGATTAGGGAAACGTGCATTATATACACTAGAAGAAATAACATTTAAAAATGCATTGTATTAAGAAAACATGCTTGCCTAAAAAGAGTCTATTAGACAAAATTGCATACAAAACAGCACATATTAGGGGAAATGTGCAGCAAAAGTGCATACAAATTTTAATGTGAACTTAATTCCTCACCAGCACCTCAAAGTTCAGCATGAAGCAAATTTAAGATTAGAAACAGAGAACCTGAAACTGACAGATCAATCCATCTCTACCTACATATGCAGGGGACTGCGGTCCCCTCCACAAGGATTCGCTTTTGCACCCGGTTAGGAGATTATGTGCACTATCGCTGAAGCGCCTTTACGCCTAATACCTCTGCACGAGAGGCGGCGACAAAAGGCGCTTCCCTCCCCTCCCCTTCCCTCCCCGCCGCCGCTCCTCGCGAGTCGCGGTGGGCTCAAGCTGCCGAACTGTTCCCCTCCTTGGCGGGGACTTTTCGGGTGGGGAGAAGCAGTGATGGGGAAACGCCGGGGGGGGCCACGGGGGGAAGGCGGCGTCCCGGCACGCTTGGCCTTCCTCCTCCTCCTCCTCCTCCTCCTCCCGCGGCGTCCCAGCGCTCCGTGCCTCTGACTGCGGGAAATTGGCTGAGGAGACGGCGGCGCAGCAGAGTGCCTTTCCGGTGATGGGAGGGGGCTGCCGGCCCCGGCCTTCGCCTGGAAGCGCCGCGCGCGCCCCATCCATGATACTAGCAATCAGACCCACCCCCACCCCAAAAAGCGAGCAGGGAGGGAGGAAGCAAAGCCAGGAGCTGGGGGTGGGTCTGATTGCTAGTATCCGAAGCTGCTTCTTGGCAGGGGAACGGAGGGGAGAGAGAACGGGAGAAAGCAGACAGAGCAGTTGGCAGAGGCACCGGCTTTGCCTGAAATTGTAAACTGACGCGACCAAAGGCGGAGAAGGGGTGAGATCTGACAATAGAGGGAGGAGGAGGAGCCGCCTCCGCGGGCACCAGCCTTTTCCTTCCGCTCGCCGGAGCAGCAGCCCCCTCCCATCAAAATGCGCTTTAATGGACGGAGCAAAAAAAAACTCGCTATTTAACGCGCATTCAATAACGCGCACAATCGGGGAGATAATGCGCCTCTATGCCCCATTTGCGCTCCGCTGGTGTAGAGGTAATTTTTTTAATGAGACTTCAAAGAGCCCTGCTGAATCAGACCACGGGTCCATCTAGTACAGCCCTCTGTTCACACGGAGTGCTCTATCACTTTCAGGGCAAGGCCATGGGCATCAGTCTGAGATGGGCCAAGAGCGAGGTATAGCAAGCCATAGGGCAAGCCAGTAGACAGGACTGAAGAGCAAGTCTGAACCAAAGGATCAAACAGGAGTCAGGATTGGAGGATAAGAAAGAATGCAGAAATACAGCAGAGCTCAGGAACACCAGATCGAAGAAAGTTGTTCATGTGGACTGAACGGCCTGTCTTGGTTCTTCAGCTATGTGGACAGCTGGAGCAACAGCCAAGGGTAAAGCGGAGAAGCCGTGGTTCAGTGGTAGAGCACCAGTTTTGCATGCAGAAGGTCCCGGGTTTGATTCCTGGCTTCTCCAGGTAAGGCTGGAACAATTCCTGCCTGAAACCCTGGAGAACCACTGCTGCCAGACCGTGCCGAACACATTGGGCTGGATGGTCTGACTCAGGCAGTCTCCTCTATTCCTGTGTTCTTCCTGCTTCTTGCAGCCAGCCATTTTCCTGCTGCGTGGGCTTGCCCAGGGCTCCCCATGAGGGCTGGCGTGAGAAGTCGCAGCCCCTGAAACTCTAGAATGCCCGGCAGTCCCCAGAAGCTATTACAGTCTTAGACAGTTCTCTCTGACACAACACACACACACACACACACCACTGCTTGTTGTTACTGTAAAAGGCTTTATTTCCCCTGGGGCCTCATCTAATATCAGCAATCCAGACAGAAAATAAATTAGCGGGGGGGGGGCATGCTTCACTGAGCGGTCTCTGAAATACTCATTTGCAAAACTCAGCCCCTGGGTTGTCCGCGAGCCAATCTGCCACTTGCTGCCGTGAGGAAGGAGGCCAGGTTGGCAGTCTTCAATTCATGGACCAAACAATCATCTAACCCAGCCGATGGTTAGGCTGGCTGGGAATGATGGGAGTTATGGTCCAACACATCTGCACAGGGCACCATTTTGGCGAAGGTTGATCTAACTTGTGATCAGAGATTCCTCCGCCTTGTCCCGGGGTTCAGGCTCTGTGATGCTCTGGAGTGGTGAGCTGGCTGAGAGGCCGGTGCATCCTAAACGCATCATAATATAAATTGGGGATTGGCCACCGGCAGCCCAAGGACACTGTTGAGTAGAGGGCACCACTTGCTAAAAAAAGGCAAATGCGTCACCCGAAACAATGACAAAGGAGGACAGTGATTTGCATAACATTTACATATGCTAGCTTATATGTATCGATGCCAAATTTAGAGATCCTTATTATAATTGTGAGCATCATCAGACGAGTGTTTTATCACATGCCCGTCACAGGCCACTGATGGTTTTTCGTGGGTCCTTCGGATGATGCTTTCCCCTCCCACGCGTCTCCCGCTCCTTCTGTTCTATCTCCCATGACAAAATAAGGCCCGGTAAATCAGTTTTTTATTTTGAGGTGAAACTTGCCGCCATTTCCCGCTGTGTGCAGGAAAAGCAGCTTGATAAAAACACCCACTGAATGGGCCACATGGTTGTTGCTGCTGCTTGCTCTTCCTTCCCTGGGTGAAGAAAGGGGAAGCTGCTCGTTCCTATTGTGGGACAGAAAAGCGATGGTAGAGAAATGCGATTTCCCCTATGTCTGATGATGCCCTTAAATAGAAAAGTAGTGTATCCCACTACTTTGTGAAAGAGGCCTGTTTTGGACGACACTTTAATCAACAGGGGTGGGGGGAAACAATCGTCAGTTGTGTTGCTTATCATGTTGTGTGGAGGACAACACACAATGCACACACAACCGACAGTATGCTATTTGGGGCACTTAAACAGTGGAGAAAAACAACGGGCGTGCACGTTGTTTAACCCGAACTCCGTTGTTTAAAGTGTAGTGTGGAGGGAACCCCCTCTCTCCGTGTTCAATTCCATTTGGGCATAGAGTTCTGCCGGCTGGAGCAGCCGAAAACTGCCAGCTGCTCTGATACAGCTGGCAGAACTTGCGGTGCATGCTGGGATACGGCTGGAGGACTGAGGGAGGTGGGAGGGAGGAGACGCTGCAGCCCAGAAGGATGCCGGGACTTTCCGCCGCGTGACGGGGGAGGGGCAACATGTCCCTCCTCACATTTGCAACCTGCTTGTTCACCTGCCTCTTGCGCTGGCCCAGGTAACGGTGGTGGTGAGAAGGAGCAGCAGGAGATGCCACCACCACGGCCTCCTTGCTCACCAGCTTTCTTTACCTATCAAGCAAGCAAGTTGCAGCAGTGATGGGAAAGAGGGGCAGGGCCAAGAGCAGCTGGGGACAATGTTGGTGTGGAGACAGGCTCACCGAGGGATGGGGGCCCTTTGAGAGTGTTTTGCTCAGAGAGCTGGAGCTGGCACTGCCTGACCCCCACCCTGATTTCCATGCATTCAGCAGATGGGGACACTGTGTGCAAGAGGGTCTTCGTGTTCATAGAGTTCCTGGCTGCATGGATAGCCCTGTGTGCATACAGCTCTGTGCAGTATGACCCAGGGAGGGGGTCATTTGAAGCCTTCCTCAGAATACTCTGAGGGCAGAGGATGGGGCCAGGAGATGCGTTTCAAAGGGTCCTCCCCTCCAAAAGTCTGAAAAGGGTTTAGACGCCCAGGTAAGCTTAAACACTGGCACCCCAACATTTTGAAGCAACCACATTTAAAGGCGATGCAAATGTAGGGTGACCATATGGAAAGGAGGACAGGGCTCCTGTGTCTTTAACAGTTGCATAGAAAAGTGAATTTCAACAGATGTCATTTGTATATATGCAGCACCTGCTGAAATTTCATCTTCATCACAACAGTTAAAGCTGCAGAGGGGCTGCCCTCTTTTGTATCTGGTCAAGAGGGCAGGGCTCCTGCAGCTTTACCTGTTGTGATGAAGAGGGGCTTTCACCAGGTGCTGCATGCCTACAAATGACACCTGCTGAAATTCCCTTTTCTATGCAACTGTTAAAGATACAGGAGCCCTGTCCTCCTTTTCCTAGGGTCACCCTATGCAAATGTTACCACAGAGTCCGGCATCTGCAAAGAAGCCAACTTGAATGGTTCAATGCACTTTTGGCCCCGCAAACTTCCAAAACATTATTTGAAGGGCATTGGTTACATGGTGTGTGTGTGTGTGTGTGTGTGTGTGTGTGTGTGTGTGTGTTGGTGTATGGGGCTCAGGTTCTTCTCCTACCATGTTACATTGTAATCCTATTTATTTATTTATTTATTTATACATTTGCATTCTGCCCTATATCACTGGGATCTCAGGGCGGAGTTCAGATAAAATTAGAACGGTGTAAAACAATAAATAATATACGCAGTTAAAAATGTGTTAAATCATTAACAAATTAAAAGCAGTAGTTTTTTAAAAAAACACACACAAGAGGAACAATTGAAAACAATTAAAAGCATGTGCAACCATGGAGAATTTAGCTCTCCTATGTATGTCTACTCAGAAGTAAGTTCCATTGTATTCAGTGGGATGTACGGATCTTGTTTAATCCACTCCATTTGTGTTTCGTGGATTGTCAGGTGCTTTTTGTTCCGTCATCTGCTCATTGAGAGAATCTGTTTTTTTTCTATTTTCCAAATTTGCGCAAATTTGCATCTGCGCAAATTCATACTTGCAAAAATGCACCCCTCCCCCCCAAATGCACAGATCCCCTAGAATACACATTTTCATGCTATGGGGAAATATGGCTTATGGGGGAAATACGCATTTTCAGATGGTGTGTTTTTATTTTATATATTTTTCTACCACTAATTTTGCATAAAATTCCAGAAAGTAAAGAAAATACTCTGCAAGTCTGCAGAATCCATACAGCTCAGGAAAAGCCAGTGTACTGCAGAATCCACAGGTCGGATTCATCAAAATCCAAACTCCTCTGATTGCGTTGCAGATTTCTCCAACATCCCTAGGCCTTACTCACTGGTAAGTAGGTATAGACTTGCAGCCTTACTCGGTTTGTAGCCTTGGACAGATGGTCACCTGTCTCTTAGCCTCAGTTTGCCTTCTGAAAACGAAGGATGCTTCAGTAAGTGCAGGGATGGGGTGTTCAAAGGCGTGCCTTGGTTTTGAAAGTTCCTTTCCATCTTTGCTTTTGTTGCTGCTTTTTAAAAGGGGGGGGGGAGAATCTTCCTTATTTGGGTGGTTTCATGGGAAAGGGACATATACAGTTTCTAAATAAAATTAAAAAATAGATCTTCTTTGCTAGCACAACCTAGGAAAGTTGGTGCTTCTTTGAAGAGCTAAAATATTTTAGCACGTAGGAGAGCTCCCCCACCCTCCTTGCTTCCCACTGCAACATAGAACACTGACCTGGGGCAGGCAGGCTGTGAGATTTGGTATGGGCAGCAGCCAATCTTGGTCAGTAATGAGGCATATACTATGAGAACGTTGGCTGGCACAGAATTAATAATACCTTAAATGGTGGGAAAGCACACTCAAGAACCTCACTGCATCTTGGCCCTGCGAATGATAATGGATTTTAGGCCAACGCCAGCTCTCCCTTCCATGGAGGAAGATGATCCTCCTCTACAGCTTGGGGCCAACTCTTCTTTTGCCTTCATCTCTCTACTATTTCAGCTGCTGTCCAGATGTGCAGCAACTTTGGAGATTGGCCGGCTTTCAGGCTCCATGCTGGAAAGACCTGAGCTTGGCTTGTCTGCCTGGGACACATGGCCGTTGAATTAACAAGCAGGCTAATGACAATAGGAATTGGACAAATCAACACAAAAGACTGTGGTGATGAAGCTCATGTAGCTCAGTGGTAGAGCACCTGCTTTGCATGCAGAAGGTGCCAGGTTCAATCCCTGGCAGCTCCAGGTAGGGCTGGAAAAACTCTTCTCTGAAACCATGGAAAGTTGTTGCCAGTCAGTGTCGACAACACTGAGCTAGATGGATCCATGGTCTGACTCAGTATTGTTGGAAGGTCTGGTGTGGGTTGCAGCAGAGTTGCTTCTTACACAGAGAAAATGTAGCAACAAAGCATTTAGTATTTGAGGCAATAAACGCAAGTTCAACAATTTGCTTTATTGGTGCTATTGGTGTTTTTACACACATCATCAGCAAAGCACATGGCGTGTACTTCTTGTTGCAAAAGCAAGGGTGAGAAGAAGGAAGACAAAGCTAGAGGACAACAAGGGGTGAGCTAGAGAAGTCACTGTGAGCCAAGCAACACATTCTCTATTGCTCCCTAGAGTCTGGAGGGCATGCAGAGTTGTTCTTATCCAACATTCCCCTTCTCAATTCTGCATGCTCCAGGGTCTATGAGACCTAGGGCTTCTCCACATGGGCCTTTTATTCTGTGATTGAGATTGGTTCCTCACAGAAGTTTGTGGGTTCTTTGCATGACATTGTCAACCTCCATTGTCTGTCTCATGTTTTCCAAGCATTCCACGGCTTAGTTTGAAATGGAAATAATGAGCTAACAAAAAGGTCCAGTTTCAATAATTCTGAATTTGTCAGTGAAAAGAGGAAGTGGTGCCATATAACAACAGTGCCATCTAGTGGCTGTATAATGAAACATATAGAACTCGCAGATAAACAGGGGTGGGGCAAGGGGGGAAGCTCATGTAAAGAGCTGGTTTTAATCCTGCAAAGAATTTGGAAGCAAAAGCCCTGGTAAAATCATGAGAAACTTCTAGTTTCTCTCACAGACCCTGGTAACTATTAGTATTATCCAAGCAGTTTCCCATGTTCCTAACTTCTGTGATGATTATACCTGGAGAAAAGGTTTTTATGCGTACAAAGAAATGGAGGGGGGCGTTGGATAACAAGAGAGAGAAAGTTTGTTCCTGCAAGACCCAGCATGACAGTATCTTATGAAATGGAGATGAAACAGCCTTTGAGTGCAGGAGGAGGAGCTGTTACTTATTGTGCTCTTTCCAGCATTAGAAACTCTCTATCCAGGGTGCCCACAGCATGCCGAAACACCAGCTGAAGAATTTGGCCAATGACCATCTTGTCCAGGCCTTCAATGGCCCTGACTATGCTCTGCATCCAATGCCCTCCTCTAGGGTGACCAGATAAAATCCAGGTCAGGGCTCATGTAACTTTAATAGTTGTAGAGAAAAGGGAATTTCAGCCAGTGTCATTTGTATGCAATTAGTTCCTGGTGAAATTCCCTCTTCATCACAACAGTTAAAGTTGCAGGCACTATACTAGAGTGACCATATACAAAAGAAGGCAGGGCCCCTGCAACTTTAACAGTTGTGATGAAGAGGGAATATCACCAGGAACTGATTGCATACAAATGACACTGGCTGAAATTCCCTTTTCTCTACAACTGTTAAAGTTACATGAGCCCTGACCTGGATTTTATCTGGTCAGCCTACCCTCCTCTTAAGCAGGGCCTAAAATGCAGAACAAAGTAAATACACCAAAAATAATTCAGAAAAGCATGAACATGTTGCGTGCCAAGTGCTAGAGAGGAGCAGGAGATGGTGACCACTGTCTGGTCCTACTTGTGGGTTTCCTAGGGCACCTAGTTGGCTCTGTCTGAAACAGAATACTGGACTAGATATGCCTTTGGTGTGATACAATGGGCTCTGTTTAAGTTCTGTGTACCCATCACCAGCTCGAGCCAAGCCTTGGCCATTTTATGTAAGGAGTCATCTCGTGAAAAGTCATATGTTCTGCAAGATGGAATAACTCCAGACTATCCTCTGCTTAAGGTATATAGTCCTCGTATTGATGTCGCCGCCACTTGCAATTCCTTGGATCAGGTTACAACGCTTGGCAACTCATCAGATGCACTGAGAAAATTACATGTCCCAGGGTTCCTGGGAAACCATGTGACAGGGACAGAAAGAAGGACGGATCCAGTTGCTGCCACTGCCCCAGCTGCAGAAGTCATATAAAACAAGTGGGGAGGTGAAGGGGTGTGTGTCAGAGAGGAATTCAGACCCTATGATGCTCCTGATGAATTCATGAAGACATTAAGGCCTATAATTGGCTACAAGTCATGATGGCTATACTCTTATCTCCAATATGACTCTGAATATCAGTTTCTGAGGAATAACAGTGGCTGAGGGCTATTGTCCTGTTTGTGGGCTTCTCAGATGGTTGCCTGTTGGAAACAGGCTACTGGACTACCACAAGATGTAGTGTTGGCCACTATTTGGATAGCTTTAAAGAGGGATTAGAACACTTTCTGAAGGCTATCAATGGCTACCTAGTCATGTATAGTGATGACTATACATTACTTTCAGCATCAGAGGCAGCACACTACTGAAGACCACTGGCTGGGAAACAACAGTGTGAAAGATCAAGCATCTTCATGTCCTGCTTGTGGGCACCTGGTTGGCTATTGCAGCAAACAGGATGCTGCTAGATGGGCCTCTGGTCTCATTCAGTGTACAGCTGTACATTTGTGAGTATCAGAAGCGGGTAATCCGGAAAGGATCCAGAGGCTCCTTCTTGGTGCAATAAGGACAGTTCAGCAAAGATGGGCTCCCCATGTGCTCTGCTAATAATGAGCTGGGTTTAGGAATTCTGTTGTTTGTATTATTTGGTGTTATGCTGAGCAGCTGGTGTGTAGACTCTGGGTTAACATGGCCTCTGTCTGGGGAGAGACCATTTCCTACAGCAGGGTTAACAGAGAGCTCCTTCATCCACGTTCAGTGTTTTATCCCCAGCAGAGCAGACAAGACAACTCATTTGAGGAAGTGAGGGGTTGATGTTTTCTGCTGGGATTATTACTATAGCAGCTGTGGCTTTAATTGGTTGCATTCACAGTGATGAGAAGCCAAGCCACCAGTTAACCACAGAGGCAACCCCTTTACTCCTTCTCACCAGCCATGTTTTTGTCCCGAGCTGGGACTCATTGCAAAGGGAGGACAACCTGCTGCGTTGTTTAGGCTGAACTTGTGTCCTCTTTTGCAGAGGAAGTCCTCTATTTGAAGAGCCGTCAGAAGATTGTCCTCTACTTGAAAGTGTCCCCTGTTTGAAGGGCTGTCCTGCCCAATTCTGTTTTATAGGTACAGTACCATAAGAAGTGTTGACCATGCATGGCGAGCACTGGGCAGCAGGCTGTACAGGCAGGCACAGAGGTCACCTGGGCAGGATCTACACTACTGCTTTTAACAGTAGTGGCAACTGTTGGGGCCCATTTTACAGTTTTCAAACTGTTTTCAAAGTGTCATATCCTGCTTGGTGTAGATCTGGCCCAGGTCACAGCCTTCCACGCTATAGTGAGATGTATTGCATTTCTGTTTTGATCCTTGTATTTTCTAAATTGGCTATACAGATGTTATGCAAATTTCTATCCTCTTTTGGTGACGCATGTCCTCTTCTTTGGCAATTCATAAGTGGCCACCGTATTTGACGTTCTTTTTCTTTTCTTGTTTACAACACAAGATATACCAGAGGCTGTACAGCACAACTACATGCAAGGGGCCACAAATCCATGCCTCCAAATGTCAGTGTGGAATCAGAGACTATGCCCTTATCTAAGTCCTCTTACTTCTGATGTTAGGTAGATGACAGCACATGGGGTCTTTTTAGTTATGGCCACCTGCAGGTGAAACATCTTCCCCCAAGAAAGCTTGCCTGGTGCTACGTCTCCTGGCTTTCCAGGCTTTGTTCCAGCATGTTCCCTGAAGATGGCTTGAATCTTGCTGGTTTCTGCTCTTTGAATGCAATTGTGATATATTTTATTATTCTTAATATATGGCTAGTCACCTTGCAGGTTTTTAAACCAGTCAGACAAGCTTTCAAATAAATAAATATGAGATCCATCCGTACACACACACCATCTCTGAGCCATGGCGACCACAAATTTCAGCTAGTTATCAAGACCAGACAAACTCTGCGAATCCCTTGCAGAGACCAGCATTCTGTCCTCCTGTTTGGATGGTTATGACGTGGCTAAGGGTGAAAACAGACAGTGAGAGTAGTTTGAGGAAGATATTGCATTGCATGGTTTGTATGCACATGTCTTTCTTTTTTTTTGCCTTTGTAACCTCTGGCCAAGCAGATTTAGCAGAAATCTGAAAACATACAGACACCTTCCCAGCCAGTTAACGGAAACAAAAGTGAGACAAGTCTTCTTCACGTCACAAGCAGCCATCCCTGTTTTCGACAGGCCTTCAATCACCTGCATGCAGACCTTAGATCCAACATTATTCTGCCATTGCTAATGTCAAAACCCCACCTCCTTTTTAAAACTCTAAAATCTAAACTACATATGACATGAGACACTGGCTGAATTCAGACGACACATTAAGCAACTGGGGAGAGGGAAACAATCGTCAGTTGTATTTACTATTGTGTCATCTGAATGCTGCCATAGACAACTCAGCGCTGATCCTAATCCACACCACAGTTGATTATTTATTACCATGTTGTGTGGGGAGAACCCCCTAGATGAACAACTGTAATGTTGATTATTACCCCACCATTGACTATCATGTTGTCTGAATTCAGCCACTGAGTTGTTGCAGCTCCGTCTCTTGTTACCCTCTTCCTGTTAACATCTACTATAACACGACATGTGACAGTATGTCATTGTGCTGTGTGAATCCTTGCCCCCCACAACTGCCCAGTGGGGGGCGAGGCAAGGAAACAAACAGCTGGGCTCGTGTAACATGGCAACCAACACTCAGCCCATACTCAAGCTTGTGTATAGATTGAGTGTGGGTTGTCACTAAACGGTTATGTTGTGTGAGCCCAGTCATGTTAACAAACCACAACCACAAACAACCCACGGTTCACAACCCAACAACAAACTATATGTTCTCTTTGTGAATTGTTTGTGATCAACAAACCATGGTGTGTTAGAGTGGCTGGGTTAACATATCACAACAACCCACGATTCAGTGACAACTCACAATTTGGCAACCCACACTCAACCTTGAGCGTGGGTTGTCATGTTGTGTGAACCAGGTCACAGTGTGGTGGCATCCCCATTACAGACTATGTTAGGAACTTAGGAAGCTGCCTTATAGTGAGTCAGACCATGGGTCCATCTAATTCCGTGTTGTCTACACTGACTGCCAAAAGTTGAGCTGGGTTGGCCATATGTCCCCATTATAGGGGACCATCCTCTATTTGAAGGGTTGCCAGGTGATGGTCCTCTATTTGAAGGTCTGTCTTGACCAATTCGTTTTATAACAGTAAGAGCTGTTGCCCTCATAAACTGGACAGGCAGGTACACAGGTCACTTGGCCACAATAATAACAATCTTTAAATTTGTACCTCCGCCTATTAATTAGCATGTGCAGATTTACAGAAGCTAATTAACCCAGCTCTTCCTGACTGTTAAAGCAGTACAACAATGGAACCAATTACCTAGGGAGGTTGTAGGTTCTCCCACACTAGAGGCCTTCAAGAGGCAGCTAGACAACCATCTGTCAGGCATGCTTTAAGGTGGATTCCTACATTGAGCAGGGAGGTTGGACTTGATGGCCTTATAGGCCCATTCCAACTCAACTATTCTATGATTCTATGTGATGCATTTCCTCTTTTGGGGGAATTCAGAAGCAGCCACCTGAGCAGCTCTCTGGGTTCTTCTCCAGACTTACCTGGAAAGTCTGGGGAATGTTTTTTCTTATGCGAAGCAGGTGCTCTGCTCTTCCAGCCCTACATATTACCAGGAAGAAGGGAGAAAGACAAAGGGGAGCAGCAATTTGGTATCTGTTTCTTGTAGCATCTAGTTCTGCCCAAACATAGAGGAGCCTAAAATTATTAGTATTTATATTTTTACCCCATTTTTTTGCTCATAGAGCACAAAAAGGGTTTATATAAAAATACACACACATACAGAACTCATATCAGTTACATATGAGAAAGCAAAGCCACAAGCCTTGATATACCTGCTCTGTATGTAGTTTGGTTCTTGCAAGTGAACTGCATGATGAGATTGGAATGTTGTAGACATCTGAATATGCTGTAATGCTTAATTGGAATTTCTAACTCTCAAGACCCTGATCAACCGGGTCAATCTGACATTGTTAGAAGAATTATAGAAAATTATAGTTTTCTTTGGTCTGTGTTTGTTTTGCTTCAGAATTTTACCAACTGCTAATTAGTTAAGATGCTAAGATGTATACAAATATACCTGCTTTTCACATGGCTGGTTGAGAAGTTCTTTGTCTATAAGACCCTCTCCATGCAGCTGCATTACGTTCAATAAAACAGAGTTGCCTTTTAACCAAAGTGGATATTTATCCTTGACACATACAAACTGAAAACAGGGCAATGCTAAAATTTAGGGATGTGCATTGGATCGGACCCGATCCAACCGAAATCAGCTCAAATGATCCAATTACGTTCCCCAGCACCTGGATCCACCAATCCAATCTGAACCAATCCAAAAAGGACCCGATCCGGATCGGTGGATGGGGCCCCCTTCCCCCCACTCGCGCTCCTTACCTGCCGGGGCTGATGGCTCCAGCAGGTAAGGTGCGCAAGAGCGGGGGCTTCCCTGGTGGGGTTGTCTGGTTTCATCGGTGGGTGCTAGCCGATGGAAGCGGACAGCCCCGCCAGGTAAGAAGCGTGAGGAACAGAGGGGGAGGGCCCCACTTACCTGCTGGGGTGTCCCGCTGCCAGGTGAACTACTGCGAAACAGGCCTCGCAACCTAGTTTTTCAGTAGAGCGCCAGGTAGCGGAAGGAGGACGCCCTGGCAAGATAAGGAGAACGAGGGGGGCTTACCTGCCGGGGCTGTCCATTTCCATCTGCGGGCGCCAGCAGGTGCCCGCTGATGGAAGCGGACAGCCCTGCCCGGTAAGGGGAGCGAGAGGAGGAGGGAGCTTGCCTGCTGGGGCAGCCGCTTCCCTCCGGTGGTGCCACCGGAGGGAAGCAGCCGCCCCAGCAGGTAAGCAGCGTGAGGAGGGCCCATTTACCTTGCTGGGGACATCCGCTTCCCTCCGCTGCTGGATGCTATTGCGAAGCAGGCTTCACAGCCTGCCCCTAAGTAGCGCACCAGGTGATGTCATCACCTGGTGTGCTACTTAGGGCAGGCCGCGAAGCCTGTTCGCAGTAGCATCGAGGAGCGGAGGGAAGCGGATGTCCCTGGCAAGGTAAGGTGCGTGAAGAGGGGAGGGGGCTTACCTGCCGGGGTGGCTGCTTCTGTCCGCTGGCGCCCGTGGGCACCAGCGAATGGAAGCCGACGGCCCTGGCAGGTAAGCAGCGCGAGTAGGGGGGAGGTATGTGGGGAGGGACAGGGAGGGGGAGTTAGGCCCCTCTCACCCATGCACCGCCATTTCCCCCCCATAGACTTGCATTGGGGAAAAGCTTTATTTCCCCCAATGCAAGTCTATGGGGGGGGGGGGAATGGCGTCCGATCTGAAAATTGGATGTTCGATTTTTGGATCGGAATCGGGTCTGAACCGAACTGGGGAGGCCTCCTATCTGATCCGATCCGAGGCCTCGGATCCGGTTCCGATCCCGATCCCAATCCGATTTTTTGGACCGTGCACATCCCTACTAAAATTACAAATCAGTTTAAAGTAGCAGCAAAACTAGGCTATCCAAAAAGGGGGGAGGGGAGAATAATGTTTTCCAAAAAGATGGAAGAGGGAATGTCTACCTTCCAATGATTAACGTCAGAATTTCTTTGGTCAAAATTGGCACCTTGAATTGTACTCAGCGGGTCACCACCAGTATAATGTACTCCTGGCTGCTCAGCCCCACTGGGAGGAAAGCCATTGGACCCAATCCAACCACAGGCAGTGAAGCTGCATGCGGATAGCCCCAGTGAGCTCATCGGCGATCGTGCCAATTATCTGGTTGAGTGGGCCCTGGCCCACAAATGCTTACGCCGCAGAAAATGTGTTCATCTTTAAGATGCCGCAAGATTCTCTGTTGTTCTCCATAGTCCTTGCAAACCTTCGAATAGCTTTCTCTCATCCCGAGGGTGGCTTTCTAGTGCATAGTTTCTGCCTCTGGAACAGCCAAGGAATAAGCCTTGAGTATCTGGCCACGATTCCAAAGAGATATGGACTGAAGATAGACTGCTGGTAGCATGGAATCTGTGCTCAGTTGGAAAAAAAACTACCCTTGCCAACACCCCTGCAAGAGACTGCTATGCCTCTGCACATATCAAAAGCAGATGAGGTTCCTTCCATCCCTTGAAAAGACTGCTACGAATTTGCTATCTGATTGCTGTGAAAGGGACAAGTGTCATGATGGTTTTGTCCTAAAGGAGGGATAGGGGGATGCTGTTGGACTGCAACTCCCATAGGCCCTAGCCAGCATAGCCAATAGTGATGGATGATGGGAGTTCCAGCATAACAACATCTGGAGGGTCACATCTTTCCCATTCCTGCTTTATGACAAAATCATTGTGACATGATTTTTTTTAAAAAAAAATTAACACGTTTATTTTGGTGTATGAAGCACATTAGAAAGTACACACACAACATGTCAGTAACACCCCCCCCCCCCAAATGAAGCCATAACAGGCTGAGCACTTAACTGTGCTTAACTGAGCACTTCACCAATACCTGTTGCATATCCAGGTTCAGGGACGATGCACGCCAGCTGCTACTAAGGGCTAAACTACACGCTGTGCTAAATGTGTAGCATGTAACTGACCCTTTTTTTTACTTTAGTGTAAGTGCACGTAGGGATGTGTGATGCTGGGAATTCTGTTTCATTTAAGCCCAATGGGATTTTGCAGTATTTCCCTTCCAATAAGCGATGGCAGATTGTAGCAGATTTTTCCAATTCCGGAAATGTTCGTATTCTTTTGCACACATTAAATGGATGCATTTTCCCCCCGTGTCCAATAATTTGTGCAAATGGAATCGTGTCTCCCCCCCCCCCCCCCGGGTCTTTAAATTTGCACAAAAGGGATCCTGTTTTTTGAAGGGTCTTTAAAATTTATGCAAATAGGGTGGTTGTAAGTATCTATGTCAGTTTCATCCTCTCCCCACACCACTTCATTTAGCCCACAGAGCCATATTCAATACTTATCAAAGAACTTGTCAGTTTCCTCACCCCACAACCCTTTGGGGGACACTGCAGCAGAGGATGAAATTGACCAGTTATTTGACAACTACAGAATACAGCTCTGTTGGGCTACATGAAGTAGTGTGTATGGAGAAGATGAAACTGACAAGGATGTTTACAATGGGAATACATAGCAGACTGGCAGACTTGTGCAAGACCACTAATATATATATATTTTTAAAAACCTACGACCGCATTTGCGCAGATTTAAAGACCTGGAGGGAGGGAAATCAAGATCCCATTTGCGCAAAATGCCTCCACCATTAAAGAAAATCTGAAATCCACATATTGGATTGACTTTCTACAGATCGAGTCGATGCCAGCAGGGAGAAACATAACAAAATCCACCAGGGCCAAACTGGTAAAATCCGTTGAAATTTCGCTCCCAAAATGGAATTCTTACACATTTCTAAGTGCATGCCCCTCCCCCCAATTAGGATGGTGCAAGAACCCTGTCCTCTTTGGCATTTGGCCTTCACTGTAACCTAGCTATGGGGAAACTAGGCCCTACAGATATTGCTGGACTTCAACTCCCATCAGTCACAGCCTGCATACCCAGTGGTCAAGGATGGTGCTAGGTGTAGTCCAACAAAACCTAGAGGGTCACAGATTCCCAGCCCCTGCCATAGTATCATCGGGCATCAATGGGCAGCTCAGTGGGACTCGGATGGAGTAGGGACAAAACTCAATGGGTCAGGAGCAGTGGGCCCCCTCCTCTCTTTGGTCACACAGGCTCCCTGGACTGTGAGGAGGCAGACCTCTCAGGTTGCAGCTGTCAAATGAATATAGGGTGGCCATGCATGAATTGCCCAAAAAGAAGACAGATGTATGTACAATTTGCATATGCTAATTTATACATATAGATGTAAATTTAGAAATAATTATTAAAATGTAAAGAGAAACACAATACATCTCAGGGCTCCATCACACCAATTCCCCCCCCCCCGAGTTTTTTTACCTCCATTTCAGAAGCGCTGCAAGTGCTCCTCCCTTTCACTATCCTAGCTATACTGGTGAACTCTGTTTTTGCTCTCCTGCTGCTATTGTGCCTGCCCCACCCTGCCGGTTCATTGGTTCTTGTCGTGGATGGACATTGTGATGGATGGATGACAGCCTTCACCCCTCACTCATTGGAGCTCTTATTAGGATGTACAAAAATGTTTACATCTGAGTAATTCTTAAAGCTAAAGAGATGAAACTTGGGATCTTGAGAGAGTTCTTAAGCAGAGCTTTCCACATGCCAAGTCTGAATCAGATAGGTACATGCCTTGATTTTTAAAGAATTTGTTACTTTCCCTGCTCTTTAAACCTTTTGCTGATAATTCACCAGTGCACTTTGCATTTGTGAAGGATCGCTTTTCCTTGCCTTTGATCACCTGAAGCTGAGCATCTCCAGTTCATAAAATAGAGATGGCTGGTTCCCTTACTCCAAAGTAAATCTCATTGACTTCAACTGTATTTACACCCAAGTCATACTACATTGCGTTCTCTTCCTGCCAGATCACTCCTACCTTCTTTCAGATGTTAATCTGTTGCCAAGGAGAGGGCTAGCAATTCACTGGAAAGGATAGCCTTTTGCCTTGCAAATCAGGTCTCTTTGGAAACATCCTGTGGGTTTGATTTTGTATTAAACTGATTTGCCTAAGAAGATTTCAGGCAGTAAAAGGAACTAGAACACAAAATTCACTAGCACCAGGAAATGTTTTCTCCAGCCATATAGGATAATATAATATAGGATAATATAGGAGGAAGAATAATTACACAAAACAGAAGAGAACCACTAGGAAGATTTATAAGGCAGGTGGAGGGGTGATGGAAGCAGACAGAAATGGATGGATGAGGAAGGATCAGAGTGGTTGGAAACGTTAAGGTGGACAGACACCAGGGTGAAGTTCTGCGATTCCAACAGGACAGGGGTTCAGCGAAACAAGGAAGGAAGCCAAAAAAAAAAGAAAAAAAAGGGGAGTTGGATAACTGAAACCTTCCTTCCAACTTCTAAGATGTCCAAAGATGAAAAGAAGGAAGCAAGTTGTAAAACTGCCCTGGCGGATTAAAAGCATGCCCTATTCTGTCATCACTGAAAACGGCCTTCAAGACAAACCCCCCCCCCCCCAAACAAAGAAGTGGATTTACTGGTTTACATTTGGGTTTTTATTGCGCACTTCCAAGATGAAACGGACTTTCCCAGGTACAAAATAAGCCGCGAGAATGGAGGAAAAACGCGAGAATAGTGCAGGACAAGGACGACGTCATGTGAGTCAACAGCACCACAACCGGAAAGGATGGACTCTGGGAGTGCGATAAACACAAAGTGCGATGGAGCCCTCAACCTAGTGGAGAAGACTGTGACCGGGGACTGTCTTTACAGTGCCGGGTTGATGCTGCCTCCCTCTAAAACCCCACACTCTCCCTGTCCAAGGAGGGAGTGTGGGGTTTCTGGGTGGCCAGCTGGGTACCAGAGCCGCCCCTGCCCTCTTCCTGGTGAAAGGTGACCAATCGCTGGTTGCCTTCCACCATGCTCCACCCCTGGGTTGACCCCAGATTTGCCCCAGAGCGACGTCAGACAGCGGAAGCTCCATCTCATGATAGCAAATTCCATAGTTCAACTATACACTGTGTGAATAAGTCCTTTTTATTTGTCCTGAATCTCCCACCAATCGGCTTCATGGGATGACCCCATTAGGTTCTAGTATTATGGGAGAGGGAGAAAAATGTCTCCCTATTCACTTTCTCCACACCAGGCATAATTTTGTACGCCTCTATCATGTCTCCCCTTAGCCTCCTTTTCTCCAAGCTCAACAATCCCAACTGTTGGAACCTTCCACCATAGGGGAGATGCTCCAACCCCCTGATCATTTTGGTTGCTCTTTTCTGCACTTTTTCTAGCTGTACTCTGTGTGTGTGTGTGTGTGTGTGTGTGTTGACCAGAACACTTGGGTTTTCGTAAAAGACCCCAAAGGGGTATAAAATATCTCAAACTCCCATAAACGAACACCCATATACTCATGTGTGCTGTTCCCATTGTGTATGCATTTCAATTTGAGGGTTTCATTAAAATGCTAGCCACTCACTTCTGTGCACAAGACAAGGTACCAGCAAGCAGTAATGAACAGCTAAGGACCCAATAGGCAGGGACTCACATTTATTGCCAGACAAGCCAATATTCTGCTGATTTTTACATAGAAAGGAAGGTTTCATTCCGGTTTGAGAAAGCATAGGATAAATCTGCCATCCTAAGGGCCAGGTCTGACACTCAAAGCAGAATAGTATACGTGATACAAAGCCATGAATTCCCCACCCCCAGCATGATCATGACTCTTCAGATTTAACACCTTGACCTCTTACCCTCCCTTAATCCTATCTTTAATTTACATTAAGTCTCCAAAATGTCATCCCAAGAGAGTCATCAGGAAATCCACTCATCAGGTGTTAATGTTTTCCTGTTTGTCTGAGTCTAGAGGAAGGAAAGGTTTGATTTCCAAATAGCATTTCGATAAGCCATTGTTTAAATTTTAAGATTAAACTAAATTGTGGGGCATATAACCAGCTCCTAGACAGCCCAAAAGTAAGGTGTGGTCTCTTCGAACCAAGAGAAGTCTCACTCTTTCTCACAAGAGGAATCTTGTGGAATTCCCTCTTCTTCCTCTTTCTTTCTTTCTTTCTTTCTTTCTCTCTTTCTTTCTTCACCGAAGGGGGGCACCCCACTGCCTTCAAAGTCATCACACTCCAGACCACACAGATATGGAGAGGTAACCAACCTTTTTCTAACTTCTTCCCAACAAGTCTACTTTCTTACCAGGTTTCCCCCTCTCTTCTCTTCTGTTACTGCTCAGTCCACTTTCCCTGCTTCTTTCTTCAGGGAGAGTCAACTTACTAGCGGCCTCTCTCTCCCTCCATTCACCAACTTTGCTACCAGCCTCTATCTCCTTCCCCTGCCAGTCCCGAGATCCAGCCCCCATCTCTCCACGGCCCAAAACTTCTTCGCCTCTCCTCTGCTAGTCAGTTACACCAAACCATTGCTTTCAATGTGTCTGTCTTAATCATTAGAACTAGAATTTTGTACAGCAGAACAATGGTCCTTTAAAAAGCCTATTTCTATGATCTGATCTCTTGAATGTATGTCTTTAATTATTTTCAATAAATTACTCCTGGGTTAAGCAATCGTGTCTTCAATCTCTAAAATTCTCCTTAAGTTGCATAGCTTTGGAACACTCAATACTCAATGTTAAGAGATCCCTTCAAGTGTCAAAGTTGCATGTCTGAAAGCGCGCTCAGGCACACAGGCAATGAGGACGCTTGCTAACACGTTGGCAGAGAAGGAGTTAAAAGACCCCTCTCTCATGTGGGAGTGAGTCAATGCTCCTGGTCTTTTAACACCTGCTCATTTCAAAACATGGCCCCATTAAATATTAGCTACTGGCAATAAGTTTGAACCTCAAATAGCTGTAGGTTTGGAAAAACTACCTAAAAGACCAGATCAAAATCCAACCCATGTTGATTACATCAATGTTACTGCCTTGCATTCAGAGAACAGATCATCTTCCTACAGGTTCTGCTCACTGCTAGATGAGTCTAAATGGCAGCCCCAAGACAAGGCACTGGTAACATTGTTTTTATTACAGTGGTAATTATGGTTGTTGTTGTTATTATTATTATTACTCTGAGTTTTGCTCCCTCCGGGATGGAAAATTCTTTCAACTGATCTGTGCTGCAGAGTACAAAATACAACCCCTTGCCCACCTTCTTTCTTCCCAAGTGTACACACCAGCAGCCTCAGTCTATGAGTATTTCAGATACTGCCGGAAACCATCTTTCGATGCTCTGAGAAGAATGGAATCTGTTAGCACGTTTGGGTGTCGTCACTGTTGGGAGAAGATGAGGCGGATTCCTCCTCAGGCTTGTTTCTAAAATACACCAGATGCTCACAAAGGGATCATAATATTCCTTTTATGGCTACTCTGGAACCATAAACAAGAAACGCACACTCTACAAAATCCTGTGTTAAATTACTTCCATTGCCCACTGTGACATCAGCATCAACTCATTCCTTTGACAAATGGGACATTCGTCCTGAGCATCAAAGAAACATCCTCGTTCAGTCCTTCCTGCTGCTGCTATCACCAACTCATTATAACATAAGAGGAGCCATGCTGGATCAGACCAAGGGTCCTTCTAGTCCAGAATTCTGTTCACACAGTAGCCAACCAGCTGTTGACCAGGACTCCACAAGCAGGACATGAGTGCAACAGCACCCACCTACCCATGTTCCCCAGCATCTAGTGTATATAGGCATACTGCCCCTGCTACTGGAGGCAGCACATAGCCATCAGGACTAGTAGCCATTGATAGTCTTCTATCAATGGCTACTAAATTGGTGGCCATCACTACATTTTGTGGTACCAAATTACGTAGCTTAACTTTGTGCTGTATGACAAAGTCCTTCCTTTGATCTGTCCTGAATCTTCCACTAACTCATTTGTAGCAGCTGCCTCTAGATGTCATGCCCTGTGCCTTGCCAACTTGGCAGGATCTCAGAAAGCCAGCAGGCAATTCTAATGTGGTTGCAAAGGAACTGGAAGCGACTGATTGGTGGGAGATTCAGGACAGATCAAAGGAAGGACTTCTTCACGTAGCGCATCCTTAAACTGTGGAATTCACTACCACAAGAGGTAGCGATGACTGCCAATTTGGATGGCTTGAAAAGGGGATTGGACTAATTCATGCAGAGAAGGCTATCAATGGCTACTAGTCCTGATGGCTAAAGCCTATATGCTACCTCCAGTATTAGAGACAGTACACCAGTTGCTGGGGAACATGGGCAGGAAGGTGCAGTTGCGCCATGTTCTGCTTGTCGGTTTTCGCAGCTGGTTGGCCACTGTGAGGACAGAATGCTGGACTAGAGAGACCCTTGGTCTGATCCAGCATGGCTCTTCTTATGTTGTTATGACTGTATGAAGTTATGGAACTACAGTCACTAGGGGAAGAGATCATTTGGGACAAATGAACCAAGGCCTGGAGAAGGAGGCGGATAGATACAGGAAGGAAGCTCCCCTACTACTGACTGATAAGCTGACTTATTCTGAATCACAGCATTGGTCCATCTAGCTTGGTATTATTTATATGGCCTGCCAGCGTCTCTCCAGGGTTCCAGACAGGAGCATTCCCCATCCCTACCTGCAGATGCTGGGGATTGAACCTGGGACCTTCCATAGGCAATGCTCCGCCACTGAGATGTAGCCCTTACACTAATCTAAGGCTGCCTCTACAAGAGGCATTTAAAGCTCTTTCAAGGCGCATTAAAAATTTTACCTCTACAAGAACGGAGTGCAAATCGGGCGTAGAGGCGCACTATCCCTTCGATTATGCACATTATCGAATGCGCGTTAAACAGCGAGTTTTATTTTGGTCCAGCCATTAAAGCGCATTTTGACTATGTGAACAAGCGCTTATGCGCATTAACTACTTGTAAAGCGTATTTTGGTCATCCGTTAATGCGCTTCGCCGCCTCTCGCTGCCTCTCGTGCAGAGGTATTAGGTGTAAACGCGCTTCAGCGATTATGCGCATAATCGCCTAACCAGGCGCAAAAGCGAATCACTCCAACAAGTTTAGTTTTAGCAAAGGGTGGATTTCACCCAACAATGCCATCCCCCAACTGGATGGTCAAAGCTTAGCTCCCTTGGAGAAAAATGTGCATGTTTATTTGAACTGCAATTCTATCAAATCCCTTTCTATGCAACTGTTTTGCTATTTATTTAATCATGCAGGGGAGAAACACAGACACTCTCCGGCTACAAGGAACCCCATGGCCCTCTCGCAAGGAGCAACGCGTTGAGAAGCCCAGCAACCACAATTTTGGGGAGAGAGGGAGGCAGGGACAGGCTTGGCTGCTCATTCCTGTGCGTTCCATCTCAGGTTTCCTTAAGTATGGGGCTGGAATTCCAGCGTGGTGATTATTATTAATAAAGTCAGATTCATTCCTTTATCACAACAGAGACATTTCAAAGCCGTTGGCTGGGTTTTGCCAGACAGGGAGAGGCCTTACTTCGGGGCCAAGCTAAATGTGATGTGGAAGCTTTGTGATGTGTCTCCCATCATGTCCCCTGCCTCTGTAACGCAGCTACAGGGGGTCCATGGTTGATTGGAACAATGGTGGTAGGGAGAAGAGGTGCTTTAACCATCCCCTCAACCACTAAAAATGGGTGCTCAACTATTTTTCTCCCCATGGGGGAAAAGATACGAGGCCCATATATCTTTTCCCCCATAGAGAGAAATGTGCATTGGGGAGGGGGATTTTGAGCAGGCATCTTCCCTCTTTATCCCCACTGAATGGGCTGCCATGCAAGGGACAGATTTTTCTTGCCAAGTGTCTGGAATGATTGCTTGCAGAGGGCTTTTGAGATTAGGTTGAGGGCCACAGGTTTCCCACCCTTGTTTTAGGGCTCCCTGCTCCCTTGGATAGGCCCCACAGCCACTGAGGCTGCCTCTACAAGAGAGGTTTAAAGCTCTTTCAAGGCGCTTAAAAAAATTTACCTCTACAAGAACGGAGCGCAAATCGGGCGTAGAGGCGCGTTATCTCTCCGATTATGCGCATTATCGAATGCGCATTAAACAGCGAGTTTTATTTTGCTCCGGCCATTAAAGCGCATTTTGACTATGTGAACAAGCGCTTATGCGCATTAACTACTTGTAAAGCGCATTTTGGTAATCCGTTAATGCGCTTCGCCGCCTGTTGCCGCCTCTCGTGCAGAGGTATTAGGCGTAAATGCGCTCCAGCGATTATGCGCATAATCGCCTAACCAGGCGCAAAAGCGAATCCTTGTAGAGGGGACCTGACATTCTATAAGTCCTGGGACCTCACAGGTACTTGTCAGGCTGTTCTGGAGTTTTCAAAACAATTCTCTTCCATTTAATGCACACATTTCTGTACTTCTGTATACCCAGGCAGTTCCCCGAGTATATAGAAATCGTTACTTTTGGGCGTTCCTGTTTTGCTCCCGAAATGAGAGGCACACAACCCCCGGAATTCGCAGTTAGAGGGAATGGCTCACAAAGAGGTGTTTCAAATTCCATAGGCTGGAAAGGGATGGCAGAAAGAGAGAGAAAGATCGGGGGAAGTGGGTGGCAGAAAGAGAGAGAAAGATCGGGGGAAGTGGGTGACAGAAAGAGAGAGAAAGATCGGGGGAAGTGGGTGGCAGAAAGAGAGAGAAAGATCGGGGGAAGTGGGTGGCAGAAAGAGAGAGAAAGATTGGGGGAAGTGGGTGGCAGAAAGAGAGAGAAAGATCGGGGGAAGTGGGTGGCAGAAAGAGAGAGAAAGGTCATGTCTCCACCCATTGTTGGCTCTGCTCTCACCCATCACCTGTATGTAGCCCCCAATCAATTGCCCCAGGCAGGGCCAGCCCCAGACATTTTGCTGCTTGAGACAAAGAACAAGATGGCACCCCTACCAATTTATGTACAAAAGCTGACTAGACTAGCAGCTAAACCTTCTTCAAGACAGGCAATAGTACAGCATCCTTTCCCACACCTAATGGCAGCAGGCTGGTTTAGGTGGCACAGGGGAAGCCTCCCTCCTCCTACACCTTGCTACTGCTTCCTAGTATCTGCTGTCTGATGCAACTACCTCACTCTGCCTAACAGTAGGGCTGGCCCTGCCCTCAAGGGAATGAAGCACTTGACTTAACAAGGAGTCAAACCCTGGTGTAAGGATGATGGTGCATAAAGCCTTGTTTGGAAGCACCCATGGCCACCCTACTCCAGAACCCCAAAATATATAGTTAGAAAATGCTCAGATTCTGGGGTGTACAGTTGCAAAGTTTTCCTGAACCTCTAAAGCTCTTCCTGAACCCCTCTGCATCTGCAAAAAGAACAAGGCCAAATTTGTTTGAGCTTCTTGCATTCAAATGTTTGGGTCAGTCATGGGGTGCCCTTCTCTGTGTTTAATTGTTTAAAGCCATCTGGAATAAACATTTGGCCATGTACATTCCCATAGACAGCTCAGAGATTCTATCAGGCCTCCTGCTTGGATTTGGAGGAATAAGCAAGGACAAATTGTTGTAAACCAAAAGATTAAAAGTGAGATTATTTAGCTATAATAAAAGTATGGGGTAAATATAGACAGAGCTTGGCACATCCATGATCCCCATTGTCTTCAATAATACAGTCAACGTAATTTACAATACTCAAGGAATTAAGCATTTGGAATACAGGAAAAGGTATGTCTTGATAAGTGAAATGAACATGGGGTGCCTCTAGACAGACAGTATCTGTCGCAGTGGCTTCGGGATGGCGGCACCTGCATTATATGACGCAGCTGCCAATCCGAAGCCACCTAGGGACAAAGGGGATTTGCTGCAAACTAAAAAAGTTGGCCATTTAAAGCAACTTTTTTAGTTTGTGGCGAAGCGACGATGGCTTTTGCTGTCTGTTGCTTTTTCTCTGCCGCTTCTGGGGAGGACTGCCCAGTCTATGGCGACCACTGATTGGTCACCATGGGCTGGGCAGAGAAGGGGGTGGTCCAGTGAGCCATAAGCTTGCAGCACCACCTCTGCACCGCTCCTCGGCAGTCCTCCCCCCCATTTTAAGTTTAAAAATAAAAAAACTTTAGCTACGCGCCTCCGCTGTCCTTCCCCCCCCCCCATTTTGTAAAATATATATATTTTTAAAAAAACTTACTTGAGAGTAGGGGAGCTGAGGCTCCCAGTTCCCCCTCCAGCTGCTGCCGCGCCGCCAAATGCACGGCGGCGCGGGCAGCTCCACAGGAAAAGGCGTCGTCACGCCCTTTACATCAGGACTGGCGTATGGGGTGTCAATGCACCGCATGACGCTGGGGAGCTGCCACGGCGCAGCGTTCTCTGCGTCATGAAGATGAGGCCACCGTTATAACGAGCTTTTCTATACAAGGCTGTTAATTGCTGTACCTACTTTTGGTTTTGTCACAGAATTGAGATCTGAGCTCTACACAAAGAGCCTTCCCTTTCCTGTTTTTCTTCTACATAACTTCTAGGTGGCACTGTGCTATAGTGGAATATCACAATTACACAAGTAGGAAAACATCCTTTACTTTCAGAAATAATACCCCATTTTTCCAACGCTACTAAAACCTGGGGAAGTCCTCTGAAAACCAGAAGCAAAACTAGAGGGTCATGATGCTGTCTAAAGAACTTGTAAACAACCGTGAATAAGGAATCAGGAGTACACAATATATGCCTCATGTAGAAAAGCTAGGGTGACCAGATGGCTCGGGGTTTCCTGTCCTAACCGGGAAACCTGGGGCCAACTGGCCCAACCGGGGGCAGTGGGGGCAAACTGGGGTGGCAGGGGGTCACGCGGCAGTGGCAGCAAGCGAGGAGCGGCGGTAGACCCGGCGGCGGTGGCGGCGGAGGAGCCCGGGAAGCGGCCGCCCCAGCAGGTAAGTGCCCTCCCTCGCGCCTCGCGCTCCTTACCCGCAGGGGCATCCGCTTCCCTCCGGTGCTCGAATTTACCGAGAAACAGGCTTCGCGGCCTGTCCCTCAGTAGCGCGCCAGGTGATGACGTCATCACCTGGCGCGATACTGAGAGACAGGCCGCGAAGCCTGTTTCTCAGTAGATTCGAGCACCGGAGGGAAGCGGACACCCCTGCGGTTAAGGGGCGCGGGGCGCAGGGCACTTGCCTGCTGGGGCGGCCGGGTCCGCCGCCACCGGGTCCTCCACCGCCACTGCCGGGCTCGTGAGGCCAGAGCGGCTGCGCGGAAGGGACGGGAGAGGGCCGGATCTGGAAGTGAAGTAATCAGCCCTCCCCCGCCTCTTCCGCGCGGCCTCTGGCCTTGTCGGGGCTAGTCGCAATGGCGACGATCCCCCGAGGAGCCCGGACGGCTGCACGGTAGAGGCGGGGGAGGGCCGCTGCCTGTTCCGCGCGGCCGCTGGCCTTACGAGCCCAGCGGCGGGGGACCCGGCGGCGGAAGACCTGGCGGTGGCGGGGGACCTGGGGGGGGCGGCGGACCCGGCGGGGGTGGCAGCGGAAGAGAACCTGGTAGGTCCGGGCTGATGTTTTTTGGGGGTGGGTGGCTTGGTGGGGGGGTTGTTTTGGTGGGGGGGTTGTTTTGGGTGGTGGGGGGGGACCGGGATTTTGGGTTCCAAAATCTGGTCACCCTAGAAAAGCTCAATATGCAAGACCAAAAGTGGATGGATTGATCACCTCCTTACAGGTTAGGATGCTGATTACAGAAATATAAAGGAATCATAACTTTAAAAAGATATCTACGTTTGAGCATTTGGAATTAACATGATCCTCTTTTAAAAACCTCCTTTCTAAAATATATGTCATTCTTCATCCATATCAGCTTGCCTGCGCTTCAAGATCAGAAAGGGAGCCCCTTCTCATTTGCCCACCTGTGAGAAAAATTAGATGGGTGTACACACAAGAGAGGGCCTTTTCTGCAGTGGCCCCACACCTTTGGCACAAACTTCCATCGGAGGTCGGCCATGCACCATCCTTGCAAGTTTTTAAGAAGGCCTTAAAGACATTTTATTTTACCAGGGCCTTCTCACGATGAGTACTGTTTTGCTGCTATTGCCATTGTTTCTTGATGATTTTATTGTTCTAACTGTTATTTTATTGTGTATGTTTTTATTGCTTTTAATGTTTTCAACCATTTTTATGTATATTATTGTTGTAAGCCACCTTGTGAGGGTGTCTGCCCTGAAAGATGGTCAAGAAATGTTTTAAATAATTAATTAATTAAAATTCTTCTGTATTTTAAGTTTTAATTCACCTGCACACCACCCAGAGAATTATGGTTATCAGGTAGTCTATAAATGTAAGAAATGAATGAATAAATGAATGTGGATATTGAACCAATAGAAATAAAAGTAATTGGGAATGATATATTCAGTGTGTTATTCCACCATCACAAAGGCAATATATTTGTAAAAGGGGCCCAAAATATTCCCTCAAGTCAACATCCCAAAAATACTTCCAATAAACTATTATATCATTGATATTATTCATTCATGCAGTTTAAAATATTACCAAAATACCTCTGGGCAATGATATGCCTTTATTGATTTGATTTATACCCTCACTTTCTGCTAGTGAAGGCAGCTTTTATCATCAATAATTTGGTCAAAATAATAATAAAACAAATGCATTAAAACACTCTTGGAGGAGAAGTGGAGTATAAATAAGAAATATTAAACAGACAAATTCCTGGAGGACAAGTACATCAATGGTTCTTAGTCATGGTAGCTGAATAGAACCTCCAACCTTAGAGGCAGTATATCTGAGTACTAAGTGCTGGTGGTGATGGAAAGCTTTTGCTTACATGCCTTATTTTGGGTTTGCTGGGAATGGGATGCTGAACTCCTACGTTTTCGTGGAGTTGCAAGCGCGCCATGAATTACTGGAAAAATAATAGCCACATGAAGTAATTACAGGCTATGAAATATCGAGGAACCCTGTGGCAATCTTATTCGGTTACTTTAGGAATGATGTCAGGAAAGATTGTGCTCTTTTGATGGGTAACTTTATAATAATGGCAAGAGTTCTTTTTGCTTAATATCGGACAGAGAAAAAACAAAACCCACTCCTACAATGAAAGAATGGTTGAGAAAGTTCTGCCATACTTTGCTTGCTTATGAATAAAAATCACGTATTATGAACATCTGCTTAGTTGAGCTGGTAAGGGAGTTTTCAGAGATGTGGCAACTTTTCCATATTATATTGGAATAAGATTAAACTGGAAGGAAAATGTAAGACAAGTAGTGTTGTTTATGATTTAGGTGCTGCTTAAATATTGACCGAAACTGTTTTCAGTCTTTTGGTTTATCATTTTACTTACTGTTCTTCTCTGTTCGGTTTATAACCTTTTATGGAATCTGACAGCGCAGAGCTTTGGTGGTTCTAACTTATGGCTTTAATGTATAGCTAGACATATTTTGTTTATTTTTCAATATATTTGTATTGCGTGTGGATAAGAGAGAGACTGAGTTTTTCTAAAGACAACTCAATAAAGATTTTAAAAACAAAATCTGACTTGGATCCTCCTCCCAACCTCAGTGAAACGTTGTTTTGCCAGAGCAATGTAATGGCTCAAATGTTTGCAGAAAACAGAGCCGCCATCAAAGTAAGTCGGTTAAGAGAAACGTGGAGGAATTTTCTGTGGGTCACCCAACCCTCCAAGACCCATAATTCTTAAAGCCTGTTGCAGTGGAAACAACTAGGGAAAACAACGCAGGGAATGTTCTCTGGATTAATCGGGTATTATGTATGTTTGAGGGGATAAGGATCAACCCAGAAATATTCCACCAAAAAATATCAACATCAGACACGTTCACAGGGTAGGAAGAAAGTGGACAGCTAATTAATATTTGATACATGGGGAATGGCAGAAACCCAGCGTCAGCCAAGCTAGAGAATAATACAACGTTATTGATTTTGGATTACTCACCCAGGATGGATAAAATTAAATCTGAGATCCCCAAGGGATAGAGAGACACACCCGCTGCATAATAAAACATCCTTCTTGGAAATGACTCAGATGTGCAAACCCCACATTGTGACTTGATGCTTTCTCAGACCTCGTGCCTGAACAAATAGGAAAAGGGCATTAAATCGCAGAGATGGTCATTCTGATTCATTATTGCTCCCAAGTGTTGCCTGGAGTGCAAACTGGAGGAATGTCAATGTTCCTCGGACACCAGCATTTTCATCACAACAAAAATGATAGGTATGTGTCTGTCTGTCTGGCCATGAGGACCATGAATCCTAGACGCATGAAACTTGGCATGCCTACTAAAGGGACACTAAGGGTGTGCACCTCAGGGTTAGTTTGTTTTTAAAACACATTACTTCATTTTAATTAATTTAAATGTGTCGATGTGGTTGAAGCCTGCAGTAACATCTTCAGCCACTAAGGGCAAATGTCTCTAACCAGCATATAGTTTTGCAATCCATACATGTTGCAGCCAGGGAAGATTAGTAGGCCAAAGGACAGAGTTATATGCCTGTCCCCACCCCACTGCTATGGGAAAGGCCTGCTCATGGGAATAGAGATGACAGATCTCTCCCTCAGGGTTCACTCTGATGGGGAAGGCACAAAGTGTCCAACTTAGACAGCTGAGTAAATTTACTTGATGGGGTTCACTGTATTAAACTAAGGAAGGCTATTCTAACTCGTGCAAAGCCTAATCTGTTTGCTAGTCATATAATAATAATAATAATAATAATAATAATAATAATAATAATAATAATAATAGATTTCTGTATAGATTTCTGCATTGCTGCTTGGTTTTAGCCTGATTGTGTTTTTATACATTCAAGAGGCAGCTGGACAACCATCTGTCAGGGATGCTTTAAGGTAGATTCCTGCACTGAGCAGGGGGCTGGACTAAATGGCCTTATAGGCCCCTTCCAACTCTACTATTCTATGATTCTATGTTTTTACGCTGTTATTTGCTTTATATTTTAAATGGTTTTCATGGTTTTAATTTTTGTAAACCGCCCAGAAAGCTTCAGCTATTGGGCGGTATAGAAATGCAATAAATAATATAATATAATAATAATATCCTCAGTGCATATCTAGAATTAACATAGGAGAGCTGGGGTTAGTGCCTTGATTTTCAGCATGTCCTGGGATAATATATTTTGCTCAGAAACTTACATCAGAAATGCAAGTTCAGCATGGCTACATACCTAAATGGCTAGATTGATCAGCTAATATTTTAGTGAGGACATGGGTCAGCTTTAATTGGTGAGTTCAAATTTTCAATCAGGTGGGAGGATGTGGAAAGGGAGCAAGTATTTATTTGTATTTTTTTCTTACATTTTTATCCAAACTCTGGGGCAATTTTGAGTAGACAAATATGTTCCTTTCCCCCATCTCTGTCATCCCCAGTCGCTCTTTTGCTTCCAGTCTCAGTCTCTGAGACTGCAATTCAGTAAAAACAAAATATTGTGAAATTATCTACTCATCTCCTGTATAATGTCTCATTTGGCTTAAGGCTAGAGTAACATAGCTAGAGCATCAGGGCTGTGAGGGCAGTGCTCTTACAAACACACCTTTCTCTCTAAAAAGACAGGCTCTGAACAACAACAACAAAAACAACAACTCTACAAGTAAGCAGCAAAAACAGAGTAGCACCAATTGGCTAGTGCCAGTAAGGTCAACAAACACATGTACACACACACACACACACGATTCCCAGAGCAGCTTTGCAATTGTTTTTTTTTTTTAAAGACCTTCCTATTTTACAATCAGGCAAAAGATCAATATATAAATAGATACTCGTACATGCAGATCTTAAAAAGAAAAACCTGCCGGGTCCATCTGAACAAAAGGGGTGTGCATGAGCCAGGACGGAGCTCTAGATTTCACTGTCAGGGTAATGAATAGTGCAAACGTCTTTGTAGTCCTGCACTAGTATACTGTGCCAGAGATTCAGAGCCTAAAAACCACCGCAAATCACCATAAGAACATAAGAAGAGCCATGACGGATCAGATCAAGGGTCCATCTAGTCCAGCATTCTGTTCACACAGCGGCCAACTAGCTGTCAACCAAGAACCCACAAACAAGACATGAGTGCAATGGTAACCTCCCCCTCATGTTACCCAGCAACTGGTGTGTACGTAGGAATACTGCCACCGATACCAGAGGTAACATATAGCCATCAGGACTAGTAGCCATTGATAGCCAAATGTGGCCTCAAGAGCTTCTCCGAAGAAGAGACCCTTGGACTGAAAGCAGTTGAACCCCTGCCATATAGGAAGGGCTGTAGTCCAGTGGGTTGTTTTTTTTATCGCCTATTGGACAGGGATAAATACGTGACCTGGCATGTAGCTCTGTTTGCCACAGCTGCCAAAAAGATCAGAAAGAAATTCATAGCAGAGATAGCCATCAATTGTAAAGGAGATGATTGCATTTGACTACATCTGATTAACCCCATATCACTTATGGATCACCCATGAAACATTATTTTTTATATATTTTTAAACTTTGTATGTCATGTGTTATGTGCATTATGTTTAACTTCTGTATTCCTTGTTTTTCTCTTTTTCTGTTGGTGTTTATACGGTTATTTTTTGCAAAGGCCATTGGTCAAAAGCAATAAAATTTGACTGACTGACTAAGCTCAGTGGCAGAGCACCTGCTTTGCCTGTGGAAGGGCCCAGGATCAGTCCCTGGCATCTCCACAAAGGGCCAGGAAAGACTCTTGCCTGAAACCTTGGGGAGCTGTAGCACGAATAGCACAGACAACTCTGAGCCAGATGCATGAATGATTTGACTCGGAATTTTTATGTTTACTCTGAAGTAAGCCTTATTGTCATGAGTCTAAGGCCCCCTCCACAAGGATGCGCTTTTGCGCCCGGTTCGGGGATTATGCGCATTATCGCGGAGGCGCATTTACGCCTAATCCCTCTGCACGGGAGGCGGCGAGAGGCAGCGAAGCGCATTAATTGATGTCCAAAAAGCGCTTTAGAAGACGTTAATGCGCATAATCGCTTGTTCACACGGCAAAAATGCGCTTTAACGGCCGGAGCAAAATAAAAGTCGCTATTTAACGCGCATTCGAAAATGCGCATTATCGGGGAGATAACGCGCCTGTACGTCCGTTTTGCGCTCCGCTGGTGTGGAGGTAAAATTTATAATGAGCCTTCAAGGCTCATTAAACGTCTCGTGTGGAGGAGGCCTAACTTTCAAACAAGAACGCACGAGACTGCAGCCTTAAAAGTCCAAGGATCTTCCTTCAGAGGGCACGTGACGCCGCCTTCCTTCCTTCTTTCCAACCCCTTCCCCAAACCCATCTTTTCCCATGAAGCTTTGTCCCAACTCCCCCGGTATCTTTTAACAGTTGTAGAGAAAAGGGAATTTCAGCAGGTTTCCTTTGTATGCATGCAGCTCCTGGTGAAATTTCCTCTTTGTCGCAACAGTTAAAGCTGCAGGAGCCCTGCCATCTTTAGCTAAAGTGACCAGATACAAAAGAGGGCAGGGCTCCTGCAGCTTTAACAGTTGTGATGAAGAGGGAATTTCATCAAGTGCTGCAGGCATACAAAGGACACCTGCTGAAGTTCCCTTTTCTCTACAACTGTTAAAAGATACATGAGCCCTGTCCTCCTTTTCATATGGTCACCCTACCTTAGTCCACTACCCTGCCTGTAATTAAGCATTTAAGTGAAACAAATGCACAGGCCTGGTTCGGACGACACGATAATCAACGGGGGGAGGCAACCGTCCGTTGTGTTGATTATTGTGTCGTGGGGGGGACACACACAACGGACACACAACTCATAGTTTGTTATTTTGGCGATTTAAACAACGGGGGGAAACCATGGGCTGCTTCGTTGTTTATCTGGAGACGCGTTGATGAAAATGTTATGTGGCCAGCTCTGTTGTGTAATCTCCCCCTTCGAGTGCACTATTCCAGAAGGTCATAGAGTTCTGAGGCAGGAGCGGCTGAAAGCATCCTGGTTGCTCCTGTACAGCCACCAGAACTTTCAATGCATGATGGGATAGGGCTGGGGGGACTGAGGGAGGAGGGAGGGAGGAGCACCTGCAGCCCAGAAGGACATTGGGACTTTCAGCCGTGTGACGGGGGAGGGGCAACATGTCATGTGGCGACCACCGGAAAAATAATGAACTGTCAGTTGCCTCTTCCCTCCTCGGTTGTCTAATATGTTGTCTGCACGCGGCCACATTCTTCCCCTGTTACCTCAGCGTCTCGCTCTTCTGTTGTCTCCCTTGCATTGAACTTTAGGATTGCATGATTCTCGGGGCAGGGGCCTATCCTCTCATACTTTACAAAGAACCTTGCACATGAATTATGCTATACAGAAAAATAATAATAGACTGGGAGCCCTAGTCCTGTGACATTTCTCACACTCCCAGTAGGCGGTCAGAGTTCTTAGACAGGACCAGGCTGTCTGGACTTGCCCTTCCACAAAGAGACATGCCCTGTTGTCTCTTGGCTGACCCAAGGATTTGACTGCCTGAAGCAGAGTGAAATGGCACTCGCGTGCACACACATGCCCAATGCTAGAGCCAACACTTTACATTTTATTATTTTAAAAGTCTCACCATTCCAATAAAGATTCCTGCCTTGTCTATCTATCCCCTTAAAGTTCTCCACCTGAAGCTGCTTTCATCTTGCTCCAGGCTACGGCCAGCCCTGTGCAGGATGTAGAAATAAGTCTCATGACCTTTGAATGACTGCAGATCAACATGGTGTTTAAAGACACCGGAGCAGGGAGTGGTGAGAAACTTGGCAACCCTGGAGGAGGCGGACATCTGTTCTGGTCTCCTTATTCACCTCACTCAAAGCACACAACTCCTTTCTCAAGACTCAGCAGGGTTTTTTGGGGAGCAGCTCCACCCACCTCCGATTTCAACAAACAGGGCGAAAGGTCAGTTGTCCCCTCTGGTCCCACGACTCCATCCGCGCACCCAGGGCGACTGAGGGGTATGAAAGCTACATGGGTGCGGTTGGCAGAGCGTGGCCAGCTGCAGGATAAGGGGGCGCCATTCCAAGCCGTTCATTGTTTGACACACTGGAAGGAGCTTTTTGCCAAAACTACTGGATGTTTTGTCTATCGTTCCCCTCCCTTCCCACCCAATCGGGTCACTGGATAAACAACCTTTGAGCGTTTCAGGTTTGGCCAGAAACTAAGCCCAGGTCCACTGGGACAAACGAGAAGTGAAAGAATGAACCGCCAACCTGATCCTTCCTTTTAAAGTAATTAGACAGAACTCGGAGTATTAGCCAACTCCCTCCCTACAAAAAACCCTACGTAGATTTTTTGCTGGGAATGCTTTTCTTCCAATTTTCACATGTTGAAATCTGAGTGAGTTGTAGGCTGCCTCTACACCAGAGGTTTAAAGCTTTTTCAAGTCTCATTAAAATTTTTACCTCTACATGAGCGGAGTGCAAATTGGGAGTTGAGGCGCGTTATCTATCTGATTATGCGCATTATCGAATGCGCGTTAAATAGCAAGTTTTATTTTGCTGCAGGCCGTTAAAGCGCATTTTGATTATGTGAACAAGCAATTCTCCGCATTAACTACTTCTAAAGAGCATTTCAAACAACCGGTAAGGCCACCAGTTGTGCGCTCAATTACCTCCTGCGTACAGTCATTTAACCATAAAGCGCTTCCGAGAAGATGCGCATAATCGGAGAACCAGGCATCAAACCGAATTCTTGTAGAGGGGATCTTAGGCTCTTTAAAAAACAACCCAACAACGAATCCATGATCCAACATTCACACGTTTACACTATGCCTGTTTTAATGCAGTTTGTTGTTGCATCATAGCGCAACAGTTACGACGTGAAGGGCTGGCGGCGAGGGAAGGCATGGCTGGGCAGCTGCCAAGGGCCCACAACCAGCTGGGGCCCACTGACAACCCCCCTCTGGAGTTGCTACCCCTCTTCACCACTGCAGCCTGCTTGACCAATGGCTTCTCGCTCTGGCCCAGGCAATGCATGGCTCAAATTTGCCTTGGAGCTACATTGTACGACCTGTGAGCCGTAATCTCTGATGTGTGGGAACTGGAATAGGGTGACCAGATAAAATCCAGGTCAGGGCTCCTGTAACTTTAACAGTTGTAGAGAAAAGGGAATTTCAGCCATTGTCATTTGTATGCAATTAGTTCCTGGTGATATTCCCTCTTCATCACACCAGTTAAAGGTGCAGGGGCCCTGCCTCCTTTTGTATATGGTCACTCTAGTATAGTGCCTGCACCTTTAACTGTTGTGATGAAGAGGGAATTTCACCAAGGACTAATTGCATACAAATAACTCTGGCTGAAATTCCCTTTTCTCTACAACTGTTAAAGTTACATGAGCCCTGACCTGGATTTTATCTGGTCACCCTAAACTGGAACTCTGAACATGCTCAGAGAACATATTATTCCAGTGCTAAATCCAGGCTCAACAAGTGGTAAATATTTATTTATTTATTTATTACATTTGTATACCGCCCCATAGCCGAAGCTCTCTGGGCGGTTTACATAGAGGCGGAAAAGACACCAGAGTGTCCTAAGTCCACTAGTGAATACACGGCTGAGTAGGAATATGACACCGTGTTCCCTAGATCCACCTAAACAACAGTGGTTTGCACAAGATTAGGAAACACACACACACACACACACACACACAGAAACTTTCCAAAGCAATAGATTCAATGGTGGTCCAAACTTTCAGACTGCACAGCACATCAAAAACAGCCAACAAATTTGTTGATTTTAACACATACAAACAAACACATATATTCCATTCTCTTAAATGGGTGCTCTCCCATCCAAGGTACAGATCAGGTCTATGTCTCCTTAGCCTCAATATCAGATGCTCTTAGACTGCTCACTGGCCCTAACCACCTCCTTACAGAAATTCCAGTCTGAACTGCATCCACACTTTCTAAACTGGCCGTGTTGACGACCAAATCATCACTCCTGCATCTTCTACTCTAACAAAGTTAAATAAGAGAAAGAAGAAGGATATACTTAACCCTCCTGGCACAACCTTTTGCTGATTTGTGGGACGAGAGGTTGATTCCAGTCACATTTAGAATAGACCCATTCAAATCAGTGGGTGTCTGCTGCTCTCAGTATAATGAATCTGAATCCAACCCAAGGGGTTTAAGGAACTTTTTGTTCCAGGTCAAAGGCTACTGGAGCAGACAAAGACAAATCTCTACTGGATTTTTTTTTTTTTTTAGAAAGTTGGTACCAATATTGCCATATTTCTGGCATCAGGTGAAGATTTTACTATATTCCCTGGCATTTGATGGCATGTATTGGGCTTTTTATTTTTAATGCATCAGTTGAATTGTTTGATTCTCACTGGTTGCTTATGAGGTCATGTACTGTAGTGGTAATTGTTTAACGCTGTTTAAAATGTTGTATTTTTTCACCTAGTAATTAATTTGTGTCTTTAAAAAAAATCCAATAATAATAATAATAATAATAATAATAATAATAATAATAATAATATAATGATAATTAGAAATTTGGGGTACTCAAAGTTGGGGGCTGTGGTTGGACGCCAAAGAACGCATGTTGAGGCTGCAACCCTTTGCGTGAGATTACTTGAAATAAAGTCTCACTGTGTTCAGTTAGGGCTGACTCTTAAATTAAGTTAAGCCTGAATTTCCCAGGACAGGGAAATCATGGCTGGTCTCAGCAGCTGGAGTCTGCACTCCAGCCAAATAGCTACCTGGCATTTCAGAATGTGAGCACAGGTGGTCCAGCACAACCAAGCCCTGACCGAACGCGGTGTAAACACGCGTTCATCATAGTACGCTGCTACCATTGCCACAATAGGTAGAGCTAGCAGCTTTTCACGTCTGGCATGACTATTACTAACTTGGGGATGTGTTATGACAAAAATCTTTCAAAAAGGACATAAAGGAAAACTTGACAAAGCCATGATTCTGTTTCCACAACTTCTGTTCCTTTGTCTGTTTGTTGCTCTGTCTGCCTGGCAGCGCATGCAGACCAGAACAGTCCATTTCTCAATGGAAGGCCTAGTTTTGCGCTCATCGTTGGCATCGATTTTACTGGCTTCTTACTCACAGCGTTGTCATGCAGCCAGCCAGGAACCGATGCACTGGTGTTGAAGGGACAAATTAGACGTTACACAAGAATTGCACAAAGAATCTCCAGATGGGGTGTGGGTCGTTGTTGATTTTAAATGAAAAGCAGCTGTGGAAGGCACCCAGTTCAAGGAGAGGTATGGCAGTGAGGTGGGGTTAATTTAACCTTTTCCACTCCTGCTGGTTTTCTGCTTAAAAATGCCACCCCCACCAGCTGGTCTTTCACCTGTTGGAGAAAAGATACACGTTAAACATCTCCTCCCTGTGCAGCTCTTTTGCTCAAACTGGCAACTTCTGGTGGATATTTTTCATTAAAAACAACACAACAACCTCTCCTCATGTTTTCTGTGTAATGTGTAGTTTGGCCCTAGGCCTGGTGTCAACAACACGATGCCTGTGGGCACAAATTTGCCCACAGACGCATCTCCTGGTTGCCCGCTGTTCTGCCTGCCCCTCCTGATTGTTATTTTATTTCTTAAGGTTTTAAGAATTGTTTTCTTTAACACAAAGGCTGGCTTGCTGCAAAGCACAGTGTTGCCTTCCAGTGCCATCTTTATTTGAGGTTCAAAAGGGTGATTGAAGTTCAGACTCCACCTCTGCCATGTACTTCGATTTTTGAGCAAATTACTTTTCCTTTAGCCTCACCAGTTTGCCTTCTGGGAAATGAGTATTTTGTGGCCGGCCATGCCTTCACCATGGCAGCCATTTTATGAATGGGCAACACACACACTGACCAATGGCAGCCATTTTGTGAGAGACATGATACCCTCTCTCAACATTCCAAATGGTCCCACTGGTAGGGTGACCAGATAAAATCCAGGTCAAGGCTCATGTAACTTTAACAGTTGTAGAGAAAAGGGAATTTCAGCCAGTGTCCTTTGTATGCAATTAGTTCCTGGTGAAATTCCCTCTTCATCACAACTGTTAAAGTTGCAGGGGCTCTGGCTTCTTTTGTATATGGTCACTCTAGTATAGTGCCTGCAACTTTAACTGTTGTGATGAAGAGGGAATTTCACCTGGAACTAATTGCATACAAATGACACTGGCTGAAATTCCCCTTTCTCTACAACTGTTAAAGTTACATGAGCCCTGACCTGGATTTTATCTGGTCAGCCTACCCACTGGCCTAAAAGGGGCATGGATCACTACTAAGCTAAGAGATAATCTATGTAACTTCCACTGGTCATGATGCGCAGATATTTATGTAGCTTCCTAAAGCTCTGGACGACTTACAGTGTAATCCTATACGTATTTGCTCATAAATAAGCCCCATTGAATTCAGTAGTCAGAGTGTATTTTATAGGGGTGTGCACTGGATCGGGTCCGATCCACGATCCGGAGCCGATCCAGGGGAAATCGGATACAATTTTCCGATTTCCGATCACCCATCTGGATCGTCCAATCTTTCCCGAACCGGTCCAGAAGGACCCGATCCAGTTCGGGAAAAATTGGAGGATTGGTGGGCGCCTGCTAGTGCCCGCTGCCGCTTCCGTTGGCGGGTGCCAGCGGGCGTCCACCAATGGAAGCGAACAGCGGGGGGGGGCTTACCTGGTGGGGCGTTCTCTTCATCCTGTTGCCGGCTGTAAACTACTGCAAACTAGGTTGCGAGGCCTAGTTCGCAGTAGTTTACAGCCGGCAACAGAAGGAGGAAGCCCCGCCAGGTAAGGAGTGGGGTGCGGCTTACCTGGGGGGGCTGTCTGTTTTCATCGGCGGGCGCTAGCCGATAGAAGCGGACAGCGGGGGGGGGGCTTACCTGGCGGGGCTGTCTGCTGCCATCGGCGGGTGCCAGTGGGCGCCCGCCGATGGAAGTGGACAACCCCGCCAGGTGAGGATCGCTGGGGGGGGGCTTACCTGGTGGGGCTGTCCGCTGCCACCCGCTGCCGCCCTAGGCCGCCCTAGGCCACGAAGTCTAGTGCTCAGTAGATCTACGCAGGTGAAGGCGGCGGACGCCCCATAGGTAAGAAGGATCGCCGGGGGGGGCTTACCTGCTGCCCGGGCAGCAGCGGATGGTAACGGACGGGCCCCGGCAGGTAAGGGGGATCACGAGGAGAGAGAGGGCTCCACTTACCTGCAGGGTTGCCCGCCGCCTTCACCTGCATAGATCTACTGAGCACTAGACTTTGCGGCCTAGTGCTCAGTAGATCTACGGCAAGTGAAGGCGGCGGACGACCCCGCAGGTAAGGAGGATCGCGAGAGGGAGGAGGGAGGGGGCTCCCACTTACCTGCTGGGGCCGTACGCTGCCGTATGCTGGTGCCCACGGGCGACAGCGGATGGCCCTGGCAAGTAAGGAGCGGGAAGGGGAGGAGGGAGCTTATCTGCCAGGGTCATCTGCTGCCGCCCGCGGGCACCAGCAGACGGGAGCAGAAGGCCTCTGCAGGTAGCGCAAGGGGGAGAGGGACAGGGAGGAGGGAGTTAGGCCCCCACTCACCCCCCTGCTGCCATTTTCCCCCATAGACTTGCATTGGGGGAAAGTTTTCTTTCCCCCAATGCAAGTCTATGGGTAAAATGGCGGCCGATCCAAAAATCGGACTTCCGATTTTCGGATCGGGATCGGGTTCGATCCGATCTGGGGGACCTCTGATTTTGTTCCAATCTGATCCGGAACAAAATTGGAAGTCCCGATCCGGTCCCGATCCGATCCGGGGGGTCCGTGCACACCCCTAGTATTTTAGCCTTAATAAGCTCTTCTGCTCCCAAAATCTAGCAAAACTATCAGTGAGCATATTTCTCTCTTCCCCATCAATCTACACTACATTACAAAGACATTTTGGAAATTGTAGTTTGATGAAGTTTCCAATCATAGAATTGCAATTACCTGTGGAGAAGGAACGACTGTTAAACCATTTTAACTTAAGCCAGTACTGTGAATTTTTTTTATTTGTTTCTATTCTGGTTATATCCTGTCCGTTCTTCAAGAATTTCAGGGCAATGTGGATTGTTCTCCTGCTGCTCCTCCATTTTATCCTCACAACAACCTTGTAAGGTTAGTTAGGTAGGCTGACCATCTGAAAAGGAGGACAGGGCTCATATAACTTTAACAGTTGTAGAGAAAAGGGAATTTCAGCCAGTGTCATTTGTATGCGATTAACTCCTGGTGAAATTCCCCCTTCATCACAACAGTTAAAGGTGCAGGGGCCCTGCCTTCTTTTGTATATGGTCACTCTAGTATAGTGCCTGCACCTTTAACAGTTGTGATGAAGAGGGAATTTCACCAGGAACTAATTGCATACGAATGACACCGGCTGAAATTCCCTTTTCTCTACAACTGTTAAAGTTACATGAGCCCTGTCCTCCTTTTCAGATGGTCAGCCTAAGTTAGGGCAAAATTCTATGCATGTTTAGACAGAAAAAAAGTCCTACTATGTGGCTCGCTGGCTGGCTGGGCATGCTAAGAGTTGAAGAACATTTTTCTGTCTAAACAAGCATAGGATTACATTTTAGGCTGAGAAAGAGTGACTGGCCCAAAGTCACCCATTGAGCTTCAGAGCTGAGTGGGGATTTGAACTTGGATCTGCCCACCCTGTTTGAAGTCCGTGTTTCAACTGTTTTAGGAGAAAATTAGCTGGTAAAGTGACTTTGCATTTAATGTGCATGTATTTTTAGTGTCAATAGTAGCAACGAGTGTGTGTGTGTGTGTGTGTGTGTGTGTGTGTGTGTTAACCCTTTCCTCCCCTGCTGTGGTTCTAATAAAAACATCTCCTTTGTTCCTTGCACTGGGTGGGAAAATCCCTTATCAGCGCTGATTATTTTTGCTGGAGGACTAGGTGGACTGTAGTCAGATTCGACAGGGTTCTTCTTAGAACTGCAAAGGGGGCTGAGCCACACCCACACAATGTTCTGTGCTATCCCCTCCTGAAAATACTCTCCTCCTTTTGCAAGAGCCGTCCTGACCCTATACAGGAAGGAAGGGGCTGTCAGCATTGCGGTGATCAAGGAAGGAAAGGGCTGATGCATCATTTCCTGCTTTAGTGGCCAGCTTGAGAGAAGTGACATTTTAAAAACAGAAAAAAAATGAGAAACTTCCCCATGAATTAATCATCCCTTGCCTTGAGGCCCTCTGGACGAGCCATTTCTCTTTGTCCTTCCTTCAAGTCCAGAGTATGCTAAAAAAAATTAGCAGTTTTTATCCCTGCCCAGTGGTACCAAGCAATGGCTGTAAGTCATGACAGGTGAGTGGGTGGCTGCAACAAAATGTTGCAACCCCCCACCCCCCAACCTATTTGAGAAGAGCTCCTATTGAGGGTTCCAGACAACTTGGAAAAGGAGCTGTGTAGTCCTCTACAGGCTTTGTGGGAGTGGGGAATCCAGGCTGGTGCATAGTACCCAGAGCAGCCTTTCCAAACTTGGTGCCCTCCAGATGTGTTGGGACTACAACCCCCATAATTCCCCATGCCGTTTGGAGAGAAAAGTACATCTTCTTTCAGCCACAAAGCTCATTGTACATCTGTCCCCTCTCTTTCTGGACTTCTCTACATTAAACAAAACCCCCGCACCTTTACCGGGCTTTCTTGTTGCGGAGTCTTTCTGGAATTATGATGGGCACAATAGACATACCTCTCCCTCCCCTCCCCCCATTTGTGGCCGCTTCCATTGTAGGAAAGTTCCAAATGTTCAATTTTTACAGTCAGCTGACGTTGTTGTATCATAACAATATTCCGCCATCCCATTGATCACTGCATTTTTGGAGATAAATCATGATGGACTAGTACTAAAAACCAGCGAGAGAAACACTGGAGGAGGAGGATGTCATGAAAAGAACCTGCAAACTTCAGTGAATAACAGATCTTGATCATGTTACATAAACTCCGTGTGAAGGAGCCCTCTGCCTCTTTTGCTCAGAGGTTTATTGTAAGGATAAGGGGGGTTGATGGGAGAAAAAAAACCATGTACCTGGAGCCCCTTGGAGAAAAAGAGGGATAAAAAACCTGCAATAAATTTAACAACATATTAAATAAAAACACAACAACACCCCTACAGAAGACAAAACAGCAAATGGGCAGCAAAATAAATAACAGTATTCTGAAATCAATAAAAAGCTCTTAAAAGCCAGTGAGAACAGGGTGGACTTTGCTTGCAAGCAGAGTGAAGAGGGTTGTGTCTTTGGCAAGGGTCAGAGCTTTGTGGAAGAACACATGCTTTGCTGCAAAATGTTCTGGGTTGACTTTAGGAGTAGGCAGGATTGGTCACGTGCCAAGGGCCCACATCACAGCAGGGGCCCACTGAGAAGGTGACCCCTCCCTGGCATTGCTTCTCCCCTTCACCACTGCAACCTGCAGGAGGTTCCCCTGTCATTCACTCTGGTTCAGACAGTGGTTGTGGTGGTGAGGAGGAGGAGGAGGAGGAGGAGATGCCATGGCCTATTTGCTCAGTGACTGTCTTTCCCTGTCAAGCAAATGTTAGCAATGATGAGAAAGATGGTGGACAATAGCAGCTAGTGACAATTATGGTGAGACAGTAGACACACTGAGGGAAGGGGCCCATTGAGAGTGCATTACCTAGGCTGACCATATGAAAAGGAGGACAGGGCTCATGTAACTTTAACAGTTGCAGAGAAAAGGGAATTTCAGCAGGTGTCATTTGTATGCAATTAATACCTGGTGAAATCCCCTCTTCATCACAACAATTAAAGTTACAGGCACTATACTAGAGTGACCATATACAAAAGAAGGCAGGGCCCCTGCACCTTTAACTGTTGTGATGAAGAGGGAATTTCACCAGGAACTAATTGCATACAAATGACACTGGCTGAAATTCCCTTTTCTCTACAACTGTTAAAGATACAGGAGCCCTGTCCTCCTTTTTAGATGGTCAGCCTAGCATTACCCAAGGACCCTTAAAAATCTAGAACTGGCTCTGAAAAAATTCCAGGTTAAATCCTTGGCATCTCCTGGTATGTATGTATGTATGTATGTATGTATGTATGTATTACATTTCTATACTTCTCAGTAGCTGAAGCTCTCTGGGAGGTTTGCAACAATTAAAACCATAAGATACATTATAAAAGTTTGAAAAGTCTGAAATGTACAGTATAAAATAGAAGTGAAAACCAAAATAAAACCTAGCAGCAGAGCAAAGATTTAAAACAGAGTGACAGATTTAAAACAACAGAAACTGAAAGGCTAAAATGCCTGGAGGAATAAGAAGAGCCCATCTAGATGCCAGGCAGGCCTCTCTGGGAAGTTCATTTCACAGCCAGGGTGCCACGACAGAAAAGGCCCTCTTCTTATCAGCCCCAGCCAGCCAGCATGACCAATGATCAGGAAGGATGGGAGTTGTAATCCAAAACATCTGGAGGGCACCGGGTTGGGGAAGTCAGGCCTAAGACCTCCTTGTGAATTGGTTGCAGAAGTGACATTTGAACTGGGGACTCCCTATCCAGAGAGCTTCTGGCATATTTTGTTGACTCCAGGCATTCTTAGCCAACACAAAATTATAAAAGCACCCAACGTGCTAGAAGAACGGAAGCAGCTGAGCTTCTGGCAGGATTCTAGTTCCGTTCTGCAAAGAGTCGTAGGAGCACATGACCCATCCACAATGAAAAGGTCAGCGGCAGAAACACCTTTTCAGCCACAGCTTATACAAAAATGGCTTTGAATGACGCACACTTGGCTGCTCCTGCCACCCAATGGTTTGCTGCATCGCTCTTTCTGGACATCATTTCCTGCCTGCAGTGGTAACGGCTGAAACATTGGCCTCTCTTCCCACAGCTGTTTGAACCCCCTGGTTGTTTTACCCAGCATCCTGTTTCCGGTAGTGGGCAAACAAATGCCTCCAGGGTGCCCACAGCTTTGCCCTCCTTGGTTACCCTCAAGCATCTGGTATTATTAGATACACTGCTCCTGAATACAGAAGTGCCATCTAGCTATCTGGGGACAAGCCACAAGGGATGTATGAGAAATTCATTCCAGATCGGTTTTGACCAGAATTTACTCAGTTTGTACTTGCCGGAACCGAACATGGACCCAAAGGCATGTTTCTGAACATGCAAAGCGATTTGTGGAACAAAATAGAAACTTGCGTTCGACAAAACTGGCATTTTTGAAAATGCGCACATACATACATTAATCAATGGGAGAAAAAGTTGTGAGTGATTGAGGAACAGGTTTGGGGAAATGCGCACAAAAACAAGCATTAATTTTCATTCTGAAACAAAAAACAAAGTTCCAATCTGATACAGGCATGAGTTTGAATGTGCTTCAAGGTGGAATTCAGAAAACCACAACAAGCTCAAGCTTTGCTGATTCGTACATCTCTTCTAGCCACTGAAAGCCTTCTCCTCCAATGCTAATTTCACCAAACGGCATTTTAAAACATTCTAGGTCCACGACTGTCACCACCTCTTGCGACAGCAAATTCCATACATTTGCATTGCATGACAAATTGTTCTGTTTTGTCTGTTCTGAAACAATGGCCCATCCATTTCAATAGGTGAAGCCCCGGTTCTAGTCTTATGAGCAACAGATACATCTCATTCCACTTTTGCCACATCAATCCAGCCTTCTCCTTCTGTGCACTAGTTGTGTAAATACCCAAATGGAGCTTGTAGATGGATGCGCATGTTCCTTGGCCACACTTTCTGGGATTTATTTCTTGGCTTAACAGTCCTGGTCTAAAAAGGGATCTATCTGGCCCAAATGATTTTCATAATTTAGCAAATTACAGAGAATATAACTCAATATAATGAAGTTGTACTGTAATGCTACAGGCTGAATCTCGATTCCATTTACTCTTGCTCCAGCTGTGTATACATGCCTATGCACACATACTCACTTGCTACCCGCCAACCCAAGCAGCCTACTAGCAATGTATTCTGGCCTACAAATTGTGTAACAGTTCCCTCAACTATTTTTACAAGTGCAGAAATTTTGTCCTAATACAGGCTGTTAATTGGCTGTTAATCAGCTGTATCTACTTTTGATTTCATTGCAGAATTGAAATCTGAGCACGACACAAGAAATTTATTTCCTGCTTTTGCACTACATAACCTCTAGGTGGCACTGTATTATAGTGCAAATACACAAGTCAAAAAGCAATTTCTTTCACTTTCACAATTAAACAGTGCATTCTTCCCGTTTGCTGAAAGTGCCTGTTAGACACAGAAGTGAAACTGGAGGGCCATGACATTGTCTATAGAACCTGTAAACAACCATGAGTAGGGAATGACAAGCGCATAATAAATACCTTGTGTGGAAATGCCCTTAGCATCCTTTGAGCACAGGATGCCTGGAATTGAAGCTGAGGCCTTCTGAATACAAAACAGATTCTCTACCCCTGTACCATGAACCTACCATCTTTCCCTTCCGAATGAGAACTGAAAAGAAACTTACAGTGCAGAAAGATGTTGTAGAAAAGGAGAAGACCAGCACATCATTCATTCTCAGAGGGAGCCCACCTCCATAAGTGAAAAGGCAGACATGTGTAGCAGCAAATTCAACCTTGGCACAGCCATCTCTCTGGATCCTCCTCTTTGGGTAGTTTGTCTGATTTTATTTTCTCTTTTAAAAGAGCCCTGCCCTCTTTTGTATCTGGTCATGCTAGGCAGGGCTCCTGCAGCTTTAACTGTTGTGATGAAGAGGGAATTTCACCAGGTGTTGCATGCAATCAAATGACACCTGCTGAAATTTCCTTTTCTATACAACTATTAAAGATACAGGGGCCCTCTCCTCCTTTCCATATGGTCACCCTAAATGCTCCCTTGGTGACTTGGGGCCAGTCCCCACCTCTCCCTCAGCTACCTCGCAGGGCTGTTGTGAGGACAAAATAGCAATAGGGAACCATGAATGCTTCCCTAGGATCTTTGAAAGGCAATAAAATGCCACTGATAGATTTTATCTCTACACTCAAATTAAGCTCTTGTTTGGGGCCAGGGGAGAAGTTCACTCTCAGCCTCACATATGAGCTTCCAACACTCTTCAGCGCATGAAGTTCGCACGGCGTAATCTTTTTGTACAGGAGCCGTTCCAAGTCCTTAACAACTTTCCGTTCTTCAGCTGTTCCGATGACATGTGAAGGGGGGGATAAGAACAGCAGCCCCCCCCCAATGCCTTTTTACTCTAAATTCTGCCACCTTTAGTGATTCATTAATACCGCTTGCATTTTCAAAAGCCAAGCATTAGCATTTCTCGGTTCTGGCAGCCAGACGTAGCCAGGCCTTTGGCTGCAGGCCTAGGTACACAACAGGCCTGACACGGTCTGCGCCCTGTCGCTGCGCGTGGCTCATTCCAGCGGGTGATTTACGGTGTGTCAGGGCGCCAGCGCAGGTGGAACTGCTCGGTGGACAGAACATGTGCAGAGGTGTGGAGCCCCTCGGGGTTCTCTTCAGCACGGCCACACAAAAGAGCAGCTTCTCGGTTAACCCTGAGAAGCTGCTCTTTTGCAAGGAACGCAGGGCCCAAGCAGAGTGGGAAAGCTCACCCAGACAGAAGAGGACGGTGTTCAGCCTTGTCACGAGAAGCAATTTTGATTGCAGTTCATACCAAGGGTCCATCTAGTCCAGCACTCTGTTCACACAGTGGCTGACCAGCTGTCGACCAGGGACCCACAAGCGGGGTGAGTGGGTGGGTTCCTAGTCAACAGCAGTTACTTCCATCAAAATCTGGGCCTAGGAGATTTTGTAGCAGTGTTATTTTTTTAAAAAAATGCTACACTCGTTCATCGTACTGAAAGAGAAAACATTACATTAGAAGGTATTCCCCTCAGCTCTGGAGTTTCTCCCAATTTCTAGTAGCAAAATGGGGGAAACCATCCCCCCTAAAATGGAAAAACTACAACACACACTCCCCCCCCACAAAAGTTTCTATGGGTGTGTGTGTGTCTGTTTTTCTAATTCCATCCCTTTACTGCTCAATCAGTATCAGATTTTTGACTTTTAAGAGGTGGTTGCTTTATGACATCATGTAGCTCCACCATTGACATCAAAAGGCTCCTCCGTATGACATCACTTCAACCACCCCATGAGCATCAGGCTTTGAGATACCAGAGACCTGGCAATCTCAGGCATGACCAATTGAATCCTGATGGCTTATGGATAGAACTTGATCGGCCAAATCATCATCATCATCATCATCATCATCATCATCATCATCATTCTATACCACCCCATAGCCAAAGCTCTCTGGGCGGTTCACAAAAATTCATCAAAATACAAAATACAATATAATAAAGGTAGTCTCAAAATTTTAACATAGAAAAATTAAAACAATGTAAACAATTTAAATAAACGATGCTTTCCCTAATAGACCTGTTCTAAAACAGTAGACATCTCTTCCTCCAGCGCTCTGTGTCGAATGATGGGACTTGTGCTTATTTGATTGAATGGACTTTTTACTGTTCCAACTCCACCCTCATTGCCCGTATAAATGGAGCCCAGGCGATGAAATGCTAAATCAGTAAATCGCTAGACAACAAAGCCAGAGCAAGAGGGGGGGGGGAGCCCATGCCCATCAGAGTACCACAACCAGTGAACTAGAGGCAGAAGAAGGGGTGGGGTGGAGTGGAGTGGAGTGGAAAAGCAAACAAGCGAAAGGGAGGTTTTATGGTGCAGTGCAATACCACAAACCCATGTGAAAGGGACCATTAGCTTGACACAGTTATGAAACTGAAGTAAAAAATGTGGAGGCAAACCAGGGGGGAAAATAGGTGTGATGGAGCCTGTATTTTTCCACTCTTCCTGCTTTGCCACCTTGTGGGCACATGAGCTCATGAAATCATAGGTCGGGGCTTGCGATTCTCGGTCATCTTGGCACACCCCTTCTCACTGTTAACTGGATAACATTGGGCTTCTTTGGATTAAAAAGAAGTCGTGTTTGCTTATCGTCCTGCTTCTCTACTGCAGTTCGAATGAGCTGAATTATACAGGAGGAGAGTGGCAACCACGCGGTCTGTAATGGAAAACTTCCCTGCTGGTATACTTGAATGAGACACTACCCCCTAGTGGGTGTTTTGTAGCACAACACCCCATGCAGGCAGTAAGAAATAGGGATGTGCATCGTATCAGATCTGATGTCCAATTCCGAAGCAAATCAGGGGAAATCGGATATCCAATACCCGATATCGATTTTTGTTTCAGGAGCTCCGATTTTATCCTATCTGATTTTTGTTATCCGATTCAAATCAGATAAAGTTCGAAAATCGGACGCCATTTTGAATTATTGTCCCCATAGCCTAGTATTGTGTTTAAAAAATTCCTATAACTTTTTATTTTTAAAGATAGAAGCATGAAACTTGGCCACATTGCAGATGGGTTTGAGGTCCTTATGTGTGAGAAATTTCAGAAACATAGGTGCAGGCATTTTGTGGCTGTGTTGTTTTGAGAAATGAACCAGGAATGCCTATAACTTTTTTATTTTTAAAGATCCACACATGAAACTTGAAACTTGGCCACATTGCAGATAGTATGTTGGTACTCATGTGTGTGAAATTTCAGAAACATAGGTGCTTGCCTTTGGTGGGAATTAATTTTTGAAAAATGGGATGCAGTGGGGGAAATACAGTTATGCCTTCAACTTGTTCATTTTTAAAAATAGAAGTATGAAACTTGGCCACATTAGAGTTGGCATGTAGGTAGTCATGTGTGAGAAATTTCAGAAACATAGGTTCAAGAGTGTAGTGGCAAGGTATTTTTGGAAAAATGAGGAAAGAAATGCATTTAACTTTTTTATTTTTAAAGATAGAAGCATGAAACATGGCCACGTTGCAGATGGATTTGAAGTACTTATGTGTGAGAAATTTCAGAAACATAGGTGCAGGCGTGTAGTGGCTAGGAAGTTTTTACTTTAAAAGTTCCAAAACCGTGGGTTTGACAGCTGTCAAACAGGGCCCCCTCCCTCGCCTTCTCCCCCCTCTGTTTTGAAATTTTTGGAACTTTTAAAGTAAAAAATTCATAGCCTCTACACGCCTGCACCTATGTTTCTGAAATTTCTCACACATAAGTACCTCAAACCCATTTGCAACGTGGCCAAGTTAAATGCTTCTATCTTTAAAAATAAAAAGTTAAATGCGTTTCTTTCCTCATTTTTCCAAAAATACCTTGCCACTACACGCTTGAACCTATGTTTCTGAAATTTCTCACACATGACTATTACCTAGATGCCATCTCTAATGTGACCAAGTTTCATGCTTCTATTTTTAAAAATGAACAAGTTGAAGGCATAACTGTATTTCCCCCACTGCACCCCATTTTTCAAAAATTAATTCCCACCAAAGGCAAGCACCTATGTTTCTGAAATTTCACACACATGAGTACCAACATACCATCTGCAATGTGGCCAAGTTTCATGTGTGGATCTTTAAAATAAAAAAGTTATAGACATTCTTGGTTCATTTCTCAAAATGTCACAGCCACAAAATGCCTGCACCTATGTTTCTGAAATTTCTCACACATAAGGACCTCAAACCCATCTGCAATGAGGCCAAGTTTCATGCTTCTATCTTTAAAAATAAAAAAGTTATAGGCATATGTTAAACACAATACTAGGTTATGGGGAAAATAATTCAAAATGGCATCCGAATCTAAAATCAGAGGTCCGATTTCCGTATCGGAATCAGATCCGAAGTGATATGGGGCAAGTCTGATTTTATCTGATACGATTCAGGACCATATCATAAGTTCCAATCCCGATACGATTTTCGTGGCTGTGCACATCCCTAGTAAGAAATCCTGAGATATTTCAGAAGAATCAGAATATCCGATTTTTTTAAAAAACGGAACAACCAGGGGAAGGAGCGGGGGATGTGCAGGAGTCTCACAACATTGTCAAAATGTTCCACAAAGTTCCGTGAGTGGTCAGTCACAAGTGTGCTATATAAATCGCTTGTTTAAAGAAGGCCATTATCTTTAGCTTGAGAAACTTTGTGTTCCACCCAAGCAACTCTGATCCCAGACCAGTTCCCTGCTACACACTGGAACACAGAAAGCTACCTTATACTGCGTCAAACTCTTGGTCCACGTAGCCTAGTTCCAAGCAGGAGTTTTCCAAGCCCTACCTGGGGATTGAACCTGGGCCCTTCTGCATCCAAAGAAGTTCCTCTGTCACTGAGCTGCAGTCCCCTCCCATCCTTAGCATGCTACTATGATCATCTTAAATACTGGATGGAAATATGAGGACCTGAATCGATGTCTTTTGTGCTTCCAAGACAAATTGTTGACCAGAAATGTCAATTCCAACCCGAAAGTCAACTCCCTCCTCCGGTCCTGTGCTCTAGGTCTAGGGCAGGCTTCTCCAACTTGGTGCCCCCACAGCTGGGGATTATGGGAGTTCTAGTCCAACACATCTGGAGGACACCAGGTTTGGGAAGGCTGGTCTAGGGGGTCAGGGCTGGCTGGACATGAAAGCGGTACCAGTTCCATAATCGCAAGCCGTGGAAAAGCTCGTGTCCCGACGTCAAGGCTCTGGAGGGCTTTGCGGAGGCAGCGTGCCTTTCGCCATTTGTTTTTGATCAACAGCACATGGGGATCATTTAGCCACTCGCTGAACAGAGCTCTGGGCACAGCCTCCCTCGTCTGCAATAAAGCTACTTGTTAGAAGAGACGTTTAATTTACTTAATGCGCTTTTGGAGTTTCATTTTCGTCTTCCAGAGCCGCTTTTTGACCCACACATGTCAAATTCTGAATGACGGGAACAGAAGAGGGGGAACGTTGGCAGCTATGCCGTAACCTGCTTTTGCAAAGCCCCCAAAAGAAGGGTGAGAGGAAACGGGGGAGGGGGGAACGGGGGAGCTGGCAATGATTTGTAGCCAACCTTCCTTCTGGGAGAAGGGTGTAGATCATCCCGTTGGACAAAACGCGAGGCTAGGAGGAGTGTGGAAGAAATTAGACCAATATTTATAGACCTCTTTACATACTCCTGTTCCCTTTCATACATCCCCCTTCTGCGCTCGCCTCCTGCCCCGACGCTCCCGCAGAATGCTTACCTTGCGACAGAAATATTAGCCACAGGGTTAGCCAAGGCAAAACTGCCACTCAACCCTTGCATCAATCGTGATGAAGTAGACCAAGCCTGCAATCCCAGACACGCTTCCTTTGGGAGGAAGTCCTATTGATGCCAGTGAGAATTGCTTCCAAGTAAATGTGCAGGGATAGGGCCGGACGTGACAATAAGCGACCCTTAACCATTAGGGTCTCCTCCCCTTGCCTCTCTTGGCATTCCAGGGTAACTAAGGGCAAAATCCTATGCATGTTTAGATGGGGAAAACTCCTGCAACTCCCAATATTCCCCAGACAGCCATGTATAGTTGTAGAAATTTCTGTAGGACATTTTTTTCCTGTCTAAACATGCATATGATTAAGCCCTTAAGCATGTTATTACTACCCTGTTTTCAATAAGGTATTGGGAATGGAACGAGTTTTGATGGGTACAAATGTACATTTTTGAGAGAGGCAGAGGCATTTTACAACTCCGACATCTGGGGTAGGAAACCATTTGGCAATTTGAGAAATCGTCCTGGGCACCACCACAACATGGTGTAGCTGGTCACAAAAGACAGGAAGCCTCCCCCAAACACTGAGTACAAGGGGCTGTCTATATGCGCAGGAGGCCCCAGGGTTGCTGCACAGTGGTGCTGTATCAATTACACAACACGGCAGCCACCTTGCAGCCATCACAGGGTTTTCCTATTAAGCTAAAAAGTCAGGGACTTACCCCAACTTTTTTCTCCAGAGCGAGGTGAGTTCGACGCATCCACCATCTACCCTTGTTCCAGAGTCACAGCGTAGGCATGCCTGGGTGGATGGCGACCCTGATTGGTTGCCATCCACCTGGGCAGAGAGCAAGCCCTGCTGCCGGAACCCCCACACTTTCGCTGCTGTGTTGGGATTATCCACCACCACCCCACAGCAGCAAAAGCGTGGGGGTTTCGCTTATGGTGCCCCCTCCCCCACCCCCGGCAGAGGTGAGATCCATTTTCAGCACCAACAGAAACCTATTTCACGGCAGGCAAATTCTTTATTCTCCCCCAGCCAACGATTCCACCCTATCTCTTTTTCTGTTTCACTCTGGGCCACCACCCACATACATGCTCCCTCTCAAATTATTATTATTATTATTATTATTAATTATTATTATTATAGTGGGAGGGGTAGGGCACCACGGTAGACGCTAAGAAAAGTGTGTGGGAATGCACTGGTGCCCAGAGTCCTGCTCTTGACTGAGTCCTGGCTTTTTGCAAGCACAGAGAGCTAGGCAATAGAATAGTCAGTTTGGCAAGCAGAGTTCAGTCCAACGAGGGTTAGGCTAAGGGAAGAGCGATCAAAAGACCAGACAGCAGTCAAAACACAGTTAGTCAGTCAGTCAATGAGGATCAGGCAACAGCAGGAGTGGTCAGAGTAACAATCAGAAGGTCAAGCACAGTAAAACCATCAGGTACATTACTTGGTAGAGAAGCCAGGTCAAGGTCAGTAGCACAGAAGATCCAAGGCAAAGCACAGGAAGCAAAGGTACCCAATACTGAGGCCCTCCTCATCTGCCCACCAGTCAGAGAAATTAGGTTGGTCTCCACATGGGAGAGGGCCTTCTTTGCGGTGGCCCCAAATCTCTGGAGCAAACTTCCATCGGAGGTCCGCCATGCACCTTCCTTGCAGGCTTTCAAGAAGGCCTTAAAAACATTTTATTTTACCATGGCCTTCCCATGATGAGTATTGTTATTGCTGTTGCTGTTATTATTGCTGCTATTGTTTTTCCTGCTGGTTTTACTGTTCTAATTGGTTTTATTGCTTTTAATATTTTCTTGCTCTTAATATGTTATGTGTTTTATTGTAAGCTGCCTTGTGAGGGCTTTGCCCTGAAAAGCGGCCAAGAAATGTTTAAAATAAATAAACAGACCTGGCAGAAGCATCATTTCCAGCAGCTCTCAAGTCTCCAGTGAGAGCTGATATAGCTAATGCTACTCGAACCCCACCCAATACCCAGCTGCTTCTCATCAGAGGCTTGTCAGATGTCCTCCTCATGAGGAAGGCCCAACTCATGAGTATTTCTTCTCAGTAAGCGAGCACTCCTTCGCCTGGCAACCATCCCCTCATGCACTTGAAGGCACCGGTGTTCTTGGGAGTTAGGTGGTGGTCCAGCGTCTTCCTCTGCCTCCAAAGCTGAACTCTTGGCTTCTCTAGGAAGTAGATTCAAAGGCCTCACCCCTGAGGATCCCAGATCATCTTGGCTAGGGCCAGGGTCTTCAGAGGGCCCAACTGGCTCTGATGGTTCTGGATTCTCCTCCTCTCAAGACTCCAGTGATGACATGGCATCTGGGGCCATGACACCCAAGAGTACCACATTTCCCACCCCTGTTACAAACGTACATACTTCCTCATCTCTAGCTCTTAAAAATGATTGTTTGAGTCAGAGTTGGGGGTTTCTCTGTGTGTGTTTGTGTAGGCGGTGGTGGTGGTGGTGGTAATAATCAGCTGGTTCTGTGATTCCTCCTGCTCCCCAATCACAGGAGAGTCATTTTGCCACTGTTTTAAAAACATCTGCAGGGATTTATTTCAAAAAGGCAAAAAATGAATGGACATAAGGTGCATTATAATGGTGGACAGCCCACTTGAAGCACAGGGGAGGAGCAAAACTGCTGGATGAACCAATACGCTGGTGTGCCTTGCCCATCAGGCAAAATGAGAAGTCACTTGCTGCAATTTCTCTCTTGATGCTACAACCACCTGCTTCCAGGGATGTATTGCACTAGGAAGATTATGTTATCACCAATTACTGCCGTAAGCAACGGCTGCTGTGTTTCCCTTGTATAGGCTTGAGCTTTACGTAGAAAAGTCACAAGACAAAGAGCTTCTCTACACAAGCAATTTCTTGAACAATTATGATCAATCACTCACAGAAGTTTGGAGGGCCTGTACACAATGCTGTCCACCTCCAGGACGTCTCCCGGACTTTCAAAAAGATTGGAGATAAGCTCAAATAAAAATAAAACCGACTTATAGGCAGTGTGTAATGCCAGCATAGCACAGCCACTAGATGGCGATGTTTCATTGACCATATAAAGCATTGCTGAGAAAGGAAACTTTCAATTCCAAATCACACGTTCGCTGTCTAAAGGAGTCCATCATAAACTCGAAAAATATTAGATATGATGACATTTCTGCTTCCAGAGATGTGGTGGGAGGTGGGGGAATTGCCACTTCATGAAATGGAAAATGGGCAAAACATTTCCAATTTTACCAAAACACTCATCTTAGATCTGCCCTTGAGGCTGCCAATTGCCTGGGTGGCCCCGGGGCACCAATTGCTGGCAGCTAGTCTGGGGCCACCCCTGGCAGGAGGGGGCTCTCACACTCATGTCCTACTTGTGGGTTACCTACAGGCAGCTGGTTGGCCGCTGTGTGAACCGAATGCTGGCCTAGATAGGACTTTGGTCTGATCCAGCATGGCTGTTCTTAAAATTCATATCGCTGGCCCTGATCCAGCCCGAGTTTGGGGTTTCTCTCTGCTGAGCAGAGGCTCAGAACATGCACGCTACTACCTGGGCTGGAGATGCTCTTTCGACAAGGCCCTCCAGCCAATCTACTCCATCATGTCTGTGGAGCAATAAAAGCTGTTCAACTGTTTGGTTCTGCTCTGGAGCCACCTCCTAAATCACCAGCCCTGCTTCCTGCTGGCTGGTCTGCGGCTTGGCTTGGAGGACTTCCCACCTGCCTTATCAGAGTAGAAAAGGGAGGGCTCCTGTTTTTTCTTGGATGGGGAAAGCGGAGAGGATTCCAGCTTCTAGCAGCCTCCTCCCTGTGCTCTGGCCCTTTTGCAGCCGCTCTGGCCCTCGCTGGCCCTGCGTCTGTGGCATTGGGGTTCCCGGGAGATGGTCGCTGCTCAACACCGGCCAGTAAGCAGTTCCTGAAATCCGCAGTTCTTCAGCTGCCTCTGTTTATTCTGCAGAGCCTATGCTGGGGAAGAGACCAGAGGCTGGGGGAAGCAACAGGTTCTGGGCTAGGATTTAAGGAGCTCTAAGGAGCCGGTCTTGTGCAGCGACAGAGGGCGAGCTGGAAAGGCCCTGGTTCGAATCTCACCTCAGCCAGAAATTCCCTTCAGGTAGCCATGAAGTGGCCACTGTTTGTTTATCCCTTTAAGTGGTGCTGTGCAGGAACGGTAATACCAGGTTACCTTAGAGGGGTCTTGTCAGAATTATTAGTAGTGCTTAAATTACAGGGGGAACAAGCCCCTTACCTTTTCTGGCAGCCCACTGAGCTACGGTTTTTAGAAAGTTACAGAGGGGGCATTATTTGGATAAAACTGGGGAGGTGGGGTGGAGCTTTAGAGGTATGTTTTGATTTGCAATTATGGATTTTTCACTGTAAACTGCCTAAGCGATCCAGGGTATATAAAGAAGAACTTAGCATTTACAAAGCACTTTTAAAGCCTTTGAAGGGTAGGGTGGCCACATAGGAATCGCCCCCCCAAAAAGAGGACACATATTTGCGTAAAAACAGCATAGGAGATGAGCAGAGCCCAGGGAGAAGGGTCCCAGTTGAATCCTTGGGGCGATGTGGGCAACAAGGGGCCGCCAGCCCCTAGGCTCAGCCCTCAGAGGGCAAAGGAAGCAGCTGCTCTTGGGTGGGGGGCTCTCATTCCCTGCTTCCGTCTGGGAGCAGCAGCAGAGCAGGGGGATATTCTGCATCGCCCCGAGGGAATACCGAGTACCAAAGGCAGACAGGTGGGCATTAAAATGAGTTTCTGTAGGGACATCGTTTTGACTTTTCGCTTCAGGTCCAGAAGTGACTAGTGTCTTGGTTCCAGTTAGAGCAGTTTCCTCCTCTTAAAAACAAACACATTCTTAGCTTCCTAGGGTGGAAGATCCTCCCTGTCTTCCTCAAAGGCAAATCTATCTTGTTTACGGTGACCATATTTGGGAAACCAAAAAAAGGACACCCAGGGCGAGGGGTGTGTGAAGCATGCTTTCCAGGGCGTCCGGAAAGCGCGTAATTCCCCCTCCTCCACTCCAATTGGGGCCAGGACAAATCCGGGAAAATCCTGACAGTAGGTCACCTTAGTTCCAGTAGAGACATGCAACTGGTTTTTCAGAGAAGTGAAGGCAATTTGATGGAGGGATCACTGCTTGTGCTGCATACATACACTCATCCAATTTTCATATCTGGTTAAATAAGTTTGGCAGGTTTTTTATTGTATCAGGACTGAAAAAACTGTTTAACCAAACGGAGCATAGAGCGAGCACAGAAAACTCTATGGGAAGTGAAGCCAATTTTAAACCCTCACATACGTTTTGCCTGTCTACAGTATTTAACTCAAAATCACCTGCTTGATTTAATAGAATTCATCTCCAGTTAGCTCAGCATAGGTTTGCAACAATTTACGGCTTCTTCCCCAGCTTTATTATTATTATTATTATTATTATTATTATTATTATTAACATTTCTATACCACCCCATAGCTGAAGCTCTCTGAGCGGTTTACAAAGATCAAAACATTAAACATTAAGCCAGAGTCCAGACACTTACTAAAATTATGTTAACTGGTTTTTTAATGCAAAATGCAGGCGGCTAGTTCTGGTCTTCTGCCTTATGAAGGATATTTTCAGGACTGCCTGTTTTTGAACTGGCTGGCCCTGAAAGCTTCTGTATGCTCAAGCAACTCTGAAAACCCAGTTAGGTAGAGGACATTCCAATATATTCAAGTTGCTCCAGCCATAGCCAGTGAGCTAATGCCATCTGGCTGCACAAATAGATGTTCTAATGGCACCCCCTTGTGTCAACCAGTAATATGTAGCAATGACCATGTTGAAACGGGAAAGGTACATTTTCATTCCAGATTATTCCAGCAAAGGTACAAATGCATGGGAGAATGCATCTTATTCCTGTTTCTTGGGTATTATGGCACATATTCAGGAGCGAGGGAAGCATTGCAGAGCAAAGCTGTTATGCCGGAGCATCCACGCACATCACAGGAAACACTGTGCGAGGATTGTAAAGGGTTTGTGGACTGAAGTAACCCACCACACAGTTGACTGCAGGGACTGGAAATACAAGGGGGGGGGGGAAGCCATTCACCCACCTGCAATTAGAATCATCTGAATACTCTTAAGGACAGCTATGCCAATAACATTTCCATGTTAGGGAAAACGAAAATAAATCACGTGTGGATCACCACATCATGATCATACATACACACACACACGGTTTATTTCTTCCTGAGCAATTGAGTAGAATACAGCTCTGCATTTTCGTCATATCACTTGAAGTAAAGGGGGGGGGGTGAAAATTAAGGGAAGAGGGCTAGGATATCCCCAAAGGCACTATATGTCTGCACCACCACCCCATCTTGCTATGGCAACTATAACAGGGCTGGCTCTACCATTAGGCAAAGGGAGGCAGCAACCTCAGGCAGCAGATGCAGGAGAGTGCAGAGTAGCAGCGACGTGTCAAAAGGACAGAGTTGTGTGTGCCATATGGCTTGCCCTCAATTTCCAAAGCTAGCCTGCTGCCCTCAGATGCAGGGGAGGATGTTGTCCTGTCACCAGTATTGAAGTCAGATTCAACTGCCAGACCGGTCAGCTTTTGTATGTAGGAAAGGGGGGGGCACACCATCTTATCTTTTGCCCCACACAACAAAATGCTTTGGGCTGGCCCTGCACAATAATGTCTTGCCCTGAAATTCACGCCCAAACCTGCTGGCCAAATCCAGGCAGCTCAGAAGCTTGGATATCCCCATATCCAAAGAAGAAAGGACAAACATGGAAAAACATCCCGCTGCCCGTGTTAATCATTTCCCACAGGGATAGTCACTTTTAAGCACGCAGAACTAACCACATTTGGAGAGCTCGTTTGAACAAATTAATTGGTTGCACACAATCTTAGTTGCCTTATACTTGGGTAGACAGTTTGTCCATCTGGACCATTATTGTCTCTTCTGACTGGTAGCGGTTCTATAGTTCCTTGCCTATGACCTGCTATGGACATTGCTAGGCTGGAACTCAAGGGGCCACAACCGTGACTCTATTTCCCAGGGTCCCGGATCTGTTCCCCGGTGCCCTGAAGTGTCCATTAAGGCCAATGGAACAATTCTTTCTTAGAGCTCCATCAGACAAGTGTTTTATCGTGGGTTCCTCTGACAATGTCATCTGCCTCCCACCCCTTCTAGCCTTCGCACAACAAAAAAACACCCTGGTAAGTTCGATTTATTTTAAAGATAGAAGTTGGCGCTACCTCCTGCTGTGTGCAGGAGAATCAGCGCGATCAAAACGGCTCACTGAATGGGCAACGTGCATGTTGTTTACTTCCTCTTTCAAAAGAGGAAGTAATAAGGGAAACGTGCGGGCGGAGAAGCGACGGTAAGCAAACACGATTTTCCTTGTGAGATGATGCTCCCAGCTTAATTGCTAGACAAGGGCAATTTTCAAGGGGGATGGCAGCTGGGGAGGGAAAGGTTAACCAGACCTGCCCCACGTGCTGGAACACTCCCCCCCAACACAGACACAACGTCCTGCCCACATGGCAACTAAGTTGGGGGGGGGGGGAAACTTCCATTGGTCTTAATAGACTTTTTCTTCTTTGCATAATTAGGCAGGGAAGAGAAAGAAGTGGGCAGGAGAAAGTGGGCGGGAAGAGGAAATACTGATGTGGGATGAACTGGGGTGGGGCGCAAATTAATTGAAGATTTGTTTTTATTTTTTTGCGGAAATTTGGATGAGAACTTAATTGACTGGCTTTGCCTTCTGTGAAACTGAAATAAATCTCACATTTTGAAATGTGTATATACAGATCTAAATAACCCTATGCAAAATTCATGCAGATTTGTGTATGTATTATTACATTTATATCCCACCTTTTTTCCTCCTTAAGGAGCCCAAGGCGGCATACATAATCCTCCTCCTTCACTCCAGTTTATTCTCACAACAACAACAACCCTGTGAGGCAGGTTGGGCTGAGAGTCTGTGACTGACCCAAAGTCACCCAGTGAGCTTTCATGGCTGAGTGGGGACTAGAACCCAGATCTTCCAACTCTCAGTCCAACACTCTAGCCACTACACCACACTAGCTCCTACGGGCCTAGGAACATGGACCAAACCTGAGACATCTGCATGCAAAGTATGAGGTCTGTCACTGAGTTATGGCTCTCATCCAAAGAAGATGGGACCAGGGATTCAAGATCTTTGGCCAACAGTCAGAACAGAGGTGGGCCTTACTTCAAGGTGAGGTGTGGCAGCGGTCGCAGGAGGCAGACCCTGGCCACTATTACGGTGGACATTGGAGCTGCGTTCGGACCACATAATAGTTAAATATGTATTAATACTCAACTCCACGGATGACTATTATCATGTCGTGTTGGGAGTACCCCCTAAATAGTCATCCGTGGAGTTGACTATTAACACATGGTGGACTATTGCCCAGCCCACCAAATAGCGGCACTGGTTCCCATGAGAACCCCCCTTTGTGCCAGGTCCGCCCACTGTCAGGATCCAGCACGAAGGGGGATTCTCATGGAACGTGCCGTCCCTGGGTGGAGCACCGAGAAGGGGGAGGGCGGGGCGCAAGCATCTCTCCTGCAGACAGATCCGAGTAGGGGGTGTCCTCCTGCACAAGCCCTGTGGAAATACATGGGAGCCCTTCAACATATTCCTCTGTGCACATCTCCTGTTTTCAGTGGGACATGTGTGGAAGAACTCAATGGTACGTCATGCCCCCGGTGAATTAGTGTGGCGTAGGTGCTAGTGTCATTTTCTGTCTCAGACATCTCAATGTCTTGCGAGAGGCCTGGGTCAAAGTGGACTGAACTGGAGATATTTAGCAAGCAACCTTAGCAGGTGCTCCCAGTTTACTGCACCGTTCATGCCAGGAGATCACAGCATATGCATTCTCCCCCACATCCCAATGTTCCAAAAAGATAAAAAGAAGAACTAAAACCTTCTTCCTTGTCCCTCTGACTGTGGAGTTGTAATTTTTAAAGCTGGTGAATGAAGTGGTGGGGATGCAAAATGTAGGGGTGGGGTAGTCCACAGCAGTTCCACGTCCCTCCTATCCATGCACCCAGCAACTCATCCACTTCTACTATTACGTTTGTTTTGCATTTGAGACAAAGTTCTTGGCCTACCCTACATGGCATTGCCTTGAATAACCCATTACTGTTTCTGCTAATGCTTGGAAGCCATTGCAGAGTCTTAAGGCAGAGCAGCCGAAAGACTACATTTGCAGAAGTCCTTTGCACAAGACAGTGGCCAAAATCAATCGGCAATTTTGAACAATCTATTCAAATATTTACACACGCACGCACGCACGCCTGTATGGAAGTAACAAATGAAAAATAAAATATTACTTTCTTTACTGCTAACCACTAATACAAGATTCTTCTGTTTTCTGTTTCAGAGGGAGAAAGTACAGCTCAAAAGGTGGAGTTCGTGTACAAGTGGGATCCATTTAAAAACATTTGCCAAGCAATGATTTAATACCCTGTCTCCTGCTCCCAAATAAACTATCCAGCATCCAGCCCTCCACTTCCTCAGCATTTTTAGCAAGAGACTGACATGGTTTCTCTCCTGCCCCAAACGCCAGAGGACCAATGGGCTCTTTTGCAGCTTTTCCAGTCTGAGAAATGTATCAAAGAATCAGTATTTGGTATTTGGCTCAGAATCCATCCCACATAGTTAAAAGAACAGGGGGCATTATATTGTTTCATGCTCTTCACATCTAAGTGGTATGAAATGCAGCCTTGACAGGATCAGTTTCCTGGTGGAGAGGGTACAAGAAATTTATGTTTCGGTCATCTGTTTATTTACAAATATACAAGCTAGACATGGGGGAGCAAGCAGGCAACCTTGACAGGCAAGTCTAATCATTAAAGTAGCATCGGTCCCTCAAAGGCAAACGATTTGTCCTTAGAGCCCCCTCCTCTCCATAGTTCCACCTTGCCAACTAGCTTCAACATTCAGACCCTTGTCTGCTTCACTGTTTACAAACTGGTTTTCTCCAGCCTAAGCAGATGAAATTCATTTGGTGGCTATTAGCCACCAGCCATCAATGGTGTTTTGATGTACAAAAGCCTAGAGAAAAATGTTACTACTTCACTTTGCGTGGCTACAACAGTATTGTAGTTACAATAGATAGTAAGCCACACTAGAAGTCATCAAGCAGCGTTCAACAATATGGTGTATGGGAGAAAATAAAAAGTTGCCTAGGGAGCTGGAGGGCTAATGGAGGTAAGATTTTGTTGTTTAAATCTGCACAGCCAAAAATTTAATTCCTAGATGTGAACAAAATATACAATTGCACTAAATAGTCTTGTTGACCCAGCCAAACAAAAATCAACAGTGCAAGCCAGAAAATAAATAATCCAAATTAGAAACACACCCAATTTTTGTTTCATATTAATTATTGAGATTGGCTAAGGGAGGGGTAAATTCCATTTCACTTTCAGATCTGGCATTTGTAAAAAATGTATTATGCAAACAGCAGAGATTAGAGAGAAAGCAACATCACAGACTGAAATGGGATATCCATGAACTGCTTTGGATGTTACATGGTCCTCTGGGGTGCCCTAAGAGTTTTTGTTGCTTGGAGTGGAAAATCCAAATGACATCCCCCATGCAACTAACTTGGGGTACAATACACTAGGGAGTTTTTTTTCTGTTGCAAGCTTGACTGAATGAGCTGAGCTGCTACCTTGCTCTTCAGCAGCTCCCATCCGTTTGAATAGGTCTAGACAGTAAAACTACCCAAAGGATTGTGCCCCATGGGTCAATTTTGCTGGCCTCCCTTGTGGGGGGGGGGGGAACTAAAAGGCTAAAATTCCAGGGTTCCCAGTATTACAATAGTCAAATTGGTCCAAGTGTCGTAGGTGCAGGTACGTTTGAGGATTGAAGACAGAATGTTTGCATTCACTGATCACTCTTCGAACTTAAAACAACTACTCAAACTTTAAAATTAAATGTATTTTTTTTTTAAAAAAAAACATTAAGTTTAACACAATCACAAACCTTTCACCCAAGCAAAGCATACTTACAAATCTTGTAGCTGTATACTCTCAAATTCTGCACCGCTCATACCGACTCTGCAAAGTAACTCCTTCTCTGCAGAGAGACTTCCATGGACCTACATGTTAGGCTCAGAGCAACATCCTGGATCTCATGCCAGTGGGAAAGTAAAGACATCTTCCTCCTCCGTGTTCAGACTTAAAAACCCTTCTCAAAGACAGTGACATCCCTCTTAATACATATTAATTTATTTTTAAAAATCCAAATCCATTGGTCCACACCATCAGTTTAGAGCATACTCTTCCCAGAATGCGTCATCCTTTCTGACATACTTGTTTGTCACTAAACTGGACAATACTTCAGCTTTTTATGTGGTCAACAGTCTTGTTTACTCCTCTTTTCTTCCAAACATGAGGATTTTCTAAACCACAACTCTACCTTTCTATAACCCTTGACCAGTCACCTAGTTCCCTTATAAAGGATATATACCGTTGTAACAAGTGTAGGGCAATTATGATTAATTCAACAAATCAAATTTTTCCCATCCGAACTAACAAGCTCCCCATACCCCAAGCATCTAAAAACTCTGTATATTGATTCCCTACGTGCCCTGTTGCTCCTTCAACCTTAAAACGTTAACCCCCCACTATTTGTGTATATCTTTAAATCCATTCTATGTCCCCAAAGCTTCTTTCTCTATGCCAGTGTTATCAAGCCCTTATAACCCCACCCTTAATCAGTAAAATTGCAAGACCCATGAAAAACTCCTTCACCCTCTATGCCAACCTTCAGGGCACGCACAATTCACTACCTGAAATGGTCACTACATATTGCCTTGCAAGAGCCACCTTTGATTTTACCAACGCTTTCCAAACTTGTGCATCGGGAAACAGACAGAAAACAGCCACAGATGGGAATGTTTAAATTAAGCCCTGAAATGAATACCAGGTAAAACTTGTACACCTGTGTGTGTGCAGAGAGAGAGGGGGGAGGGAAGCCACATGTTACACAACAGCCTGGTTGCCACGATAAGTCATGTTTTCAAAACTGCACATCATTGTGGAACTCCAGTGCTTGGGGATACACATCTCCCGTTCACACTTCCCATTGCAAACAATGGTACACCCAGGCTGCTGCATGAAATGTGAACCAGCTCAGTATTTTCCAAAGGAACAGAGAGTTGCAGTTTGGATGCAAGAGACGTGGAATCAAACATCATCTCTGCCACACATTGTCTGGCCCTGGGCAGGCTACCGTGCCTCAGACTTAGTTGCATGCCTGTAAAACTGGCATAGCAACAACCTGCTCCATGGGGTTGTTGGGAGGGCATCAAAGCATTATCTGACTGTAACACACGCCTGATTTTAAGCTTCCATGGCCTCATGCTAGTAGATGGAATTTAAAGTGGGAAGAAAACATGAACACTGAAACAATACTGCTATTCTAAATCTGTTATTCATAGAAACATTTCCCAACTGGGGCTCTTTCCATCTTCTTTTCAGAACGCACCACAGAGAGAATTAGCTGAAAAGGCTGGCTGCATACCCTGAGACAGCTTTATATGACTTTATTTGACATTATCTTCTTTATAGGACTATTCACACAAAAATGTTTCTAAAGATATTTACTGCAGAACCACCCTTATGGCGCTGCTCACCACTGAAGCAACCTCTCCGTGGTGAACCCTCTACTTAACTGGAGACATCTAGTGGTCAAAATATTCTGTTGAAGAAACAATATCCTCCCCTAACATGTGGAAGGAACAAATCTTTGGGCAAATATTGCTTCTTGCCTTGTGGGTGCTACTCTCTGCTGTTACCCAAACTTTGGAGGCAGCAAAACAGTGTAGCAGACATGGCCAGGATGTGGGAGATCCAGTACTACAATTGTAGGACTACAGCTGAGAAAGACCTCCCTCTCACACACACAGAAAGCAAAGCACTAGTTAATCTGAGATCAGAACGCAAACTTATTAAGGTTTTTTTTTTTGCTTCTTTTGACATTAACTTCTTGGAGTGCCAATGAGAACCTTGTTAAGAAGTAAACCTGAGATAATCTCCTACACATTCATAAAATTACCCTCAGTCTACAAACCTAGGAAGATGCCTTATGCCGAGTCAAGTCAGTCCATTAATCCATCCAGCTTAGTACTGTCTAAACCAACCAGCGGTAATCCTCCAAGATGGGGCCTTTCTTAGACTTATCTTGAAATACAGGCGATTGAACCTGGGACTTTCTGCATGCAAAGTATGTGCTCCACCACTGAACTACAGCCCTTCCCCTCTATGAGCGCTGAGCCATAACACTCTTCATAGTAACCTATATGTATCATGTTCAGATAGAAATGTCTTGGAAGTTATAATGACAAGGACATAGAGAATGTCAACACCTTGGGTAGTATCCTATGCTGCCTGTGTGCCAGTGGGACTCACTGCTAGTGAAACAGGAAGCCAGGGGCTCCTGAAGCAGAAACCCTCATTTCTGGATTGGGACAGGTGAGCAGAGCTTGCAGAAGGGAGCTCTGCTGACCTGTCCTGATCCAGAAATGAACATTTCCAGGGCTGCTTTCGGAACTGCTAGTTGCTGCTAGCGATGAGTCCCATGGATGCAACAGAACCAAGCAGAGGCACAGTGACAGCACATAATACTGCCCACTGTAAGTTGCCCAAGATCATAACCCACCCCTAGCAGACCAACAGTGTACAGGGCAGCATTAACCAGGTTATACAGAAGAGCAAGGCAATTGCCACCTCCGTGGCTGTGGTAGGTGTCTTTGCTCTATTTGGACCTTTCCGTACAGCACAGAGGATCAACAGCCCTTTGTATATTACGCCTTCTCTGCAGGATGAAGGAAGGCAAGCACTAATCATTGCACATCTATCCCATCCTCTCACCTAAACGCCACATGAAGAGAACCAATGTGGTGTAGCAGTTAGAATGTCAGGTAAGGAGTAGCGAGACACAGGTTCAGGTTTTCCCTCAGCCACAAAACTCACTGGATGTCTTTGGGCTTGTCATCTCTCTGCCTAACATACCACACAGAGTGAGGAAGAGCAATTTGGGAGGAAGGGTGGGATAAATGTGGAATACTGTAAATGATGAGTCCCCAGCCATGCTCCACAGCCCAGTGGCAGGACAACTACAGAGATAGTTATAGCTTCTTTAATTAAGAGTTTAAAATGTTGCCTTCAAAAGCTTTACAAGTGGAAAATACATGAATGACCCCTTATACAACAAATCATGTTCAAATTATATACACCAATTCACCCATCAGCTATGGATCAGTGCAACTCTGTTTTTAAACAATGTTCAAAAGTATCACAGAAGGAACAAGGTGTAAATGCTTTTTGGGGGTTCTGGACCCTTCCTCCAAGTGAAGGAATAAATTCTTCAAAAACTGGAATATTGAGTTTTCATTGAAGAAGACTTGTGATTTTAACATGAGGTGGAGGTGGACCGACATTTGAGAGTCATTTCTCACAATGCAGAAAACCCCCAATTCTCTATCTTCTCTGCAACACTCACTACAAATCTGTTGAAAGTCAGTCCAGGGCTGAACAGCATTTCCTCTAACCACTAGACTCTAGGGGGTTAAGAGCCATATTCAGCTGCAACAAACCATTGAAAAGGACTAGGAAAATGTCATCAACATGCCATTGAGAAAAGGCCTTACTGTTCTGGAGAAGCAGCAGCCAAAGTTCAGTTCTTCATTCTGCAGAACGCAGCTGTCAGATTGTGTCAAATGCACTCCATTATTCCAAATGAGGACAGGTATTACTAATGGGTACATCGTGCCTCTTCAAGGAAGATGGAAGTTTCTATTTTTAACCTAGGATTTGTCCATAGCATACTCAAGCCACACAAGATTTCTGAAGTAGTAACTATCTTGTTTGATGGGAACATTAGCGCTTCAGGATGAATACAGATGGGATCTCCCTGCTCAACACAGCCAGTGGCATGAAACACAGGCCACATACTTAATTCCTGAGTGATTTTGCCATTCGTGTTTCTCTATTTAAAAATCCTAAAGCATTCCCAAATATCCTTCCAGTGATCCAGCACACAAACCTTAGCACGCTCATCCACCCATGCAAGACTGCCCATTATAATATTTTTCCCACAATCCTGAGAACCCTTGCCTCCTAAGGGGAGGATGGGGCACACACAGGAATAAGTTAGATCCTCCAACTTTAACTGTATCCTCTTAGCACAGGAGCCAGTTGCAACAACTCAGGAACTTTGCCTACCCAGATCTTTCAGAACGGAACCTTGCTTTTAACAACTCATCAATAGGTTGCTGCAGGGAAGGAACCCGCAGATGATGGCAGCTTGGAAGCTTTTTCTGACACTATTTCAATAGTGAAACCTTGAACACTGCATGCTCACAGTGCGATGAGACTACTTTGCCCAGCCATTTAAATGGGACACATTAGGGATATTGAAAGCATCCAGGCGATTGGGAGTCTGTTCTGCTAGATTCGAAGAGCATGCTGTTGCCAAGTCTGCTTCAGGCTTTGGACCGGAATAAGATTATTCATACCAAGGCCACTACCATGACTGCTTAAATGGACAGGGCTCTTGTTTTGCAACGGAATTAAGAGATGTTATGCACTTAAGTTAAAATAAGATCATTTTCTTGACAGCAAAACAGAAACAGTAAGACAGAACTTGTTCCATTAAGAACCTCAACTTATATACTACGTTTTGTGCAAACAAGAAATGGCTACTTGTTTCCCATAGATATATGTGGATTCTGGCCCCCCATCCCAATGAGCAGGAAAGGGGGGGGCAATGTTGATACTCTTCATATGCTCAAGACAAGAACGGCATCTGTGGTCGGGATCTCATTCTGGTACCAAATTTCAAAATTACATGTTTTTAATACCCTATATATTTGCATGGAGCCAAACATGGAAACTAGAAACAGGTGCTTGTGTCTCTGTGGAGTATGAAAAGTGTCCTACACCCTACAAAGGCCTTTAATACAAATCTGTGAAAACAACACAGGAGAATTCAAACAGTTGCTTCCTAAGGAAATAAAGTAGAACACCATCTTAACCAGTCAGAGCATCTGAACGTACAGAAGTCACTATACATGGACAAATCCCAGGTGCAGCCGATTCATCCTCTCTAGTTCAGTATGGAGGCTGCTCCGGGACTCATTCCTCTCCAACAGGGAGATTGTCTTCAATCCGCCTGATAAATTTCATCCTTATTTCTGTGGCTCCATCCCCTTTTAATGTGTCCTGGACAAATTTGACATCCACGGCCATCTGAACCTGTGACATAGGAGAGACAAGCCCATACTTTTGAGATATTTATCTAGGACAGTCCCAGAAACTGCCTGCCCCCTCTGAATGTTCTGGCAAGGACAGAGAACAAGAGACTTCCATCCCACTAGACTATCAAGGGTCTCTGGCTATTTCCCTTTCTCCCTTTACTAACCTCACCGAAAATGTATATTCTAAATAGCAAACATCTCTCTAATAGAGGAACCTTCTTACAATAACTAGTTAACCATAATAAGAACGTAAGTACATAAGAAGTGCCATGCTGGATCAGACCAAGGGTCCATCCAGTCTAGCACTGTGTTCACACAGCGACCAACCAGCTGTCGGCCAGGAACCAACAAAGCAATGCAACAGCACCCTCCCATGTTCCCCAGCAACTGGTGCATGTTTTACTTTTTGCTAAGGAAGACTGCAAAGCACAGGCAGACCCTCAGAACTGAGTGCTACAGACAGCAATGACTGCCCTCACCATCACAGTCTCTTCTGATTACTGGCAAGAGGAATTTAGCACACAACCAATTCCATTAATTTCACTCTGGAAACTCTAAAGGCACATACGAAGGCTGCAGGTGTTTTAGCTATCTGCTAGTTCTCGGCAAAAAGGGATTATATATTTATTACATTTCTATTCCATCTTTCCTAGAAGGAGTTCAAGGCAGTGTACGTGGTTATTCCTTCCCCTGATTTGTCCTCACAACAACCAGGTGAGATAGGTTTGGTTGAGAAAGAGTGACTGACTGACCCAAGATCGCCCGCAGTCAGCTTAGTAGCTGAGCAGGGATGAGAATCTGGGTCTCCCCAGTTCTAATCTGACACTACCTTACCCTGGCTCTCAGTATATAGCAGCTTGATTGCCTGAGCATCAAAGCTTCCATTAAAATAAAAATTTTAAAAATGGTCAAGTAGCAAGGATTGCAGAGAAGAGCCTGAACACATGTGGAAAATGCTTAGTCAACAGCTATGAAAACTAGACACCTGGAAAGTATTTTAATTGACCGGGGATATAGCGTATGTGTAGCCCTGAACAGCCTGCTATTCTTCCTCATATGGCTATCACCAGGGCCGTAGGACACTGTTGACCATCTGCCCCCAAATTCTTTCTAAGAGGTTAATAGATAGATAGATGTACTTAAATTATACAATTTACTCAACTCACTGAATCTGGACATTTAATGGGATATAGAAAACATACAGCCTTATATTTCATCCATTTTCCATGAATTCCGGCACAGAGAGAGTATGTATAATTGCTGGCTCAATGGGCATCCCCTTCTCCTCACCATTTCCAGGGCTCCCCGAAGCACCCCACACAAGAGATTTGAGTAAATAAGAGATGAATGGTTGTCAGGCAGTTCCACAAAGTCCACCAGCGGGTTGTTTTCCAAGATAAGGGAGAATTCATCTCCTGCTGGACTCCAGTTTGTGATGCTCGGTGTGATACCCAAGTACATTTTAAATGCCACCTGCCAAGCGAGACAAACATAAAACAAAGCTCAAACGGTCCAATGTTTAACGAGCTGTCTTTCACGGATAACAGAGTGGCCAACAGCAGCAATCATTTTACGTAACATATTTAAGCAAACTCTTTGTACACAACAGACAATGAAAGTGATCTCAAGAAGTAGGAGGTGGTTCCCTAAACCAGATGCAATGCCTTTCCTCTTGGAAAACAATCCAGTAACATTTGAGCCCATTGCCTTATATTTTTAGGCAGGACAGAAGCAATTCTGGTTTATTTTGGTTACTATTACAGAAAACATTTGATGTTATCCTGCTTCTCAGTTTCTAGTTTAACGTTAGCTAACCTTGGCACTCCTTTTGACATCAATAGACCAGAAAATATATTTGCATATTATATTGGTACTATAACAAGAAAATTATGTTGCTGGCATATACAGATTGAGTCACAAAAGTCATGGTTGATTTTGATATGAGTCTTGTGTCTGAGTTCAAGTGTGTTGTCCTATTCATTGGGCTACATTGGCTAAGACATCCAGGTTCCTCATATCTACTACCTATTAATTCTAATATTCTGGATGATTGGTGTGTGTGGGGGGGGGGGTGCACCAGCAACAGGCCTTTTCACATTAGAGCTGTAAAGCCTGCAAAACCATTCTACAAGTCAGACCAACCCAATGCAAGGACCAAACATATTTTTTGGGGGGGGGGGGGCAGGCTGGATTGCAGGGCTGCTCTGACATTGCCCGAGAGTCTTCAGTACCATCAAGAGGAAATATGAAATAACATCCTTTTTAATGCTTCCTTATCAGTTCTTCAAAATCCATTCAAAAAGTGGCTTTGTGGTTTGGTGTGTAAGCTACAATTAGTGACTCTCGCTAGAAAAAAACAATTAAAAATAAAAATAAGGAAACTGCTTTAAAATATGTGTGCCATCAGCAGCTCTCACATAATAAAGCAGGGGTCTCCAACGCACTACCCATAACATCAGGCTGAGGCACCCTTAAAGCTGTTTTTGCCCCTCTGCAAGTGAATGGAGCAATTCTTCCATTCACTTCCACAGGGGGGGAAAGCAGTCCTCCTTCCCATAAATGGCTGGAGGGTGAAGCTCACCCCCCACCAAAGATCCTTGGGGCAACAGGGTCCTTGGAGGTGGGCTACTTTCAGCGCTCCCTTAGCTGATTTTTAGCAGGGGGGAGGTTTCTTGCAGCATGAAAATGAATGAAGAAATTGTTCCATTTGCTTGCATGGGGATAGAGAAAGGGGAAGAAAAAGAGGGGCAGAAGCCAGAGAGAAAGACGGGGTGGGGGTGGCACTGGAGAGAGAGTCAGAGAGAGAGAGGAGCCACAGAAGGAAGGATAGAAGAGACAGAAAGAGCCAGAGAGGAGGAGGGAAGAAAGGAAGAAAAGAAAGAAAGAGCACAATGATGAACCAGAGAAAGAAGGGAAAAAAGAAATAAGAGCTGGAGAGAGAGTGAGAAGAACCAGAAGGGTGGGGAGGAGAACAGAAAGAGCCACATAGGAGCCATTGCGGGGGGTGGGGGGAGACAGAAGGAAGGAAAGGAGAGCCATGGGGTTGGGGGGAGAGACCAGAATACACACATACACAAATACAGGTAAGGGGGGGGGGGACTTCTAATATTTTTGTGATTGCCTCCCCCCCCCCCCCCGGCTAATTTGTGGTGGTGCCCAAGGCACTTTTTCAAAATGCCAAATGTGGCAATGGACACCAAAAGGTTGGAGACCCGTTTTAAACTGTAAGAAATTTAATCAGCAAGAAGATTCACTACGGGACCCCACCAATAAAGAAATTATGAAGATGATTTTAGCACATTGTGCATGCCTCTGAATTGCACTGCATGACAGCAAACAACAAAAATGTGTCTTTGACATTTATATATCCACAATGAAAATACTACTACTATTAATCATCATCATAGGTACGCGTACCAAAAACAGAGGAAATAATCAAAACCAGGCATCACCTTGGCAATTACATCCGCAGTTTCTCGGAAGTCGTGACATCTCCCTACATTGGATCGAGCCAGGAAGTCTTCAACAAGTCGAACGCCTATGTTGTAGCCCCTGTCAAGGCAGCCAAACAGCAGCAGGTTATAAAATTCTGGCAGCACAGGCGAGGGCTAACTTGAGGGGAAAATTGTAGGGTTTGGGAGGAAATCTATTTTCTATCCCTCTCCTTGTTTCACAACTCCAGTGAATTCAGAGAAATAAGATTCATTCCGCCAACAAGTTACTTCGCAGAAAAGGAGCCTCTAGCACCCCCAACTACTGGCATTTGGAAAAGTTTTACTCTGCTTTACTTACATTTTGTCAAGCTGCTTGTTGACATCTTCATCATTCTCATAATCCTTACACAGCTGAGTGACCAGAGCTCCATAGGTCAGAGTGAAGAGCTCCGAGCTCTAGACAAATTCAAAACATGCTTAGGAGAAGGCCACACAGGAAAGCCCACACACATTTAGGACTGTCTCCAGGACTAATTTGGTTTGGCATGGCATAACGGAGAAATGAAATGGGCAAGAAAGCTACTGCCTCACACAAACAAGCTATGCAGTGAATTCTGCAGGTGCCTCCACGTTCATTCTTGAAACAGAAAATCTTTGCCTTGAGCGGGGAGAGGAATAAATAAAAACCATTCTGTCCATACGTTTCTGTTGACAGACATGGGGAGAAAATGCAGTGTCCACTGAGCATGGACAGGTAGTCTCTGCTTTCCCTTATCATCAAGGTCTCAGTCCTGACTTGGAGAAAGTCACATACAGACTACTCAGTTATCAAGACTATCCAATATTAGTATTGTTGGTGTAACAACTACTCCTTCGTACATCGCAGTCAATATTGGTTTGGCTAAGCGCGGGAATAAAACTCCCCACTTTTGGTTATTCAACTCTAAATTGCAATAAATTCTAACAATACGAGTTGGATTTTAACCAAGGGCTAAAGGCGGGTGATTACCACCCCTGTATCTATCCTGCCAACTAAAAAGTGGAAAGCTGTCACATCTCAACAGATTAAATCAATGATTTACCATACTCTCCAGCAATTAAAATTACCCCCTTATATCATGGGCAGCATGGACAAGCAAGAGGGGTTATAGCATTCCTGAGCAGGAAGGCAGTGGCTTATAGCTTTCACAAGGCTTAAGAGACAAACCCAGCCCAAAGCACTGGGAGGCTTTGTTTGTATTGCCCATAGGTGCTGCGCACAGTGTTGTAATGGCACTATCTCATACATACTTTGGACTTTACTTATCCTACACTTTCTAGAGAATAACCGCTACTGCCTTCTACTTAAAAAAAAAAGAGATCCAATTTGTCAGTATGCTATTTTGTTTTTTTAGGCTTGTAGCTTTTTAAGTTATTATAGTGGCTTTAAATGTATGTGTATATTGTATGTGTTTGCAGTTTTAATTTTTGTATATTGTTTTTAAATGTTTTAATCTCATGTAAACCGCCCAGAGAGCTTCGGCTATGGGGCAGTATACAGATGCAATAAATAAATAAATAAAAAGTAAGGGGGAATACAATGTATTTTCAAACAGTCTAATTCCTTGCTGTGGAGATGGAAACAACTACTGAAGGGAATGGAAGTTTGACAGTCTCCAATTGCTCATCAAGAGCAGTTTTTCCACCTTCATCATCTCAGCATAATTTTCTGCTTAAGAGCTCAAAGGATCAGCAAAGCCTTCTCAGTGTTCGGATGGACGTGCAGTAGAAATGTGCATAGCATCAACCAAACAGTGGAAAGAACAAACTGCTGTGTCTCTATCACCTTCCCCAAACTTGAAGTGAGTGAAATGCACAACCAATTTGAATCCATCAGTTATTACAACACAAATATCTTCCTATCTAAAAAGCAGAATCCTGTTAAGAGTTTTAAAATTCTCTTGAAATAAATGTCAGCTATATATACCAAATATGCCCTGCTTGCGCTTTTATTAAGGTTTCATTTTATATTGCAGAAATGTCTAGTCTCAGATTAAGAAACCTATCACCTACCATGAGATGCATAGATGCAGAAGGTGAAATGAATGGCAAATACCAATACTACAGAATGAAAGCAGCAGGCAAGCAGAAAAGGGAGGGAAAAAAAGACAACAGAGTTTAGTGAGACAACACAGATTATACCACGTTCTCACAAGCTCACACAAGCCAGAGTGCAGAAGAGAGAGTCAAGACATTTGGAATTAAGGTTTGTTAGATGTTGCACAGGATTTCAGCATGCCATTTCTACCTAGCATCAGTCAGATAGGTTACACGTCCAACATGTCTTTCAGAAAGCTAAGAAGTGCTGGATTTGCTTCATCTGAAGAGGCAGAAAAGGGCAACTGTCCTGCAATTCCAGATTTGTCTCAGAAATTACAGGGGTCTGCTTTATAGAATTACAGAGCTTGAAAAGTGAAAATGTGAAGATACAGCTGATACATGTACAGGGAAAGAAGTTAACAAAGAGTAAGTGGGGAGACAACAGGTTATTAAATAATTGTATAGTAAACTCATTGGGAAGACACTTGAACATCATATGAAGGAATGGAGAATATGCCCCAATTGCTGCCAGTCCAAAATGTAGTCATTAAATGCTTTTAAGTATTCAGCTATTTACCTATCACCAGATATTAAAGAGACAATATGCACATCCATGTTCACTGTTTTGGACTAACTGCTAAAGGATATGACATACAATTAAAACAGTGCGGAGTTTGATCCAGATGTGCAGAAACCTATTCCAACAGAGTTTTAAGAAAACTACCTGAGAAAAATAGACTGCCTACAGCTTATAAAGCTGTCAGATTGGTTAAATGCTACAACTAACAGGAAAACATAATAAATATAGCAGTTTACACGTTTCATTTATCTGTTTGATTCTGTCAGTGACATAATTCCAATATGGTTTGGGGAAAGAAGCCCTTGGGCATTTCTTAAATACACCTAAAGTCAATTGATTTGTCAATAAAATAGGTACCACACCTGAGCATGAAAGGGTAGGAATGATCTCAATATTAGCAGAAGCAAAGTCAAGACAGATTTGGTATGTGCTACCAACTATTCACAACACCAGCAAAAAATTTTAATAAGCCACAATTTGCAAAGAAATATTAGCCTAGTGGATCGTTGCATTATTAAAGGTTGATGGGGGGAGCGGGTTTGCAGAGCAAAAAAGAAAGAAAAAAGGAGTGATGTTAGCCTGTCCCTGTTTGTATTCTTTTAAGATTTCTCACAGTATTGCAATTTAGGTCTTTGCAGAGTTCTCCTGCAGAACTGATAACACAGAATCAAGTTAGAGGCACACAACACAAAGAAACATGAGAAAAGCACTGGCACACACACACAGCCTTGAAGATATGTGATATATATATATATATATATATATATGAAGACTGCTTACTATTAGAAAGACAATCAGTTTACAGTACTATCACACTATTGCTAAAAATCAGACAGCAATCAGTATCAGTATTAAGAAGGTGCATTCACAGTTTTCTCAAGGAACTTGGATATATTAAAAGTCACTTCTAATAATACATCCCTCCCAAAAGGAGTTTTGTATTTCTGCCATAAGTTGAGTGTTCCATCCAGGACTGGGATCCTAAAATTGTAGGATAATGACTTACTACCACTTAAATATGGGTCTTCATTTTGGGGGTTTACATGCCACTAAGTAACACTTTCCAATTCATCTTGTATTAGCTCTTTACCTAGTACAGCTGTCTACAATTAATCTCATGGATAAAGTGGTGTCCAGATAACTATAGCTGCAAACAACTTTATACTCACCCCCCAATTGCGTGGCAAACAAGTGTGGGTCTCCAAACAAGTCTTCCTCCATCTTCATTCCAGCCATCTACCCAACTGTTTGCACAACATGACAGCCCAGTTTGTGTTATTTAACCCATGGTATGGCTGCAGCGTGTGCAGCCACCATTTTGAATACGTGACCCCCATTCGGGGGGTTGTGTTGTTTGAGCCTGGTGAGTGTGTTATACGAGGGTTAAACAATCCTCGTATAACCCTAAAACAGACCATGGGGTTTGCAAGGGTTATTTAACCTTCACATAACCCATGCTTGATGGATCCAAGTAACACGCTAACCGTTGAGCGGGGGTTGCATATTCAAAAAGCACCTGTAAGTATGTCGTCCAAAGCCAGCCACTGTCCAGATAATCTCAGAATTCCAAATGTGAACAGGCCAGCTATGCTTGTTGGAAACTCCACAAAGGCATTCAGAAATCCATTTGGATCCGTCAGACTCTGAGGATGGACCATCTTAATAGTAGCCCCCCCCATCTGCACACATTGCCTCACCAAGAAATGATCTGACTATGAGAAGGTAGGTAAAAGCATCTCCCTTATAGATGACTATCTTTCTGCCCTGATGAGAAAACCAGAGTGTGTCCTTCAACACCTTGAATTGGGTCGATAATATGCTGGGAAAGCCAATGATTGTCATGGCAATTATGAAGTCCTGAACCACCCCAACAAGGATATGTCAGCATCAAGGGAGTCCTCAACACCAAGACCATTTCTGTCAGCTAACAAAGGGAGACCTCTTAGGCAGCAGAGAATAACAAAAGCCCTACCCTGGCTAAACAGCCCAAGCGCAAGGTAGAAACACTCAAACCCAGTGCTGATCTTGACTGGAAGCCTAGTGGAGAGAGATTTAATTCTCAGAGAACACCCCATAGCCCTGACTCTCCTTACAACAGTCCTGTAAGGTAGGCCAGCATAGTCATCTACCCACCCCCATATAGTTAGAATGGGATGGCTGAAAAAAGGGGTAATTAGTCTATGGTTGGCTTATGAATTCACAGCTCAGGTGAAATATGAATCAGGGGTTTCATGGCTCAAAGCCTTTGGGGTAACCCCATAGTCTGCATGCCAGTCTGTAACAAAGCCTTAAATACATGTAACTGCTCTTCCTAATTCACTCCAGCCGCCACTTCTTTCCTCTTCTTCTATTGTATCCGCAGTGTTTTTTCTAGTTCAGACTTCCCCAAACTGCCAGCCTCCAGAATTGTTAGACCGCCACTGCAACCATCCCCACACAATGGCGTGGTAGTCCAACACATCTGGAAGGCACCAGGTTGGGCAAAGCTGATCTAGAATGTAAGCACCTTGGGGCAGGGACTTGCCCTCTTGTCCTTTGTAAAGGGCCATGTACGCAAATGGTGCTCTTTAAAAATAATAGCAAATCCGCACACTTAGGTCATCTACTGACGCCCTTCTCTGTGCACCTTCCTTCTGAGCAGGAGCACCCCAATTATGGAACAACATCCACACGGGAGGCTTGCTTGGCGCCAATGTGAAAACCTTTCTGTTTACCAAGACATTTTTAAGCATCCTTATGCCTCGCCAACTGTTGATACGTTCTTATTACAGCTGTTTGTATTCTGCACTTAAAAACAATACAATTAACTTCGGGTGCAATCCTCCGCACATTTAGATAGGGAAAAAAACCTCATGGATATTGCTATAATAACAGCATAGGGCGCACCTGACAGTTTCAATTTTTGTGAACAGGCCAGAGAGCTCCAGCTATTGGGCGGCATAGAAATAAAATTAATAAAAGTATTGAGACAGCAAAAAAAAAAAAAAGCCCTACGGCTTCTAGCATCCCCCAGTCAGGCATATTCAAACATGCATAGTAGGGTTGCTTGCGCCCTGACTTCTGCAAACTGCCGGGGAATCGAATCGAATGAACGTGTTTGTTTGTTTGTTTGTTTGATACCCAGTTGTTTCTATTTACAATATTTATAGAGCGCCCAATAAACAAGATTCTCCGGGCGGTTTACACAAGGCTAGTACAAAAATGCTTTATATAAAATTAAATTAAAAATAAGCCACTCTGCTATGCCAGCCCCGCCCCCTCGGCCCCTCACCCCGCCTCGGGGCTCCCTCCTTCCCTCCCTCCCTCCCTCCTCCACGCGCCGCTGTGGGAAGCCCCCTCCCCTCCGACGTCCCTCTTCCCCAACTGCCATTACCATTTTCTTGCTCTCGGCGCCCCCCCGGCTGCCCTGCCGCGCCATTCTGCCTCCTCCCTCCGAACCGCCTCCGCTGCCGTCGACCTCTTCAGCCCGGCGGCGTCAAGTCAAGGGCCCCGGCGGCGTCACAACCAGCTCCGGAAGAGAAGGAAGCTGCCCCTGTCTTGCCTCGCTGCCGCTCTTCTTCTCCTCCTCCCCTCAGAGCAGAGGGACTACAACTCCCAGAATGCACCGCGCGAACAGGTAAGCTGTCCTCCCCGCAGCATGCCGGGAGTTAGGAGAATCGCGCGAGAGCGAGGCAGAAAGGCGGCCGAGGGGTTGGTTACCCAGCATGCTTTGGTTCCGTAGAGCGAGGGGGACATGGGCGGTATACTACAACGCCCAGGATGCCTTTGTGGTTACGTCACCAAATATCATAGAGCGGCTCCCCCGTGAAATTATAGGAAGATCACGCTCTCGGGTTACCTGACGGATGTTGACGCGGCACCATAGAGATTCGGGGAGTATAGAGAAGCTCCCTGTTCCGCAGATATAAAAATGTAGAGTACGTCGTCTCGGTGAGTGACTTCCGAGCTTCTTTCGGAGAAGTTGTATTATGGTCTCAGGGCGGAAGTGAGAGCTGCCTGTAGGAATCAATGGAGAAACTCAAGGTTTTAGTATATCTGCGGTTCTTACGTTCAAAGCCTCTGTTGTAATGAATGATCCAATAATGCATGGAGTAACATCAATGCTCCATTGCCTACTAAAAATGTGAAGTGAGGGAGGGGAAAAGCCAATTATGAGGCCATGACTCACAATCCACTGTTGCTTATATTTCCAGAAGAAACCGGCAGGAGGTGGTCTAGCAGCTCCCGCCTCTCTCATGATGCCTTCTTTGGATCCTTGTTGCAAGATTGGAATTTGCTATACCTTTTCCCTGTGCGTAATGCATTTAGGCTGCAATCTTATGCACACTTACTTGGGAGTAAGTCCTGTTGAACTTAATGGGGCTTACTTTTGAGTAGACATGACTAGGATTGCACTCTTATGTAATTTGCTGTCCAGAGGGTGACCATATGGAAAGGAGGACAGGGCTCCTATAGCTTTAACTGTTGCAGTGAAGAGGGGATTTCACCAGGTGATGCATGCATACAAATGACACCTGCTGAAATTCCCTCTTCATTGCAACAGTTAAAGCTATAGGAGCCCTGTCCTCCTTTCCATATGGTCACCTTCTGGGCAGCAAATTACATAAGAGTGCAATCCTAGTCATGTCTACTTAGAAGTAAGCCCCATTGAGTTCAATGGGACTTACTCCCAAGTAAGTGTGCATAAGATTGCAGCCTAAATGCATTATGCACCGGGAAAAGGTATAGCAAAAAAGGGCAGGGCTCCTGCAGCTTTAACGGTTGTGATGAAGGGTGAATTTCACAAGGTGTTGCATGCTTACAAATGACACATGCTAAAATTCCTTTTTCAACAACAACATTTGCTGCAGTCAATAGACCATTCCAGCACACCAAAGGTTACATAAAAAGACTGAGCATACAGTTAGCTATTAAAGACAATTGGTCATGGAGGATCTAATAGAAATTACCATATTCAGGAATTTGGCCACTTGCTAGGTGATTGACTTGTCTAAGCTCTGGAGTAAAAGAGTCATTAGGAATTCAGTAGGGTGACCAGGAAAAGATTGTAAAATGGGATTCAGAAGATCATTCCTCACCTTTTGATAAAAACTACAGAAGAGTAACACATCTGATACAGTTTCCACCTAGGTATTGTTACAGGGGCAGCATCTGTTGGGCAATGGAATTTTATTGTATCTGCCATCTAAAAGTTTGTAGGGAAGAACATTAAGTCTAGCTAATGAGAATGCTCTCCTGTATTTGGGAAATGTTAACCAGTGCAGGTAAGGTAGGGTGACCAGATAAAATCCAGGTCAGGGCTCCTGTAACTTTAACAGTTGTAGAGAAAAGGGAATTTCAGCCAGTGTCATTTGTATGCAATTAGTTCCTGGTGAAATTCCCTCTTCATCACAACAGTTAAAGTTGCAGGGGCCCTGCCTTCTTTTATATATGGTCACTCTGGTATAGTGCCTGCACCTTTAACTGTTGTGATGAAGAGGGAATTTCACCAGGAACTAATTGCATACAAATGACACTGGCTGAAATTCCCTTTTCTCTACAACTGTTAAAGTTACAGGAGCCCTGACCTGGATTTTATCTGGTCACCCTAAGGTAAGGCATTCCTTTTTTTTCAAAAAAAGAGACAGGTAAGCGTAAGGACTAGGTGGAACATGGACCCTGAGCAGCACTCTGAAGGTCTTGCATGTCTATGTCAAGCAGCCTCTGTTTCACAATTGATTTGGCACTTGCCAGGTCCCTAGATAGTAACGTAGGGGGTGAAAGTCCTGCTGAGTTGATTTTACTTGTCACGGCCTTTGATCAGGGAGATTCAAAATGGTCTGACAAGATCTTGGATACCAGGGAATTCCCTTTTCTATACAACTGTTAAAGATACAGGAGTTCTGTCCTCCTTTCCATATGGTCACCCTACTGAGGTGTGACAATGCTCATGGGCTGAGATGCCTTTAAACGGTTTAGAACAGTAGAGGATAAGACTACCAATGACTCAGGATTATGACAGCTCTATGCTTCCTCCAGGATCAAAGGTACATGCAACAATGGGAGAGGGCTATTGCCTTCATGTCCTGCTTATGGGTTTCCCAGAGGCATTGGATTGACCACCATGTGTTACATGTTAGAATATATATTTTGCATGCAGAAGGTCCCAGGTTCGATCCCCAGCATCTCCAGGTAGGGCTGGAAAAAATCCCTGCCTGAAACCCTGGAGAGTGATTGCTGCTGGTCAACCTGGTGCCCTCCAGATGCTTTGGACTATAACTCCCAGCATTCCTGACCACTAGCCATGCTCCTGGGGTTGATGGGAACTGCAGTCCAAAACATCTGGAGGGCAAGGCTGGTATGTACACAATGCTACATGGATCAATGATCTGGTCTGGTATAAAGTCGCTTTCTGTGTCCCTACCTATTTAACGTGTGGTTAACCTCTTTCCTGTGAAGATTATAGCTTAGCCAAGAAGGGTTATTTTGGAAGACCAGATGCCCTTTGGGCAGTTAGGTATTTGCAGTGACCAAAGTACAAAATTCCTTAAACCAGAGTGAGCCTCTATTTTACACGGCACACTTCCCCGAGTGACAGAAATTCTTGGACAAAGGCGAGAGAATTTGAATTCTTGGGAAGTGAGAGAATCTGAAACTTGTTTTGTAGTGTCTGGGTTTTTTTTTTTTACAAATGAACATACTGAGCAGACATGAAGCAACCAGGCAGACAGTGAGCTTCTCTACGCATAGGAAAAATCCCACAGCCTTACCAGGGGCTTTTGTCTTCCATAGTCTTTCTATGTTCGTGACATGCTCCTTTACATGCAACCACGTGATTTTGAATTGAAAACTTCCCTTCTCAGCAAACCTCCATTGCGTTTAATGAAACAGTGCCATCTAGTGGTGTTTAATGAAACAGTGCCATCTAGTGGCAGAATTATAGCACAAAGCCGACTACACACTGGGGAGATCCCACGAAACCCCAGCGATAACTTTAAATACTGCATTATCTCTGATCTTTTTAAAAGCAAGATAACCGGGGGATAGCACAGGAGTCATCCTGGACATTGATGACATCATGTAATGGACTTGCAAACTTCTGTGAGTGGCCAATCATGAGCATGCAATAAATCACTCATTTAGAGAAACACAGTAACATCCAGTGCATTCCCCAGTATCTTACGAGCTGCTTTTGCCAGCCAGAAAACATTTATGGCACACTCCAAGGTCAGATTCTTTCTTCTTTCTTTCAGTCTCATTCATGTTGCAAAAACATCCAGCTCCCTCCCAGCCCAGGAAGGTGGAGTGTACCCAAAGGCCATGGAGCAGTAATGTATCCTTCACCATCAAGGGCCCCAGGCTATACAGAAACTTGGAAGGTGGGGGTGGGGAGAGCTGTTTTGCATAACCAAGAGCACATTTACAACACCTCCTTGCTGCTTTCAGTGATAGCTATCACAAAGCATTTGATGGGTGACACATGCCACCCCTTTCCTGACAGTTCTTTGGCACGACTAGGGCACAGACGGCTCAGAAAGATATGGGAGGTGAAGCTGCCTCTATTAATAAAGCGATAGGTTGCAAATTCATCCCAAGACTGTGATAACCTACTTTGAGGACTATCGTGTACAATTTCAAGCAGAGAGACAGAAGCTGGGTGCCAAAGGTAGAAATCTTGACTGTGTCATGCTCCTATTGAAGGAATCCTCTGAGGAGGAGCTAAAGATCCCAGAGACAGATAACACCAAGGAATCACCCATGTCAAGAGATGTGGGGGAGTCTGGATCCTTGGGTAGGGGATGGCCACAGGTCCTTTCCTGCAGGAGGAAGAAAGCTCTACCTCTGAGGTGGAGGCTGGGTGACCACCTAGTCCCTGAGAGTGCCATCACCGCAAGAGGCAGTCAAGTAGTGCTCCTGTAAGAACAAGTGATTCATGACAAAGGAGGACTCCTTAGGAGCAAGGCTTTCCTCCTGAGTAGGACTTTTGCCAGAGGGTTTGTCATGCATTGCAGCTGAGCCTTGGGTGGGGCTCAGGAAACTCTGGGTATATAAGCCTTCAGTTTTAATCTAGCCAGTACTGGACTGGTACATCATCATTCTACTAGGTCTGGTGCCGTGGATCTTCCCCCGCCCCGGACTTGTCTTGTGATTGAACTTCACTGTTATTGACCCTTGGACTCCCATTTGACTCTGCTGACTGCTTAACTGTGTATTGACCTTTGCCTATATTTTGACCACCCCTACCTTAGCCTGATTCCATCCTGGACTGAAATTTTTGTGTTTGACCATTCACCTGCTTGCTTGCCTTGCATTTTGAATTGCTCTGTAATTGCCCTAATGCTGAGTCTGATTCAGCAACAGCAGGACAGTGTATATGCGTGTTCTATACTAAAACAATCCAGTAGTAAGATAAGCTTGATTCTGTGGCTAGACTTCTGCAAATTGATTAGGTTTTGCATGCAAAAAGACCCCCGGTTTAATTCCTGGTATCTACCATTTAAGGCTCTGGGGGAAAGCCCTAGACTTGGGACCTTGGAGCTGGGCTGATATGGTTGGGTTGGGCACCTGCTGCAGGTCTGTGTCCTCAGCAGGGGCCACAGAGAAGAGCCTCCTGGACCTGCACCTCTTAACCATGGCAACCTGCTTGTTCATCTGCCTCTCACTCTGACCCAGACAGTGCTGCTGCTGCTGCTGCTGAGGAGCAGGAGATGCCACTACCTACTTGAGCTCTATAAGTGGTAGCAATGAGGAGACACAGGATGAGGAGCAAGAGCGGCTGGTGGCAATGATGGGGTGAAGGTAGACTCACTGAGGGAGGAGGGATAGCTTGCTCTACAGCCTTTAAGAGAAGACCTTCCAACAGAGAACGGTCCTGTGGGAACCCTTCAAATAATGGACTGTCCTCTGTAACAGAGGACAAGTGGCAGCTTAAGAACATAAGAAGAGCCATGCTGAATCAGGCCATCTATTCCAGCGCTCTGTTCACACAGTGGCCAACCAGGTGCCTACAGGAAACCCAAAAGCAGGACACAGGTGCAATAGCACCTTCCTGCCCATGTTCCCCAGCAACTGCTGTACATAAGCTTACTGCCCCTGATATTGGAGGTAGCAAATACCCATCAGGACTAGTAGCCCTTGATAGCCTTCTCCTCCAAGAATTTTTCCAACCCCCTTTTAAAGCCATCCAAATTGGTGCCCATCAGTACATTTTGCAGTTGTGAATTCCAGATTCTTAAGGCCTGAGCAGGAAAAACCATCTTGTCAGCCCTCCAGATGAGGGTCCTTCCCTGGAAAGTATCTCACAGTTATGGTTTAAGTTGTGAATGGCGATTAAACCTAATGGAGGCTTGGAATCTTCTAAATGCTTAACCTGAGCACTTTGTTTATCAGTGGTTTTAACCCATGACATTTTAGTGCTTCAAAAATCAACAAGGGTTCGCTGGTTCCTCTCTCTCTCTCTCTCTCTCTCTCTCTCTCTCTCTCTCTCTCTCGTGCAGGAAAGGAATGTTCCCTGGTCTTTGAGGAGTTGTTGAAGGCTCTAATACCGCCATTAATATAACCAGAAGGCCTTGCAGATACATGAGGGGAATGTTTCTGTATAATTTATGGGGCTTTTAAATGAAGTGGGTTCCCCTTGTGTGTGCAAAGAAAATGCCCTAACAAACATGGGGTGGCTATTTTGCTGACACTGCAAATAGCATTTAAAAGATATGGATCAAATTTGATTGGGCAATTATGGATTGTGGATTGATTTTCTGTATGCAATTTCAATTTCTGTATGCAATTTCAATATCTACACATCGGAGTACCAAAGAAGGACCCGATAACTCTGCCCTCTTTTCTGTGGCATTTTTAATTGCCAACCTAATACAGAGAATTAATGCTCCTCAAAAGTATCTAAACAGGTACATAAGTATGTTCTTATTATGTTTACCCCTTACTGCTATGTACAGAGTTTGTACCTGTGGTAGATCCATGTCATATATGAATTTAAAATGTAGGTCTTTTCTAACACACCTATAACACTGTACAATATTTAAATACTGAGCTAGTGATGTGCCTTTAAACAAGCCTCAACATTGATTCAAAATTGTTTTGGCAATTTCAAGCATCTTTGGAGAATTATTAGGAAAGTCCATTTCATCTCTTTTTCCCTGCCATGCATTCTTTGCTGGCTTCTAGTGTTGGAGCATGTGCGCTGGTGGTGTTTTTGCACACACACATTATTGTATTATTTCCAAGGAATTGTTGTTCCCAGCACCAATCATGGCAGAGAAATTCAACTGCCGTTCTTCAAAATATATCTGGGAACAAGAGACAGTTTTCATTGTGGATAGGTGACAGCAACCACGTAAAGAGTCCCATCAACACAATTTACCTAAATGTAGAAGATATTGGCCAAAACGAAAGGCTGCTCAGTCAGGTTAGTTCACAGTAATCAACACGAGGCCCATTGAGAATGAAGGGTAAACAAGAAGGCTGCAATCCTATAACCACTTAAGATCCCAAGAAGAGCCATGCTGGATCAGACCAAGGGTCCATCTAGTTCAACATTCTGCTCACACAGTGGCCAACCAGCTGCCTGCATGAAACCCACAAGAAGGACATGAGTTCAACAGCCGTAGTTCAGTGAGACAGAGCACATGTGTTGCATGCAAAAGGTTCTAGGTTTGATCCCCGTCTTCCCCAGGTCGGACGAGGAAAAAGTCCTACCTGAAATCCTGGAGAGCTGCTGCCAGTCAGTGTTGTCAATGCTGGGTTATAGCATTGACTCCATATAAGGCAACGCCTATGTTCCGCCCTCCCGTCCATGTTCCCCAATAGCTGGTGTACATAGGCGTACTGCCTCTGATACTGGTGGTAGTATATAGTCATCAGAAGTGGAAGCCATTGATAACTCTTTATCCTCCATGAATTTGTCCAATCCCCATTTAAAGCCATCCAAATTGGTGCCCATCTCTACGTGTTTTGGCACTGAATTCAAAAGTTTAACTACGTGCTGTATGAAGAAGTACTTCCTTTGATCTGTCCCACCAATCAGCTTCATGGGAATGATGAGGGAGGGAGAAAAATGTCTCCCTATCCACTTTCTCTACACAGTGCATAATTGTGTATATATCTCTATCATGTCTCCCTTCACTTGCCTTTTCTGTAAGCTAAACAGTCCCAGATGTTGTAACCTTTCTTCATAGGGGAGTTGCTCCAGCCCTTTGATCATTTTGTCGCCCTTTGCTCACCTTTTTAAAGCTAAACATTCCCAGCTGCTGTAACCTTTCCTCACTTACCTGAGGGTAAGCCCCTTTGAACTCAGTGGGACTTCTTTCTGTGTAGATGTAAGAAGAGCCATGCTGGATCAGACCAAGGGTACATCTAGTTTGGCCCTCTGTTCAATACAGTGGCCAACCAACTGCCCATAGGAAACCCACAAGCAGGACATGAATGCAACAGCACCCTCTTACCCATGTTCCCCACAGTAACTGGTGTACAGAGGCATAACTGCCTTTGAAACCAGAGGTAGCAGAGCCATCAAGACCACTAGGTATAGATAGTCTTGTCTGCCATGATTTTGTCTAATCGCCTTTTAAAGCCTTCCAGCTATTGTCCATCAACTGTTAGCACCTGTTCATTAGCCTGAAGAGGCAGGCACACGGGTCACATCTTCCATACTATGTGAGATGTACTTTATTTCTATCCCGATATTTTTTTCTAAATTTGCATCTATATGTATAAATTAGCATATTTTAATTTTCTGCAAATCTGTTTCCTCTTTTGTCCTTGTTTTTGGTGATGCATTTCTTCTTTTTTGCCATTCCATAAGTGGCCACCTTACCCCGAAACAGAAGACCACTTCATACTAGACATGGTTACGGATGCTGGGAGAGGGAGACCATCCTTTGTTAGGCTGATGGTCAGAAATGATGGGCTGATATTTCTCCAATGGACAGTTTAAGAAAATCACTCTGTAGGATTCAACAGAAGAATATGCATGTATCCTGCTGGTCTGGAATCTAGCCTTCCATAGGATGTCACCCTTGAGAGGTGGAAGTACGGCCCGAGAAACAATTCAGAGCCAATGTTGACGTTTGAGGGAGAAAGAGAGAGATGGGAGTTTCCAGATCAATTTAGCTGGAAGCTAGAGTACCGATGGGGGCAGGGGGGCAGGCAGGGACGGGAGGAAGATGGACTGCACAAGTTGTTCACTGGGAGTTCGGTGCAGAAAGTTAATAAGCTAATGAACAACCCAGGTAAATGCACAAATATTAATGGCGGTGCTTTAAAAAACAATAGATGAAAGCAAACAGTGCACCTCTAAGCATGGGAGAAGGGCAAGGCTGACATCTGGTGTGGCAGCTGGTTTGCACATCTGTCCACTTCTGCTGTGCAGCTGGGATCACCTCAGAGCTGAGCGATATGCCCTGAGCTCCTTTTCCTGTTCCAGCTGTCTTCACCCTTCTTTTGTTGTTCTTCTCCGTGAGGCCAACCTGACAGATGGCTCTTCTTTCCTCCCCTTTATATGGGCCGAAGGTCTCCTTTTCTCACCTAGGGACGACGCTGACGGTAAACTGCAGCTTTCACTGTGGTGGAAGGAACAAGTCAAAGCACGACTGCTCTGCTCTATCTTGGCCCGGTTTGGGTACCCAGGGTCCTGTCAAGTGACAGATATGCCAGGGGCTCCGTTTTCTTGTCCAAACAGCTGTGGGAGACTGAGGTGTGTGGGGAGGCATCCCAAGTGCCCGGTTGTCCTTTCGGAGGCCTCCAGAGTTCTCCATCCGTTGCTTTTTGTCCAGCCATTACTTCAGCTTCATTCCTGCTGTCTGGCGCAGAGAAAAAGCAGAAGGCAAGGACCTCTGGTGCTGTCAGGCCCGATCTGACCCAGCTGGCTGTTTTAGCCAGACGTAGGGGCAGGGAGTGATCTGGATTTCATCCCAAACTGCAGCGCCAGGGCCCATCCGCCAATATGCTCCCCAGGTAGATGAATTGCGATTTGAAGAGGATCCTCACGTGCATGGGAACGCCAAGGCAGGGAGCCCAAGTGCGCCTCAACCTGAACTCTCTGCTTTTTCATCTGTGTTTGCTGTGTCCCTCAGGTTCTCTAAATGAGGCCATCGCTACGTGGAGGCAAGAGTGGAATTCCAGCTTAAGAAGAAGGTTAAAAAAAAACACCCCTTACTGCTCCTCATGAGCCGTCATTCAGCGTTAAGCACCAAGCACTAAGGCCATAAGGCAAGATGACAAATATACGGCGAAAAATCCGAGGCATTCCGGAGCCTGCTGTAGTCTATTTCATAGGGTGCAATAATAAAATTATACTATAATAAAAATAAAATAATAAAAATAAATTAATAAATTAATAAAAATAATAATTCTGTTGTTTATTTATTACAAATATAGACTGCCCAGTAGCTAAAGCTCTCTGGGCAGTTTACAAAAGATTAAAACTCTAAAAGTACAATCATGTAAAAACCACGGACACACACACACACACAAATTTTTTTTAAAAAACAATCAACAATAAAAAATCCAAAGACCAGTTAAAACCTTATCATGTACTGTCAAAGGCCTGAGAGTAGAGGAAAGGCGTTACCTGGCGCCGAAAGGATGACAACGTTGGTGCCTCGTGGACCTCAGCGGAGAGAGAGTTCCCTAATCGGGGAGCGGGGACCACCAAAAAGCCCCTTTTCCTCGTTGCCATCCTCCGAATCTCCTTCTTGATGATGATGATGATGATAATTATTGTTATTATTATAATGAGGGTCGTATCCAATATTGCCATTGCACTCCCACATGGTGAGTTATACAAGCACTAGTACCTCTAAATGCAACCCCGGAAGCAAACAGAAATGCTTGTTTCTGGGTCAGGACAGATCAGCGGTGCTTCCTTCTGCAAGCCCTGCTGACCTACCCCTTTCTAGAAAATGTACTGATATTTATTATTTATTTAGTACATTTCTAATCTGTCCAATTGCTAATTTGTATCTGTGTTGTGTAAAGAGTGTTTTTGCTCATCTCAGGTTGCTTTTAGAACGGCTAGCTCCCTGTTGTGCTACAAACCATGAGTTGTGGGGTAGGTTAGAAGCTACCCCATCATGTTCTGGGTTCAGATGACACAGCAACCTGCGATGCAGCGCAGGTAATTAAGCAAGTGGTGGTCGCGTGAGCAGCATGCACGGGGTGGAGGAAACAACCCCTACTGCATAGTTTCCCATGCTAATTGTGTAAACCCGGCCAATGTCATCTGGACACCACGTTAAATCCCTTGAACAACAAAATCCTCAATTGCACAATAGAATCCTCGTCTGGAAACACCCTAAAACTGCAGAACGGCACAAAGCAGAACAGCACAAAGACCTGGTCAAAGACAACCAGGGATGCCTCTAAATGAGAGATTTCTGCCTCGTTGACTTCGCGCTGGCAGGGAAGCCTCTAAACGAGCGGTCGATATGACTTCGCACTGGCCTCATCTTCGTTTACATGCCGAAGCCGCCAGTGCGAAGGCATGTCGACACAAATGCCTTTGCTCCGACTTTCAAAAGTGTGGTTTTTTAAAAGTCGGAGCAGGCAGCCCAGAGAAAGGGGGTGGAGCAGCGAGCCATAAGCTCGCTGCACCGCCTCCGCTATCCTTCCCCAACCCCATTCTGTTAAAAACAATTTTAAAAATTACTTACTGGAGAGTAGGGGAGCTGATGCTCCCAGCCGCCCATCCAGCTGGCGCCGCGCCGCACCACGAGCGGCGGTGCAGCTGGCGCCAAGAAAAGCCCCCGTCGCGCCAGAGGCGTCGATTCGCTGCGGGACATGGGAGCCGGCGGGAGGCGCCAAGGCGCAGCACTCCCAACGTCGTCAAGAGGGCCCCCAGTTTACTCATATTTTCTCAATTTCCAGAGCAAGCTGTGTTAGTTTGTTGCAGCATAAACAGCAAAAAGTTTTGTGCTACCTTGTGGAGCATGAGCACCATCTTGTGCATGTTTAGTTAGAGAAAAAGCCCTACAATTTGCAGCATGCCACAGCCCGCATAGGATTGCCAGCATAGCCACACTTATTTTTCTTGAGCAAGCCACCTTGAGAACCCATGGTTTGTTGTTGGGTTGTTCAGGATGGTTACTAAGCCACACGGTATGGTTAGCAAGCCCTCCTGTGGAAAATGTCCTGGGTTTGGACAACACGTTAAGCCATGGTTCAATGAACAACCCACGGTTTATAATAACCCTCACTCAACCACTGAGTGTGGGTTAGTGTGTTATGTGAACCCAGCCACTGTTCGCATAATTATGGAGGGGGAAATAAGCCATGGTGGTCATGTGCAGTTTTGTTGTTGTTGTTGCATAATTACCCATACTAGTGCAGCTTGGCGTGGGTAGCTTGTTGCCGTAGTTAACAATCCACTCTGGAACCCTATAACAGTCCATGGGTTCTGGCAAGCCATGCCGGTGAGGATAATTATGCAAATTGCCCCAGCACATGACCAGCATGCGTGGCGGGGGGAAATAAGCCACTGTGGTTTATTTTCCCCTCTGTGATCATGCTGTTATATTTGGCAGGATGCACATGCAGAAACGGAGTCAACACAGCAGTTGCTTGCAATTCCAGTCACAGCATCTGTTCTAAAGCCAGGCAGTTACTCCAGAGATGTAGTCAGAATCGGTCCTGTGTTTCAGCCAAAATCAGTCCATCATACTTAGGATCACTTTCCAAATGAAGAGTAGAAGCCAGAATGTATAGGCATTATATGTATTTAATGCATATGACGTAATTCCCCAAGTTGACAATCACAGTTTCAGTTTCTAGCAAAGGCTTGGATTTTATCCTATTCAAATAAAAAAGATTATCCTCAAGTTAGTATTTTTCTGGACCATGGCTTGGCATCTGGCATGTGAGAGATGATAGTCTATATATTCAGAGCCCAATAACTACTAGGAGGAGAATTCACATTTGAATGGATGAGGGGAAAAAAGCATTGTTTACTTAATCTTTGGAGCTCCATCACACCAGCGGTTTAATGCACTTTTGCCATGTCTGGTATCTGGTTTTGCAGCACGGGACTCACATGGCGTTGTCCCTGTCCTGCCTCTGTTTTGCATATTACTCTGGTGCTGGGAAAGTCTGGATTATTTTGCCCTAGCAGTTTTAATGCGCCCTTAAGTAGGGTGACCATATTTTGGAAACCCAAAAGGAGGACAACATGGTCAGCCCCCAAGGGGGGGTCCCCACCAACATGTCTGCCTCAAGGGGGCGTGTCCAGCACCAAGGGGGGGGTGCTCACCTGAATGTAGTCTTGGTCACATGTCTGATTTTACAGCACACAATTAAGATGAATCTGTTCTACATACAACAAGTGAGACATCCAAGGGCTGAAACTGCTCAAGGTGCAAGACCCCAAAGAAGAGGTTTGACAACCTGAGTGTGAAGGGTATGGCTCCAGTGTTCTTTTAAAAAACAACAACACAAAACCTCAAACTTTAAAAAATTCCTAGAAATCAACAGATGAACAGATCTGCTTGAAACGTGGCATGGCTAAAGCCCTACGTAAGAGCTATCATGATACCAAGTTTAATCTCTTTATCTTTAAAAATGATGGGTTTTTAAAAAATATATATTTTAAAACCTCAGTTTTTTTAAAAATAAAATCCTAAAAATTAATGGATGAACGGATCTGCTTCAAACTTGACATGGCTGAAGCCCTACTCAAGAGATATCAAGGTGCCAAGTTTCATCTCTTTATCTTTAAAAATGACAGTCTTTATAAAAATTATTTTTAAAATCTCAATTTTTAAAAAATCAACAGATGAACGGATCTACTTCAAGTTTAGCATGGCTAAAGCCCTACCTAAGGGCTTTATCTATAAAAATGACGGATCTGTAAGCATTTTTGTTAATTCCCATTGACTATAAAGTACAGCTGCCCTTTGGGTGGGGGGAGGGTGGGGAAAATCTGGATTTTTCTTCAAATTTCATAATTCTCCCCCCCTTCCTGGATTTGTTACCAAAAATCTTGATATGTCCTGGTTTTTCCTGACATATGGTCACTCTACGAGCCATTATGTATTGCTGTCCTCTCGCTGTTTCCTTTGTTGGGGTCGTGTGCTTTGAGTGAAGGGGCAGGGTGGAGTGGAAGAGCAAACAAGCGAAAGGGAGGTTTCACAGTGCAGCGCAATACCAGACCCATGTGCAAGGGACCATCTAACTGACGCACTTATGAAACGGAGGTTAAAAATGCAGAGGCAAACTAGGGGGGGGAAATAGGTGTGATGGAGCCCTTGGAGAGGGAGGGGGATAATGGCTTTTCTTTTCTAGAACTACATTCGTTCATGAAGTACACATTCTTTCATGTCCTATTCTGGTCAAAAAGGTTTTGTAGGTTTTTGAAGCTATAGAAAACCAATCCAGACCCATTTGACAAGATCCAACATTAGAACAAAAGAAATTAGTATGGGTGACATGGACAGCTATGTCTTCCTTGTACCACCTTCAATTCTCCTTTGTAAAAATTGGACATGTCTGCATTACAAAGCTCTGCCCAGCATGAAACCTATTTAAATGTTGTTGCTTCCCACAAAGAACTCAACCCAACCCATAACCACAACACCCAGTTTTCTTGGTTGGGAGACACGACAGATCTACATTTAAAACTAGATTAAATGTACAGGGCAGATGTGATCTTTTGTCTCAGCCAGAAAGAATCAAGGAATGAGCTCCCCAGAGAGGTTCGCCTGACACCTACTTTGCACTCTTTTCGTCGCCAGGTGAAAACCTGTTTATTCTCTCAGTATTTTAACAGTTAAATTAACTCAATTTTAATCCTTGCTGTTTTAAATTTGTATTTTAATCTATATTAATTCCTGCTGCTTGGTTTTATTCTGGTTGTGTTTTTACATTGTATGTTATTTTATGTTTTAGATTGTGGTTTGTTTTATATTTTTAAAATGATTTCATGGTTTTAATTTTTGTGAACCGCCCAGAGAGCTTTGGCTATAGGGCGGTATAAAAATGCAATAAATAAATCAATAAGAGGCTAACTCATCAATGTGGAAAAGCGGTTACTGAGAAGTCCCCGTTTTACAAAAGTCCTGTAGATGCTTGCTTACGCTCCAAATGTAATTATCCATATTTTAAAATTTGTTTTATTAATCTTCACTGTAGCACTTTGCAAAACTTGTTCCTTATAATTTATTTATTTATTTATTTACAATATTTATAAACTACATATCTAAAATAGATTCTGGAGTGGTGCACATAGGGATAAAACAGCAAAAAGAAAGGAGTTTAAAAACAACAAATTAAAAGTGTTCAATTTTAAACAAAGGACCAATTTTAAAAAGTGGCTGGCCAGTTGAGGGAGGCTTCTTGGAACAGAGTTGTTTTCAGGAGGTGCAGGAAGCAGCCTAGTGGCAAGGAGTTCCAAAGAGAAGGGGCCACCACACTAAAGGTTCTTCTCCTGGTGGACTCCAATCAGACTAAAGGTCCACGTGGAACCACTAGGAGCATGATGCCCTCCAATGCCCTCAGTGACCGGGCAGGTTGGTAAGGGGGAAAGTGCGTATCTCATTTATCATCACATTAAAGCTATAAGAGAGAGTAATTCCAGAACAACAACAGTACCGTTCACTCAGGGCTAACCATTAAGAGTGAAGAAGGACTTGTCATTGTATCTACTGAAAGCCATTGCATAACGCACCAGCACATTAAGGCTGCAGTTTTGGGCATAATTACTTGTTCGTTGTTGTTGTTGTTGTTATTATTATTATTATTATTATTAATATATTATTACATTTATATACCGCCCCCATAGCCAAAGCTCTCTGTTGGTTTACAAAGATTCATAAATGATCTGGAATTAGGAGTGAGCGGTGAAGTGGCCAAGTTTGCTGGTGAAACCAAATTATTTAAGGTTGTTAAAACACAAAGGGATTGTGAAGAGCTCCAAAAGGATCTCTCCAAACTGAGAGAGTGGGCATCTAAATGGCAGATGCAATTCAGTGTAAGCAAGTGTAAAGTGATGCACATTGGGGCAAAAAAACCCAACTTCAAGTATAACCTGATGGGATCTGAGGTGGCGGTGACCAAACAAGAAAGAGATCTTGGGGTTGTGATGGACAGTTTCGTGAAAATGTCAATCCAGTGTGCAGCAGCTGTAAAGAAGGCAAACTCCTTGTTAGGCATTATAAGAAAAGGAATTGAGAATAAAACTGCCAGTATCATACTGCCTTTATACAAATTTATGGTGGGACCACACTTAGAATACTGTATACAGTTCTGGTCACCACGCCTAAAAATGATATTACAGAGCTGGAAAAAGTGCAGAAAAGGGCAACTAAAATGATCAAGGGGCTAGAGCATCTCCCCTATGAGGGAAGATTACAACAGATGGAATTGTTCATCTTGGGGAAAAAAGGGAGGGTAAGGGGAGACATGATAGAGGTGTACAAAATTATGCATGGTGTGGAGCATGTGGATAGGGAGAGATTTTTCTCCCACTCTCATAATACGAGAACCCAAAGGGGTCATCATCCCATGAAGCTGATTGCGGGGAGGCTCAGGTCAAATGAAAGGGAGGGCTTCTTCACACAACGCATAGTTAAATTATGGAATTCCCTGCCACAGGATGTGGTGATGGCCACCAGTTTGGATGGCTTTAAAAGGAGGTTGGATAAATTCCTGGAGGAGAAGGCTATGGCTGCTAGCCCTGATGTTTATGTGTTCCCTCCAGTATCCGAGGCAGTAAGCCAGTGTGCACCAGTTGCTGGGGAACATGGGCGGCAGGGTGCTGTTGCACCATGTCCTGCTTTGTTAGTCCCTGGTTGACAGCTGGTTGGACACTGTGTGAACAGAGTGCTGGACTGGATGGACCCTCGGTCTCTTCCAGCGTTACACTTCTTATATTCTTATTTATTTATTGCATTTATATATTTCACTTTTCTTTCAAGGAGCTCAAATGGCATACAGGATTTCTCCCCTTCCTTTTTGATCCTCACAGCAACCCTTTGAGGTAGGCTTATGCTCCTGGATCCATCTTTGCCACTAGACGACCATGTGACCTCAGTGGTTTGGAGCACCCATTACCAGCTTCAGCTGGTGCACCAACTATACCCATCCCCGGATAGGGGTAGCCTTGTTACTGTGATCCATGCACTGGTAACCTCACAAATATACTACCGTAATGGACTGTACATAGGGCTGCCCTTGCACCTGATTCGGAAGCTGCACCTAGTGCAGAATGCAGCTGTTAATATGCTCAGTGGAGCACCTGGCTATAGACCTATTACACCAATGTTAAAAGAAGTGCACTGGATGCCTATTAGCTACTGAGCTGTTGTTCAAGGGTGCCTCTACAAGAGAGGTTTAATGCTCTTTGAAGGCTCATTATAAATTTTACCTCTACAAGAACAGAGCGCAAAACGGGCGTAGAGGCGCGTTATCTCTCCGATTATGCGCATTATCGAATGCGCGTTAAATCGCGAGTTTTATTTTGCTCCGGCTGTTAAAGCGCATTTTCCCCGTGTGAACAAGCGATTATGCGCATTAACTTCTTGTAAAGCGCTTTTTGGACATCTATTAATGCGCTTCGCCGCCTCTCGCCGCCTCCCGTGCAGAGGGATTAGGAGTAAATGCGCGTCTGCGATAATGCGCATAATCGCCGAACCGGGCGCAAAAGCGCATCCTTGTAGAGGGGGCCCAAGATCCTGTTGTTAACATATAAAACCTTAAACAACCCATGACCAGGAATTGAATCCAACTGAAGTCTTTCTTAGAGCAGACCTATTGAAACAAATGGACTTAAGTTTGTTATGACTAAATTGAGCCCCATTCGTTTCAATGGGTCTCCTCCATGTAGGACTTTAGTTGGATCCTACCCCAGGATACCTAGGCAGGAACTACGCTACTATTTTATAACAGTATTGAAGTGCTCTGGCAAACGTTGGGCCCAGGACACATTCCATATACCGTTTTGCAAACCACTTTCAAATTGTTATATATCCTGTTTGGTGTGGATCTGGCCCCAGTCTTCCCAGTCGACCCCGGATATCATGTGAGGGTTGTTGCTGTTGTTTTGTTTTGAGAAATGTATTGCAGTCATAGAGAATGTTTTTTGGATTTTTAATTTTTAATTTTGTTATCGCCTTTTCTTCTATCTAACATTTTCAAACTAATGTTTTCTTCAACATCTCCAAGAGGTATCTATACGGAGCCCTTGGCAGTACGCAGCTCATTGAAATAGAAATGTCTAATTGATCAATTAAAAGGCAGACGATTAATCAGTGAAGAATTCTTTCACTGGCCAACAGCCATTGTTTTGAACAGCCTCTCCTGTCCCTTACCCCGTCCACGCGAAAATCTTGCAAAAGAGCTGTTCCCATCCAGACCATTGGCCCCTACATATTTTAAATTTGGCAAGATGCATGCGTAGGGCTGTGCTCATTAATATCCCTTGCAATGCAAATATTTTGGCTAGCTTAATCATTTTGATGTAGAGGTCACTGCAGTAACATTTCACTCCAGCTCTAGAGCATTTTAAATTAGAAGGTTTGTTATCTGGGCTGAATTTACAGTTTTGTGAACATGTAGGATACAATCCACAAAATAAAAGATGCTGAAAGTGTGCACAAAAACTCCACTTTCGTTCTTCAATCCCAGGAGCCGCCTGACCTTGATGTCCATTCCATAGGCATGCGCAAGGGGTGTGCTGGGTGTGCCCAGACGCACCCAAATGTCTCAAGTGCCAAATTGAGGGGGCCACTCAGTAGGGATCCAGAGGGGGATCCAGACTTAGTAGGAACAGTTCTCAGGCTACCTCTGGCTGCTCCGCCACCACGCCAAAGAGCCGCTGCCTCCCAGAGAGCATCATTGCTCCCAGCAGCAAGAATGAAAATACCAGTGTCACCACAATGCCCCACCAATGCTGGGACTTGAGGCGCATCTCCTCATCCCCCCCCCCCCCATCACCTGCAATGGCCCTCCTGTGGTTAGGCAAGCTGACCGCAGAGTACGGCATCAGTGTCTACAGTGTTTAATAAATAAATGAATAAAAATAATGTCCTTTGTGACTGAGTATTCAATAAATGTTCATCTTTTTTTTAAAAAAATCCCTGGGTGCACACTCTAATGGAACCTGCTGTGGACATATTGTCCATTCCATTGTAATTCCAGCAACTTCATATTACCTTTACAAGGCTCCTGTACCTTATAAGATAAACAGAAGAGGCAATGACATTAAAGGCACAATCCTATGTATCTTTAGACAGAAAAAAGGTCTACAACTCCCAGCATGCTCCAGCCAGCCATGGGGTTGGCATGTTGGGAGTTGTAGGACTTTTTTTTCCTGTCTGAACAGGCATAGGATTGCACCCTAAGTGCAACTTTCGCAGTTTCTGCAGCACAGAGATGGGGAAGATGCACCTCCCAACGTCCCTTCTATAGATGATTCCAGACCTTGTCTCGTTCACAGAATTTCATGGGGGTTCTGGATGTCATCGCCTTCCACTTGTATCTCTCCTGTGTTTTCCCACCACTCTTTCTGTCTTTTTTCTTACCAAAGAAAACCCATTAAGGAACAGCAGTATACTGGCCCCATTCATACATAAAGACTAACCATGAGTTCAACAAACCATAGTTAGTCCAGGCCACATTGGATCGAGTGAGTATGCTTGACACTTCTGCTCTGCATCTGGTTTAGAAAACCCAGTAATGCCCATTCTTGGAACTCTGGGATGTTGAGGGACAAACCCAGAGTTTGAACTCATGGTTTGTTGTTGGGTTAAAACTCTGGGTTGTTGATCCCTCAAGAACCTACAGTTCTGGGTTCAGACGTCGCATCAAATATCCCGGGAACAAGGTGTTCTGGGATTGTTTATGACACCAGATGCAAAACAGAAGTGATGAGCGAGTGGGAAGCAGCTTGCTTGCTTGTTCATGCGCTGCCATGACAATTAATGGGTTAAACAACCTATGAATTGCTGTTATGTGTGAACCAGGTCATTGCCTTTTGATTGGTTTTGGTAGGAGCTCTTGGTCTGGAAACATCCATATAGCTCTCTGGACCTCTTCACGCATTACATTTTAGGTACATACTCAAGAGTTATACATCTTGTTACAAACACAGGTATCATACAGGTACACTGGTTAAGGAGTTGGGACTGGCTATAGTGGCTCTCTCCTGGTTGTTTTCTGACTAGCAAACCTAAGGTTGCTGCTATGTAAATGTAGGGTGACTATATGGAAAGGAGGACAGGGCTCCTGTATCTTTAACAGTTGAATAGAAAAGGGAATTTCAGCAGGTGTCATTTGTATGCATGCAGCACCTGGTGAAATTCCCTCTTCATCACAACAGTTAAAGCTGCAGGAACCCTGCCCTCTTGACCAGATACAGAAGAGAGCAGGCTGCAATAGCATTCCCTTTTCAATTCAAACCCACGTGGTTGCTACTACTGTGAACATGAAAAGATCCGAGACCTGGTAAGGGCGTGGGTTTTTTCTTAGAACTTCCTCCTCAAAGACATTTGCCCTGTGCCTAGGGTGACCAGATAAAATCCAGGTCAGGGCTCATGTAGCTTTAACAGTTGTAGAAAAACGGGAATTTCAGCCAGAGGCATTTGTATGCAATTAGTTCCTGGTGAAATTCCCTCTTCATCACAACAGTTAAAGTCGCAGGCACTATACTATAGCGACCATATACAAAAGAAGGCAGGGCCCCTGCAACTTTAACTGTTGTGATGAAGAGTGAATATCACCAGGAACTAATTGCATACAAATGACACTGGCTGAAATTCCCTTTTCTCTACAACTGTTAAAGTTACATGAGCCCTGACCTGGATTTTATCTGGTCACCCTACCTGTGCCCAGGTTATCTTTGTGGTGCCAGGCTAAAATTGCACTGCTCATTATGCTGTTACTGCTGTTCATTCTATTTGGGATTTTAGATTATATGGTTTTAAGTTGGTTTACATGTGTATTTCTGTGTTATTTGACAGGAATTGCTGTCTACCTTGAAGTTGGGAGAGGTTGGTTTTTAAACTGGCCTTGGAAACCATTTTATTTCTAATTGCTTTTAGCTGAGATGTTAGTTGAAATGCTGGGATGGTTTTCTGGTTTTAATGGCTGCACTATTGCAGATTTTAAATTGTTTTCTAATGGTTTAACTAGCTTTTTATGAGTGTACTGAGCTGTCTTGTGAGATCTTTTAACTGCTGTTTTAAATTATTGCTTTATGGAAATGAAATGCCGTACTTATGTTTATTTTATGCACATCGCCTTGGGAGGGCTTTTTGCTCTGAAAGGCAGCCCAGAAATATTTTAAGTGCACAAATAAGTAAATCAATAACAATGAGGCTGATCCTGGTCTTCTGCTAATCAAGCATTTAGCCCTTACTGATCATCCACAATTACAGTCAGAATGTAAAAAAAAAACCCTGCCTTTCCTGCAAGCTCCTAGCTCCACATGACAGAAACAACACTAATGTGATTCCTGAATTTCCTCTAACCCTCTTCCAGAGCACCACATCCCCCATTCTTCAAAGAAACCCCATTCATGAGCACATCAAAAAACGCAGGAGCTCCAGATGCAAATCGCAGATCTCGCACATGATCACACCAGGGTTGTGCCTTTTCAAAAGGGGGGCTTCCGTTTCCTTTAAAGTTCCACTCCTCCCCCCCAAAGCCACTTTTCAGTCTTTACTAAACTCAAAAAACTCAAAAGGGTTTTGCATTTAAGGTGCTTACATTTCCCAGGGCGCCTTAAATGCAAAATCCTTTCTGCTGCCAACGGAGTTTTTTTCTGTCTTTCTTTAGACCCTGCATTTGGGGTGGGCAGGGGTAACGTAAAGAAATAAAGTGTATGAGTGGGAAGGTTTACCCCCCCCCCCCCCAACACACACACCTGTGTGTGTTGGTTCCAATCCGGTGTGTGTGTGATTACACGAGAGTACATAAAAAATATTAGGATTTAATACATTTAACACTACATGTAGTTAGCCCTGAAATGAAGTTAACTGAAGAGAGGTTTCCAAAGCAAAAAAGGGCGAAAGAAAGTTGTACATTGCAAGAAATGATCTCACCTGGGCTGGGAACCAAGGCAGAAAACAGGCGTAAAACTAAACGTCTCTCTTCCCCCATCCCTCAAATCACATCTAGTGCCAAGAAGCTCCCGATATAACACACTGCAGCAGAAAGAGCTGGGACTTCATTATTAGACCTAAGGTGACTAGATAGACAATGGGGTTTCACTAGGAAGACCATTTAGTCATACGCTGATTTCAAGGGTTCAGCCACACCGTGTTGTTTGGCTGTGGGAATTTTGCCCTTCGTTATTATCATGGGCAAGATCCAGAGCGTCATCACACGGGGGGTGGGGGGGAATTGCGTTTCCTTATTGTCGCTTCTCCGCCCACATATTTGTCCCTCATTACTTCCTCTTTTGAAAGAGGAAGTAAACAATGTGCAGGTGGCCCATTCAGTGGGCCGTTTTGATCGTGCCGCTTCTGCACACGGCAGGAGATAGCTGCAGCTTTCGTATTTAAAAACACGTCGGACTTTCTGGGGTGTTTTTTTTGTCACGCGAAGAAGGCTAGAAGGGCCAGGAGGCGCATGGGACGCAGACGACATTGTGAATAGTACCCACGAAAATCCGTGTGTGCTCAGTAACGAGTGTGCAATAAAACACTCGTCTGATGATGCCCCCAGCGGATCCTTGGCAGACACATAACTGGTCCTTCTCTCTTAGCCAAGCCGTGTGCTCACAAGGGGAAAAATTGGGGGGTGGGGGAATGGATCTCAAACCAAGAATCTGCAGGTGGCCAGGTTTCCCTTTTACAGAGGACTGTCCTCTGTTTGAAAGGCTGTCCTGTTCAACCCTGTTTTAAAGGTAAAGAACCATAACAAATGTTGCCCATCCACATTTAGCACCTGGGCAACACACCTGGGTACAGTCTTCCTCATGAAGGTGAGATGCGTTGCATTTCTAGTTAAATTATAGTAATTATTTCTAAATTTGAATCTATATGTGTAAATTAACACATACAGATTTTATGCAAATTGGTGTCTCTTTTGTCCTTTTTTGTGATGCAAGTCCTCTTTTGGGGGGGGGTAATTCATAAATGGCCACCCTAAATCCAGTTGTACAGATGTTGGCTTCCTTCTATTCCCTGTGCCATCAGAGAGACTGGTTGCAGAAAAGAGCTGCAGATGAATTAAGCTGGACACTTGCTCAGTAGGCCAGAAATTTCCTAGGCTTGGGAAACCGGTGACAGCCGAGGATCAGTCCTGGGCCAAGAATTGAGGTACAACTCAGAGATCTGCTGCTGCGTCTTAGTCCTCTATACAAAATTTAAAAAACATAAAAAGCATAAAAAAAAGAGTACAAATATCCATTTAAAACAACTTTTGGGGGTCCCCTCCCCCCCAAAAAAAAGATTGTGGGGAAATGTAAAAATGATGGTCTACCCTCCAAGACTAGAGGCCTGCAATGTAGCTAAAAGGACAAGATTCATTTAACACCCATACCCACCCACACCTGTCAAAAGTCACATAATTATACACAATTATAAGTAAGGCCCAATCTACACAGTGGCGTCTTCTGATGCTGATGCAGTTTAAAAACACATTTATTGAATTCGCATCTACTCCTCCCACAGCGCACGTAGTCAATTAACGCGGTGTAGACTTTGTATAAATCTTGATTTGGAGAGGCAAAATCTTAAACTGCATTAATTCCGCTAAGTAGGTGGCATCTCAGGACATTGACAGGTGTCCTTCCGTGTTTTTTTTTTTACAATCATCAAGCTTATATACCCGGGTTGCAGAATTCTGTTCTCCTTCTCACAGAATTTGATTTACCCGGGCACAGAGTTGACTCTACATGTTTGTTCGCTGTGTTCAATGAGGCTTAACTCCCTGGTAAATGTGCTTAGGACCGCAGACTGACGCATGGCATAGTCTCCTATATAAATGCTAACTTTTAACGTTAAGTTCCCCATGTTAAGTCATTCCCGCTTCTTCGGGGATTTTCTCCCATGTTTCTTCTTTTGTACCAAAGTCAAAACCACAGCAAGTTTCTGCGCAGCCGCATCCTAAGTGCCGATTTTGGGAACAGAATATGTTTTCCTCTTCTGCCCAGCTGGCCAAGAAAATTAGGAGCATGCTGGGTGGGTGGGTGGGGGGAAGCAGGGAGATCCAAGCGCTGTTGACTTCGGAGTGTACATTCTTGTGGTCTAATTATCTCATCAGAAGTAGAGCTTGACTCAGCGAGCAAAGAGACAAAGCATCTTTAAAATAAGCCGGGCTGTGTTCCAAAACCTGCAGGGGGCAATGGAAGGATGGAGGCGGGGGGGGGGGGGGGAGTGGACGCAAGAAGAAGGAGATGGTGGGAGGGTTTAAAAATCATCATCATCATAAAAACTTCCTGCAGTTGTCAGGAGGACGTGAGCCAGAGACCGGAGAAGCACTTGGAGAGGCTTCCCTAGGTGCAGACGCAGAATTCTTGAAACCGAGAACTCAGCCATCTGCAGTAGGTGCAGTGGGTCACAGTGTGGGGCTGAAGTCCACACATACCGGAAAGCTTTCTGGGACAGGACCGCAATATGGGGAGCTGGGGAGGACTGGCGTATCTCCTGTTGCCTGTGTGGGCAGGGATGGATTTGGTGGCTTTGGGGCTCGGCCCCAACGCGAAGGGGAAAGACGCGCCAGAAAGACTGCAGCATCGGGTGCAGCATGGACCCTGCACCTACACTTTCCTGCTGCCAGAAGTTGGGGGCTGCGACTCTCCGGAGTCCGAGTACCAGGTTTCGAACTCGCTTCAGAGGGATGCGCCATCCCTAGCTGAGGCCAAATGGCCTGTCAAAAGGTTTCAGCAGCTGGAAAACATAATGGAGAACAATACCCAATGGCTGCAAAAGGTAAGAGCGGGGGCTAGGGCCGGCGGAGGGGGGGCTTCCAGTGCGATCAACATTTGAGGCCCTCCTCTGAGTAGCTCCCCTGAGGGAAGTCTGGAGTGTGGCAACTAGGGAAAGGGCCTTTTTGGTGATGGCCACCCAATTGTGGAATGCTCTCCCAGGAGACCTACCTGCCACCGACATTGTCATCTCTTTGGTGCCAGGTTAAGACTTCCCTCTGTTCTCAGACGTTTTATGGCATCTCATGGGCTGTTTAATGCACCGGTTGAATTGTTTATAGTTGTCACTGATGTTTTAACAATTCTGTAGTTGTCACCATGGCATGTTGTAGCTGTTTTATGTTTTGTGTGGTTTAATTCTATTGTAATGTGACCTGAGGCTTTTTATTTTAATTTTAGAAAGGCATCTAAGAAATTTCAATAAAAATAATAAGCACCACCACTACCCAGAAGCACATGGGGCAGTGCCTGTAGAAAAAGGTACCGCTTCATACTCTGTGTGTGTGCGTGTGTGTACATACCAAAAGCACTCAACATACATCTATTATTACCTTTATACCCCACCTTTCTTTAATCGCAGATCTCAAGGTGGTGTACGTGGGATTCTCAAGCAGCCACCCAGACATGCTTAGCTTCAGCAAGGTTGCAGTATCATATGCGCCTTCAGTCCATGCCTCCCCCTTGCCCCAGAATAGAGTTTTGGGTGTCCTGTGTACAATCATTTGCAGGGCTCCGGTGGGAAGTTCTCCTGCAGATGCCCCAATAGCATGAGTGGGAGTTGCACGGGCTGTGCATGGGTGGAGCATGGAGTGATCATGCCCCTATAGAATGTAGCGGCTAATAGAGTCACACAGCGGTTGATAGAGTCATGAATCGTACAATCTGTTTGGATCTTGCTTTTGCCATGAAGTTGCTCGGCAGCCGAAGGCAAGCTGCTCTCGCCTCTGCCCCAACCGGCAGTGTGGGGATATTAATAGAGCCTCACCGCAGAGATTTGTTGTGAGGGTTATGACAAGATGACATATGGGAAATGTTTTAAACACTCTCGCAAATCACCATATAAAGTGGGATGATGCAGAGAGGGGAAAGTAGCCAGGGTGGCATCCCAAGATAGGCAAGACTTCCTTATTGTGGTTGATCCTCTGCATTTCGTGTGTGTGGCTTGGAGAGACAGGGATGCAACTGACTGTAGAAATTCCATGTAATAGCTCCGGGGCAGGATCTACGCTACTGCTTTATAATGATAACAGTATTGACAACTGTTGGGGCCCAGGACACAATCCATATATCATTTTCAAACTGGTTTCAAAGTGTTATATCCTTCTTGTTGTAGATCTGGCCTTTATCTGATCTTTGTTTCATCCAAACCCCCATTCTGGGGCTTCTAGATGAGGCTTTTGGTCATGCAATTGCCCTGCCTGCTTCATGGGACTTTTATGTGCTTTCCCACCGTTTCTTCCATATTTTTCCTTTTACCCTAGAAAATCCACTAAGGAGCGAAAGACAGAAGAGCCAGAGGCAGCTCTATATGTGGGGCGAATAGGGAGATGACCCTCTGCCACTCTGGGGCTGTCTTCAAGGTGCTGAGTTGGCACTGTCTTCCCTCCCCCCCAAATCCCATGGTTTTACTTATCTGGGGTAATCCTGACGCCAAGGCGGTTGTGTGGGTCCTCCTGGAGCCCCCACCCTACCCTCTTCCTGGTTTCCGGCGACAAATCACTGGTCACCTTTCAGCAGGACCGACTCCCGGATTGGCCATGAAGCGAGGATAGATGGTGGAAGAGCCGTACTACGTTGCTCCCACAGAAAAAGTCAGGCTAAGTCCCTGACTTTTTATTTTGCGCAGCTTCATGGGAAAGCCCCGCAGTGGCTGCGAATCTGTGGCTGCGTCATATAACTGATGCAGTGCAGATTTGCAGCCATGTGGGGACTTTGGCAGCATATAGACAGCCACTCCCCCATCTATTTATGGCAGAGAAATCCTCCCATAACCAGGTACATTTGCTCCAAGGCATGGCATGCAGTTGTGGATGGCCACGCATGATCTTCTCCTGCCCTCCTCCAATGACCTCAGTAGAAACTGAACTGAATCAAGCCATCTCCCCACCAAGGTCCTGTGCTTTTAACATAAGAGAGAAGATTTCGGAAGGTGTAACTTATCCAACATACATACATACTTTATTGTGTCTTAGCAAATTGCCATGATTATGCACACTTACAAAGGAGGGGGAAAAACACTCTATACAATTAAAACTCTGCTAGTAAACCAATAAGAGCAGGATCATTTTCCATACAATCTTTAAACTTTGTGGCACGTATTTGTAGAGCATTGACGAGGAATTTAGAAGTTCTAAAGGATACATACTTCTCAACATCAGACAATAAGAAACAAACCTTAACAAGAGATGGCCTACCCTTTAGTGAACTTAACAATGGATAAATATATTTGGTTCTGAGATCGTTATACAATGAGCATTCTAAGAGTACTCAGTAGAAACTTGAGCGCCATCCTCACTGCCCTTTGTCGCCCCACCAGCCCTAACGAGCACCAGCCAACACTGAGAATGGCTAGCTGCACCATGCCTTTTGACGGGTAGCACTAGGAGCCCTCTCTCTGGAAGCACTCCTGCTGTCCTCCCTCAGGGGTCAAAGAGCAATTTGCTATGATTAGTTGGCCCTTTCTTCAGCTCTTCCCCTATCGGGTGCCTTCCAGATGTGCTGTACTATCACATCTGCTCTGGGTTATCATGGCTGCTCTGGGTTATCATGGCTGCTCTGGAGTGCCAGGATAAGGAAGAGGATGAGGGCCCAGGGGTGTCCCAATGCACGTTTTTAACCAGAGGCAGCTTGTTGCTTTGTGTGAGCAGGGCAGCGCCAATCTGTGCTTAAACTGAGAAAGTAAGCTTAAGAAAGAGAGTAAGGGAGAGAGTGTGTAAAATTGTTTGTGTGTGACACACCCACCCTCCCACCACTTTGCACAAATGGTCCTGAAGTTACTTACCTTTAGTTTCTCTTCTCCGTGCCATGGGCATTGTTATTGGGACAGAAAAACATGGAACAAAAGGAGCGTTTCTCTGTAGATCTTCCCCTACCCAATCCTCTGCTTTGCGGTCATAATCTCAAATTTAACTTGCCTCAGTTTTCCTTTTCTGTACAATGGGTTGCTACTGTGCATCACTGTGGCCTCCTCCACACGAGACGTTTAATGAGCCTTGAAGGCTCATTATAAATTTTACCTCCACACCAGCGGAGCGCAAAACGGGCATACAGGCGCGTTATCTCCCCAATAATGCGCATTTTCGAATGCGCGTTAAATAGCGACTTTTATTTTTCTCCGGCCGTTAAAGCGCATTTTCACCGTGTGAACAAGCGATTATGCGCATTAACGTCTTCTAAAGCGCTTTTTGGACATCAATTAATGCGCTTCGCCGCCTCTCGCCGCCTCCCGTGCAGAGGGATTAGGCGTAAATGCGCCTCCGCGATAATGCGCATAATCCCCGAACCGGGCGCAAAAGCGCATCCTTGTGGAGGGGGCCTGTGACTCCTTGGCTCCGCCTACTATTCATTGCCCTGCCTTCTGCCCCACCAGTCCCAATGGACGTCACCCTTTCCTGTTTTTAACTCTTATTTATGTATTGCCACCTTTGTGTGAATCATCATCATCCTGGCCATGTTGGTCCCCTCCTTCTTTTGCCACAGCCAGAACAGGGCGACTCTTTGGCATCAACAACGATGCCTTCAGGCTCCAGTTCTGGGTTCACAGGAGCTGGGTTTGCTCCAGCAAAGATGCTGAGTCTACAAACTTCCCACCTGAAATTAGCTTAATCGCAGGGATCTGCAAACCTCTTTGGCAGTGGCCTCCTCCACACGAGACGTTTAATGAGCCTTGAAGGCTCATTATAAATTTTACCTCCACACCAGCGGAGCGCAAAACGGGCGTACAGGCGCGTTATCTCCCCGATAATGCGCATTTTTGAATGCGCGTTAAATAGCGACTTTTATTTTGCTCCGGCCGTTAAAGCGCATTTTCGCCGTGTGAACAAGCGATTATGCACATTAACGTCTTCTAAAGCACTTTTTGGACATCAATTACTGCGCTTCGCCGCCTCTCGCCGCCTCCCGTGCAGAGGGATTAGGCGTAAATGCGCCTCCGCGATAATGCGCATAATCCCCGAACCGGGCGCAAAAGCGCATCCTTGTGGAGGGGGCCAGTGACTGCAGCTATGCCTAATCCACTAATAAAAACCACGTGGGTCTTCCTGTCAATTAGTTTTATTTAATTTATCTATTATATTTATATCCCACCTTTTTTCTTCCCGGAAAGAACCAAAGGCGGCTTACATAGTCCGTCCCCCCCTCCCCCATTTTATCTTCACAACAACCTTGTGAGGCTGAGAGTCAGTCTGAAGTCACTCAGCGAGCTTCATTGCCAAGTGGAACTAGAACCCAGATATCCTGACCCCCAATCCAGCGCTCTAACCACTACAGCACATTGGCAAAAGTCTTGCCAAACTTTGCCCATTTCTGTGCTCCTGTGCCTGGAGCTTGATCTCCAGACATCAATGTCTAAGGGAGGTATCACCCACGTATTTCTGCAGATCAAACTGCTGTGAAAAGCTCAAGAGCAAGCCAGCCAGGCCATTTTATTCCTGATCAGTTGGCAACTCGAATCCAGAACACCGGCGGATGTGACTCAGTGACTCCTCTGCTTGTATCCTCGGGCAACATTTTAATGACTGAGCGAGACTAGTCGGTTTCCCCCAATGAGTGTGCTTATGGCTCTGGCGTTTTACCCGTCTGCTCATCGTTTTACTGCTGCTCCTCTTCTTAAAATAACAGTACAACGGGGCTTAATCAGTTTATGCACATGAGGAATACTGGCAGGGAAAGAGACTGATAGAAGCGGAAGGAAGAAGAGAGACGGTGGTATTTTTAGGACAGCATTGCCTATACTGCTCTTTGCCTTGTCTAGCGTTTCAGGAATCCATTTAGAAAATGTCCGGAATTTTAATGGCTCTGTAATTTTAGAATTTTAAATATGCTTTTAAAAATGCTAGTTGGGAGCAGTTCCCAACTTCTTTTGAACTAGTCATGTGAAAGCAATACAAACCCCAGTGCCATTAATTCTCTTAGATCAGGGATGTACAACTGTGGGTGGCATGCGGGGGGGGGGGAGGGGGGCAGGCCTGTTGTGCAGCTCTCACGACCCCCTCCTTCTGCAGAATTCCCACTGCCTTTGGGATTGCTGTTTCCGTGCTATTAACGGCGTGTGTGCATTAGCCTCCCTGTCCCCCAGTGACCCTAAAGCAGCATACATCTTTTCATGCTCATATGTAGGGTGACCACATTTGGGAAACCAAAAAAGAGGACCCTCAGTGGGGTGGGGGGTGGGAAAGTGGCTTTCCGGGGCCTCTGGAAAGCATGTCATTCATCCCCACTGCTTTAAAGGCCCCAATTGGAGTGGAGGAGGGGAAAGTGTGTCATTCCCGCCCTCCACTGCTCCAATCGGGTCCTTTTCTATAATGTCCAGGAATGACATACTTTCCCCTGTAAGGTCCTGATTGGAGCAGTGGGAGGGAAATAACCCACCTCCAGAAAGCTCGTCATTCCCTCCAACCACGCTAATGTGGCCTTAAAGGGGAAAGCTTGTCTTTCCAGGACATTATAGAAAATTACAGAAAATCCCCCCTGACACCCAGGATAGAACAAAAACCAGGACAAATCCGGGGAAATCCTGACAGTTGGTCACCCTACTCATATGTGTATGAATGGGTGTGCAGCACTGAGCCCCCAGCCTCAGTGCTGAAAAGGGTGTGCATCCCTGTCTTAGATATTCAGGTGGAATTAGCCTATTGCTGTACTCTTTTAATTTTGTGCTCTTGTGTTAAGCACGACTCAGCCGTCTGATCACCACCCACCCCACCACCCCTCTCTCCTTCCTTGACCAAGGAGAAAGCCTGCTGCAGGCCTGCATTAAGAGCCCTGCCAGGGAGCTGTATAACACCCTGAAAAAAATGTGTTGCGTTATTCACACAGCGCATAGTTAAACTATAGACTTCACCACCACAAGATGCAGCCCACAGTTGTGGATGGCTTTAAAAGGGAGTTGGGTCAATTCCTGGAGGAGGAGGAGAAGGCTTTCAATGGCTACTAGTTGTGATGGCTATGGGCTACTTCCAGTATCAGAGGCAATAAGCCTATATACACCAATTGCTGTTGTGCACGGTATCCTGTTTTGTTGGTCCCTGGTCAATAGCTGATTGACCACTGGGTGAACAGAGTGCTGGACTAGATGGACCCTTGGTCTGAACCAGCACCAGGGCTCTTCTTATGTTCTTAGCATTGTATGAAGCCTCAACCCAATAACCAAGGTTCAACAGGCAATGTACGTGGGAGCCTGCAAGCAGAAGAGTACCGGATGAACTGTACTGGCTAGGATTCCGAAGTGGTGAGGGTGAAGATGGATTGTCTGGTTTCTTTACTTTCAAGCCAGTTACAAGAAAAGCAAGAGTCAGAGTCCCCCTCCCCATCTCAGCCAGCGTTCTTTTTTCTTCACTGTACATTTTTTTTTTTTGCCCAGGGCTCCATTCCTGACTCAGGATGCAAAACACCTCTTTCCTTTGCCCCCTGCATCCTGGAGGAACCTGAATTCTTGTGAGGTTGGTTAGGCTGAGAGTCAGTGAGTGACCCAAAGTCACCCAGTGAGTTTCATGGCAGAGTGAATACTAGAACCTGGGTCTCCCCAATCCTAGTCCAACACTCTAACCACGACACCACACTGGAGTATAATACTCTTCATTTTAATTCAGGGATGGACCACCTGTGACTGTCCAGATGTTTTGGCCTACACCTCCCATCGCCCTTCACCATTGGCTAAAGCAGATAGGAGTTGTAGGCCAAAAATCTGCCCACTCCCAGTTTAAGTAAAAGTGATATTTCACTAGTATATTACGGCAAAGTGCTTTAGTGCTACTTAAAAGAATAATAATCAGGAGCTTGGCTAAAGTGGTACAGGCATTAATAACCTCAAGGCTGAATTACTGCAATGCACCCTATATGGGGCTGCCCTTAAGGCTACTCCGGACACTGGAGCTAGTGTAGAACGCAGCAGCTGAGCTGTTCTTGGGAGCTGCCCCTTTTCAGCATGCAACTCCGTGGGGCTGTCTATATGTCTTCTAAATCCTGTGGTAGCTGCACAGAGGGGCTGCGTTGGCAATATTCTGCAGCTGCTGAATTGTAGCCACCACAGGGCTTTTACACAAAGCCGCACTTTAAAAAAAGTCAGAGATGTACCCCAACTTTTTTCTTCAAAGCAAGATCAGCACGGCCCTTCTGCCGTGTGACCTTGCTCCTGTGGGGGTTCCAGGGTTGATGGCGACCCCTGATTGGTCGCCAGAAGCCAGGCAGAGGGCGGGCCTGGGGAGCCAAAAGCCTGCAGGAAAGCCCACGCTGCTTCTTACATCGGGATTACCCGCCACACCCCCCCCCCAAACGCAATGCAGCGCCGTTAAGGCAGGGTCCTTGGCTGAAGGAACTGTAGTGTCTGCCTATTCGCGATTGGGACAGGTTTAAGGTTTGGTAGAAGTGTATAAGGACCTAAACAACTTGGGACCAGAATACCTGAGAGAGCGCCTTCTCCCTTATTAACCTGCCTGGTCACTGAGATCATCAGAAGGCATGTTCCTGGTGGTTCCGCATGAACCTATGGCCCGATTGAAATCCACCCAGAGAAGAGCCTTCAGTGTGGTGACCCTCTTTCTGTGGAACTCCCTGCCTCTGGAGTCAAGCAGGCACCCATTATATTGTTTTTGGCATCTCCTGAAAGCAGCTTTATTCCAGGTAGCTTTCCTTGACTGTCCAGGCATGTTTTTTTATTGGAATTCTGGAGAAATTCCCCAGATTTTTTTGTGTTTTTATTAAGGAAAGGAAAGCAACATGAATAATTTTTATCACAGAGTGTTATTGTTTTGTGTTATCTTTGTATCTTTTATTGTTCACTGCTCTGGAATCTGTGTAGTTGTGGTGCAATATATAAATGCTGGAAATGAATAAAATAAATAAATAAAAATGGCAGCCACTACAAAGGCTATAGAGACTATGCACTCAGCTGTGATAGGTTTGGCTGCCTGATAGGTCACTTGCTCCCTTCAAAACAATGCCCTTTAAAAAAAGACTGAAGACTAGCGCTAAGAGGACTGGGGTGGAAGGAACACAGTGGGATGAACACAGAGAAATTGTACAATATCCCAATAGCGTGGAAAGTCATTTCATTTATTACGGTTCTATACCGCTCAATAGCCAAAGGTCTCTGGGCTGTTTTCAAAAATTTTAAAGAAATCATTAAAATGCACTATACATGGTATTAAAAAAACATTTACATACAAACATATAAATGGATATTAGACACATCTATATCTAAACAGGGTTTGGATATTGTCAGTCTGAATCTTCCCTCCCAAAGTTGCTATTTGCCCTGCTAGGGAAAATGTATAGTATGGGTATTCGTATGTATTGCCCAGTAGCACAAATAGTAACTTTGGGAGAGAGGATTTAGATGGCGGGAAAAAGTTAACCTTATCCCCCCAGTGCCATAGTTGCAATCCAATTTTGGGTGGCCGTGTAGCTCTTTTTAAAATTATTTTTAGACAGAAATATTTGGGAGAGTTGATCATGGACCTCCCGCGTCTCCTTTAGTTTGGTCCTAATTCTTACAAACAGTTGGTCAACTAGGTTCGAGGTTTCACCATTTCAGAATGAAGGAAGGGGCTCACGTGACTGAATACCCCTCTGGACAAATAGATTCCTTACTCATGGAAAAGCTAGAGGTCAGGGTGATAGCTTCTATACTCGTCTTCTCCTTGACACACTGGTATTGAAGGGAATCTTTTTTGTTGTTGTATAGAGGAGCATTTTCAACCACATTATGGAAGGGAGGAAGAAGGAAAAAGAGAGAGAATTGTGTTGTGGTTATGATTGTGAAATCAAAGCTGCGAAATGAAATCGGCTATTGTTCCTTTGTCTCAAAGAATGGCATGAAGCACTCAAAGATCTGATGTGGGTGGACAGGGAGACTGAGGGAAAGGGCTTTAAGAAGTATTGAGTGGCAGAAAATCAGGATTAAACCATACCTTGAAGTGACAAAGGGCGTAATTCACCTGGAAAGTCATCCGTGCAAATCCAATTCTAAACAAACCCAGCAAGGAGCTTCGCTACATGAGCCATTTCTTGCATGCTTGTTATTGGCCATTCACGGAAGTTTGCAGTTCCATTACATGATGCCATCAACCTCCAGGACATCTCCTGTGTTTCCCCTGGGTAATGTCACTTTTGGGGGGGAACAACGGAGATGATGCAGTATTTAAAATAATCTCAAATAATCACGGGGTGTCCCCAATGTGTAAAACTGGTGTAGCGCTATAATTCCGCAACTAGATGGCACTGTCTCATTGAACTTAATAGCATTGCCAAGAGGGGAAGTTTTAAATTCAAAATCACGTGGTTGCCATCTAAAGAAGCCCGTCGTGAACACGGAAAGAGTCCAGAAGAAGAAACCCCAGTAAGGATCGGGTATTTTTCCCATGATGTACTTTTGCAGTGCTCCTTTTCATTTGAGTTGCTCTTACACAGCAGAAAATCCTGGCAGATTGTGCTCTATGCATACTTAGGGCTGGGTCACATGCTTACTTGGCCAACAAACCTCTTCCTGTGGTGTCGAACCACTTTTAGCCAAAGAGCTGAATTCGATTTCGGAGAAGCTCATGAGCGGCTACATTCCAGCGGTGAGTGAGGCCAAAAGCAAAATGGTCCAAAAACGCTACCCAGTTTTAGCATACAAGTTCTTGCTGCCAGTAACTAATCCTTAGGAGAGGCATTGAAAACTTTTAGAAGGGGGGGAAGGTACATAAAAGCCAGTAAAGCCACCACCCGAATGATGGTCAGGAGAATTGGGGCAGGGGGCCAGAGAAACGGCGGTGGCCAGGTGGGCTGGATTTGAAGGTTCTGCGGAAAAGGGCAACTAAAATGATCAAGGGGGCTGGAGCATCTCCCCTATGAAAGAAGGTTACAACAGCCGGGATTATTTAACTTGGAAAAAAGGAGGTTAAGGGGAGACATGAGAGAGGTGTACAAAATGATGCCTGGTGTGGTGAAGATGGACAAGGAGATATTTTTGTCCCATAATACTAGAACCCAAAGGGGTCATCCCATGAAGCTGATTGGTGGGAGATTCAGGACAGATAAAAGGAAGGACTTCTTCACACAGCGCATAGTTAAACTATGGAATTCACTACCACAAGATGCAGTGAAGGCCACCAATTTGGATGGCTTTAAAAGGGGGTTGGATAAATTCCTGGAGGAGAAGGCTATCAATAGCTACTAGTCCTGATGGTTATGGGCTACCTCCAGCATCAGAGGCAGTAAGCCTGTATACACTAGTTGCTGGGGAACATGGGTGGGAGGGTGCTGTTGCCCCATGTCCTGCTTTGCTGGTCGACAGCTGGTTGGCCACAGTGTGAACAGAATGCTGGACTAGATGGCCCCTTGCTCTGATCCAGCAGGGCTCTTCTTAGGTTCTTATGCATCCCTGTAGTGGTAGAGTGGGTGCAGGCTGGTACTCCACATAGAGGCCTATATGTGCAGGAGGCCTGATTTGCAGAAGTCTTTTACCTAAAAAAAGATAAACAGATGAGAAAGATTGCATGAATTGGGGTTACCCTGTGGTATGGAACCATCATTTTGGTTTAAGAAGGAAGATGATATGATTGCCATGTGAATCTCTGCTCTGGACCCTACACCAAGTGAAAGCTAAGACAACAGTGCTGCTGTTAGACCTCCATCACACCTAATTCTCCCCCCACACCGGTTTGCCTCCACATTTTTTTACCTCTGAGGCAGAAGCGTGTCAAGCTCACGATCCCTTTCACCTGAATAGCTGCTCTTTCGCTCCTTCGCTCCTTTGCTCTTCCACTCCACCCCACTCCGCTCCACCCCTCCCTTTCTCTTTCTCCCTCCAGTCAGGTCCTGTCAGATGAGCACTTCAACCAGGCCGCCTTTCTGCCGGGCAAAAATGGAATGACCCTTCAGTCTGGCACTTTGGGGGCATCAAGGGAGGACAATCCTGTCTTTGCAGAGATTCAGGCGTTGTATGATTTTAAAAAATGCTTTTGAGCCTGGGATGCAAGGTTTGGGTTTTATATTGAGGCTTGGAGCCAGCTGCTGGGAGAGATTGGTTTTCCCTTCCAGGACCTGGTGCAATCCATTCAAGCACCCAGTTCCTTTAAAACTACACAGAGGCTTGCGGTGCATGAATGTGCTTAGGGGAAATAATCCAGACTTTTAGCATTCTAGGAAAGGCTGGGGAAGAGGCGGGGTGTCAGCAGGACAGACACAGCGTCATGTGAGTACCGTGCTGTAAATCCGCACACCAGGCATGGCGAGAGTGCAGTAATTCACTGGTGCGATGGAGCTCTTAGTTGGCGGGTCCTTTAACAATTCTGGACCCAGGTAACTCTAATTTCCCCCTCCCTCAAACCTCTGGCACCAAATATGCACTCCGTCTAATTATAGATCTTTACTCAGGCAATTTTGTTTCCAAAGGGCTTTGCTTCCTGTCCTGTTTTATGGTGTGGCACTTGTTGCAGTCCCCACAGAACAATCTTTTCGGTCTATTATACCTGCCCCCTCCCCTTCGCCAGCAGTAATCAGGGATGGGATGGAACACCAGGGGCCTGGCTCTTGCCTGCTGCTGCCTGTTAACTACAGAAGTGAGAGACCGGCCTCATTAGACAACTCTCTCAAACACACACACAACAGAAAATGATCAATTATGACCGTGGTGCTTGCAGTGAGATACTGCTTTTGATTATAAAGTCTCCATCCCACTGGGGTTATTGGAAAATTATCAGGAAATTGTATAGAATCAACAGGAGCCTGGGGAGAGAATGCCTGTGTACATGTTTATCAGTGGGGTGGGGGGAGGTGGTGGGGGAGAGGGGAAATCGCATACCTTGGCTGTTTCGTTTTTTTCGTTGTTCAGGGGGAAATACTTCCACTAGGAATGACTTTTGTTTGCTACCTGAAAAACAGAAGAGCGTTGTTGTTCCGATATTCTCTTTCAATGGGTTTGTCCAGGTTATTCTCATTGGGTGTGTCTTGCTTCAAAATTAGCACGCTTAGAATCTAGTATTAGATGGAACAAGTGAGAGCTGTAACAAAAAGTTGCAGCGTATCCTTGGTCCCTTCCAGGAGTGTTCCTTCTCAAGGTTCCAGCCAGCCAGGAGCTGGAGTGGGCATTCCATTCCTCACCACCCAGTTTTCCATTTTTCTTTTCCATTTGCCACTCAATTGTTTTGTGATTACTAAGTGTGCACCTTTGTCACTAGAGCGTTTAGGGCACTTCTGCTCCTGTAGGGTTAATTTTTTAAAAAGGTTTTCTAGGTAGTTCTGCAAATGTCAGAGTTTTCCTAAGCATACGCATACTTCCCATTGGTTTCTCAGCCTTGTGCGTTTAAATTAAGTAGCATGAGCCATTGAGCAATGACTAATTTTGTTGCAATCATGGGGGTGATAACACAATTTTGCAAATAAGTATACAAATGTAATTAGATCACTTAAGATTGTATTAGCCAATGCCCATTCCTAGATTATTTCCACACTGACTGTTTGCTCTGGAATTGCCATCCTTTATTCACTCACCTTTTACAAAGAATCCAGAGGACATTGTTCCCAAACCTGTTTCATGTTAGTGTTTTCTGTGTTGTCTGTCTTTTTCCAAACCTGATTTGTGACAATGCTTTCACTTAAAATCCAATGTGGATTGACAGAGATCTATTGAGGCTTGTCAAGGCTACTGTGCCTTTAACTAAAAGCTTCTTCCTTGAAGATTCAGCACTATTTTGTAATTTTAAAACAAGGAAAGAAAAAATAACGATGAAATCAGTATTAGAATCTGCCCGCCAAGAGAAGAAACTATTATTTGATATTTTTAGGTCCGTATCCCACTTCTTAGAAAATGTTTGTACAAAACATCTCACAATAATGTATAAAAACAATAAAAACAATAAGACAAATGACAGTTTTTTTAAAAAATCACCATATGTAAATAAACTAATCATAATTTTAAAAAAACAATTCATTACTATAATGCTGTGTCAAGCAAGAAGTTATTAGAGGCAGAAGCTGCAAGGAGGAAGCTTCTAATTAAAGTTGCAGGTGACTTTTACTGAACAGGACTTTCTTCAGTAATGTTTATTGGGAAGTGCTTTGGACATGACGATGGGCACCGGTGGATGTAGTGCCATGTGGAACCACCATTTTTAGTCTGCTTCTCGCTGACTGCAGAAAAGCCTCAGCAGTGCTGGCCGACAGGCCCTTGAGAGGAAACAGCCCTACTTATGTCTATAACTTGTGAGTTCAAGGACGAAGGAAAAAGAAACAGGATTTGTATTGCTCCCCTGCTTAATTGTTTGGAGATTATATGTAGTTGCCACAATCAACCAGGCAAGCATCTTACATGCCCATGGCAACATTTAAACAGGCTGCAATAAACAAAGCTTTGGCTGAAATGCCAGCTATCAGTGTAGCCAATAAGGAAAAGACAAACTCGAAGTCTGAAGTATAATTGCTAAAGGTCTCATTCACATTGCACTCTAATACCCAGTTTCCTGGGAGTAAGTCTCATTGAATGGGACTTAAATAAATCCCATTATGAGTAGACTTGTATAGGATTGTGCTGTCAGCTTTTTAACCCAGGACCACAGAATTCCAGCCTCCAACCCCTGGCTGGCATCCACTTTGTGGGGATTTGCCCTGACGTTTCCTGGCTCTCCTCCAGCCTTTTCCAAAAAGCCTGGTGGCGCCTCATAGTACCCAATAATCCTGCCTTACAACCTGTCCAAGATACGCCCTCTGCAAGATGCAGCAAGCAGGGACTATTTAAATGAATACTAAAAATGTGTGTGTGTGTTTGGGGCACCGGGGCAAACAGACATTACTTAAAATTTGTATCTTGCAGCTACATCTCCCCCCCCCCCATTTCTACGCTAGAGTAGGTGCAAGGGGCCCTGATCTTAAAAGCCCCTCTATCTCCTACATTAGTTTCTGAATCCGGATGGGTGCCCTGAACCTACTCTAGAGTAAAAAAAATGAAAAAGAAAATATATAACTGCAAGACACAGATTTAAAGTCTTTTTTTTGTCCTCTGTGTGGGTGGGGGAGATGGAGGGAGGGAGGGAGAACCTGGATTTGGCTCTATTCAGAATTTATTGGCACTGGCCTAGGCCTTGTGAAATGTAGATCTCTGTAACGAGGCACCCACCATATGCCCAGTTTGCCGTTTATTTGACATGTTTATTTCAAATGTATATACCATGTTCTCTGCCAAACGGGGTTTTCAATCACAATAAAGCAGATACGATAAAATAAAGACTCTAGAATGTTTTTTTTAAAAAAAATGCAAGCTAAAACCAGAAACAGCTACAAACACAGCCAAAAAAGTCAACAAAAGTTCCAGTCGAAAGAAACTTACTCCAGCTGCCATTAGCTAGGGTAGAATGTTGTCTGGAAGAGCTGCATTTTTTATTAGATACTGGCAAGTCCCAGCAAAGATGTGGCCAGACAATGCGCTATGAAGAAGGTGTGTGGCTCTGTGCCCTTTACAATTCCTGCAGCTGTGATGGATGGAACATGGATCAGCACCTCCCTGGCCAATCATAAAAGCGGCCTACGCAGGCCTCAAACAATGGGTGACCATATGGATGACCTGCCGGGAGAGATCCGTGAACTTACCAGTCTTCGGGAATTTAAACGATCTATAAAGACTGAGCTCTTCCGGCAGGCCTACTCAGATGAATTTTAAGTGTTTTATTGGTATTTTAATGATATATTGGTTTTATGTATTTTTAATCAGTTTTGTGTGTTTTATGATGATGTTGTTCCCCACCTCGATCCGGAGGGAGAGGCGGGTAATAAATAAATAAATATATTATTATTATTATTATTATTATTATTATTATTATTAAAAGGAGCACAGGGCTCCTGTATCTTTAAAGTTGTATAGAGAAGGGAATTTCAGCAGGTGTCATTTGTATGCATGCAGCACGTAGAGAAATTCCCTCTTCATCACAACAGTCAAAGCTGCAGGAGCCCTGCCCTCTTGACCAGATACAAAAGAGGGCAGGGCTCCTGCAGCTTTAACTATTGTGATGAAGAGGGAATTTCACCAGGTGCTGCATGTGTACAAAGGACACCTGCTGAAATTCCCTTTTTCTGTACAACTGTTAAAGATACAGGAGCCCTGTCCTCCTTTCCATATGATCATGCTATATATAAAGGCCATCAGCTTCCCTTTGAACCAGGCCTGGAAGCTGATGGGAAGCCCGTACTGCTGAGCCAGAATAGGAAGAATATGGACGATCATAGGAAGAATGCAGCTCCAAAAATCTCTCCAAACAGGGTGAATGGGCAACAAAACTGCAAATGAGAATCAACGTAAGTGTGAAGTGATTTCATATCACTAGCCTTCTAGAATAGGGTGTGCAATTCTACTTGGCCCATGGTGGAAGTAGCTGGAGAAGGTACAGAACAGGGAGAAACGACCATCTTGTCTTTCAGGCTGGCCCTAACGGACTGTGTGCATTTCTCAGAAGGAGTGTGGAAGTGCAGTGGGGGCTTAGAATAGTAGAGTTGGAAGGGGCCTATAAGGCCATCGAGTTAGCCCCTCCATCTAACTGCAAACGTTTGCGCTCTGTCCTCTTGTTTCAACATGTCTTGCAAACAGCTGGAGAGCTACATCCAGGAGAACGGGAGGATGGAAATGTCAGACAGCCATTTCAGTGCTGTACAGAACCACACGGCAACCATGTTGGAAATTGGCACCAGCCTCCTGAACCAAACCGCTGAGCATGCCCGCAAGCTCACTGACGTTGAGATGCAGGTAAGCAGAGTCACCACTTGGGGCAAGACACAGACGGGACATTTTGCCCCTCCCCTGTGTTTCAGGTCACACGTGATGGTTTTTCAGATGCACCTGGATTTCTCGCCAATCACGGGCCATACATGCTAACTCATGTTACAATTTAATGGTTCTATGCTTCTTGGTATGACTGTCAAAGCCACAAATCCCCTTGCTTAAAAACAAAACAAAAGAACCCAGATGCCCTGGGGATGACTCATTGGCCTGGGCTGATAAATAGTTATTCTGGGGTGTAAAAAGTATCCACAACACATGCTTTTATTAGGGTGACCCTATGGAAAGGAGGACTGAGCTCCTGTGTCTTTTAACAGTCGTATAGAAAAGGGAATTTCAGCAGGTGTCATTTGTATGCCTGCAGCACCTGGTGAAATTCCCTCTTCATCACAACAGTTAAAGCTGCAGGAGCCCTGCGCTCTTTTGGATCTGGTCACTCTAGGATAGCTCCTGCAGCTTTAACTGTTGTGATGAAGAGGGCATTTCACCAGGTGCTGCATGCCTACAGATGAGCCCTGCTGAAATTCCCTTTCCTATACAACTGCTAAAGATACATAACCCTGTCCTCCTTTTCATATGGTCACCCTATATTACATAGCTCTTTTGTAATTTAATCTAGAACATATCCAAGAGCCGGCCTTTAAATCTCTTGACAATTTTGCCCATTCTCTAATGAAATAATTGATGCTGTTCCTCCCCAACCCAACCAGCTGAATTTTGAAATGGGGCATCTGGAGGTCAGACACAACAAGGAATTGCAAAGAAACAGGCGCTTGGAAAAGTGATGTGGTCCAGCAGACATTTTCTCATTGTTGACTGGCTAGCAAAAAGTCCCTCTCCATTTATGATCATCTCCTGTCACTCTGCTGTATGGAAAATGCAGATGCCAGCAGGGCGGTGGAAAGAATGTTCAGTTGACACAAATATTTTTTAGTGGAAATAATTCAAGAACAGTGATGGGTGTTGAACGCCTCTTGATACAATTTGGAATTAGCTCAGCATTTAGGAGTTTTTCTGGGGAATGGTTAAAAAAAAACGGCTGGTCTGTTTTCTGAGAGTTCTCTCCCAGCTCAGAAACATAGTCCAAGCACACCAATGGTGCTATACTTAGGGGCACACCATTGCATTGTGTCCTAGGAATTGTAGTTCAGTTTGCTACCACATTCCTGCAGCTTGTTTATTTGTTGAGGCAGCAAGTTCAATTGGATGCCTGTTTTAAAAGTTTATATAGTTTCAAAGCCATCTATGGCTGCCTCTACAAGAGGCATTTAAAGCTCTTTCAAGGCACATTAAAAAATTTACCACTACAAGAACGGAGCGCAAATCGGGCGAAGAGGCGCGTTTTCTCCGATTATGCGCATTATCGAACGCGCGTTAAATAGCGAGTTTTATTTTGCTCCCGCCGTTAAACCGCATTTTGACTATGTGAACAAGCGATTCTCTGCATAAACTACTTGTAAAGCGCATTTGAAACAACCGGTAAGGTCACCTGTTGAGTGCTCAATTACCTCCTGCATGCAAGCATTTCCGATGAAGCGCTTCCGAGAAGATGCGCACAATCGGAGGAACAGGCGTCAAACGGAATCCATCTAGAGGGGGTCAGTGAGAGTTTCGTGGAGAGTAAAGCATTGTCATCATTTTGCTTGTCTTCTTACAACGCAGATGGCTTTAGGTACTTGCATGTGTACAATCTTATGTGCATGTGTACAATCTTATGTAACCTTCTGAGCTGGATACAAATTTGGGGCCGGGGTGGGGAGATGGTATTCGATTTGTAATGCAGCCAAGTACCTTCACTCTTCAAGATACATGCCCATGGAGGAGAACTTTAGGCAAGGATCAACTTATTGACTTTCCTTCTCCCTGTTGAGCTGCCTGTTTCTCCCCACCCACCAGGTCCTCAACCAGACCTCACGGCTGGAAATCCAAGTATTGGAAAACTCCCTCTCTACCAACAAGCTTGAGAAACAGCTGCTGCTGCAGACCCATGACATCAACAAGCTCCAAGAGAGGAACAGGTTAGTGATGTGCCTGCCACATACTCAAATCATGAGGAATCAATCAAGCCGGTTAATAAATTCCATGCACGTTTACAGAAATTTACTCCAGTTACAGGATTTTACATTTGGGTTGTACAAATCTGGATTTTTCAGGGCAGAATACCCACGAGCAAGATGCCAGATGAAGGGGTCCTACTGCTAATGGAGATTGCAGTCCAGAGAATATGGAGGGCCATATGTTCCTCACTCCTGAATTAAGCTCTTAAAGAGCCGATCGTCCTGTAGTTATCCTGGCCTCAAGCTACTGATTAAGTGTTTCTATTTTTGTTAGCTGCCTGGCTTGGGTACCTTTCATAAAGCGGAGGGCTGGGGTATAAATGCTTCTGAGTAAGAGCCTTTCTGCACGAGGCATTTATTGTGCAATCGTGATTCTTCACTCATGGTAGTTTGTGGGTGCTTTACACAATGTTGTCATCATCCAGGGCCTCTCCTGTTCTTTGCAATCATTTTAGTGGTTTTTTTTAGTTGGAGAAAGTCTGGTGTATCTGGGAAAGACAGAATGAAACCTTAGTATAGTTGCACAATTCTGCTATGTCACAGCGACACCTAGAGGTTATGTAATGGAACGTATAGATAAGCAGAGAAGGAAAAACACTGAGATATGTAAAGGATCAGACCTTTATCCCACAAAGAATCCAGAAGCAGAAGCCTCAGTAAAGTGGCAGGTTAAAAGACACGTGTAGAAAAGCCCCGAGTAATAAAATAAATATTCGTTTCTTCTCTGTGGAGGACTTCATTACCCTTTCTTATCTCTAGCTTCCTAGAGAAGAAGGTCTTGGCCATAGAGGGGAAACGGGAGGAAGAACTTCACAGCCTCAGATCTGAGAAGTTGGAAATGCAGAGGCTGCTCTCCAAGCAGATGGACCTTGTGGTCCATTTGGAGCAACGTCTGGGCACAGCCCTGCTCAACAACACAGCCCTGCAGAGGCAACAGACATCGCTGGCAGAGACGGTGAAGCACCTGATAGGCTTGGCAGCCCAGTGCAACCGTAAGTAACAACCCATGGGGGGGACCTTTTTCACCCCGGGGGCTGAATACCATTTTGGAGAAGCTCTCATGGGCCACATTCCAGTGGAAGGTGAAGCCAAAGCTGAAAAGAGTGGAGCAAAAATATTTCTTTTTAAAAAGCATTACATGTAGCTTAAAGCCTCTCCTAAGAGGTATTTCAACCTTTTAGAGCCTTCCTACAGAAGTCATTTATTGTGTGCCCGTGATTCTTCACTCACAGTAGTTTGCAAGACATCGTCATCTTCCAAGGCCTGTCCCATTCTTTGCAACCAGGAAGCCCTTTTCTTTTTAATTGTGGAAGGTCTGGTATATTCGAGAATGGTGGAATGAAATTGTAGTGTAGTTGGGCATTTCCACAATACCACAGCACCACCTAGAGGTTATATAATGGGAAAGATAGAAAGGCAGAGAAGGAAAAGCCCCAGTGAAAAACATGTGCATTGGATCGGATCTTTATCCCACAAAGAATCCCGAAGCAGAAGCTTCAATAAAATGGTGGTTAAAAGCTTCATGTAGAAAAGCCTTTAGAATGAGGGGGAAATCTCAGGAAAGCCAGGAAGCCGCAAAATGATTGGTGGTTGGAGGAGAGGGGTGTGGCCTTTTAGGAAACCTTGGCAGACTGGACTGGGAACCCAGGAGGGGAAGATTTGATCCCCAGTCCTGAGGACCTTACCCCCTCCCTCTAAGCCCTCCTGGCAGTTCTAGCAAGAACTCAGTCCTGGGCCAAAGAGAAGCCATTTTAACACGAGCATTTCAATCTGCTTTCGCTGCTCACTGCACCTTTATTAGAGGCACCTTAATTGCACATCAGAATGCTTCTGTCTGCACTCCAAAGCTCTTTGAGAATCGCCAGTGCAGGCAAACATCTGTGACAGTAGAGCATAACATTTTGTAGAGGGGCTGTGTTTGGCCCTACAAAAAAAACCCCATGTAGATGGAAATCCTCCAAACTAAAAAAAATATACACCCCTTTGCATGATCTTTGTGCAGAAATTTCTCTTGGGCCCCCAGAAGATCAAAAGACATTCAAGGACTGTGCGGCTGCATACAAATCGGGGTTCACCACCAGCGGAGTCTATACCCTGTGGTTTCCGAACACTTCATCCACTGCAAAAGTGAGTGTGGGCATCAGTGCCCTTTGGCATCCGAGACAGACGGCCCAGGAAGTGGGTGGTGGATAATTTCCTAAGATGTGTAGGGTTCATAGAATCATAGAATAGTAGAGTTGAAAGGGGCCTATAAGGCCATTGAGTCCAACCCTCTGTTCAATGCCGGAATCCACCTGAAATCATACTTGACAGATGGTTGTCCAGCTGCATCTTGAATGCCTCTGGGAGAGCCCACGACCTCCCTAGGTCATTGGTTCCATTGTCGTACTGCCCTAAATGTCAGGAAGTTTTTCCTGATATCCAGACAGAATCTGGCTTCCTGTAACTTGAGCCCATTATTCCATGTCCTGCATTCTGGGTTGATCAAGAACAGATCCTGGCCCTCCTCTGTGTTCCCTGAGTTGTCAGAGAAGGCTCAGCATGGTCCTCTGCTTCTCCTTTGGTAGCCATAGATCTGTGTTGTGGCCTTCCAGATGTTTTGGCCTACAACTCCCATCAGCCCTAGTCAACATAGTCAATAGTGAGGGATCATGGGAATTACCATCCCTTGCCATAATTCCCAGGCCTTGTTCCAGATGTTTGTGAATGCCCCATGCACCATTCACAAGAGGTGACTGTAGTGTACAGATGTAGTGATGACTACCAATTTGGATGGTATTAATATGGAATTGGGCAAATCCATGGAGGAGAAAGCAACCAATGGCTACTAGTCCTGATGGCTTGTGCTACCTCCAGTTTCAGAGGCAGTATGTCTATGTATACCAGTTGCTGGGGAACATGGGTGGTAGGCTGCTGTTGCACTTGTGTCCTTCTTTTAGTTTTCCTGTGAGCAGCTGCTTGGCCACTGTGTGAACAGGATGCTGGACTAGGTGGACCCTTGGTCTGATCCGGCATCAGGGCTCTTCTGATGTTCTTCTGAAGCAGCTGCTTAGAGGGTTTAAAAAATTGGGTGCACAACCTCCATCTGGATCCCCTTCTGGTAGTCACCCATCTAACCCCTGAAAGCAGGGAAGGGCCTCCCGCAAAGTCCGTGGTTGATTGGCAGGTGGGAGAAAGTGGTCTTTGAGATACCTCAGCCCCAGGTCATTTCAGGGCTTTAAAGAAATTAAAGAACAAAACCAGCATTTTTAAATTGAGCCTGGAAAGAAACTTGCATCCTATGCTGATGGCGCTCAGCTCCCGTGAAAAGACTGGGTACTGTGTTCTCAACCAACGGCAGTTTCCTGAAGTTTTTCAAGTTCCCCCTCCATTAATGTGCTGCAATGTGTCCAGGTGCTTTGCGACATGGAGACCAGTGGAGGAGGTTGGACTGTAATCCAGCACCGGAAGGATGGTTCTGTGGATTTCCAGCGCACATGGAAGGAATATAAAGAGGTAAGGATCCAGAGACCCAGGAAAAGTCATTGCATCTGCCTCCTAAATTTATGCAGGACTGGAAAAGAGAGAACATCTGTTATTGGGTGGATAAAAAGTACAATAAATGCATAATTCTAAAACAGAGGTACACAACCTCAGTCCCTTGGGCCAAATCAGGCCCTTCAGGGGTCCCATACGGCCCTCCGGGATTCTCCAGATGGCCACCCTCCCTTTTCCCCCAACCGCCAATTGTTTGGTAGTTTCCCAGCTTTTGTGCATATTTCGCCCCTTCTAAAAGGTTGAAATGCCTCTCCTACGGCTTAGTTACTGACAGTATGAGCTTTAAGATAAAATATGCTGGTATTTTTGCTCCGCCCCATTTGTCTTTGTCCCCACCCACTTCTGGAATGCGGACCCTGAGATCTTCTCTATAATGGAATTTGGCCCTCGGGCTGAAAGAGGTTCAACATGCCTGATATAAAACCATTCTGCAAGATGTCAAGAATAGCTTGATTGGGAGATAGGTGGGCTGTGTGGGAGCTAAGTTGAGCACCTAAGATGGTGGTCTCATTGTTCAAGTGGACATAATGAAGGATTTGATCTGGCAGGTGAGCCTTTGGGTCTGCGCAAAACTCAGCAATGACAGAATAAATGAAGACTAAGCATTAAGCCCTTGGTCCCAGGTTAGCAAGGGCCAGATGGAGAGGATTGGACCGGACTCAGAAATCCAGGCACCGCACAAGCCAGTAAAGGGCCAGGGTTTCTGAAGGCCAAACCAGACTTGACAATGAGTGCCTACATTACGGGGAAATCGCATTACTTCCCGGGGCTTTTGTGCTTCCTGTTTTTTGGCACGATTGTTATGGGCTGCATTACACATGTTTTGAATTGAATACTTCCCCTCTATTCACTTTAATCAGACAGCACCATCTAGTGGCGGAAAATCCTTTTTTTCAGAATGTTACCACTTTAAAAGTGGTTCTTTTCATTGCGGAATTTCCAGGGAATACCACAGGAGATGACCTGGTTATCGACGGCGTCATGTAAAAGACCCACAAACCTTCATGAGTGGCCAATCACAAGCGTGCAAAATCGCTCATTTAGAGGAGTCCATCAAGAGATCTATGATTCCATGTTTTCCCTGCCTAAGATAAAAGCAGCTGTGGAGGGTGGGGCAGGAATCAATTTAAAACGTCCAGCCCCAACAAGATGGCCCCAGTCTGATTTGTGGATTTTTTTAACATTGCTGCTTTTATGTTTGTGGGGGGAATTGCAGGAGCCCTCGTTTGTTTGTTTGTTTGTTTGTTTTAAAGTAAAATTATTTTAAGCCCCCTTTAAGGGTGAACCCCCCTCACAGGGTTCTTGATCACACAGCTTTGTTGGTGTCACAGAGCCTAAGTATTAGTTACACTTATTGTATAGTATGCAGTTCCATTTAGTTATTTTTGTTAGATTAATTGCAGTTAATTAAATTAATTACAGTTGCGTGAGGGAAATAAATCTGTTAATGTAGTGCAAGGCAGGGGGATTATCTCTTCATTTCCTAGCCACATGCTGGCTGAAAATTGTACTTCTGTGTAGCTTGGCACTCTTTCCATATTATTATTATTATTGTTGTTGTTGTTGTTGTTGTTGTTATTTTCCAATAATAATAATAATAATTGTTAACTAATTTTCCCCGTAAGAATAATAACCGAGCAACATCAAAATAGGGCAGTATACAGATTATTCAAAGCAATACAATTAAGTAATGATTTATTATAGACAAATCGCATCTGTTGAAAATAATTCTGCCAAATTGTTTCATGTATATTTGGCGGTTTTCCTTTGGCTGATGCATTTCTTTTCTTCTATTTCTTCTTGTCTTTTTTAATTTAAAGTTATATTAGTTTTTTGAGACGGCAAATGAACACCAACCCACCTTCACTTCTACATGCCATAATTTGCCATGCAGCCACCATCATAAAGTTGACTGCCTCACTGTCCGGGACAGGTTTATTTTCCCCAACAAAGAGGGAGATGTTCAGCTTCGCGCTTTAGTAGGGGCGGGAATCCACTTTGGCTGAATTCGGACAACACCATAGTCAATGGTGGAGTAATAATCAACTTTACAGTTGTTCATCTAGGGGGTACTCCCCACACAACATGGTAATAAATAATCAACTGTGGTGTGGATTAGGATCAGCGCTGAGTTGACTGTGGCAGCATTCGGAAGACACGATAGTCAATACAACTGACGATTGTTTCCCCCGTCCCCCAAGTTGCTTATTGTGTTGTCCGAATTCAGCCTTTAAATGTGATGGAGGTGCACGTACGTATTTGAAGACATGGAACTACTGCTGTCTTGGTCAACAAGCTGTATGCTGTTGAATGGGATCCTGTGGTCTTTGCATCACAACTGGATTGAAAGGCACTCGATTGCTGTTCAGAAAGGGACTGGAATGAACTGTCCAGGACTATCTACAGTCCTCAGTGAGACAATCTAATCCAGTCCTATTTACTGGGAATAGGTAGGGACGTGATGTCTCAGGGCAGAGCCTCCTAGTAGCCCTGGTCCGAGGCTCTCCTTGGCTTTCCAGTCACCACCCAAGATATTTTAGGAACATAGGAAGCTGCCTTATACTGAGTCAGACCGTTGATCCATCTAGGCCAATATTGTATACACTGACTGTCAGCAGCTCCCCAGGGTTTCAGGCAGGAGTTTTTCCTGCCCTACCTGGAGATACCAGGGATCGAACCTGGGACCTTCTGCATGCAAAGCAGATGTTCTGTCACTGAGCTACGGACCCTCCCCCATGGAGATGTGAATTCATGTGAATTCATCTGGATGGTGCCTCTGGCAGACCATCCACGTGAATTCATTTCTATGGGGCTGATGCAGGAGTACTTCTGCTTTCCAACTCCTGATGGACCCAGGCTCCCCATTTATTTATTTATTTGGAATAGAAACAGGCAAGTTCTCCAAAACTCACCTTAGTTCAACCTGGAAATTATCTGTTCCGCCCCTCATCACCTCCCGTTTATCAGATAAACTCTAGTATTTTTTTGAGCCAATTCAAGGGCTTGGAAAATTACTCCCTGCTCTTGTCCCACTGCAACGTTTTTCCATCCACGCACCCCCCCCCCCCTCTCCTGCCATAAAATTGCACTCCATTAGATTGTTGGGAGGAGTATTTTGAAATACTGTTTAGTAGAGCACATGATTTACATACAGAAGATCTGAGGATCGAGATGGGCGCCTGCCCTGCCCCCCACCCCCATCGTTGCTTTATCCTTACCGCATCAGCTTTATTGCTACAGAGCTCTTGATGCTGATTTATTGCCTGTGGCCACCTTCCTGACACAAACAGAAACCAGATCTGCTGGATTAGCCAGGTATTAGTGGGGCCTTTGTGGGTTGGGGGGGGGGGCTCAGGTTAAGCTCCTTGCTCAGCAGTGTGGGGCAGTCATAATGCTCAGTTCTGCTCAGCAGTAACCAAGGTTTGTCGCCTTAACCCTGGTTAAGATTTGAAATGTAGTCAGAAACCATGTCAGCACAAGACTTGGGAAGGAGCAAAAAGAGACATGAGACAAACCTCCAAGCAGAGAGACAGGAAAACTGGAGAAGGCTATCAATGCTAGTAGTCCTGATGGCTATGTGCTACTTCCAGTAGGCTGACCATATGAAAAGGAGGACAGGGCTCATGTAACTTTAACAGTTGTAGAGGAAAGGGAATTTCAGCCAGTGTCATTTGTATGCAATTAGTGCCTGGTGAAATTCCCTCTTCATCACAACAGTTAAAGTTGCAGGGGCCCTGCCTTCTTTTGTATATGGTCACTCTAGTACAGTGCCTGCAACTTTAACAGTTGTGATAAAGAGGGAATTTCACCAGGAACTAATTGCATACAAATGTCACTGGCTGAAATTCCCTTTTCTCTACAACTGTTAAAGTTACATAAGCCCTGACCTGGATTTTATCTGGTCACCCTAGCCAAAGGACCACCCTCAATTTGAAGGTGTCCTCTAGTTGAAGGGCTGTCCTGTCCAATTCCTGTTAAAGGTAAAGAACCATAAGAATGGTTACCCATCAATAGTTATCACCTCGACTGCAACCTGAACAGGCACACAGGCCAGCTGGTCAATCTTCCACACTATGATGAGATGGACTTTATGGCTGGGTATACACAACCTTACAAACCAGAGTGTGGGCTGAGTATGGGTTGTTGTTGAACCATGCTTCGTTGTGTTGTGTGAACCCAGCCATGCTAACAAAACATGGTTTGTTAACCACTAACAACCTACAGTTCACAATCCAACAAGACATGGCTTCTCTTTGGAGGTTGTTCATGGTTAATAAACTATGTTTCATTAGTGAAGCTAAGTTCACGCAACACAAGAACCCATGTTTCAGCAACAACCCACATTCAACCACATTCCCATCTCTGCAGCGTCAGTTGAGCCCTGGGACTTGTTGTAGTTTTTGCCACATGTTGATTTAGGGCTCTTAATGCTCCCTTGTGCGTCCTTTGACATTTCTGTATATCCCTTGCAGGGTTTTGGGTTCCCACCTGGAGAATATTGGCTGGGCAACGACTTTATCCACTTGCTCACCAAACAGAGTCCCTCCTCCCTCTATATTAAGCTCCAAGATTGGGAAAACAATGAAGCCTATGCCACCTATGAGCAATTCCAAGTAGGCCCTGAGGACCTTAACTACCGGTGAGCCATCCTTGACGAATGTGTGGTGTCTCTTTGTTCTGGTAGAGCTATTTATTTATCCTTTGTAAATATGTTTTTTCCTTCATTAGTGTTTTTTAATTTTTGTGAACCGCCCAAAGAGCTTTGGCTATGGAGTGGTATAGAAATATAATAAATGAACTATCTGTAGGCTTCCTTTTAGGATCAAACCCTGCCAAGACAGATCCCAGCATATAAATTCATGATGATGGGCCTGTTCAGACAACACGCTAAGCCACGGTTAGGCCGCTAACCCTTTTGCAGCAAATGGTTAGTGAGCGTGTTTAAACCGTGGTTATGCAGCCACCATGGTTATGAATGGTTCACACAACACACTAAGCCATAAAGTTCAGCTTAAAATGCTTAACCACCCTGGCTTAGCGTGTTGTTTGAACAGGTTCATTAACTATCATGGCTTTAAAACCACTGCAACAAAATAAATAAATAAATAAGAACTAACATTAACACTAATGACAAAATGACATTCAACCCAGTAAAAACACTCACAACAAAATCAAGTCCTTGGTGTTGTGGTTCCTGACCAGGCGTTCCTTCGTTAAGTAGATTACCGGTTAACAGTCCAGGGTAGTCAGTTGATGTTTTCTCAAAGGCAGACAAGCCTGGCATCACACAGCGTAATCACCTGGGAATGCCCAGCTCTGATGCCCACCCTGAGGTCCCATTTTTAAAATAAATAAATAAAAAGTGCTTTTCTGGAGCTGTAGCACCAAGTGGCTTCCAGCTGCCATCTTGAATTTGGCTCCCAATGCTCTGGAAATTAAGTCATTCCACAGCACTTTGGAAGGTGGGCACAAACAGTTGTTACTGAAAAAGCATATCTGCAGCTATCTTTGCTTTTAGGGCCTCAAGTTCTGAGACATTGAGGGTGAGGTAAATCCAAGGTGGTGGTCCAGCAGTGCTGCAGGACGTCTCCCGTGCCTTCCCCCAGTAAACTCACTTTAAAAAAGATTGTAAATATTGCACTGTCTTTGGATCTGTCCCTGATAAGGTAGGATAGGATCTTCCTGATAGGAAGACAAAGGCCGAGTGAACCTGAACTGGTGAAGATGAAGCACCTTGGGGTACTCAGTCTTTGAGCATCTCTATATTAAGGAGAAAAAAAGCACTCTTATAATTTCTTCTTCTTCTGGGGTCTTTCCTTGTTGACTATGGCTCCTTTAGGTGGCAACCAACGGCAACCATGTGATTTGTAATTGAAAACTTCCCCTCCCCATGAAACAACATCATCTAGCAGCTGTATTATAGCACAATGCTGAATTTACACACTGGGGATATCCCGTGATAATTTTAAATAGTGCAACATCTCTGATCTTTTTAAAAGTGAGATATCCTAGAGGTTGATGGTGTCATGTAAATGACCCGCAAATGTCCATGAGTGGCCAATCTTGAGTGTGCAAGCTCATATAGAGAAGCTCTCTCTCTCTCTCTCTCTCTCTCTCTCTCTCTCTTTCTCTTTCTCTGGGGATGTATATAGGGAAGCAGATCCACTGCCTTGTAGGAGTGTGTCTTTGAGCCTGTTCAGATAATGCGCTAAGCCATGGTTAGGCCACTAACTCTTTTACAGCAAAAGGTTAGTATGTTGAAACCATGGGCATGTAGCAACCATGGTCAGGAATGGTTCAGATGACACGCTAAGCCATAATGTTTAGCTCAAAATGCTTAACCACTCTGGCTTAGCATGTTGTCTGAATGGGGTCTCTGCCTCCGCTTATGTTCCGCTTGCATCTTGATGAATAAAGCAAATATTTACTAAGGAACCTTCAGTCTCCAGTGCTCTTTGATCCAAAGGAAACTGTACCTGGTAGGGTGGCCTACCTGGTAGGACTGACCTCTGCTTGAAGGTGTCCTCTATTTGGCAGGATATCCTGTCAAGTCCTGGTTTAAAGATAAAGAACTAAAAGCACTCTTGTCCCTCAACAGTTAGCACTTGAACGACAGACTGAACCAGGCAGGCACATGGATGACTTAGTCACAGTCTTCCATGTTAGGGCAAGGCATACTGTATTTCTATTTAAATTATAGTAATTATTTCTAAATCGGCATCTATACATATAAATTAGCATGTGAAAATTTGTGTCTTTTGTCCTCTTCTTTGGTGATTCATAAATGGCCACCCTAGCCTCTCACCACTCAAGAAGGTGCAACATCACATTCCAGTTACCTTACCAGTTAGGCTTAGGGGGAAACGGGCATAATTTCTTGCGAACAAAACTTCTCTTGGAAACCTGCACCTTGGATGGCTCCATTAGACTTCTCACTGGCTCTGACTGAAACCCCGGACGGATTCGCCACCCCACTGACATCGGGGCCACCAGCTCCCACTGGACACACTCGACGGAGGGTTGTGGTTGACATCGGTGTCTTTGCTTCCCCTCCCCCCCCAGACTTTATGTGAGGAGATACAGCGGCACAGCCGGGCGCACAAGCAGCCTCAGCCCCTCGGGGACGGACTTCAGCGCCAAAGATGTCGACAACGACCGCTGTGCGTGCAGGTGCGCACAGGTGGCCGGTGGAGGTAATGAGCAGAGATAGGAGCATTGCATAGTTGTATAACTACCCCAGAGGGAGACCTGAGGGTTTGCAACGGGCTTCCACTGTTGAAGCTTCAGTGGTTCGGGCCCTGCAGGTTGCCGAGACGGCCACTGACAAACTCAGGGAAGTCTGCAAATGAATAGAGTGAACCTAGGGTGGCCACATGAAAAGGAGGCCAGGGCTCCTGTATCTTTTAACAGTTGCATTGAAAAGGGAATTTCAGCAGGTGTCATTTGCATGCAGGCAGCACCTGGTGAAATCCCCTCTTCATCACAACAGTTACAGCTGCAGGAGCCCTGCCTTCTTTTGTATCTGGTCCCTCTAATATAGCTATGGTTGTGATGAAGAGGGAATTTCAACAGGTGCTACGTGCATACAAATGATACCTGCTGAATTTCCCTTTTCTATTCAGCTGTTAAAGATACAGGAGCCCTGTCCTCCTTTTCTTATGGTCATCTTACTGAACCAGGCCTGTAGCCAGGGCTGGGCTGGGGCGGGCTGCCTCCCTAAATTTTCTTTGCCCCTGCTAAAAAATGTTTACAAATAATTAAAACACAGTTTACAATTTTGTCTTTAAACAACCTATAAACCCAATAAATTGCCCTCCCCTACTTTTTTTTGTATCCGTCTAAATTTTCTTTGTCCCTGCTAAACATTTTATACGAATAAATAATTAAGAAAAAGTTTATGATTTTGTCTTTGCCTGCAAATCAGATGGTGCCCCCCCAATTTTTTAGGTGGGGGGCCTGGACTCCTGGATGCGAGGTCAGAGCACTGTTTCCGACCTCGGATCCAGGAATCCGAACTATCCTATGGCACCTTGCAGGTGCTGCCTGGGAGCCATAGGATTGCTCTCTTAGAGAACTGAATTTAGAAAGTTTGGGGGTGTAAATTGGGAGGGGGGGTTGGGGGCTTTAGGGCAGAATACCCTTAAACCCGACTGTGCCTTATTCCTTCTCTTTGCTTTTGCTCCCTTCCTCTCCCCTGCCAGGCTGGTGGTTCGACGCTTGCGGGCCCTCCAACTTGAATGGCATTTATTACCCACCCAGCCCCGCCATGGTCAGATACAATGGCATGAAGTGGCATTACTGGAAAGGTCCCAGCCACACTCTCAAGGCAACCGGCATGATGATCCGCCCCGTGGATTATAGAGAGGAGTAAGGCAGCACGCCATGAGTGGCCACGTGGCAGAGACGGACGGATTGGGTAGGAGGGACGAGCAAGTTCAACCGAAACCCAAACGGCGCACTGTGGTTCCCTTCAAACGTGTGCAGGCTTAGTGGAGTACTGTGAACAGCCTCTTGGTGGACTGGGACTAGGGCTGGATGGATCCGTCAGTCTTGTTCTTGCCCAGATCGTCGGATTTTTGAGATCAAGCGTATTCTGCCCCGTGTCTGCAGACGTTTGTGATTTAAAAACAGAAATATGTACAGAAATCCGTTTTGTGTGCATTTTTGCTAATATGTACATTTTAAAGAAAGATATGATTTCTCCCCAGGTATTTTCCATTGTTGTAATGCAGCTTTGTGTATATTTTTATGAAATATATGCATTTTGCGCTCACTGTTCCCTAATATGCAAATCTTTGTGCACATTTTTTCCCTGATGAACTGCATCACCAAGCCAGGAAAAGTGCAGATTCAGGGATGCAACTGTGTCTCAGCTTGCATATTGGGAGGTGCAAATTTGCTAAGTTCAGATTAAAACCTCAACATAATGAATTTCTTACCCATCCCTAAACTAAGACCTCTATCACACCTAATTCCCCCCCCCCCCGGTTTGCCTCCATGTTTTTTTTAAACCTCTGATGCAGAAGCATGTCAAGCTTACGATCCCTTTCACCTGAATAGCTGCTCTTTCACTCCTTCGCTCGTTTGCTCTTCCGCTCCACTCCACTCCACCCCTCCCCTTCTCCCTCCAGTCAGGCCCTGGCAGATGAATGCTTCAACCAGACCGCCTTTCTGCTGGGCAAAAATAGAATGACCCTTTAGTCTGGCTCTTTGGCAGCATCGAGGGAGTACAATCCTGTCTCTGTAGAGATTCGGGCATCGTATGATTTAAAAAAATGCTTTCGAGCCTGGGATGCAAGGTTTGGGTTTTATATTGAGGCTTGGAGCCGGCTGCTGGGAGAGATCGCTTTTCCCTTCCAGGACCTGATGCAGTCCATTCAAGCCCCCAGTTCCTTTAAAACTACACGGAGGCTTAGGGCGCGTTAATGCACTTAGGGAAAATAATCCAGACTTTTAGAGTTCCAGGAAAGGCTGGAGAAGAGGCGGGGTGTCAGCAGGACAGGCACTGCATCATGTGAGTACCGTGCTGCAAATCCGCACACCAGGCATGGCGAGAGTGCACTAAATCGCTGGTGTGATGAAGCTCTAAGTCAGCACTGTAGTTTATAGTGGTGACCACAGGGGGGAACAGTCATGGGAGAAGCAGCAGATGTATCACACCATGCAAATCTAGATCATGAAAATTTAATAGGTATATAGATAATTATCTGGGAAAGTAGAGATAAAATTGAAATGTATTAGGTAATAATGTTTTGGCCTTCTCCAGCTCAGTTGGAGATTTGTAGTCAGGCATGAGAACCAAGGCTTCAACATCACAACAAAAATTTGAACAGGTTATTCCAACCAAAGACACTTTTATTTAATAACCACACCCTTTCAGAACTGTAAGTATTTCCAGTATCCTGCCATATACAAAATGTTCCTGCAAGCCAGCTAACGATTTCTCCATCCAACAACATTGTTGCAGTCATGATGTAGCAGAAGTTATGTTGCATTCTTATTCTGTGCTCCATTATGCTATCCTATGACATACGATTATGTGTGTGTGTTCTACTGTGTGGAAACCTGCTGTGTCTTCTCAAACAGCATGGCTAGAGATCTATATAAACCAAGCTAACAAACAATAAACAACCTTCCTGCCTCGAACATCTCGGTGTGTGTGTCTTCACTCCTTCATCAGGCGCCCGAACCAGGGACCTCTCCGCCCACTCACTACGCTCGGCACGAGCTTCAGGTGCACCTCTCATCCTTCGGGACCCCGGTGAGTATGGGCGTCTCGCTGTCAGTGGCACAGCAGAGACACGCAGACGAATTAGCATTCTTGCTAAAGAGAATTGGGCATAGAGTTCCTTCTTCTGTTATCATACGGCTGGTCCGTACACTCAAGGAACAATGCCCATGGTACCCAGAAAATGGATCTTTGGTTTTAAGCGATTGGGAATGTATAGGGCGGCTGCTTCACACAGAGCCTTGTGCTCCTGTTGAAATCTTACATGTGTGGCATTTATGCCTTCAAGCAGTCGACCTCTACGGGTCCAAAACCGCTTTACCTACGCATCCTTCTCCTGTTTCTTACACACACACACCTACCCTTCAACCCCGTTTCACTAACTCAACCTTCAGCTCCCAGTGCCCCTCCTCCTCCTGTTGCTTCAGCTTCTGCAGCTTCAGATTCTTTACCCCTATCTGAGCTCCAGTGCATGGTGCAGAAGTGTAAGCAGGATCCTACTTTGACTGCAAAAGAGTCAGGAGACCTGCTTGAAATCTGTCCTGCCACTTACACTCAAAATAATCAAGATCAAGAAATCAACAACTGGGAATCAATGCAAGATACAGGTGACGTACCAACTCAGAGTGTTTTGCCGCAAGCTACATTGCCTGCCGCTAGTCTATGTGCCGTAACTGCTTTTGCAAAAGTTCCAGCTGCCAGTCAATTGCATAAGAAAATCTATGCCGACTTCATTAACTGCTTGCAAGCCACAGTTCCACTTTCCATTTCTCCAATAAGCTCTCCGCTTCTGCAGCTTCAGATTCCTCCGCTTATCACTCAAACTTTGCTTGTCACTCAAACTTTGCCACCACCCCATTCATTTCTGTCTCTCAATCCCCAGCAGCCACGGTCAGTGGTGCGGGGCGTGACTTAATCATTGCATTTTTGCTGTCCTTTGGAAGTATTTCTTGATCCCTATCCAGGTGACCGGTCTGTTTGGTTAAATCCTTCCTTGATCATCTGCCAGCAACAAACTTTTTCCCATTGTTCCAGGTATAGTAGATTCTAAATTACGCAAGTGATTTAAAACTGTAAGTCTAAACGTTTTTCCTTTAATGTTATTCTGTCATAACTCCTTATTTCATCCCTCAAGCCTGCTGCAGCCGTCCATAGAGATGCAAGTTATAGATCTACTGTCTTAACCCTTTATCTCCTATTTAGAGCAACCAATGGGTCGAAAGCGACCACTCTGCACTCTCATTGTCAACAACTTAGTATTTTCAGGCTACCAGAGCTGATGTGACAACCCTTCAACCTGTGCAACAACTCGCTTGCTGTTCTACAATTCTGTGTGTGTGGGACCTTCCTCAGTACTAAAGCTATCAGAATTGGGAAGGCTCCCTAAGTCAAAACTGTTCTTTCCCTGACATTTTTGTTTGTGTTGTCAGTTCAGTGTGCCCTGACAAGCTGAGTAGTGACTTAGTTTCAAGATAATGTTAAAACTACTGTCTAGAAGCTTTTCATGGTGTTCCAGTGCAGTGTATCTGTTCCTGTCCTTTAGAGACTAAGGTTAACCCCAAATGTCTAACCCTGTGTGAGTTTTGTTCACATTAAGCCATTTTAACTGAAAGCTGTCTGGTCCGTCCTCAGCTTCATGTGTGTTTGCAATGAAACCAATATGCTTTGAATTCCGTGTGATTTACAAAAAAGTCACACAGTTGTTACGTTCATAAGCTGCTGAGTCAAGGTTTTTCTCAAGCTGGTTTCCCTCAAATTCGAAAAAGGACTTAAGTCTCTTCAAGATCGAGAACTGTTAAATTTCTTCAAACAGAGTCAGTAACTTTCCCTGACATTGGATTTACAAAACTTTGCCTGCCTTTCCATAAAAGATTTATCCATGAAGCATTCGCCTCCCCCTTCCACAGTCCGGGGGAAAGAAGAAAAAAAAAAAACTTGCCGTCTGCCTTCGTTTCCAGCTAATTTGAAACATTTTTCCCCCTCATCCTTGCTAAAAGACACTGTTTATTTCATTCAAGAGACTTTTGAACACTGTTCATTTAATAAGAGACTTTGAATCTGTTCTGTTCGTTTCAATTGGGACCTTGTGCTGGCCTCAGAAATTTTATTCTCAAACCTTGTTACACTGTTGAATGTTGCCATTTTTGCCCTGTCATTTCTAAAATAATTGTGTTTTGCACTATTCTGTCTTTTTGCGTTCTTGCAATGTACAAAGTATTTTGAAATGTCAAAACAGCTTCTGTTACCTTGTCATTTTCTAAGTTTGCATTGTGTTTCTTGCCATGTACAAAGGTTTTTGAAATGTCATTGCTGGTTTTAGAGTCAAGTGCTGAATTGGTTTTAGAAAGTTTTTCTCCTTTCAGAGAGATTTTTAGGCCTTTCCCCTGGCTGTCTCCGTTGCGTACCGGAGGGGGCTGGGGGAGAGGGAAAGTATGAGTTTCCAAGTTGAAAAGGTTTTAGAGAGAGAAAGATTGTCAAGTGGTATTGGAATGTTGTTATTGAGAAAGAAACCGTCTTTGTTCTCTGCTTATCTCTAATTGTAAGCCGAAGCCTTGAATTCTGTAAAATGAAAGTTGCTTAGAAAAAAGTAGAAGCTCTCTTGCAAACTGTCCCTCACAATTGTGTCGTCATCAAGAAGAGGTTGAACTGTGCTGCCCTGTTAGCACAGAAGTTTAGAATTACAGGCCTGAAGCCCTGTCTGTCAAAATAGCTTAAAATTAGCCATCCTCCATCCTCCAAAAAGAAATTCCTTTGTTAAGAATTATCTTGTCCTTTGTTGTTTCTGTTTGCTGTTTGCTATGCTTGCCAAGAAACTTGTGTTTGAGATGCTATCTGATTGAGAAATGCTTGATGTACTCTGTATATGTTCTGTTGCCATTTGAACTTGAAACTTCTAAGAGTTATGCCATGAAAAGTGCCTTGTGGCTTTTCATAGATTTGGACTTGACGTTCTAGATTCGTGTTCCATAGCCTGCTGTTTCACTGCATAGAGCCAACGTTAGAAGCAAAAGATGATTGTTGCTGTTTATTCACCTCATTGTCACATTCTAATTGCTTCTGGTTTATTTCTCCCTTTCAATATCTGACGCCGCAATTTGTTAGAGCAAGTGAGTGCTACACTTGTTCTCGATATCTGAATCTCACCCAAAGCTTAATGACTTTGTCCCAACTGCATTGCCTTTAAGATAGCAATTCCTCATTCGCCTACCGCCTTGCTTTTTGTGCCAAAAGACAAGTTTATTTTATATCTGTGAATAGTTAGCATTAACTGCTACTCTGCCATGCAATATTTACTCACTGATACAGCTACTAGGCCAAGATGTGCTCGCTGTTCAAAAGCACTTCATGCCAATTTGCTTTGTCCAATCATGTGGGTCCTCTATCATTTAACATGCCAAAAGATCCATGCATCACTGTAACTTTGACTGTTCAGTTGCAAGCACAGTCAGTGCAGCCCCCCTACAGAGAGCCCCTACAGTATTCACTGATGGCTCCCCAAAAACCGGTGTTCTTACTTATGTAGATGCCATTACTAAAACCTGGTGATTTTTTTACACTCCCATTCAAGTATCTGCGCAGCAAGTTAAAATTGCTGCAGTAATACTTGCTTTCCAGCATTTTACACAGCAACCATTATACCATGTATGTATGTTTTTCATTTAATTTTTCATTTAGCTGATTCTCTGTTGATTGCTCAAATTGATCACAATCTAATAACACTGTTCTTAACTCTGCAAATGTTTTTACAATGCACTACCTTTTTTTTCATAGCACACATTCACAGTCATACCCTTTTCTTTGCCCAGACCATTGAGTCTTAGCAAATGCTTAAGCAAATGCTGCTTTACAGCGTCCAGCAGCAAATTCCTTATTCTCAGATCCTTTCCAGAGCCATGTTTTTTTCACCAATCTGCAAAATCCTTAGCATGCCAATTTTCTCTCCCACTGATACAGGCACAAATCATTGTTCGAAATTGCTCACATTGTTCCCTTCATCATTCCTCTCCATCTATGGGGGTAAACCCCAGAGGAGAAAAAGCTAATTGTCTATGGCAAATGGACGTCACGCACTTCCCCCCCTTCAAACCTTATTCCTTGATTCATGTTAGTATCGACACATACTCACATTACCTTCATGTAACCGCACAGAGACACAACAACACCCCTGCTGTGACAGCACATTTGTTAGCCGCCATCTCCATTTTAGGCAGACCTCAAAAACTACAAACAGACAATGCACCTGCTTATTGTTTCCGAAGCATTAGAAGATTTTTGCTTCCAAAGCATAAGAAGATTTTTTGTTTCCAAAGCATTAGAAGATTTTTACTCCCAATGAGATATTTTTCTCACGCATGGCATTCCTTACGATCCCCAAAGGCAAGCTATTACCCCTCAACAAGTGTGTTAAATTCATTTAACTATAGTCCTGTTTATAATTTGTATTTGCTGTAATTACTGCAAATTCTGTGATGATATTATGTCTAATCTCTGCATTATTTGATTTAAGCACTGCTGCTCCAATACCTTTAGTTTGTTTAGTGCCTGACACTAACCTTTGGGTTCAACATACGCAATATATGTTTGCTATTCATGCTCATAATGCCACACTGTATTATGAACATCTGTTAACTGCCAAGCCAAGTAGCTTTTATCCCTACTGCATTTGTTACCCCAGACATTGTTGTAGCGATATTTTTGAGTGTCTAAAATCACTCCAGCTATGTGCTTCTGCTGTCATGCCACTGGCATTTACGCAAAGTAATTATTCTGCTTGCATTGAAAAATTTTGGTTATAAGAGAATTATAACTCTTCCTATCCTTTACATTTATGCAACTTTTCCTATGTTCCAACCAATTATACAGCTATGGCTGATAGTATCTGTAGTAGATAGTAGATCCAAGACCCTGATTTATGGTTTTTCTTCAATAACACAGCCACTAATTATCACTCAGGCGCATATCAATGTGCTGCTTTAAGTTACCTCATTTTGCCTGTGTAAGTTGCTCATTCAGTAGCCCTTTAAGACCTCATTGCTCTGATACAGTTCACAACTCTCTAATTTGTCTGATAGGTCTCGAGCTGTTCTCAGAGCCATCACTAACACTTCATCCTTAAGATCCTACCTTAGAATCATTGCATAAGAAAATAGACACTGTATTCTTAGATTAACAAGTTGTTTAGAAAAAAAACTGTTAAAGCTACTAGCAATATATTGTACGTGATCTGCAACTTGAAATTATTGAACCACATCATTGATCAAATGCAAAATTGTTTTGCAATAGACTATCTGTTAGCAAAAACTAGAAAGTTCCCATGACTTAAGTCAAACTATTGAAGATCATTTGTCTAGTTTAGCATGCTTCGTTCAAAACAATGTTCATACACAATTCTCTGTGTTTTCCTGGTTAACAGACTGGCTTCCTAATTTTGCATATCTCAGACAACTATTCCTTTATGTCATTTGTGGAATAGCTATTATAATATCCTAACGATGTTTTGCTCAATGCATCCCTTCACTGTTAAAAATGGTAAACGATTACTTTACCTGTACTTCATATTCTACACACAAACCATTCTTGCATACACCTCCTTATTACTTAAAAACATTAAAAACAGAATAAAGAAGAAATCAGATGAAGGAGCTATCTTGAAAAAAAGTATTGTAGGGAAAACCCTGGTGCTTTCTCACAACTGGATCTTTCTATCTGTTATCTCTTTTTCGCTACACACAAAATGTCCTAGCACATACAGGCTGTTCTAACTTTCAGCTTGCCAGCATCAGGCTAGGAACAAATGTTGCAGTAATGATGTAGCGTTCTTATTCTGAAGTCTATTGTTTTGCTCTATAACAAACTCCTTATTAATCAAATTCACAAAACTTCTTCTTAAATTTAATTAAGGGAAAGAGATGAGATGAAGGGCAGAACACAGCTGGCGAAGCACTGCTGGGAAGGCCCTGATGTGGAGTCACTTTGTTTTTCCTTTCTCCCTAATCTCTCTATCCTGCCATATACAAAATGTTCCTGCAAGCCAGCTAACGATTTCTCCATCCAACAACATTGTTGCAGTCATGATGTAGCAGAAGTTATGTTGCATTCTTATTCTGTGCTCCATTATGCTATCCTATGACATACGATTATGTGTGTGTGTTCTACTGTGTGGAAACCTGCTGTGTCTTCTCAAACAGCATGGCTAGAGATCTATATAAACCAAGCTAACAAACAATAAACAACCTTCCTGCCTCGAACATCTCGGTGTGTGTGTCTTCACTCCTTCAAAAACCCAAAAGATTTGGTTCAGATAAAAGATGTCTTCAAGGAGCTGTGAGCTCACAGATATCCTCCTTTTCTTTTGCACAGTGCCTCTCTTGGGACTCTTCCTCCTCTCAGGGCTTCTCCCTACAGGTCCATCAATGGATTCTGAGATGTGTTGCAATGTTAGCAGGAGCTGAGCTGGCAACCTGGAGAACAGTGTTGACAGACACAGATACCTGTGTCATCATATTGAGGTCACGTCATCACTCACTTGCTGGAGTGACGAAACAGAAAGCTGAACTGAACGACACCCCTAACTTTGCCCCAGTGTATATGAATTTCAGGGATTAATTGCTTGCCAGGCATCTCCTCAAATTGCCACCAGTAAAGGCTCAGGTCAATGGAAAACACTGACCTGCCTGCCTGTTATTCTAGGTTGTCGTCACGCCCCACAGAAATGGCATAGTATGCCCAGATCTGTGAGCGATTTATTTCTTTGCTATAACTGTTTGGAGACTGCTGTTGGATGAGTTATAAGCCCAACCATGAAGTACTATGCCAACCATGGTTTGAACTTCCAAATGTACAGCAGGCAAACAGCTGCTGATCTATTTCCATTTTCTGTCTCTTCAGCTCTCCCATTTCTATGCAGCAGCTGCTTCTGCGGCCAAAGTTATAGCTGTAGCCATGGTCTGTCAACTCAGCCTCCAATCCAAAACCATTGTTTGCATAAAACTTGGCCTGCAAACCCATTTCAAACCACATGTTTTCTAATTTTGGAGTTTCCAGCTGATCGCAAACTAGGGTTTGTCAAATCAGACATCACACTGGCTCCATTCATACATGCAAGGAGGGGATGGTGGTTAGGGGAACTGCGGAGAGGGGGGATTAGCAGGACCACTGTAACTGGGCCTGTCACATGACTGCTACCCACCCCCTCTCTGTAGTTACAGCACATACCTCCACACTGTTAAACCACGCATCACAGTGTCCTCTGCAGCGTGAATAGGTTCCCAATGGCCGCTGTATTCCGAAAACGCAAAAAAAAAAATGGCCGCATGACCATAGAAAAAGTCTAGAGTGTCACCAGAAGTGCAGGACGCTCTAGGACACCATCTTTATGGGAGCCTTAACCCTACTGCAGCGGGATGCTTACCCAGGGTTAGGGTGACCATTTGAAAAGGAGGACAGGGCTCCTGTATCTTTAACAGTTGCAAAGGACAGGGAATTTCAGCAGGTGTCGTTCGTATGCCTACAGAACCTGGTGAAATTCCCTCTTCATCACAACAGTTAAAGCTGCAGGAGCCCTGTCCTCTTGACCATTTACAAAAGAGGGCAGGGCTTCTGCAGCTTTAACTTTGTGATGATGAGGAAATTTCACCAGGTTCTGCATGCATACAAATGACACCTGCTGAAATTCCCTTTTCTATGAAACTGTTAAAGATACAGTAGCCCTGTCCTCCTTTTCATATGGTCAGCCTACCCAGGGTGGTTCCTTGACCAGCATGGTAGCCGTTTTCTCCTCCCACGTGACATGCTAAGCCACCATAGTTGGGCCAAAAGCCTTAACTAGCGTGGCTGAGAATCTTCCTTGGCCATGATTTAGTGCAATCTCTGAACCAAGCGTAACGCCCGATTTGCATGTCATAACAATCCAGTTTTAAAACCAAACAAAACCAAACATGTATGCATACTAGTGCATGCTGCCTGATTGCTCCCGGTGCTGTGACATGTGAACCAGGAATTCTGGCTTGTCTCTTTCCCAACAAAAGATGGAGGAGGAAGAAGAGGCACCATTGGCAGAAAGAAGGAAAAAGGAAATGTGTCTCTGGTGCTGGAAGCAGAAGTATTCCATTTGATATAATATTTTGATATTTTACACTGCAGTTTTAAACTTTAAACATCTTTTATAATGTATTTCAGAGTTCTGACTGGTTCTGTGTGCAACCTGGGGAGGATTCTCCGCCCCACTGACATTGGAGTCATCTCCACTGCGCTTCTTCCTAAACTTTTTCCTTCCTCATCTTTCCTCTCCCTCTCATCTGCCTCACTCTTTTTGCCACCCAGCCAGCATTTTGAAACCCTCCACTGAACGGAATCGTCCACTGCTTGATTTTATTTTAAATTGAATGTACTGGAATAATTGTGGTTGATGAATGGTGTCAGTAATTGAAGGGGAATTGATTAAATTAGTGATGTAAGCATGAGTTGGCAAGATGTATCAGTGTTGTGTCTAATTCCTCTCCCCTTGCTCAGGGCGAAGGACTGTTACACGTTAATTCAGAATCAGATTCTGAACTCGAACAGACATTCCAGTCCATACCAGAAGGGGAAGACGTGGTTCCCATAGCTTCGCCTTCAGTGCTTATCTCTCCTGATGTAAATAATCCTCCTGCTGATAAACAGCCCTCCTCTTCAGAAGGGGAGGGAGAGAGTAACCTTAGAGATGCCATTTTCCGTAGGAGGGAAAAGTGCGCACAGATCAAAGAGGTCAGGAGGCGGAAAGATTAGTGGCTCAGAAAAAGCTTGATTTGGATTTCTCTCAGAAGTGACTCTCTCTTTCTCTTGAATGAATCAACTGTGTTGTTTGCTTAGCTAAATTATGCCTTGGGGCAAAACGCTTTCTACTTTTAACTCCCTTCAACTGAAGGAAGGGGTCATTTGATAAATAAAAGATTGATTGCTTTCCTAAGAGGCCTCCTTATTGACTTCAATGAATGCAAGGAGTGAGAGAGTCACGACAATCAGGCCTTTTGAGAGAAACGCATGGGTAAGCATCATGGCACACGGCACAACTTACAGGCTACAGAGCATGCCTGTAACTGAAGGGGGTGGTTTTGAATCCGCCCATTCTTTTTCTTTCTTTCTTTTTTTACTGCTGTTACTATTTTGCCTCTCCCTCTAAATGAAATCTGGGAAAGGAACTCACCAGGTGGGATTATGGTTTCGTTTGAATCCTAAAGAACCTCTGTCCCTGGCAGAACAACTACTGATTTCGGATAATCTGGGAACAGGACACAAATTGGTTGAAGGATTATTTTGAATTGAGGTGTTTTGTGTGGGGAACGAATTGGCTCACCACCATTGCCACTAGGTGCCATTGCTCCTCGTCCTCTTTTTCCTCTTTACTGCCGCTCGCTCACTTGCTTGCTCGCTTGCTTGCTCGCCAGCCAGGGAGCAAGGAGTCTGTGTGGCATCTCCTGCTCCTCTTTTTCACCACCGCCACCATCTGGGCCGAAGTGAGAGGTTGTAATGGTGATGCGAAGGAGCAACTCCAGGGGGTCCTTGTCAGTGGGCGCCTGCTGGGATCTGGGCCCTGCCAGGTGCCAACCATGCTTGACACCAGCCTTGCAAGAATTAGTCCCGTGCTGTCAGCGCTTTCACCTTAAATCCTTATTTGATCATCCAGCCTGAAGAGGAATTCTGTGTAAGTCGAAAACTTGCATATGGTTGCCTCTTTTGCTTCGTTTTGTTTCTCCCTCTATGACTGTACTGGTCTGTGACCTTACAATTTGATAAAATAATACTTTTCTTAAAAAGAGAGAGAGAGAGAGAAGGAAAAAAGAATCAAGTCCTGACATACAGTTTTGGGAAAGTTCATTGATCCTCAGGGCAGGGCAGAGGGGGGACCAGTGGGGCCAGTTGGCCCGGGGCCCACAATTTTGAGGGAGCACTCCAACGAGGAGCCACCCCAGCTTACGCTACTGCTTCCGTAGCGTAAGCAGTCCATCAAGAAGCGAGAAGCTTGCCTTGCGGAAACAGCATGGAAGCCATCCGTGGTGAATACCACAGTCAGACTACAAGCTCCAGAGGGCCATATGCCGCATGTTAGGCTGACCAGATAAAATCCAGGTCAGGGCTCATGTAACTTTAACAGTTGTAGAGAAAAGGGAATTTCAGCCAGTGTCATTTGTATGCAATTAGTTCCTGGTGATATTCCCTCTTCATCACAATAGTTAAAGGTGCATGCACTATACTAGAGTGACCATATACAAAAGAAGGCAGGGCCCCTGCAACTTTAACTGGTGTGATGAAGAGGGAATTTCACCAGGAACTAATTGCATACAAATGACCCTGGCTGAAATTCCCTTTTCTCTACAACTGTTAAAGTTACATGAGCCCTGACCTGGATTTTATCTGGTCAGCCTACCGCATGTGGGGCGGGGATATATGTGCCCGAGTTGCGATGGTTGTCCTTACTGCATCTCTTTCCTCAATCTTCTCCGTGGCATATAATCTCTGGAGCTGAGGGTGAGGCAATGATGGTGATAGCTATTAATGACAATAATGATGGTGATACTGTGAGGGTGATGATGATGATGTTTGATAATGATGAAGGGTTAAAAAATACTTAATGAGCAGTTTTAAATGGGGTGAAGGGACACACTTCCCATCTGGCCTGGGCATTTAACCAGCTCTGCAAGGCCCTGTTGATCCTATCAATAATATTATTTCACCACCCCTGGGAATTGTGAAAAGCCATCCCTCCCTCACCTGGGCAATTAGTTTACCTGTGTGCTCAGGTGCCAGGGAAGCCGGGCGCCGAAGCCAATGAGCCAGAAGTTTCCGCCCCCCGAAGGACCGTCCAGGAATAGCGGGCTCGCCTAGGCGCCGCTGTGAGGATGGGAAGCTGCAAATACTTTGCGCTGCAGTTTTGGGCTGCTGCTTGCACGGAAGGAGCTCCGCTGCCTCTTTGCTCAATTGGATTTCTCCTCCCTCGGCCTGGGAAGACGTTTCCCGCGGACGACCTTCCTCTTTTACACCGCTACGTCCTTCTGAGACCCGGAAATGGGAGGGCCACATCCAGAGGTGGGGGGCGGCAGGGGGAAGTTCAGCGGGCGGAGGAGGTGTGTTGCAATGCCTGTGCAAATGCGCGTGGGCAGCCCGGGCACGATCGGACCAAGGAGAGCGATCGCTCAGCCTTGCCCACGCCCCCGCGGGCTGAGAAACGCCCCGTTGTCGGCGCTTTGCAGGTTGGTGTGAGTTTGCCGGCCGGCGTCAGGCGCTGACAGGGGCTCCGTCGGGCGCAGGATTTGTGCGATCGCGGCCCGCTGGATCGGGTCTTGGCTACCCAGGAGAAGGTAAGAGAGCGTGGAGGTGGCGAAGGCTTTACTCGGCGGGCTCAGCGGGGCTTAATCCCAAATGGCGCTCTCCAGACTTGGGAGAATGAGCAACCAAATAGCAGATGCGGCTCAGTGTAAGCAATTGTAAAGAGATTCACGGGGGGGGGGGGGGGGGCAACACAATCCCAACTTCAAGTGTAACCTGAAGGGATCGGAGCGAGCGGCGCGGCTGCCTCTACAAGAGGCATTAAAGCTCTTTCAAGGCGCATTAAAAAATTTACCTCTACATGAGCGGAGCGCAAAACGGGCGTAGAGGCGCGTTATCTCTCCAATTATGCGCATTATCGAATGCGCATTAAATAGCGAGTTTTATTTTGCTCCGGCCGTTAAAGCGCATTTTGACTATGTGAACAAGCGATTCTCCGCATTAACTACTTGTAAAGCGCATTTGAAACAACCGGTAAGGTCACCAGTTGAGTGCTCAATTACCTCCTGCATACAAGCATTGATAAAGCGCTTCAGCGATTATGTGCATAATCGTCTAACCAGGCATCAAACGGAATCCATCTAGAGGGGGTCCAAGAAAGTGGTCTGGGGTTGGGGTGGATGAAAACGTCAACCCCGTGTGCGGCTGCTGTGAAAAAAGCAAACTCTCTGTTATGCGTAATTGGAAAAAAAGAATTGAGAATACAACGACCAAGAAGATCATACGCTGCAGTTGCACAAATCTGTGGCATGACCACATTTAGAATACTATGTACAGTTCTGGTGACTGCACCTCAAAAGAGGATATTGTGGAGTTGGAAAAAGTGCAGAAAAGGGCAACTAAAATGATCAAGGAACCGGAGGAACTCCTTATGAGGGAAGGTTACAACAGCTTGGGGAAAAAGGCAAGTAAGGGGAGTCCTGATAGAGGTGTACAAAATAATAATAACAATTTATTTATTTATTTCTTACCCGCCTCTCCCTCTGGATCGAGGCGGGGAACAACGTTAAATACAAAACTGCATAAAATGATGCCTGGTGTGGAGAATGTGGATAGGGAGACATGTTTCTCCCTCTCTCATAAAATTAGAACCCAACGGGGGTCATATCCCATGAAGCTGATGGGTGGGAGATTCAGGACAAATAAAAGGAAGGACTTCTTCACACAGTGCAGAGTTAAACGATCAAATTCACTACCACACAAGATGTAGTGATGGCCACCAATTCGGATGGCTTTAAATGGGGTTGGATAAATTCCTGGAGGAGAAGGCTATCAATGGCTACATTGTTCACCCTCAGTTTAGGGTACTTTCCAGAACCCCACTGCACTGCCCCCCCCCCTGTGAAGGGGCAAGTCCATTCAGTTCAGTGGGATGCAGGCTTAGACCCCCTCTAGATGAATTCCGTTGAATGCCTGTTCCTCCGATTATGCGCATCTTCTCGGAAGCGCTTTATCATAAATGCTTGTATGCAGGAGGTAATTGAGCACTCAACAGGTGACCTTACCGGTTGTTTCAAATGCGCTTTACAAGTAGTTAATTCGGAGAATCGCTTGTTCACATAGGCAAAATGCGCTTTAACGGCCGGAGCAAAATAAAACTTGCTATTTAACGCGCATTCGATAATGCGCATAATTGGAGAGAAAACACGCCTCTACACCCGATTTGCGCTCTGTTCTTGTAGAAGTAATTTTTTTAATGCGCCTTGAACGAGCTTTAAATGCCTCTTGTAGAGGCAGCCTAAGTCTGCGCATACAGAAGAATGAAGTGATAGAAGTAGGCTTGACCGCTGCAGGCTGTATGATGTGATCTGAATGCCGTTTTTAATGCTCTCTTACCTGAAGCTCCCTGCAATACAGAAAACCAGAACAGCAAGTTGGGGCTACGTTAGAACCTTGCAGTTTGATGAACCTGTCGGTTTTGTTTTGCCTCATAAGGATTTTTTAAAAACATGCATATCATTGAGAAGTGATATTCTCCAACTGTAGCCCTCTTCTGTAGCCCTCTGCCTCATTGCTGTTTTTATAGCTTTCTCAGTGTACGGCTGATACTTTTCAGTGTTTCAAGACAGCAAGTCCCTGCCCCAAGGAATTTGCAATCTAAAATTGGACACAAGGGAAGAGAAGGCAGAGCTAAACAGGCTGATGGCTGGGAATGATAGGAGTTGTAGTAAATATCTGGAAGGCAACAGGTTAAGGATAGTTGTAATAAGGTGTGGGGAGTGCCGCAGACTCAGACCCCCTTTTAGATGGATTCTGTTTGACGCCTGGTTAGCTGATTATGCGCATAATCGCTGAAGCGCTTTATCGTAAATGCTTGTATGCAGGAGGTAATTGAGCACTCAACAGGTGACCTAACCAGTTGTTTCAAATGCGCTTTAGAAGTAGTTAATGCGGAGAATCGCTTGTTCACATAGGCAAAATGCGCTTTAATGGCCGGAGCAAAATAAAACTCTCTATTTAACGCGCATTCGATAATGCGCATAATCGGAGAGAAAACGCGCCTCTACGCCCGATTTGCGCTCCGTTCTTGTAGAGGTAAAATTTTTAATGCACCTTGAAAGAGCTTTAAATGCCTTTTGTAGAGGCAGCCTAATTACTAAGCAAGACCTGGTCTGCAAATTCTGCAGCAAGACGATGTGGTAATACAGACTATACCATTTCTGTCTGCAGTGGGATGTCGTTCTTTTGAACTTCAAAAATGTTTTGCCAGCCAACAATTAGCACATCTTCAGGGAGAAAGGTGTTAACTTAGCCTTCCTGACCTGCTATGCTAGCTTTCTACCTGCAGGGATCTTTTCACATAATGGAGCATTGACACATGGCACGGCCTGCTGTGAGTTAACTCCCTCCATCCCACCTGCCAGATTCTACCCGCACTTTATTTCGCTACATGTGCAACCCAGACCGCTGGTGCATAAGACTGCAAAGATGATTTCTTATCCTGGGCTGAAAAAAAGTTGAGATGGCTTTCTAGATAACACAGAGCCCAGGAAGCGCTTGGTGAAACCCGAAAGCTAGCTCACTGCGTTGTGGTTTTCTTATTTTGGAAATGTCATTGTATCTATTTGGATTTTTTTCTTCTCTAGTAGACCCAACATGTTTTCCTGCTTTTTGTTTGTTTTCTTATTTGTGTTTACCTACAAGTGCCTGGGTAAACACAAATCCTTCTCCGTTCCAGGACTCACTCTCCATGGAGAAAGCGAGCATCGGGGCGGGGAGACTGTCAGGTGTGGTGGTGCAACTAGAGATGTGAAGGGTTGGTGGAGAAAATGAAAAAGATTCAGAACAGCCCCCCCCCCACACCCACACAATTCCCACAAATCCTTGATTAAAAACACCCAGAAAAATGTGTTTGTTCCTGAATTTTGCTATTCCGCACCCCACCCTTTCCCCCTGTTTTTCCCTCCAGACTTTTCCATCTCTAGGCGCATCAGCTGGGACACTCCCCTGTATGTGAGACTATTTGGCTCACAACTCTTTAATTATCTCTAAGGTGCCAGAAGACTCTGTTGGTTTTACCGCAACAGACTAATACTTTCAGTCAGCTATCCCTCTGGAAATTTAATTATTTTGACTGTAATCCTGTGCATGTCTAGACAGAAAAAAAAGTCTGTCTGGGGCATGGTAAATTGTAGGACTTTTTTCTCTCTGTCTAAACGTTCGTAGGATTCTACCCTTAATTTCTTATCACATCTCTGCTATGCAGTTTGGGTGCTACGGGAGCCCCACCCTGGACACAAAGTGGGAATTTATTTATTCATTTAAAACATTTCTTAGCCGCCTTTCAGGTCTTACAGTTAGGCAACAATAAAATACATAAAATATTAGGAACAATAAAATATCAAAAGCAATAAAACATGTTCACAATAAAATAGCAATTAAAATAATAAAACCAGCAGGAATAACTATATCAGCAATAACAGTATACATCATGGGGAAGCCATGGTAAAATTAAATGTTTTTAAGGCCTTCTTGAAAGCCTGCAAGGATGGTGCATGGCGGACTTCTGATGGGAGTTTGTTCCACAGGTGTGGGGCCACTGCTGAGAAGGCCCTCTCCCGTGTGGAGACCCGCCTAATTTCTCTCACTGGTGGGCAGGTGAGGAGGGCCTCTCTTTCCGATCTTAAGGTGCGGGTAGGCTGATATGGGTGAAGGCGGTCCTTCAAGTAACTAGGCCCCAAACCGTTTAGGGCTTTAAAGGTCAAAGCCAGCACTTTGATTTGGGCTCAGAAACATACTGGTAATCAGAGCAGCTGGTGCAATATAGGCATTATATGATCAAATCGCCTCACCCCTACCAGTACTTGGGTGGCCACATTCTGCACCAGTTGATGTTTCCAAACTGTCTTCAAAGGCAGCTCCACGTACAGCACATTACAGTAGTCTAGCCTGGACATGACTAGTGCATGGATAACTGAGGCAAGGTCCATCCTCTCCAGATAGGGCCACAGCTGGCATACCAGCCTAAGCTGGTAGAATGCACTCCTGGACACTGCAGCCACCTGGGCTTCCCCATTTAGCTCAGCGTCCAGGAGGACTCCTAAACGGCGTACTTGGTCTTTTAGCTGGAGTGCAACCCTATCTAAGACCAGTTGTAAACCTCCATCTGAAGTAGTTGGTTTCCCAACCCACAGTACCTCCGTCTTGTCTGGATTAAGTTTCAGCTTGCTCACCCTCATCCATCTCAAAACAGCCTCCAGACACTGGTTCAGGAGTTCCACAGCCTCCCTGGGATGTGCAGCTGGAAACGAGAGGTAAAGCTGAGTATCATCCGCATACTGATGACACTTCAGCCCAAACCTCCAGCGGTTTCATGTAGATGCTAAATCAGTTTGATTTTTAACCTTGCTATTCAGATTTGTATTTTAAATCCCTATCAATTTCTGCATGGCTGCTCGGTTTTTATCCTGGTTGTGTTTTATACTGTATTTTAAATTATGTTTTTATACTGTCGATGTTTTATATTTTGAATGGTTCTTTTTTTTAATATTTTTTATTTTTCAACATAATACAACATAAAACAACATAAAATGCAATACATACCACATACCCCCTGTGCTCCCCTCCCCCCAGGAGACCTTCAATTATACATTATTCTTCTTTCCAAAAGTGTAAAGACTCTTTTGAAGGTGTTTGCCCCTTCCCCATTCTTAATACATATTCCAAAAATAGGCTCCATATATCTCCAAAATCATTCTTACTGGACATTCCCCTCTTTATTTTCATTTTACACGTTAGCTTATCATTAAGTGCCATATCCCATATTTCTTTATACCATTCTTCTATAGTAAAATATCCCTTGCCCTTTCCAGTTTTTAGCAATCATTATTCTGACGGGAGCCAGGAGGTTGTTTATTAATTCTCTCTTATTTATATTCTCATTTCCTTTATCCCATATTGCTAGTAGAGCCAGCTTTGGGTTTAATTCCAGTTTACTTCCAATTATTTCACTTATTTCTTTGAATACCCTTTCCCAAATTTTTTGTAGGTGTTCACAGCTCCACCACATATGGAAATAAGTTCCAACCTCTTGACATCCCCTCCAACAATTCTTGGACACTTTTTTATCTATCTGATGAAATCTTACTGGTGTTAAATACCATCTCCATACTGTCTTATAATAATTCTCCTTAATTCTAATCGACAAAAGCTTTAACATTCTTGCATCCCACATCCTCCCCCAGTCATGTTCATTAATTTGTTCCTTTAAATCATCTTCCCAAATCATTTTAAGAGAGTCTCGATATTCAGCCTCCTCTGTCAGGATTCTATATATTTCGCTAATCAGACCTTTTCTAGTTTTAATTACTTCCTTCTTTCCTCTTGATTCAATTAAATCTTCAAATCTTGTATTATTTCTACATTTCTTATTTATCTTTTTCCATTCCTGTGTCCATTTTCCCAATTGTAAGCATTTGAACCAAGCTATCTTTTGTCCTTTTAACAACTCTCTAATTTGCACCTTATCTATCATTCTTTCCATCCAATTCCTTAATTTAATAATTTCCTGATCCTTCAGACTCCCTTCCAACTCTACTTTTAAATTCCTTGGGAAGTTTCCCACTACTACCACTGGGGCGAGTGGAGAGTCTCCTGGTATTAACTTTCCTTTAACTTTCTCCCAGATCTCTAGAATATTTTTCAGCAACGGGTTGTCCAGTCCCCTCAGCTCTTTCTTTTGAATTTTAATTAAAAAAATATTTTGCAAATTAAAATCTTGTTCCCCTGTTTGCGTTTCTAGCCATTCTAAGTCTTCCTCCCCTAATATACTATTTATAACATATCTTAACTGATTAGCAATATAATAATTCTTTATATTTGGAAGTCCCAAACCACCTTTCTTTTGTGTCTTATACCATAACCCTTTGTTAATCCTAGCTCTCTTATCTCCATTGCAATAAGCATTAATCATATTTTGCCAGCTCTTTAACTCTACATCCGATATTTTAATCGGCAGCATTCTAAACAAAAAATTAATCTTAGGTAATATCTTCATTTTAATAACCGCTATTCTACCAAACCAAGAATGTTTTAATTTTCTATATACCTCTAACTTTTCCCCTACCTGTTTTTTCAAACTTGCAAAATTAATTTCCTCTAACCTATCTAAATCTTTTGCAATATTAACTCCTAAATAACGTACTACATTTTTAAGCCTAAGACCTAACTTAACTTTACCTTCCTCCATCTCTTCTTTATTATAATTAAATAACATAATTTCTGACTTCCCCCAATTAACTTGTAAACCAGTAATCTTCCCAAATTCTCTCAAATGCTCCTTAATCAACTCCCCAGTCTTCAGGGGATCTTCTAATGTCAGTAATGTGTCATCCACAAACATATTCATTTTAATCTTCTCCTTCCCTCCTATCCCCTTCAATCTTAAATCCTCCCTTATAACATTTGCCAAAATTTCTATCACTCTCGCAAATAAGATCGGTGAAAGTGGGCAACCTTGTCTTGTTCCTCGAGCTAGTGTAATCTGTTGCGTTAACCCATCATTAACCATTATTTCTGCTTTATTATTTTTATACAGTTGATCCTTCACTCCCATAAATTTTACTCCAAGCCCAAATGTTTTCAAGATTGTTTTAAGTGCTGGCCACTCCACGCAATCAAAGGCTTTGAATATATCCAATGCTAACAAACCTGCTTTTAAATTCCTTTTTTAAATAATATTAATTATATTTAAAACTCTTCCAATTAAATTAGGCATTTGCCTTCCTGAGATAAATCCTCATTGATCTTTTCTAATATATTTATGTATAAACGTACCCATCCTTTTTGCCATTATTGCTGTAAAAATTTTGGAGTCTTATTAAGGATATTGGTCTATAAGATGCTGGATCCGTCAGATCCTTTCCTGGTTTCGGGATTAATATAATCAAGGAATGATCCCACGATGGGGGGGGGTCTTTCCTCCTTCTATTATACTATTAAATAGTTTTTTCAATCTTGGTATTAAAATTCCTCTAAAAATCTTATAATATTCCGGCCCCAAACCATCCAATCCCGGAGATTTTCCTCCTTTTAATTTAGTAATAATTCCTTCTATTTCTTTCTCAGTAACTAATCCTTCCATATAATCCCTATCTTGCCCCTGTAGTCTTATTTTCCAATTCCTCTCTACATATTCCAATACCTTAACCTGTGACCTGTGGTTCAAGATTTTGAATGGTTCTTACAGTTTTAATTTTTGTAAACCACCCCAGAGAGCTTTGGCTATTGGGCGGTATAACAATTAGGGGTGTGTATGGACCCAAAAAATCGGATCGGAATCAGAACCGGAACCGGAACCGATGCCTCGGATCGGATTGGAGGCTTCCCAGTTCGGATTGGATCCGATTCCAATCCGAAAATCGGATGTCCGATTTTCAGATCGGACGCCATTTTAGGTGTTTTCGCCATAGGCTTACATTGGGGAAAAGAAAGCTTTCCCCCAATGCAAGCCTATGGCGAAAACATGGGGGCGGGTGAGTGGGGACCTAACTCACCCTCCCTCCCTGTCCTCCCCCCCCCACTCGTGCTCCTTACCTGCCGGGGTGCCTGCTTCCGTCTGCTTCCGTCCGCTGTTACAATCTACTGAGAAACAGGCTTCACAGCCTGCCTTTCAGGAGCGTGCTGGGTGATGATGTCACCCAGTGCGCTACTGAGAGGCAGGCCGCGAAGCCTGTTTCTCAATAGAAGGGACCAGCGGACAGTAGCGGACGGCCCCGGCAGGTAAGTGGGGACCTCCCTCCCCCTCCCCCCCACTCACGCTCCTTACCTGCAGGTGTCCTGCGCTGCCGTCCGTTGCTTCCCTACTACTGATAATCAGGCCTTGCAGCCTGTTTATTAGTAGTACGGAAGCAGCGGACGGCAGTGCGGGATGCTGGCAGGTAACAGGGGACCTCCACCTCCCTCCCCCCTCCCCTCACTCGCGCTCCTTACCTGCTGCCTCCTTGCTGCCGTCTACTGCCGCCCGCTTCTTCAGTATTACTGAGAAACAGGCTGCAAGGCCTGTTACACAGTAGAGTGAGGGCGTGCTGAGTGATGACGTCACCCGGCATGCCGGCACTCTATTGTGGAACAGGCCACAAGGCCTGTTTCTCAGTAGTACGGAAGCAGCGGGTGGCAGTGGACGGCAGCGAGGAGGCAGCAGGTAAGGAGCGCAAGTGGGGGGAGGGGGGGAGGAGGTCCAAGGTCCGATCCTCCGATCTTTTCCAATCCGGATCAGGTCCTATTGGATCGGATTAGATCGGACGATTCAGCTGCGAGGGATCGGAATAGGATAATTGTATCCGATTTCGCCTGGATCGGGTCCGGATTGTGGATCGGACCAAATCCACTGCACACTCCTAATAAAAATGCAGTAAATAAATAAATAAACAAACAAACAAACTCCCAGAATCCTCAACCATCAGGTTCATTGGCTATGCTGGCTGGGAATGAAGGCAGTTGCACTCTATAACACACGTGGAGGTTGGGAAAAGGTGGTTTAGACTAAGAGGCTGTGATTGGCCCAAGGTGAGTTTCATGGTTGAGTATGGATTTGAACCTGGGTCCCCCTGGTCTACGGGTCAATCATGAGTACACCATGCTGGCTCTTCACTCTGGATTGCGTTCTAGCTGTACAAACATCTGGCACACAGTGCAAGCAAATGCTGGACCATAAGAATGGAATGGAAGGGTGGATAGGAAATTGTGCCCTTGACTTTCCCTTGGGTCTTCCTCAGTTGGCCATCATGCCCTAATCCAAGGAAGAAGGGTACTTCTTGGGAAGATGGATGGGGTTTGGGTCTTTGGTGGAGCTGCCACGTGCTCACACTTGCATTTTCTCTGCTGCATCCCAAAGTGATGGCTTTGCTCCACGTCGTTGCCCTACTGCTGTTGGCCGAACTGAACGTCGGGCAGGACTTCCCTTTCAGAGACCCCACGTTGCCTTGGGAGGAACGGCTGGATGACCTGGTGAACAGGTTGACGCTGGAGGAGATGGTACTGCAGGTATGAGAACGGCTTTGGATGGAGGGGTTGGGAATGGAGAGCCCGGGCAGGTCTGGCAAATGGCTTCCAAGATCCCTGGAAAGAGTATAACAAGCCCCTTCCTGGATCAGATGAAAGATCTATCTAGATCTGAAAGACCTACCTAATTTCCCATGGTGGCCAACCATTGTGCTGGGCACGACAGTGACCGCTACCAGTTATAAAGGATATTGAGATGAACGCTGTTGCGCATTCAGTGAACACATCAGGGCAGATGTAACCCATTCACCCCTAATGCCGACACACCCAACGGTTGCATGTTCAGCAGTTGGAGGGAGATGGAGACATTTGCTTGCAAGGATAGAAACAGGAAGGGTGGAAAGAATCTAGCCATTGGAATGCAGTTGAACTCTTGCAAAGCTAAGCTGACAGGAACAAAGAGAGGCTGTGCAAGCCACTGACTGGCTGTCGTGTGGGAGGGACCGTAGCTCAGTGGTAGAGCACCTGCTTTTCATGCAGAAGGTCCCAGGTTCAATCACCAGCATCTCCAAGTAGGGCGTGGAAAGAATCCTGCCTGAAACCCTGGAGAGCTGCTGCCAGTCCGTGTCGACAATACTGGCCTAGATGGACGCATGGTCTGACTTGGTATAAGGCAGCTTCCTATATTCCATCTCTCCCCACAGATGGCAAGAGGAGGTTCAATGAGTAACGCACCAGCACCACCCATTGAGCGGTTGGGCATTGGGCCCTACAGCTGGAACACGGAATGTTTACGTGGGGATGCAGAGGCCCATGGTTGGGCAACCTCCTACCCCCAAGCCTTGGGCTTGGCTGCCTCCTTCAGGTATGGCTGCTGCTGCTGAGAGGTGGGGCTTATGCAACCCAGGGCAACCTGAAATGACCATGGATTCTCTTTCCTGGTTCTTTCCTAGATACCCTGATTCTCATTGAACCTACTTTCCTCATGTCCTGTTTTGAACCCAGCCAGGACTGGCACCAACCCCCTCACACTGTTGCTGGGATCCTGCCCTAGATCTCTCTTGCTGTGTAGTGGACAGCCGTGAACCACCATTTTGAATTTCCCACACTGCCCTAGAGCGGCCAGTGTCGCATTGCTTTTGGGCATTCTAAGGAACAGCCATTGCCTGATGCCAGTCAGAGGGGTGCAGCCTCATGGGAAGCATTCTTGTGGGTCCCATGGGTGAAAGAGAGAACCCACGGAGGACACGTTAGTGCAGGCTGCATCACGCCTAAAATCACACATCCACAACTTCCCCATGTGAAAAATTCGATTAGTTTATAGCTTTAATCGTTGAAAACCACCCAGAGAGCTTCAGCAATTGGGTGGTATAGAAATGTAATATAATTAAGTAGATATTATTTATCTTCAATTCAAAACGACTGATGATGAATGTTCCTGCTGGGTTGTCAACTGTGTTTTGCCCCTAGTGGGGCTTCTGTTTAACAGGCAGAAACTAAACAGGTCCAGCTTTGCATAGTATCACTATGTTGGGAAAAACTACACCATCTGAATTTCTGTCCACCCCACAGCTGTTAAAAGACAAAACCCCTGCTTTGCAGGAATCCTTCTCTTCTTCCAGACACCATTTTTAAAGGTTAAGGCTAGATGGGGCAAGGCTTGTTCAGACAACATGCTAAGCCATGGTTAGGCTGCTAATCCTTTTGCAGCAAATGCTTAGTGAGTGTGTTTAAACTGTGGTTATGTTGCCGCCAGGGTTAGGAATAGTTCACATGACACGCAAAGTCATGGTTCACATGACACACTAAGCCGTAATGCTTAGCTCAAAATGCTTAACCGCTGTGGCTTAGCGTGTGGTCTGAACAGGGTCACAGTGTTGTTGTGTTGTTTTCCAGAAAGCTGGAGATGCTTTGAAAGAGGAGTCAGAGCTTGTGGTTCATACACTAACTCATCCTTTATCCCCTCTGGTAAATACGTTTGATGTTGTTTCAAAAACACTTTTGACTTGAAGCAAGAGAAGGAGAAATGAAACAGGTGTGTTACCCCCTGGGTGTCTCTGGAGCTACTTTCAATTTTCTGAAAATGGCCTTTCGGTCTAACATGCCGCCAGCTATTTAGGCTGGACATGGTCACTTCAGAAGGCATCTCAAGGCTGGATGAACACTGGTCTGTAATTCAGAAATATTCTCCATACAGAAAACTAGAAACGGAAAATGACCGGGCCGGTTTCTATGATACCCTGAAGTGCAAAAAATTGCCCTTTGTGTGAAACCATGACTGTCTCTGCCATCCACAACATGGCCTGTTTGAATATGCCCTGCATCGGTCTGCACCAACCTGGTGGCATCCAGATGTGTGGAACTACAACTCCTAGTATCCTCCAACCTGTGTGGACTAATACATATTGAGGCGGTCCATGTAATGGACCAGCTCAGTATTTCAAGATGTCAGCCGAACCAGCCCCCAAAGAAGGTTCTAGCCTAGCCAAGGGGCACAGATGCCCATTTTCTCTATGTAAATGTGTGCTTTCGAGAGAGAGAAGGTAATTCAAATCACATCACCTCCCCATCTGCAGCCTGACTAGCCGAGAGTTAGGCTAGAAAATAGTTTTTCTCTTCCCTTCGACTGCATGTTCTTTGTCCTGACAGCCCTCAACTCATTTACCACATCGCCAACGCCACAGCCACAGAGGTCCGCGCCAAACACAATGACTTCATCTCCCATGGTTATTATGCTGACCACTCAGGCCTGAGCTGCTTCAGCCCCGTGCTAAACATCATGAGGCACCCGCTGTGGGGAAGGAACCAGGTATGAATCGTTTAGAGCAGGGGTGTTGAACTTTTCTTAGCCTGAGGGCCGAATTCCATTTAGGAGAAGCCCTCGGGGGCCCCCGCATTTCAGAGGTGGGCGGGTCTGAAGACAAAGGGGGTGGAGCCAAAATACCAGCATATTTTAGCTTACTGCCAGCAACTAAGCTTTAAGAGAGGCGTTTCAACTTTTTTAAATGTACCAAAACCAGGGAGCCATCATATGATGGGTGGTTGTGGGGGAAGAGGGAATCCTGGAGGGGTGGATTGGGGTACCAGGAAGGCTGGATTTGTCCCCTGGGCGGGAGGTTAATTAATTACAAAGAAGTTAAGGAAATGAACAGTGAATAACATTGAATACAAAGTACAAATTATACAGAGCACTTTTTTATGAACATTCAGCAAAGATAGTGTATTAAAAATCATGCTCAATCATTATGTTTAAAACATGGGCCAAACACGTTTCGACAGAATGTCTTCTTCAATGGCCTGTTTTCTAAAAATATGCATTAAAAATAGTGGTAAGTACCTCGGATATAAGGGCAGGAATGACAATTTTAACTAATAAAATATTGTAAGGAGTAGATGAGACCTCCCAAAGCTGTTGCGTACTCACAATAGATATTTTTTTACATAAAAATAGGAGCTGACTAGGTTAGTCCCAAAGTGTAGGGATATATGGACGTCACTCCCCACAAGAAAAGTAAGGTGCAGCCTGGAATAGAGTAAAATATTTACATGTAGCAAGTCTTAAAACAGGGATGCAACCAAACATATATCAAAGCTAAAATATATAAACAACAAATATGGGGTACTTACAGCAATCGCGTGCTATCTCAGCTCTCATAGGCTCAATTCGGACGACACAATAAACAACTGGTGTGGGGAAAACAATCGTCAGTTGTTTTGACTATTGTGTCATCCGAATGCTGCCATAGTCAACTCAGCGCTGATCCTAATCCACACCACAGTTGATTATTTATTACCATGTTGTGTGGGGAGTACCCCCTAGCTGAACAACTGTAAAGTTGATTATTACCCTACCATTGACTATCGTGTCGTCCAAATTGAGCCATAGACTGCTAACGTTTGTAACAAACTGTGAGGAGCTAGGCTGTTTATAGTCTGATAATTAGCGAGGCCAATCTCCTGTGCTCTTGCCAAAAAGAGCTTAAATTTTAAAGACTTCTGCACCCCTGATTTAGAAAACGGGGAAAGTTATAGTGGGGACAGGGGGCGGTGCTTAAAGTGGACATAAAATTACTAATGTGGGTGATTAGATTCTGCATTGCGCATTTCTGAACCCAGAATTCACCCATATAACCAAGCTTAGAGAGCTGAGATGGTTGTTACCTTCTCCCCACCTGCTAGATTTTGTTTTGTATTTTAGGGTACAAACCTGTGCATATTCAGACAGAAAAAAGGCCTACAATTCACAGCATGCCCCAGCCAGCCATGGGAATTATATGACTTTCCCCCTGTCTAAACATTAGAGTTTTCTTTATGGTATCTTATATCAGGTAAATATCTTTAGCTTCTACAAGGGCCTAATCCACACCAAGCAGGATATTACACTATGAAAGTAGCATATAAAAGGCAGGAGCCACACCAAGCAGGATATAGCACTGTGAAAGCAGTATATGGTATGTGTCAATGGGCCCTGACAGTTGTCAGTGCACTTCAATACTGCTATAAAGCAGAAGTGTGGCTCCGCCTTTTATATACCGCTTTCATACCGCTTTCATAGCGCTATATCTTGCTTGGTGTGGATTAGGCCATGAATTTCATTCCAAAATTCAAAAACCATAAGAGATTTTCCAAAAGATTTGGAGCATATCAGTTTCTCCTGGCTGATGCCTCTATCATAAATTGCCTTGAATATGATAGATATGCCTTTTGGCCAGCTGAATAAAGGACTTGTCGAAATAAGAATTTTGGAATGTGATTCACAGCTGTGTTTACTTGGGCAGGGGGGTGGGGGAAGCTATGATGTGATATTTTACTTGGGCCTGGGGTTTTGTATTTTTCAGACCAGCCTGGCTGCCATTGCTTTTAGAAAGGTATCGTTTGACAACCGGCGAGCCCATGCAAACTAGTACAAACCGAAATCAGCCCTGGGAACTGTGAGTCTCTCACCTGTGCTACCACAGAGTAGGGTGACCAGATAAAATCCAGGCCAGGGCTTGTGTAACTTTAACAGTTGCAGGGAAAAGGGAATTTCAGCCAGTGTCATTTGTATGCAATTAGTTCCTGGTGAAATTCCCTCTTCATCACAACAGTTAAAGGTGCATACACTATACTAGAGTGACCATATACAAAAGAAGGCAGGGCCCCTGCAACTTTAACTGTTGTAATGAAGAGAAAATTTCACCAGGAACTAATGGCATACAAATGACCCTGGCTGAAATTCCCTTTTCTCTACAACTGTTAAAGTTACATGAGCCCTGACCTGGATTTTATCTGGTCACCCTACCACAGAGGTAGCGATGCGTGAGAGATGGAAAGGTGGGGCCACCAGGAATGGGGAGGAAGGACATGGCACGGAAGAAATGAGAGTGGCCCAGGCATCTCCCTGTCGGTCTGTCACCTAGGAGACCTATGGGGAGGACCCGTTCCTGACAACAGAGCTAGGTGTGGCTTTCGTGAAGGGGCTCCAGGGCGAGCATCCCCGCTACATCAAGGCCAGCGCCGGTTGCAAGCACTTCGCCGCCCACGGGGGCCCTGAGAATATCCCCTCATCCAGGTTCAACTTCGACGCTAAGGTTAGTCTGAGTAGCGGGTGGCATGGGTGTGGGTTCTGTGTGTGAGTCCTGTGTGTGGGTTCAGGGCTCGCATCCCCCTTTCTCCCAGGTTAAGCCCTGTTCCTCATCCCTTCGAGTGTTGTCTGCTTTCCTTTTGTTCATTTGGTTGCAGCCACCCAACCTGTCCCAGGGGACATGATAGAGAGGTACAAAATGTTGCGAAGTGTGGAGAATGTGGAGAGGGAGACATTTTTCTCCCTCTCCCATAAGACTAGAACCCAGTGGGTTCATCCTGTGAAGCTGATTGGTGGGAGATCCAGGACAGATAAAAAGGAAGGACTTCTTCACACAGCACGTAGCTAAACTGTGGAATTTACTATCACGATTTGGTAGTAAGTGATGGCCACCAATTTAGATGGTTTTAAATCGAGGTTAGATAAATTCCTGGAGGACCAGGCTATCAGTGGCTACTAGTCCTGATAGCTATGTGCTCCCTCCAGTAGCAGAGGCAGTAAGCTTATGCATACCAATTGCTGGGGAACATGGGTGAGAGGTTGCTGTTGCGCCGTGTCCTGCTTATGGGCTCCTGGTTGATAGCTGAATGGCCACTGAGTGAACAGAATGCTGGACTAGATGGACCCTTGATCTGATCCAGCAGGGCTCTTTTTATGTTCTTATGTTCTTAGTCTAAGGTGCATTTCTAATAATAAAAGAGCAAGTGGGTCTCTCCGGCAGCATCAGAGTGCCAGGACCTACACACTTGACACTGGGCACACATACTAAGGGCATGTACCTTGAGGTTGTTTTGTTTTTAAAAAGCATTCATGAATTTAAATTAATTTCAAGGTGTCCGTGTGGTTGAAGCCTGCGGTAACGTCTTCAGCCACTAGGGACAGATGTTCCTAACTAGTGCATCTCTTTGCAGCGCATACGGTTCCCATAACCACCCAGACACTGGGGGATCGTGGGCCAGTCAGTCTCTCTCAGCCTAACCTCCCTCACAGGGTGGTTGTGAGGATAGAATCAGTAGGGAGGGAAAGAGAGGCATGTTTGCTGGAGGAAAGACGAGATTTCAACATAAAATAAAAAATAATGAAAACCAGAAACAATTTTGTCAGCCCCGGACTTGCAGATCTCTAGGTACCTAGAATTGTACCGGTGATGCTTGTGTGTGTGTGTGTGTGTGTGTGTGTGTATGGTAGCCGTAGACCGGGTGGAATTTCTGTCTGTGCTTTGTGTCAGGTGGAAGAGCGGGACTGGCGCATGACCTTCCTGCCTCAATTTGAGGCCTGCGTACGGGCCGGAACCTTCAGCGTCATGTGCAGCTATAACAGGTACGTGTGTCTGGGTCCCCTCCCTCGCTGATTTCCCTTAATGATTTGGGAGCCCCAGAGGGGCTTTCGAGGTCTGGAAACTATATGGCCATTGGGAGTCAGGACTCCTTTTTTTCCTCTAGGAGCAGTGGGGGGGGGAGGGCGTGATCATAGGGTCTGTGAGGAAAGAGCAGTTTGGGCTGCGATGTAGGATTCCTGAACTCACTTGGTTGGGGAGGGATTGAAGAAATAGATGCTGGACTCCTGGCTTCTGTCTGTCCCGTCCCCCCACCCGATGCATTTACTTCTTTATCTGATTTACGTAGGAACCTGCCTTATTCTGAGTCAGACCCTTGGTCCATCTAGCCCACTACTGTCGACTCTGACTGGCAGAAGCTCTCAAAGGTTTTGGGCAGGGTTTTTTCCAGCCCTACCTGGTGATGCCAGGGATTGAACTTTCTGCATGCAAAGCCTGTGCTCTACCACTGAGCAATAGTCACTGATCTTCTCCTCCGGAATTGACGACTTTTGTTTGCCGACTTTTGTCAGAGCAACCATATGATGCCATTTCCAAATTGTTGATTTCTAGTGGGCTTGTATTTTTTTTATTATTGTATTGTATTTTTAATATAGTTTTTGCATTCTCATTTTTGTTCAGACCTGATCTGTCATGATGGGGTGTGATGGGACTGGCAATGTGCAGTGACATCTGTTCTGCATGGGGAGGGGGGTAATAATGTGTTGTATTTTATTTTCACTGGATCTTAGGTGAGGCATAACATTGAGTTTCATAATGGTACCTAACACCAGAAAAATGAAATAGGATTTACAAAATTAACCCTTAGGATTGTTGAAAATGTCATTTTCGTGATGGAAGTTGTTGTTTTTCCATATGTGGTGGCTTTGGCCAGGTACTACGAGTTCTGAGATGAAGTTGTCAAAATAATATATGATGGAAGTTGACTGTGTGTAGCCTTTGAGTGGCTCTGAGGGGTGGTGGTATTACTTAGGGTCAGTGACCTAGCAAGCTTTTAATGGGAAACCCATTGGTTGCTGGAACAACTGTGATAATTAAACACTAGACAGCCAGTGTGGTGTTGTGGTTAGAGTCTTGGACTGGGACTTGGGAGATCTGGGTTCTGGTCCCCACTTAGGTCATGAAACTCATTGGGTGACTTTGGGCCAGTTACTGATTTTCAGTCTTACCAACCTCACAGGGTTGTTGTGAGGAAAAATGGAAAGGAGGTGGGTTATATGAGCCGCCTTGGGTTCCTTGCAAGAGGGAAAGGGGTCAGCAAAAGGCTGGCTGGGGAATGTTGGGAGTTGTACAGCAATTTTCTGTCTAAACATGCAAAGAATTGCACCCTTAATACATGTTTTTGTGTTACATAACTATATTTCCCCATATTTTTATATTGCATTGTTTGTATAATAATCTGGTGTGTGTTTTTTTCTAGTTAAGATTGTAGTTTAATAAACATTAATTAAACAAAAAAGCAGAGGGGCTCCGAGTTCAGATTCACAGGTCTCCAGCAGGTTCCCAGTATTTGTTAGTGCAAAAGAACTGTAAGAAAATTCCCTTCTTTTCATTGTAGTGCTTGATTTCGTTTTAAAGAGCAAGCGAGGGAGGTGGGGAGGAGCTTGATTTGAACCTATGCTTCCTCCTAGTGTGGAACTCTGCATTCCCAATTTTGTAGCAACAGGCTGTGATTACTTGGCAGTTGGGGAAATGCTCCCGTCACATTCTCAGACACCCCTCTTCTTTGCTCCACATTTCCCAGATGTGAATTGGTTGAAGCGTCAGGTGTAGGTTCTGTGTCGAAGCCCTAAGACAAATTAAATTAAAAGCAAAGTCCTGATAAATCTGTGGAGGGAACTAGGGCTACCTACATTCTGTTCTAGGAAGAACCGGAACCAGTGGTGTGAGGTTTTTTTTTTAAAAAAAAACACCATTCAGATTTCATGGCAGCTGGGTGACCCAGTATCCTCTCTGGATTAGCCCAACCCCCTCCATACCCCTAACCGCAAGAAGGGAATAATAACACTAGCCTAGCTTTTAGATTTGTTGTAAATTTTAGTGAACTAATGTAGGCGGACTGCTTTGAACCCCTGAAATGTGCTATGCAAATGCCGAACGCTATTGGTGCTTAAAACAGGAAACCGGGAGACAGCAGCAGTTATTCCTGTGCATTTCGGTCTGCTAATAAATTCTTCAACCTCTGGTAGGATTAATGGAATCCCCGCCTGTGCTAACAAGAAGCTGCTAACAGATATCCTGCGTGGCGAATGGGGCTTTGATGGCTACGTGGTGAGCGACGAGGGAGCTGTGGAGCTGATAATGCTTGGGCACTCGTTCACGCACAGCTTCCTGGAGACGGCAGTAGGTGAGCACTCCAGGGCAGGGGGTGGGGTCTCAGCCCAGGGCTGCCGACTCCCTGTAAGCCTAGCTATATCATTGGTTCAATTCCCGGAGACCCTTTTAGTGTACTTCACAAGCTGTAGTCAGGAGGCCATGTTTGTTTCATCCTGCCCTGCCCTTCAGCCTCCAGGGTCCACGATCTCCAGGAAAGGTAGATGAGAGGCCATGTCACCTAGAATAACCAGCAATTGCTGTGGGCTTCCATCGCCAATTTTTCCTTAAAGCATTAATGGGCTACAGGTGGTCCGCAGGCCACAGGTGCATCCCTGTCCCCTAGCTTCTGGTGCAGCCTACGCGGCTGAAATTAGGCAGCATGGTAGCAGCAAAAGAATCCTTGAAAACAAGCTAAATTGTTTCCTTTTAAGCCTCCTTAGCAGTTTACCGCTGATATTGGACAACAAACGGCTGGGTTCTTTGCTGGTGGCATCCAGAGTGCAGCCTACCGATGTGGGGGGGGGGGGGAGTGTGGGGTCCAGGAAGTGAAAAGTGTTCCCCTGATCACCCAAAGCTGCCCACCTTTGCCTTAAGGGCTAGTTTATACAAACAGTGAAGAGCAACTAGCAGTAGAAGTTGGGGCCACCTAGCAGAACTGGCCTTACTTCGAAGTGGATGGAAGCAGCAGATTCGAGGCACCATTAAAGGAGAGCACATTGTCTGCAAATTGTTCAATTAATTATGTGGCTTTCTTTAAGTGGATTATTCACCTCAGGCAGCTGTGCACTTAGCTATCTCAGGAACATAGGAAACTCCCTTCTACTGAGCGAGATCGCTAGTACATCTTGCTCACACCCTGATCACACTGACTGGCAGCCGCTCACCAGGGTCTCGGATGAGAAGCTTTCCCCTCATCACCTGGAGGTTGAACCAGGGATTTTCTGCATGCAAAGCTTATGCTCTGATTAGGGATGTTTGTATTTTGTGAAATGTGTTCCGTGTGCATTTTGTGGATTGCCAGGTGCTTGAGAGCTGGATTTCCCAGATTCGCACAAAGTCGCACTTGCGCGAATTTGCATTTGTGCAAATACACCCTAGCGAGAATGCGCAAATCCCTCTCCCAAATTGCGCAACTCATCCCAAAATGTGCATTTTCAGCCTATGTAGGAAATGTACTATATATATATATATATATATATATATACGTCTTTTCTATGTCTAAATTTGCACACACAAAAAATCCAGAAAGTTTTAAAAAAAACATTTTGCAAGTCCATAGAATCCATGAGACCCAGGAAGAGCTGGTCTGCTGCGAAATCCATGGGTTGGATTCATAAAAATCCAAACTCATTTGATTCTGTTGTGGATTTCTGCAACATCCCTAGCTCTAATATGGCGCGATGGCTCTTCCCAAATAGATAGGCCCAGCTGTGCCTCACAGGCAAGCTGTGGCTGAGGAAAGTGGTGCGTTGAACCCCCCGTGCTAATGACCCACACCATTCCTTCATCCTTGCCACTGCAGTTTCTGTGAATGCCGGATGCAACCTGGAAGTTTCATTTGCAATGAGGGAGAACATTTTCACATATGTAGGCGAGGCGGTTGCCATGGGAAACATCTCCTTGGAGGTAAGTGGAGGAAGACGGAGTGGGCCCAGGTAGCTCACTGGACACAGTGCTGGTCAGGGAATTAGTGTTGTAGAGGGGTTGTTTTGTTTGTTTTTTATAAATTTTATTTTAGATATAACAAAATAAATAAATAAATAGAACAGTCCCCTAACAATTGGGGTTTAAACAACTGTTACATAAAACAATTTTTGGGGGGGAGGGAATAAGACAAAAGAAAGAAAAGGGGGGAACCAAATAACAAATAAACTCATTAATAAATGTGCTGTGTGATCTTCATGTGTTGTTATAATGTCCAAATGTTCATAGTGGAAGTGGGTATATATTGTTGTAAGTCCGGTTGCGACGTATGTGGAATGACGTTCCACCATATAGCATAAAATGCTAGGGATTCTGTTTTTCCTTGGATTAGAAGCAAATTGTGAGTTATTTTTTCTGATGAGGCCACAGACCATATATTTCGGTACTATCCAGATAAGTTCAGATTATCCAGTTTTTTCCACTGGGGTGTAATTGTCTGGCAAGCAGCAATTAGCAAAAATTGTAACAGGTCTTTCAGACTTGTATTAGATCCTTTGTAGCATTGTAGAGTTTTTTTTAAAAAGGACCATCAAGGTGTGTCTTCCCATTGAGGAATGGCTAAAGCATTTCTACTGCTCCTTCAGCAACTTGATAGCCTCCAGATGGTTTGGACAACAAATTTCAGCATCCCCAGCCAGCCATGATGGGAGTTGTAATACAACCCATGAGGTTAGGGACGTCTACTCCAGAGAGTAGGAGAACTCTTTACAATAATTTCAAATACACCCATCAGGCCTAGGGACTTCATTACATCTGAGACTTTTAAATTGCTTAATTTACCAGAATAAATCAAGGAATAGGACTCATGGAGTCCATGCATTGTTTATCTTTACACGTAATTGTGGTGTTGCAGTCCTCCTAAATTTCAGCAAAACCCCTTGTATTTGTTCCTCATCAGATCTTGAGACCAATATATGCTTTTGCAGTGTTGTGTTCAGTTGCAATGTTCATCAATTACTTCTTCGGTTGAAAGTTCCAGTAAATTTTCAGGTTTCCCCAACCTTATGATCATGTTTTTCCCTTAGTTTTTTGCCTAATCTACATAATTTTCAAGATCGTTATTGCAGGAGTTATAGAATCTGAATTCCAATCCATAATTCTTCTCTGAATTTTGTGTATTTATTTTAAAAATGCATGTGCTACTTTTTTTGTTTTCAAAAAGAAACTAATAGTCTTCATGTGTTGTTATAATGGTCTGCAAGCCCCCCCCTTTGAACAAAGAAGACCAATTTAGCAGCCCCATAAAGAGCCACAATCAACTGGCCCATGCCGGTTGATTGGTACATCATGAGAAGCCTTAGCACTGTAGAAGGGTATGGGAGCTCCCACTGCCCCCTTACCTCAATTCCTCCGTCACGTGATTTCTTCACCAGCTGTCTATGTGCCTCCTCCCTATCTTCTGCAGACGGTTCGGGCCCGCGTCCGCCCACTTTTCCACACCCGCATGCGTCTGGGTGAGTTTGACCCGCCGGCCATGAACCCCTACAATGCGCTGGGACTCGGCGATGTGCAGACTGTGGATCACCGCCAGCTGTCTCTTCATGCTGCCATTCAGTCCTTTGTCCTGCTAAAAAACCAGCACGGGGCCCTGCCTCTTAAGGCCCAACATGTTTCGGGCAAGAGCTTTGCGGTAAGCGTTCACCAGGGGCTACTGGAGGGGTGCTCTCATCCCCTTGCTCTCTCCTGATAGGGGATAGTATGCCACGTTAGTCCTGACATGAATGAGACTTAAGTGAGTCCCAACTAAATTAAGTCCCATTCATCTCAATGGGTCTATGTAGCGTTAACATTGGATACTCCCCAGGGTTGCCTTCACCCTGACAGTGATGGGGCCTTCGCTGTGTGTGACGATTGTATGAGGTGATCAGAGCCAAAACAGACATTACTTTAAATGTTCATCTAGCAGCTACAGCTTTTTAAAAAATTTACTGCAGAAGAGGTGCAGGGAGCCCTACCCCCATGCTAGGATCCCAATCCAGATTGGGGTTCTGCACCTTTTCTAGAGTAAAAAAAACTGGGGGGTGGGGTGGGAGATGTAACTGCTAGACATACATTTAAAGTAATGTCTGCTTTGTCCCCAAGAGACCTAGGGAATAATTTCCCCCAGTTTCCAGAGGGTGGACTAACACATTTATTCTTGGATAAGATTTCGTGGACTACAGCCTGCTTCATCAGATGCATGGAGTATTGTGGATGCATGGAGGTTTATATACAGTACATACAGCGTGGGTGGGAGAGGCCAGCAGGGAAGGTAAACAATGAGGTCAGAAGAAAACTGAATGCAGAATGTACCGACAACAATCACATTATTAACAGTGTTCATGTCATTCAGAGTGGCAGTTGAGCACTCCATGTGCCCATTGGTGGGGGAAGGCGCATAGCCCACACTATAGGCACTTTCCCTAGAGACGAGACCTGACCTGGCTCAAGCCCTCTCCGGATGATTCACAACGTGAATCGATTGCAGTCGAGAGAGCACAGTTTTGGGATTGGACATATTCAAGAGAATACATTCATCAAGGGTTACTAGTCATGATGGCTATATGGAATTTCCAACTTCAGAGGCGGTCACTGGGGATCAACAATGGGAGAGGACTCTTGCCATCATGTCCTGCTTGTGGGCTTCCAGAGGCATCTGGTTGGCCACTGTTGTGACCACTGAACACTGAACTAGATGGTACTCTGCTCTGATCCAAGAAGGTTGCTCTTATGTTGTCATGTGCCCCTTACAACAAGTGAGTGGCTGAATCAGCCTTCCCCAAACTTGTGCTCTCCAGATGTTTTGGATTACAGCACCCATCATCCTCATGGTTAGGGTTTATGGGGGCTGAAGTCCAAAACATCTGGAGAAGGCTGGGCTAGAGTATGGACCGACCATGATTTCCTGGTCATCTTCTAGAGCACATCTGTAGGCAAGGCCATCAGGGTATGAATCGTAATGGTAGACTCCTCCCTTTGTGCAAAGCACAGCCCCTACAATGCCCTTGATCCTCTTGCCCTCTGGGTGTGGAGCATCTCTATCCTGAATCCCTCTGTGGCCCCGTATTTCTTCTTGGCAGGTGGTCGGGCCTTTTGCAGACAACCCTGCGCTTCTTTATGGGGATTATGCTCCAATCCCGGAGCCTCAGTACGTCTATACGCCCAGGTAAGACCTCCAGTATATTCTACTCTTCCCCTATTCCACAAAATCCATTCTTAGAAACCAGTCCCAGTGAGGCATTAGATTGGTGGTTCCAGAGCATGGTCTGAAGGCACATGAGGCAGCCACCCTTGCTGAAGCTAAGCAGGTCTGGGTCTGGTCAGTGCTTGGAGGGGAGACTACCTCGGAATCCCATGTAGCCACTTTGACTTCCATGATGGAGGAAAGGGGATATAAATGTTATAGAATAAATAAAAATAAACTATTATCACTTTAAGCTCTGCTCTAGACTTATTCTTCCCTCTGTGTATTCTTCCCTTTGCTATCCAGACTCCGGAACAGGCAACAGAGGCTATGGGCTGGAATTCTCCAGGCTGAGAACATGCAGGGGTGTACCAATCCTGTACATCTCCTTTCAGTTGGGCAGCATCTTGTGTATTGGCTTGTTTGGTGTGCCAGCAGGCCCAGGATGCCTCCCCAGCCGGGTTACAACTTGGGAAGGACGGTAGCGCAGTGGTAGAGCTAATGCTTTGCATGCAGAAGGTCCTAGGTTCAATCCCTACTGTGTCTGGTTTAAAAGATCTCAGCTGGTGGAAGCTCTGTGGCTCAGTGGAAAGAATTCCAGGGTCGTTTCCCATATTTTGGGAGGGGCTGTGGTTCAGTGGTACAGCCCCTGCCCTTGCATGCAGAAGGTCCTGGGGTCGATCACCAGCATCTCCAGATAGAGCTAGGAAAGAATCCTGGGAGAGTTCCTGCCACTCAGTGTCAGCAATACTAATAGGGTGACCAGATTATGACAATCAAAATCCTGGACCCCCCCTGCCACCCCCCCCAAACAACCCCCCCCACCGTGCGCCCGCGCTGCCCCCCCCGCGCCGCGCCGTGCCGCCCCCCGTTCCTTACCTGGGCGTCCGCTTCCCTCAGGTGCTCAGAATCTACTGAGAAACAGGCTTCCTGGCCTGTCTCTCAGTACGCGCTGGGTGATGACGTCATCACCCGACGCGCTACTGAGGGACAGGCCGCGAAGCCTGTTTCTCAGTAGATTCCGAGCACCGGAGGGAAGTGGACGCCCCAGCAGGTAAGTGCCTCGCGCTGCCCGCCTCCTGCCAGTGCCGTGTGACCCCCCGCCACCCTGGTTTTCCCCCGCTGGCCCCCGGTTGCCCCGGTTCGGCCTAGGTTTCCAGGTTAGGACCAGGAAACCCCGGGCCATCTGGACACCCTAAATACTAAGCTTGATGAACCAAGGATCTGGCTCAGTCTAAGGCAGCTTGGCTGTATTCCTATGGTCTGCCTTTAGGGGAGACCACCATGGCACTGTCTTCTTTTCCATTTCTAATGCATCCAAGATGAGGGACCAGTACCATGAAGGAATGGGATGCTTCCTCGGGAATTGTTTCATTGACTTTTAATGCCTCCACCCCCTTCTTCCTCTCCGGAGCTCCGAGTGCCTCCTTGCATATGTATTCTCAGACAGTCTCCCATCCAGGCCCCTTCCAGGGCCAAACCTGCTTAGCTTCCCCACTTGAACTGCATCCTGTGCCTTTTAAACCATCCCCTGGGCCACAGCTTCCTTTGAAGATAATAACGCTTGGTTTTGGAGCCCCATTAAACCTACAACTCCTTGCCTGCCACCGTGCCTTTTCCCCTCCAACGCTTGACTGTTTCGTTTCGGTTTACGTACTGTACTCTGTCTTTTCGCTTAAAAAAATCCAAAAACCACCCCCTGATCCCAAAGCTAACTCTTGAGAGCCGAACACTCAGAAGAACGTTCAAACCCCATGGAGTTCAGCCCCTCTGGTGGAATGCCTAGAATTCAGCACTTTTTTTACTTTGAGGGGTTGCAGCAGACGAAGGGAAGTCAGAGAAATCCGCAATGAGTTCCAATGAGTTCAGATTTCGATGAATCCAAACGTGTGAACTCTGCAGTGGATGGGCTTTTTCCAAGTCTCATGGATGCAGTGAACATGCAGATTGGGGGTGGGGGGGTTCACTTGGGGGGGATTGTGCTAATGCTCATTAGTGCTAATTCACATTAACTGGTGCACATTTGCAAATCAGCACAAGTACAGTGATATCTATCTATCTATCTATCTATCTATCTATCTATCTATCTATCTATCTATCTATCTATCTATCTATCTGATTCCCTCAATGAGTGGATGGCAGAATGAAAGATACCTGACAATCCGCAAAGCACAGAGGAAATGGATTTAATAAAATCCATACATCCATAGGCAGAAGGATTGGTTTTGAGGGAGGAGAGAGTTCTGAGCAGTGTACAGAAAGAGGGGCAGAAACAGAAAAATGTTCCTAAGGAGCCCGAGGAAAGACCAGGAAAGAGCAGCAGCCTTCTGAGCTCCCTCCGCACACCCTGGTAACCAGTGCTATGGATCCTTGTGAACCGTCAGTCAGTAAATGATGCTAACGGTTATTTCTGAGTCATGGACCGCACAGCTCGAGACAGGTTTTAAGAATGAACCTACCTTTGTGAGCCAACAACTGGACTCCCTTCCCACCATTTTATTCTCTAGAGCCTTACTTTAAATTGTTTGAATGTTGGCTTTGCTTCCTCCCCCTGACTTTTCCCTTTCCTTGTTCAATAAATCCTCTCTCTTATTTTAGAAGTTGCTCACTGGTTTTCCTTCCACCCCTTTTCAGGGAACAAGGTTCTTGGTGGGCTGGCTGCATCGCACACTAATTTGGGGACTGCATTTTCCTCCCTTACCCATCCCACTCTTGTATTAACCCAGGGCCCACAGTTCCCGTCACCCCACAGGGTTGCTGGTAGGGAAAGCGGGATGATATATATGCGAACAGGCTCTGTTCATTGTGACCACCAACATCAGGTTTTCTCGGTGCAAAATTCTGAGCAGGCCTTCGCAGTTCAGGCCCACCTATGGGGCCAAATCCAGTCCGGGCCGGTAGCCATGTAGGGTGCCCTGCTGTGAAGGTTCTGGAACCACCGGGCATTTGTTGCCTGCCCAGGACTGCAAACCCATGATGGACTTGCATGCGTGTAAAATTGATTGAGCACCTGGCAGGGCACACTACGCATTTGGCTCAGCAGGTCCCCGGTTCTCCAGGCCAGATCTGGATATTTTGGGCAGGAAATGGACACCCTCCTGACTTTAATCTTTAATGACCTAAGCGCTGTTTTCATCTCTGCCTGGTACAGGAGAGGCTTGGCAACGGTTTCGGCGAATGTCACTTTGGGCACCGGATGTTACTCTGCCAAATGTCCGACGTACTACCCTGCTGAAGTGAAGGCCGCGGTACAAGCAGCAGACATCGTGGTTGCGTGTCTGGGTACAGGTAAGGGTCACACGTAACCGGAAAAGGCGTATTGGAGCTGCAGTGCAACTCATCTTCCTCAGGAAGAACCTCAGGCTGGGGGAGGGCTCCCCCCAGATCGCCACACCCCGACCATCACTGGAACGTTGCCCCCGAGAACTTCTGTGAAACAGAATTCAGGCCTCGGGTGGAAAAAGGTTCAACATCCCAGTCTTAAGGCATAACTCCCACGTAGACGTTAAGCAGAGTGCTGTGGAGATTGGCGGCTCTGATGTCAGTGGACACCAGAAGGAGATGAGCATCCAGAGCCGGTCACAAAAGAGAGGAACAGGTTCTCAGGATACAAAATATAGATGTCTTGACAAGAAGCCTGATGTATCTTGGCCTGTCCTTTATCATAAAGCCTTCTTCACGGGGCTGTAACATTCATGTTAAAACAGAGTACCATGAAGCAACACATATTTTTTTCCAATAGGAAAAAAAACCTATTTTTTTTCTAATAAAAACCTTATAAACATGACAGAATGCCAAGGTGCCACTATGAGACCTTGATCTATCATAGCTACATGGAAACACCTGGCAGAGCCCAGAAAAAATGGACTAAGAATATAAGAATGAATTGGAGGAGTTCCCTTTTCAATCGCCAATGGATGAATACAGGAGACAATCTTTTTTTGCTGGAAGAAATTGTACAGATACTTACTTCTAGTAAGTAAGGACTTGTATGTTATACGTTTGCAATATGCCAGATTTACAAGATTTTTAATAATATGTATGCATAGGTCTTAGTGGGACTCTTGTCATGTTTATAAGGTTTTTAATGCCAATATATATGCATAGGCCTCTGTGGGAATGTGTTTAATTCAACCTATTGATTAATTACCTACAAAACTGATCCTGCCTTTCAGGAGTTTTTATTTTATTTTATGTTTAAATCTCGCCTTCTAGCAGATATGCCTCTCTTTTCCTCCCTACTCATTCTATCTTCACAACCACCCTGTGAGGGAGGTTAGGCTGAGAGAGCCTGACTGGCCCATAGTCACCCAGTGGAGATCTGAACCTGGGTCTCCCCGGCCCTGGCCCGATAGCTGGCTGGGGGATTATGGGATCTGTAGTCCAACACATCTGAGAATTATGGGAATTGTATTCCAACATATCTGGAGAACACCAGATTGCGGAAGGCGTGCGTATGGGATAGAGACTGAGGGAATGAGAGAGCAGAAGGCCACCGTTGAACACCCTTCTTGTTCTTTTCTCCTCAGGAATTGAACTGGAGCAAGAAAACCATGACCGGGAGGACTTGGCCTTGCCCCGGAACCAGCAGGAACTTCTGCACGACGTCATGAACTGGGGTGAGTTTGTTTGTTTGGAATTGCATGAGATCCAGCAGGTAAGGGGCACAGGATGTGCTTTCTGACACTGGGCTTCTAGCACAGCAAAGCAAGACACTGTGCAGCTATTCCGTCTTTTAAGAACATAAGAAGTTGCCTTATGCTGAATCAGAGCCTTGATCCATCTAGCCAACGCTGACTGGCAGCAGCAGCTCTCCAGGGTTTCATAGGATCATAGAGTTGGAAGGGGCCTAGAAGGCCATCGAGTCCAACCCCCTGCTCAGTGCAGGAATCCACCTTAAAGCATCCCTGACAGGTGGCTGTCCGGCTGCCTCTTGAATGCCTCTAATGTGGGAGAGCCCACCACCTTCTTAGGTCATTGGTTCCATTGTCGTACCTCTCGTAACAGTCAGGAAGTTTTTCCTGATGTCCAGCTGGAATCTGGCTTCCTGTAACAAGTGCCCCCTCTAGACAATTGATTTAAGGCTCTTTCACGGTGCATTAATGGTTTTGCCTCTATAACAACGATGCGTAAATCAGGCATACAGCCGATTTCGCATTAAATAGCAACTTTTATTTTTTCTCCGAAGTTACAGCGCCGTATCGTAGTGTAGTCAACTTCTGAGCATTCGCATTAACGATGATAATGGGCGGACTGTGGTGGTGATGTCATGCATGAAGAACTGCCCTTTTGCAGGGAACACCTCCCAGTTGTACTTTTTCATTTCCTGTCTCCTCCCTCCTACTTCCTTCTGCTTCTACGTCCCTCAGGATGGAATCTCCAGGAATGGCTAACCTAACGTGTACTGAAAATAAAAGTTTATTTTAAATCCCCTTCCGGAATATTTCTTTCATCGAGACACGGGGCCAGATGGAAGTGGTTTCACAGGAAGCAAGGTGGTTGGAGTAAGGATGTGCGGATGATTAGCGATCCGCTAAGACAAATCGTCCCCTCCCTTGCTGGGTTCCTGACATTGAACTGCATGTGTGTGTGTGCATGTGTATGTTGTAGATCACCAAAAAGACAGGTTATTACTGAGATACGACTGGAATATCTTTATTCTGCAAATGCTGTTTAAAGGAGGGCAGAAGCCGATTGCAAAGGGAAGCGTGGCCGGAGGAATCAGAAAAGGGTGGGGAAGACATCCCGTAAGAGCCTGTCCGAAGCCATAGGCTTGCATTTCCATTTACTCCTGAGCAGTTTTTTTTGGGGGGGGACTACTACAAATGGCGATCGGGCACAAAGGAAAAGGTAAATCAGGTGACCAACGACAGGTAACCCAGGTAACCAAAGACGGGAGATTCAGGTGGGCAGGGCTAACAAATGGCGGGAAACTGAGGGGGCAGTTCCACCAGGAAACACAGCGGTGCTTTCGTCAACATTTCCTCATTCGAGCCTCGATCTATGCTTCATTTATAATACGATTCTCCGCATATAAACAACTTTAAAGCGCCTTGCATAGAGCCCGTCATTCGCTTCCACGTCTCTCGTCTATAGGTATTAGGCGTAAACTTGACTATAAGGTAATGCGCATATTCGGAGAATCAGGCGTAAAAGCGATCTCTTCTAGAGGGGGCCTTGAGCCCATTGTTCCACGTCCTGCACTCTTGAGATGATCAAGAAAAGATTCTGGCCCTCCTCTATGTGACAACCTTTCAAGTCCTTGAGGAGTGCTATCATGTCTCCCCAACGTCTTCTCTTGTCAAGGCTAAACATGCTCAGTTCCTCATAGGGCTTTGTTTCCAGGCCCCTGATCATCCTTGCTGCCCTCCTCTGAACCCCCTCCAGCTTGTCTGCATCCTTCTTGAAGTGTGGTGCCCAGAACTGGATGCAGTACTCAAGACAAGGCCTAACCAGCGCCGGATAGAGATCCCAGGATTGAACCTGCAGCTGCTCTACCACTGACCTATGGAGCCTCCCTTTAACGGATACTTTTGTGGAAAGGAAAAAGACAGGAGAAGCACTGAGGAAACCCCAGAGGGTTGCAAGTGGAAGACAATGTTGACTGGGCCCCTTTCGAACATCTGTGATTGAGTCAAGGCGATTTCATGATCAGAGCCTCAGCTCAAAGCACCCCTGGCTTTGCTGGGCGCAGCTCGGAGGCATGGCTTGCAAAAGGGCAGACACGGGAAGTAAGCCCAGCCAGACCCTTTCATGCTAGTCTGATTGAGATCCCAGCATGCTTTGCTACAACACCTGTGGCTTATGGGAAGTTGTGAAATGATGCCTCCCAGTGATGGAGATCCCTGGACAATTGATAAGCAATACTCCCAGGAACAGAGAAAAAGGCCTTATACTGATAACCCACATTCAGGCTGCCTCTACACAAGAGGTTTAAAGCTCTTTCAAGTCTCATTAAAATTTTTACCTCTATATGAGCGGAGCGCAAATCGGGAGTTGCGGCGCGTTATCTATCCGATTATGCGCATTATCGAATGTGCGTTAAATAACGAGTTTTATTTTGCTGCGGCCATTAAAGCGCATTTTGACTATGTGAACAAGCAATTCTCTGCATTAACTACTTCTAAAGTGCATTTCAAACAACCGGTAAGGACACCAGTTGTGCGCTCAATTACCTCCTGCGTACAGTCATTTACAATAAAGGGTTTCCAAGAAGATGCGCATAATCAGAGAACCAGGCGTCAAACCGAATTCTTATAGAGGAGGTCTCAGTGGTTGAGTGCAGGTTGTCATTGAACTGTGGGTTGTTGAATCACAGGTTTTCATGTTGTCTGAACCCAGATGTGCTAACAAACCATGACTTGTAAATCATGAACAACCCACAGTTCACAACCCAACAACAAACCATGGATTCTCAGAGAGGCTTGTTTGAGAAAAATAAGCCACCCTGCAGAAAATGCGCTGGGTTCAGACTACACGATAACCCACGGTTCAGTGCCAACCCACGCTCAACCCATAATAACTGAGCGTGGATTATCTTGTTGTGTTAGCTCAGTCAGACCATGGGTCCATCTAGCTCACAATTTCTACCTGGCAATGGCTCTCCAGAATTTATTTCTCAGCCATACCTAGAAATGCCAGGAATTGAGCCTGGGGGGGGGGGGAGAGCTTTTTGCATGCAAAGCTGGTGATTTACCACTGAGCTATGGTTAGGGATTGATCATTCCTTTTGCCAAACAGCCTGGAGCAAGGGCTTTTCCTCCTCTGGTAGGGTCTCTCCCAACCTGAGTGTTTGCTGAATTCGAAAGAATGCTTGGCCAGGGCACGTTTTTTCCCTTCAGGTCTGCTCAACAACACGCCCTCAAGTGTTCTGTAGGAAATGGGGGTGGGACAGCAACAGCCACAAGAAGAGGCACATTTGCTTGGTCATCCAGCCCTTGCCTTAGCACTCATACACGCACACGTATACTTTATTGATTAGGCCCATTTGCTAATAACCTCTCGTTGTCTTTGATTTCAGCCGCAGGGCGTCAAGTGATTCTGTTACTGTTCAACGCAGGCCCGCTAGACGTGGGCTGGGCCAAGGCACATGACGGCGTGGGAGCCATCATAGCCTGCTTCTACCCTGCTCAGGCCACGGGCCTGGCTCTTGCCAAGGTGTTGATGGGAGCCGAAGGGGCAAATCCTGCAGGCCGACTACCTGCCACGTGGCCAGCAAGCATGCGCCAGGTAATGTTCAGTTTATGTATCTTCTGAGGTTGCTCCCTTCCTGAGAAAATGAAAAGCAATACCTCCTTTGTGCCTATACCAGTTTATACGAGTGTTATAAATCATGTGGAAAACTGTTCGGTTGATCCTACTTTAAGTCAAGCATTTGGTAGGTTCATAAAATGTTACATTTCTATGAAACATTTTATGTGTGTGCGTGTTTGTGGTCACGATAAAGTCTTTAGATATGCAAACCCACCATCTGCAGTCCAGGAATAGCTTAACCATAATTGTGGGTGCCTCTGACTCGCCTATCCACCATTGCTACCACACTGTAGTGCTGTTCAGCTGGTTGCTTTTCTGCATTTAGTTGGAAGGAAAATCAGAATGGAGGTTCCACATGGCATTGTGGAGGCTCCGTCATCAGTGGGGCGGTGAATCCGCTCCAGGTTTCAGTCAAAAGCAGCCAGAACTTCAAAGGAGCCGTCCAAGGTGCTTTGCAGAGTCAGACCCTTGGCTCTGCGCTTTGGATAGCTCCTTTAGAGTTTTGACTGGTTCATCTACAGTAAAACGGCCTAAATAGCAGCTCAATACCCAACGAAGGCAATAATACAAGTTGTTATATAATTAGCCATTTTATTGCATTTTTTTCAGCACCCACAGGGGATCCAAGGGGTGAAAATAGCCCTGCGTGAAGATTTTCGTCCAGCCCTGAGCGAAGATATCTTCTTGACTGTTGCCTGGAATTCACACTGCTCCCAGCATGCCTCTCTTCATTCTACCTTCTTTCCCCTCCTTCACCCGTTTGTGATCATACCCACAGGTTCCACCAATGGAGAACTACACCATGTTTGGCCGGACGTACCGCTACTACGGGGATGAGGCTCCGCTGTACCCCTTTGGCTACGGGCTCTCGTTTACCACCTTCTGGTACAGCGACCTGGTGGTGGGTGCTGACGTCATCCCCATATGTGGCAACCTCAGCGTCTCTGTGGTGGTGAAGAATGTTGGCTCCAGAGACGGCGAGGAGGTGAGGCGGGGTGTGAGCCCGCTTGCCTCTGTATGCCCTCAGACTGTGCTAGCTGAAAGAGGAGGCGGCTTGGGGATGGAGCTTGGGGATGGAGCAAATGGGGGACAGCTGACTTTCGGAGCAGGGGCAGAAACAATGCTTTGATGGTCTTAGTGAAACAATAGCTAAGGTTGTACATGTGCCAAGAAGGGGAGGGGGGAATTGCTGGGCTGTTGGCTGCAAAAAATTGGCACCCTGGTTATTTTGACATTTATTTATTCATTTATTGAAAAAGAAAATTCAGTGCCCTTACAGCTGCGAAAACATACTTGAAATGTTAGGGTAATTCCTGGCAAAATCTTGGAAATCAGAATAACGGCTGGAAATTGGTTCTTACTCTCCAGTTCCTTATTCCTAGTTGTCATGCAGCTTGGGGTTGAAGAGGAAAGTTGGAAAATTTCAGCCTTGTTTGCTGAATCAGGTTTCCAGCGGTTCGGCTGGGCCTTCAGAGCTCTGTACCGCCCCACCTTGTGACAGGAAGCAGCAGCAGCAGCAGGATTACAGCAGGGTTGTGCATAAGCGAACTCTCCAGCCAGTTTGGACTTCAACTCCCAGAAGCCTCTGCCAGCATGGCCAATGGTCAGGAATGCTTGGAGTTGAAGTCCAAAACATCTGGAGATCCACTTTCAGCACACCCCTGGGATAAATTAAGCAAAATAAAAGAACAGATGCCCAATGCATAATTCATATGGGCCACATATTTCAACTTGCCTTAGTGTAGGTTTTTTTTTCTTTCAAAAAACCCTTTTTCTTCAGATAGTGGGCCACAGCACTGGTTGTGGCCCACTATCTGATGGCCGGGGTCAAAAATAAGGCTGGAGTTCGGATGCAGGTAGATGGGGTGGCCATTCCCTGCACTTCGATGGCTGCACAGTTCTCTGATCTCCACCACTGTAGCAAAACTCAAAGGATTCCAGTGGTTTGCTAAGAAAGGAGTCGGAAGTTATTGGGTCTTCCCTAGCCCCCAAAGCAGGATCCTCCATAACTTAATCAACAGCAGTCACCAGGGGAAGTTGTCAGCCAGGCTGAGGGAAGGGTAGCACCTGACAATTTGAGAAATGGTGGGTGAGGATTTTGAGTAGGTGGCACTTTGGTAGGTTTGGCTCCAATGTCAGTGGGGTGGTGAATCCACTCCGGGTTCCAGTCAGAACCAGTCAGAACTCTAAAGGAACTCTCCATGGTGTGGGTTTCAGTCAGAACGAATCAGAGCTCTAAAACAGTTATCCAAGATGGGAGATTTCAGTCAGAACCAGTCAGCACTCTAAAGGAACTCTCCATGGTGTGGGTTTCACTCAGAACCAGTCAGCACTCTAAAGGAACTCTCCATGGTGTGGGTTTCACTCAGAACTAGTCAGAACTCTAAAACAGTTATCCAAGATCGGATATTTCAGTCAGAACCAGTCAGCACTCTAAAAGTGTTATCCAAGGGCAGGTTTCAGTCAGAACTCTAAAGGTGCTGTCCAAAGTGCAGTTTGTCAGTCAGAACCAGTCCTTTAGAGTTCTCACTGCTTCTGACTGAAACCCGGAGCGGATTCACCACCCCACTGACATCGGAGCCACTGGCCTTCACTGGGTTTGGTATCCTTGATTCTGGGTAGATAGGGCAATCTTCCCGTGCACCTGCCGTTTGTAATTTATCATTCAGGCTCTTTTGAAACAATGCCATCCCCACTGCAAGGCTGGAACACAGTGGGGGCAGCCAAGGAAGGAATCGTGAGGTGTCTCCCTCCTAACGCTTCCTTCTCCCTTGCAGGTGGTGCAGCTCTACCTTCGCTGGGGTGGCGCATCGGTTCCAGTGCCCCGCTGGCAACTGGTTGGCTTCCGCCGGGTGACGATACCTGTGGGAGATTCTACGAAGGTGGCCTTCCAGTTACCCTTCAGCCAGAGAGCTGTGTGGGATGGAGACTGGCTACTGGAGCCTGGCACTTTCACCCTTTTCAGCGGTGGGCAGCAGCCCTTCCAAGAGACCCGGGCCCCTTCGAATGTCCTGCAAGCTGATTTTACCGTCTCTGGGAGTGCCCGGAGACCCAGCCAATGCTAGTGGCCAGGACTGATGAGGAGCGCTCAGAGAAGCAGCAGGAAGGGGTCACCAGGCCTGAGGATGTGTCCGCAATGTGCTTTCGCATTGAGCAACAACTTGGAACAGAGAGAATCGGATATACTGTGTGTGGCCTAGCGGATCGCAGGAGATGCTAGGACTCATCCGGATATACGTCAGCCTCGTTTTTGCCAACTTCAGTGGCTGGAACTGTTTGCGGTGGAATATGGGATTGGGGCTAGGCCAAGGCTGGAGGAGAAAGTTCAGAGCGAATAAAAGATGATTTTCCAAAAATCAAAGGTTTATTCCTTTTTCATGTGATCTTCACATCTTTGGTTGGTTTTGCTAAACTTGGTTATGAAATAAAAGGCTTCATGCAGCGGTGATCGAAGCTGCGTTTGTCCAATCTCACGCTGTTGCAGACACCGGGAGATGGGCCATATTTAAAGAAGGGCCAAGCTGGTTTACTAGGCATGTTCTTCTCTGCAGGGAAATGTATCTCTTTAAAGGAGGAGGGAGGGCTCTTTTAACAGAGATTCTTTGGGTGAAGCCACGATAGCCACAGTTTCCCGTGACATTGTGTCCACATTAGTGCAGTGCTGGGTATATGAGGCTGCCCTTTATACTAGGGCTGTGCACCGCTTCGGCTCCGGACCTGAAGTGGGTCAGAATGGGTCCGAAGTGCTTCCGACTGATCCAGACCCCCATCGTGAGAGCTCCTTGCTCCTTACCTGAACCCGTCATGAGCGCCTATAACCGTCCGCGCCCTTTCAAGGGAGTTGCTTTGAGGCCCATTATTGGGGAAAAGGCAGGATAATAATAGCAACAACAACAATAATAATAACAACTCCCTTGAAGAGGCCCATACGGCTACAGGTGTTCACGCCGGGTCCAGGTAAGGGAGAGGGAGCTTGCGCAGCTTGGCCAAGCATCTGCCCCCACTCACAGCCTCCTCCACCATCCCTTACCTGGACATCTGAATCTTGCTCTGGATCTGGAGTGGGTCAGACCCAGGCCGAGGTGGATTGGGGCCGATACGTAAACTCCAAAGCAGCTAGGTGCACAGCCCTACTTTATACCCAATCAGGCCATTGGTCTATTTAGTATTATATAGGTGGTCTATCCACTTTAACTAGTATCAGGTCCCTAAGGACTCTTTGGGGCTTCCCCAGCATCTTTAACCTGAGATCCTTTTATAGCAGGCACTAAACCTGCAGCATTCAAAGCTCCTCTTCTCTACCAGTCACCATTCTAGAAATATTGGAATACGTTTGACCCCTGCTCTGCCACCACCTCTGCTTTCATAGCTCCTCTCAGCCAAAATGGGGCACTGGTGATGATAAAGACCTTCTCTCCTTCTCTTCTGCTGTTAAATATCCTTGCAGCGTTACCATGTATCCACCAGGTGGAGCCTTGCACACACTTCCACCCCTTTAGGGTGCAATCCTATGCACTTTAGGGGGGGGGGAGTCCTAGAACTCCCAGCATTCCCCAGTTACCCTTGCTGGCTGGGGAATGCTGGGAATTGTAGTACACTTAGGACTGCACTCTCAGCTACTCTGTTTTTTTTTAAAGTGGGGTTGAGAGACTACAGCTTGCTGCAGACCAGGAACCAAACTCTGACTAGTCTGGAGGTACCTTTCCCCTTCCCCTAATCAAGACAAAAATACCCCAAACCCTGGCTTGAGCTTTCTCAGGCGTATTTCTAGCAAAATAAAGGCACGACTCTTGATTACACCTTTACCTGGGGATGGCAGATCATGAGAAAGTGTGGAAGCAGGAGAACACGACGAGAAGAGATTATAGAGTTTAACATTATAGTTGTTTAAGTACGGGACAGGGCTGACCAGCGGAGCGGCTGGATTCATGCATCTGGGTTTTGTTGGGTCCTTCCCTCTGGAATATTAAAACATTTTGTAGATCAAGTGTGATCAACTTGTGGCCCCCAGATCTTTTGGACTACTACTCCCATCAGCCCCAGCCACCATAGTCAGTGATGAGAGATGGGGTGAGTTGGGGCTGTACTACACAGTGATAGAACACCTGCTTTGGATGCAGAAGACCTCAGGTTTGATCCCCATTCATCTCCAGGTAGGACTGGAAAAACGCCTGCCCGGTTGGTGGAAGATACAGGATAGATAAAAGGGCTTCTTCACACAGTGCATAGTTAAACTATGGCTTTCACTGCCACAAGATGTAGTGATGTCCACCAGTTTGGATGACTTTAAAGGGGGGAAGAGACAAATTCATGGCTGCTAGTCCTGATGGCTATATGCAACTTCCAATATCAGAGTCAATATCTATGTACAGCAGTTTCTGGGGAACATGGGTGGGAAGGTGGTGTTGCATTCATGTCCTGCTTGTATGTTTCCTGTGGGCAGCTGGTTAGCTACTGCATGAACAGAATGCTGGACTAGATGGACCCTTGGTCTGATCCAGCAGGGCTCTTATGTTCTTAAACTTTGGAGAGACCCTGCCGGTCAATGTCAACAGTGCTGGGCTAGATGGACCCAAAGTCTAGCTTAATATAAGGCAGCTTCCTATGTTTACCTCCCCCACCACCACCATGGGAAAGAACTAGAGGAAGGAAGACAACACCTATCTTCAACCCCCATCCCAAGCAAACATTATTCTGCAATAAAAGAAATTTCTTTTACCACCTTTTCTGGCTCGCTTTGTCAGTTATTGCTTTTCACGTAGGACCTGCAGAATCCCACAATCACTGAAATGGTCATTTGGGGTGGGGGGTGGGGTGAGGGAGCAACAATATTTGTAAAGGTGTAACCCTACACATGTTTAAAGAGGGGAAAAAAGGCTCCTACAATATCCTTGCAGTGTTATCATATATCCATCAGGTGGAGCCTTGCACACATTTCCACCCCCTTAGGGCGCAATCCCATGGATGTTTAGATGGGGAAAAAAGTCCTACAATTCCCAGCATGCTCCAACCAGCATGGATGGCTGGGGCATGCTGGGAGTTGTAGGACTTTTTTCCCTGTCTAAACATCCATAGGATTGTGCCCTAAGAGTGTCCATGAGGCAGTGTATATGCTCCAAGAGAGGGCACCTGAGTGACAAAGAACCAGAATGACTGATGCGCTGCTCTAGACGGTTGGATGGAATTGTAAGCTCTGAATCTTTGCTCAGGCATGTGAGTCTTGGGAGCTTACAAGTAGTATCATGCAAGATGCCTTCCTAGAGAGAAACTGGACATGCCCCTGGCAGGGAAGGAGAGGTGATGTCACACAGCGGAGTGGTAAGCTGACGCGTAAGAATTACGGCGATGATTATCTACTCGAAAAATGCATATCATTAGTGTGTGTCTCTCTGTGTAGGCTTGTATTTGCTAAGATTCCTCAGAGGTGAGGTGGACTCTTCGCAAAACCACATCGCACACACATATCAAGGTGTCCCTGTCATTAATGGTTTGGCTACCAATGTGCCCAGGCTAGAGGCCAGGTGTAGCTCTCTCTGCAACAGTGTCCCCCAAAAGTGGTGCATTCCTTTGCCACCATAGGAGTGAACGGAACTGAACAGAAGGGCCCATAGCTCAGTGGTAGAGCCCATGATGCTTTCCATGAAGAAGGTCCCAGGTTCAGTCCTCAACATCTTTAGGTGGAGCTAGGAAAGAATCCTGCCTGCAACATGAGAGAGCCACGGCCAGTCAGTGTTGATAAGATGCCTAGATGGACTCATGGTCTGTGTTTGGATAAGGCAGCTTCCTATGTGTCTAAGGAAGCCATATGCTTGTGTACAATGATGTGGAATGGTGTGTACATGATAAGAACATTGTAAGAGCCATGCTGGATGAGACCAAGGGTCCATCTAGTCTAGGATTATATTCACACAGGGGCCAAGCAGCTGCCCACAAGGAGGACATGAGTGCAACAGCACCCTCCTACCCATGTTCTCCAGCAAGTGGTGTACATAGGCATATCACTTCTGGAGGTAGCATACAGCCATCAGGACTAATAGCCATTGATAGCCTTTGCCTCCAAGATTATCCAACCCCCCTTTTAAAGTCATCCAAATTGGTGGCCGTCGCCACATCTTGTGGTAGGGAATTCCATAGTTTAACTGTGTAAAGATGTACTTCTTTTTATCTGTCCTGAATCTCCCACCAATCAGCTTCATGGATCGACCCCATTGGGTTCTAGTATTATGAGAGGGGAGGGGAAGGTCTCTCAATCGCCTTTCTCCACATCAGGGTCAGCCTTGATGACCATCAGAATCCAGCTGGTCTTCTGCCTGCATAGCCTGGGTTCAGTTCCTCAATTAAAACAGCAATAAGTGAGTTGGGGGAGCACCTCCGCACTTTCCAAAAGACCTCTCAGAGCCAAGAGCTGTGGCTACCTTTTGTTGGATGGGGCCTAGAAGGTTCAAGAAACATCCCATTCAAGCAAGAGTGGAGATCAAGGTTAGGGAACTTGTGACTTTCCATATGTTGATGGATTGCAGCTCCCATCAACCATTGGCCATGCTGGCTGGGGCTGATGGGAGTTGCAGTGTACCAACATCCGGAGGGCCACACATTCCCCACCCTGGGTGCAGATGAAACCTTTAGATTGAAAATGTTCTAATTCCCATATTTTACTACGTAAACTTCATTAAGAACCTTGGAAAGTAGGATGGAATTAGACAGCCTTCCGCAACCTGGTACTCTCCAGATTTGTTGGACTACAAGCCCCATAATTCCCCAGCCAGTTGGTTGTAATCCAACACATCTGGAGAGCACCATGTTAGGGGAAGGTTGGGCTATGAGAGAAGAGACTGGTCCAAAGTCACCCATTGATCTTCATCGTTTCATCTCATATTATTCAGATGAAGGTGCTACAAAATGGAGATTAATTGGGATTGCCAATATTTTGTTTATTTTTTACGCGAAACCTGCTCTTATGCCTTTAACAGCATCTCTACAGGCAGAAATGTAGCATCATGCTTTTTTCCTGGCACCGTGGAGATAAAGGGACGGGGGAAAGTGTCACCTCAGCACATCCCTAGGTGCTCAGGCTGCCTTTCAAGGCTAGGGCAACCACCATCTGGTGTGTCCGGGTAGCAGACTGGCAGTATAGCCAGTTGGCAGGGTTTATATAATTACTGGAAAATCAATCCATGGCTTTTCTGTAGACTGAGTTCCAGCCCTGCCTGATCTCGGAAGCGGCTGACCTCCTGAGACTTATGGAAAAATCTATGAGTTAATTAGGATAGAACCCCGGGATGTCATGTGAGATGCAAGCTGGGTTTTCCTCCCCCTCTCCTCCGAAGTATGGAGACCAGGCAAGGTCAGCCCTTAGATATGCCAATAAACATGCTGAGTTTATGATAATGACGCAGGGGGAGGTTGGGTAGCCAGCTATCTCACTTGGACGGGGCTCCTGTGCTTTTTAAGGATTGCAATGGGGAGAATTTTACTGGTTGAGCTTTCTCCTATCACTGCAGCAGTACAGTGGGAAAATATTCTTTCTTTCTTTCTCCTCTCAATTCCCTGTTTCTCAGATTCCCACCTAAGGGACCTCTTCCTAGTCCTCATGCATTTGCTTGTGCCTTTAACTCAGGAGTGGGGCACTACATATATTGTTACCCTACAACTCCCATCACCTTCGACCATTGGCCTTGCTGTCTGGGAATGCTAGGAGTTGGAGTCCAACAACATCTGGGGGGCTACAGGTTCCCCACGACTGCTTTAATCTAAGCCAACCTGACAAGATTCCCTTCCCTCAAAGAAGATGGACAGTAACTCAGTTTGTTCCCGGAGCAACTGAACATTCCAAGCCATCACACCTAGGCTGACCATATGAAAAGGAGGACAGGGCTCATGCAACTTTAACTGTTGTAGAGAAAAGGGAATTTCAGCCAGTGTCGTTTGTATGCAATTAGTTCCTGGTGAAATTCCCTCTTCATCACAACGGTTAAAGTTGCAGGCACTATACTAGAGTGACTATATACAAAAGAAGGCAGGGCCCCTGCAACTTTAACTGTTGTGATGAAGAGGGAATTTCACCAGGAACTAATTGCATACAAGTGACACTGGCTGAAATTCCCTTTTCTCTACAACTGTTAAAGTTACATGAGCCCTGTCCTCCTTTTCATATGGTCAGCCTAATCACACCAGCTAATATAACATCACAACAGTTAAAGCTGCAAGAGCTATACTAGAGTGACCAGATACAAAAGAGAGCTGGGCTCCTGCAGCTTTAACAGATGAAGAGGGAATTTCACTGGGTGCTGCATGCAGGGGCAGCACCAGAAAAAAAATTCGGGGGGTGGGCACAGAAGGGGCAGAGTATATTTCTAGGTGGGCAGGCTGTTTCCCATATGTAAGACCTCTGAAAGAAAAATAATGGTATATCTCACACTAAAACTGCCATCCTAACCATATATTCTGAAATAAGTCATATATTGATAAATTTAGGGTTTTAAAAGAAAAAAATAGCATGTATTAGCCAAATTCAAATTACTGTAAAGAAAATGTCTTTCAAAAAAGGTACAGTCTCTACACAAGCATTTCCCTGACGTTCAGATTAAATAGACAGAACACTTTCTTTTGAACCAGTGCAGGCAGAACCAGAAAGGTAGACTCTTAGGGTAAGGAAAGAGCAAACTGAGACACCTGGGCCCTGTAGACCTAGGAAACCCAATGCATGTGAAGTATTAGTCCAAAGATCCAAAATATGAAGTTTTTGAAGATGAAGCTCCTGATGAAGCTGGGGGTTTTTTTAATTGCAATCCATTGCCTTTGCAATATGGAATAAAAGAAATAAGAGGCATTGAACATGGTGGGTAAACATTCATAGGCTTGCACTGTGAGTAAATTCTGTCCCAATTCTCTGAGGAGAAAAAATAGGAAGACATGGAGAAGGTACAGATTAATTCTTTCCTCCCCCTCTCATTTTTCCTGGCCTACTGTCCTGAGAAAAAAGGGAAGAGTTCCATGGAATAAGCAGATTAATTCTTCTGAGGGTGTTCTTGCTGCTCTGGCAGTTGGTGCCGGAGCAGCAAGTGTGTGTTATGGTTACATAGGCCCCCTCCACAAGGATGCGCTTTTGCGCCCGGTTCCGGGATTATGCGCATTATCGCGGAGGCGCATTTACTCCTAATCCCTCTGCACGGGAGGCGGCGAGAGGCGGCGAAGCGCATTAATTGATGTCCAAAAAGCGCTTTACATGTAGTTAATGTGCATAATCGCTTGTTCACACGGCGAAAATGCGCTTTAACGGCCGGAGCAAAATAAAAGTCGCTATTTAACGCGCATTCGATAATGCGCATAATCCGGGAGATAACGCGCCTCTGCGCCCGTTTTGCGCTCCGCTGGTGTGAAGGTAAAATTTATAATGAGCCTTCAAAGAGCATTAAAGCGCCCTTGTGGAGGTAGCCATAATTGCAGCATACTAAATTCCCAGAACCAACAGAGATCAGGCTTTTTAAAAAAGTGTCTTAAATAAACAATTTATCCAGGGTACATCACAACACAGAGAAAAGCATTTATAGCCAAGCCCACTCCTCTAAGATTTAAATTAAAGGGAGATGGGAGACCTCGAAACCCATTTCACACAAAGGCAAACTGAGACAGCAGGAAAATAAGAATCAGTGGCTGTAAGTGATTGAGTTTGGTTTACATAATCACAGGTTTCAGAAGAAGAAGAAAAAAAGTATGCCCCATAAAACAGAAGGAATTTAGCCAGGAATATATGTTAACTTGCACCACGAAAAGGAAAGGTTTTTTTAAAACCACATTTTCACAATGTGACTGAAATACAGCAAAACAAAATGGATTCTAGGCCATATTGACAAACAAAGAGGGGAGGGAAAATACCCATTAACCCTTTCCTTGCCCAGAAGGGCTCCTAATACCCATTGGCAGTAACTTACTTCTGAGTAAACATGCATAGGATTGTGTGATAAATCCTAAAAACTGGCACAAAGCAATCCTTACAATGAAACTCTCTGTTCAGTTGACAACAATTAAAACCACAAAGCACATTATAGATTGCAATATAAAATGTAAAAGCGTAAAAGTTTTCCCCAAAGTTCTACCTTTAAAAAAAACAACAATGAAAATAAGTGGACAGCTGCAATTAGGAAGAGAGGAAGGAATCTTGGTAAGGGGTGTTTACATTGCCAGCTATTCTTCCTCTAAACGAGTCTTCACCAACCTGCTGCTTTCCAGAGGTTTTGAACTTAAACTCCCATCAGCCCCAGCCAACATGATCAGTAGTCAGAAATACTGGGAGTTGTGGTCCAAACCATCTAGACAGTGCCAGGTTGTGCATGGTTGCTTTTAAAGGGGACGTACTAAAACAAAGGACAGTACTTGCCCAAAGGGAAACCATACTTGCCCATAGGGATCCATTGGACAGCACTTGCCCATAGGGATCCATAGAATCCCTATGGGCAAGTATGGTTTTCCTATGAGCAAGTGCTGTCCTATTTTTCTCTATGGGCAAGGGCTGTCCTATGGATTCCTATGGGCAGGTATGGTTTCCTATGGGCAAGTGCTATCTTTTGGCTTCCTGTGGACAAATACTATCCTGTGGATCCCTATGGGCAAGTATGGTTTCTCTATGGGCAAGTACAGTCCTTTGTCTTAGTACATCCCCTTAGGGACATACTAAAACAAAGGACAGTACTTGCCCAAAGGGAAACCATACTTGCCCATAGGGATCTAGTCATTCTCTAGCAGCTACTCCCAACCAACCCACCAAATACATGGGGTGGGGGAGGGAGAGAAACTAGCCCACTCTGTATTTTCCCCAGTTAGGGCAAAAAGTAGGATTTGGGGTAAGGGGGCAGGGTGAGAGCAGCAATGGCTGGAAAGCTTTAAACATCCCCTTCCCACAAATTCTTCCCCCACTCCTAATTTCAGCCTGGGATCTTACGGGGATTTAGTAACAACATAAAAAGTCTGTATTCAGCTAATAGCCCTAACAAGTCATGATGGAATATAAAAAATACTATTACCAGCACCTGGAAAGTGTAGGTGATGATCAGCAGAGATCAACCAGTGTCTGGGCTTGCTTGGCTCCCTGCTGCTGAGTGAGGGGAGAGGGCTAAGGGGCTGAAGAGGAGAGGCCGCCTCTCTCTCCTCTAAAACAGCTGAGCTTTGCCTTCCAGAAGGCAGCCACAAGCCAGGCCCACGTGGCTACCCTCTCACTCCTTCTCTGAAACCTAGAAGAACAAAGGCCACAGCGCAGGCGCCTGGCTTCTGCCAAGGCTAACTGTTAACCTTTGCTGTGCCTCGCTGAGGCTGCCTTGCCTGGGTGAACCCTCCTGGTAAAGCCAGCTCTGCCAGAAACTGGGGTGGCAAGCTCTTGTTTGGGGGTCACTTGCCCCCCATGCCCACCTTGCCCCCCCTGGCTGCATGCATACAAATGACGCCTGCTGAAATTCCCTTTTCTTTTCAACTGTTAAAGATACAGGAGCCTTGTCCTCCTTTCCATAGGGTCACCCTGGCTTCTCTGAGGAAGGGAATGTTGTCAGTTTTGCTGAGATTAAAGCAGTGGTGGGGAACCTGTAGCTCTCCAGATGCTGTTAAGGCTCCAACTCCCAGCAGCCCCAGACAGTATGTCCAGTGCCTTGCAAACAGAAGGTCTCAGGGTTGATTTTCAGCATCTCTAGGTAGGGCTGGAGAAAACACCTCTCTGAAACTCTGGGGACCTGCTGCCTGTGAGTTATTGGTATTGACGGACCACTGGTCTAAGGTAGTTTCCCATGTAAGGAGAAGAGCCAAAGGGTGATCATATGTCAGGAAAAACCAGGACATGTCAGGATTTTTGTAACAAATCTGGGAAGGGGGGTGGAATTATGAAATTTGAAGAAAAATCTGGATTTTCCCCATCCTCCCCCAACCCAAAGGACAGCTCTACTTTATAGTCAATGGAAATTATAAAAAATGCTCACAGCTCTGTCATTTTTAAAGATAAAGAGATGAACCTTGGCACCCTGATAGCCCTTAGGTTGGGCTTTAGCCTTGACAAATATGAAGCTGATCCGTTCATCCGTTGATTTTTAGGGATTTGTTTAAGTTTGAGGCTTTAAAATTATTATTTTAAAAAATGTAATTTTTAAAGATAAAGAGATGAACCTTGGCACCCTGATAGCCCTTAGGTTGGGCTTTAGCCTTGACAAATATGAAGCTGATCCGTTCATCCGTTGATTTTTAGGGATTTGTTTAAGTTTGAGGCTTTAAAATTATTATTTTTAAAAATGTAATTTTTAAAGATAAAGAGATGAACCTTGGCACCCTGATAGCCCTTAGGTTGGGCTTTAGCCTTGACAAATATGAAGCTGATCCGTTCATCCCTTGATTTTTAGGGATTTGTTTAAGTTTGAGGCTTTAAAATTATTATTTTAAAAAATGTAATTTTTAAAGATAAAGAGATGAACCTTGGCACCCTGATAGCCCTTAGGTTGGGCTTTAGCCTTGACAAATATGAAGCTGATCCGTTCATCCCTTGATTTTTAGGGATTTGTTTAAGTTTGAGGCTTTAAAATTATTATTTTAAAAAATGTAATTTTTAAAGATAAAGAGATGAACCTTGGCACCCTGATAGCCCTTAGGTTGGGCTTTAGCCTTGACAAATATGAAGCTGATCCGTTCATCCGTTGATTTTTAGGGATTTGTTTAAGTTTGAGGCTTTAAAATTATTATTTTTTAAAAATGTATTTTTTAAAGATAAAGAGATGAACCTTGGCACCCTGATAGCCCTTAAGTATGGCTTTAGCCATGCCAAGTTTCAAGCAGGTCTGTTAATCCGTTGAATTTTAGGATTTTTTTTAAAGTTTGAGGTTTTAAAATATATATTTTTAAAAAACACACTGGAGCCATAGCCTTCAAACTCAGGTTGTCAAACCCCCTCTTTGAGGTCCTGCGCCTTGAGCAGTTTCAGCCCTTGGCATCAAGGGGATCTCAAGTTTTTAACTAAGAAGTGCTGTGTGAGCATGGCACCTTTCCTGTTGCAGATTTGGTGGGCAGTGGGACACCTGGAGCTCAGCAGAGGTGAGGTGTCCACAGATCAAAATGTGGGAAAGCAGAGGCCAGTCAAAGCAGCGCACAGGGCAAAACAGAAAGGGCCAGAGGCCTTTTCCTCAGAGTTCCACAGCAAAATCTACAAAAGTAGGAGTGGGTGAAATGAATTTCAGATGCATTGGATGTCTCACTTGTTATCTCAGTGATTTTAACATTAAGATGTCATGTAGAACAGATTTGTAGAACAGATTTACACAATGCTGTAAAATCAGACGTGACCAAGGCTATGTTCAGGTGGGCACACATCCCTTGGTGCTGGACATGCCCCCTGGGGGCAGACGTGTTGGGGGGGACGCTCCCTTGGGGGCCGATCATATTCTCCTCCTTTTTGGTTTCCAAAATATGGTCACCCTAATGGAGCTGAGCGGTCTAGAGTTTGATGGGCAAATGTAACATCTCCTGTCCTTCCAGCATTGTGGCTTGGCAAAGAAACAGAGGGCAGGGGCCCTGAATTTTGCATATCTCTTTGTACGTATTATCAGCTGCAGGCTTCTATTGAGAATCTATTTTGGTGGTGCTGAGTTTCCCTCTGGGTCTATGCTGGAGCATTCACAATACCAGCAGCTTGATGGAGTAAGAAACCGTTGAACTCACAAGCTCAGCTGGACTCTCTTAAAAGGCCTCCTGAGGCAGCGTCTCCTCCATCTCCCCAAGTGAAGTCCGTGCAGCCCCATCCCATCCATCTCTGCCATGTGCTTCTGGAACAGGCCTTCCTGTTTCACGGGAGTCAGGTTTCAGCCTGACCTGCTTCTCTGCCTACGACATTCTCTTGGCTGTGAGTCAGGCCAGGCGATGGGGCTGGATAGAGTTTCACAGGAAACCTTTGGCTCCATGTGGAGCGGGGAGGGAAGGATTTGTGCATCCATAGGAGTGGCAGGATCAGGGTAGGCTGGCTTTCAAAGTGCCACCTCTGTTCTGACCTTTCACTGCTGTAAGTCAGGCAGAAATTCAACAGGTGGTGCATATAGAGAGGCTGTGATTCTAGGTGTTCCAGTTTTGAGATGTTAGCCTCTTGCACAGTTTTTTAATGGTACACAAGTCTTGTTTGGAAGGGGGGTTAAAGAAATTAAAAGCCGGCAAATTTACCAGCCCTGTGCCTCATCTAGAACGTTCCTATCTGTTTCAGGAGTTCCTGTGCTCAGATAAACAAGCCCCACGCTTGTCCATGATGCCTTCAGTCCGTAGCTGGGTGGAGACAGATCACGCATAGATAAGGCCTACTCCCATAGCCTTTAATAGGTGCCTGACATGCACACAGCTTCAGCTGTTTAATTTTGGCATGTCAGGCCTCTGTCAAAGACACAGGAGCACAGCCACTGGAAAAAAAGTGGCAATTCTTATCGCTTATACGTTGCCAAGGAACTTTTTGCAGCCCTACTTCTGTGTCCAGAAAGCTGCTGAAAGCTCATTGGGAATGAGCAAGTGCCAATTAGAGAAGGGTTAATGTCACACTGATAAAAGAAGAACAAGGGGATGGTTGCAAACTGGTGTGGGAAAATGATATGAAAATTTCAATAAGTAATCAGAATTGGGCGAAGTTATGGGGAGCAAGGAATTTGAAAACTTTATCAGTAAGGATAAAAGAAAATTATTATAAATTAATATGGCGATGGTATTTAACACCAATTAGATTGAATCAAATAGATAAAAAATATTCGGTATTATGTTGGAGAGGATGTCAACAAACTGGCACGTATGTTCATACGTGGTGGTCATGTAAATATGTACAAAAGTTTTGGCAAATGGTATATAAAGAGATAAAAGAGATAACGGGAATTGATTTGGAGTCATCCCCAAAGATTGCATTATTATCAATATATGAGGGGATGAAATGTAATCAGAATACTAAGGATTTCATTACTATGTTACTAACTGCAGCAAGATTAATAATAGCAAGGAAATGGAAGATGAAGGATAACTATCAAATGGTTGAGCGATATAAAGAGGTATGGGATATTGCTATTAATGACAAACTAACATGTAATATTAAAGTAGAAAAGGGAATATGTAATAGAAATGAATTTGAAAATATATGGAAATTATTTTAGAGCATGTATTGTTGAGAGGGAAAGGACACAAACCTGTGCAAGAAGTATCACAATTTTGGAAAATGTAATTAAGAAGAATTGGTCCTGGTGAGGGGTGCACTTGGTGTATAAAGAATGGAAAAGAATGGTATAATTGTAGTTAAGAGTTGAAATAAAATTTAATTTTTTTAAAAAAAATGTCACACCTATAGAAAGTAGCAGCTGTTTGCACAGTTGCTAAGAAAGTAATGACTTAATAAGGACTAAGAATTCCCCCTCCCCCAGCCCCAAAGTGATGGGGTGAATTAAACAATAATTTCAGAAAAATCTAAGGTAGCCTAGTATAAAGAGCACTGTGGCTAGGGTTGCCATCTTTTTTTTTTTTACTGCTCCTGCTCTTGTGTCTTTTACAGCTGGTTGGCAAGGAGAGGTGGAGCAGGCAACAGCTTCCCCATCCCTTTGACCTAGTTCACATGTAACAACAACCCAGAGTATGGGTTGAGTATAGGTTGTTGTTGAATCATGAGTTGTTGTTGAATTGTGGGTTGTTAACCATGAATAACCCAGAACAAACCATGGGTTTTCTTCCTAGGTTGCTCATGGTTAACAACCCATAGTTAAACCATAGTGCAGGGTTTGGATATAACCACAATCCACAATTCAACCACAACCCATACTCAACCCATACTCTGGGTTGTCATTTTGTGTGAAGCATGCCTTTATCTTCATGCCAGGAAAAGTATTGCCTGCTTAATTTTTGCACATTGCTGTCATTGAAATCCATAGGAGCAGGGCCAATTAAAAAATGCTGGGAACCCTAGGCACAGCTGAATTAGGCCCTGATGTGCCCTAGCCTTGTACAACCTGGTGCCCTCCTAATGTTTTAGACTAAAACTCCCAGCATTCCTGACCATTGCCCATGCTGTCTGGGGCGGATGGGAGCTGAAGTCCAAAATATCTGGATGACACCAGGTATGGGAAGGCTGCCCTAAAAGGTCTCCTCTGGCACCTTCACCTATTGACCCACGACCCTTGCAAGGTGAGGCTTCCAACTGAGGAGGATCTGTTCCATGTCATACAGGTGATGTGGTGTTTCTCTTTTTTCAGCTACAGACAGTAGGAAAGCCCTTGAGCAAGCCAGCTCATACATGTCTCAGTTGTGCTTTTCCTCTGAATCATTCCTGGACACCCACACTTCCGGAGAGCAGGGCTTTAGATATCAGAAAAAACCTGTTTGGCTGATGTGTTCAGGAACAATCCATCCCAGTGCCTGCTGCTGGAAGTGCCTGTTGATGAGTTCTCAGCTGGACCATTTGAATTTGGAACGATGTTTGTTTAAAGGATTCTTCTGCCATGAACTCTCTAGGGCAGCGTTTTCCCCAAGCTGGTATCTTCTGAATGTGTTGGTCTACAACACATTCAGAAGATGGGGGTTGCAGTCCGACATATCCGAAGGGTACCAGATCAGAGGAGATGCTGCTTTAGGGAGCTGGAGTGGGCAGAAGGTATATCAAGATCTTCTGGTAGATCTCTGGGTGATTTTTAGTACATCAGAAAAGATTTCTGACTCCCATTTGTTTAAGAATAGCATTTTTTTAACACCCACTGGCCTTCTGCTACTCTCTTATCTTGGCCAGGGCTGCTGTCATGCTAATGGCTTATCTCTCAGCCTCACCTGTAAAATATGGATATTAATTGGCTGCCTTGGACCAGTCCTTTGTTCATCTCTGCTGACCAATTTTAGAGTTTGATATTATCCTCTCTGATCTGTGTAGCCATTTGGATGTAAAGCTGTTCTGGTATAGGCAGGTTATCTTCACGCAGGGTTAGGCAAGCTGCTGCCCTCCAGATTTTTTTTACTACAACTCCCATTAGCCCCAGTCAGTATGGCCAATGGGATTATGGGAGTTGTAGTCCAACACATTTGGAGGGCAGCAAGTGGGGAAGGCTGTCCTAATGTGTGGCAGGTAAATTGCTCTGCTACTCCATCACCATTTTGAGCCTGGTTCTGCACCATTTTGAACCTGGCTGAACCGTAGGGTTAAAAACATAAGAACAGCCATACTGGGCTGGTTGTCCCATTCGACAGAGTGAGCCTCAGGCAGCAGATGATGGGTGACAGCCCTCTGACTGCTCCTGCTGAATTCCCCAGCTGTCCCCCTCTGCTGGAAGACAAAACTGTGTACGGCACGCAGCTTGTCCCGGGCCCTAAACTAGACTGCTGCTAGTTTCAACACCCAGTACAGCTGGGTTCTATACGTAGAATGGGGAGTGGGTGTCATTTTGTCCACTTCAGGCAGCAAAATGGCCTCCTCCACATGAGACGTTTAATGAGCCTTGAAGGCTCATTATAAATTTTACCTCCACACCAGCGGAGCGCAAAACAGGCGTACAGGCGCGTTATCTCCCCGATAATGCGCATTTTCGAATGCGCGTTAAATAGCGACTTTTATTTTTCTCCGGCCGTTAAAGCGCATTTTCGCCGTGTGAACAAGCGATTATGCGCATTAACGTCTTCTAAAGCGCTTTTTGGACATCAATTAATGCGCTTCGCCGCCTCTCGCCGCCTCCCGTGCAGAGGGATTAGGCGTAAATGCGCCTCCGCGAAAATGCGCATAATCCCCGAACCGGGCGCAAAAGCGCATCCTTGTGGAGGGGGCCTTAGTCTAGCATTCTGTTCACGCAGTGCCCAGCCAGCTGCCTGTGGGATGCCCACAAGTAGGATTTTAGTCAAACAAACAAACAAACACACACACACAAACCTTTATGAAGTGGATATCATAAAACTGACATCACCCCTGCTGTAATATTTGATAGTCTACCCTCTGAGCTACTATTTTGCACTGCAATCCTTTGCAGTCATAAAAATGCATTTAAAATCGATGGAACACTCAATAATAATAATAATAATAATAATAATAATATAATTTATTTCTTGCCCGCCTCACCCTTTGGATCAAGGCGGGAAACAACATTAATACAATAACAATATAGATCAAATACATAAAATTATTAATAGAGCATATAAAACAATCAACACATTTATAGCTGCCTTAAACTCAGAGAGATTGTTAAACGAATCTCCTCCGGCAGGCCATTCCAGAGTCTGGGGGTGACAGAAGAGAAGGTCCTCTGGGTAACAGTTGTCAGCCTAGTTTTGGCTGACTGAAGTAAATTCTCCCCAGAGGACCTGAGTGTATGGGGCGGATTGTACAGGAGAAGGTGATCCCGCAGGTAACCTGGACCCAAACCATGTGCTATCCATATTATTATTATTATTGAATAATAATAATAATAATATAATAATTCATCTGAGTTTAGGGAAAGGGCTTCCAGAGCAGAGAATTATTTATAAATTCACACTGGGCTTTCCCTCTCCTTTGACCTTATTCTAGTCCTGTGGAGCGGAAGCTTCATAGAGGCTAGCCCTCCTTCCCTGACTCTCCTATCCCAGAGACATTGTTCCCAGCTAGCATCCTTTCTTAAAAGCATCTTGGGATTGACTGACTGACTAATGCATCCTTCTCCAACCTGGTGCCCTCCAGATGTGTTAAACCACAACCTCCATCATCCCCAGCCAGCTGGGGATGTTGAGAGTTGTGGTCTGACAAATCTAGGGGGCACCAGGTTGTGGAAGGCTGCATGGATGCATTGTGAGAGTTACTTCTACAATACTTAGAAAGCTGAAGGTTGGTACATAGCTAGCCCAAGAGACTGGTAATTGGGGGGGGGGGGAGCGGGGAAACATCCTGGAAAAGAGTGATTTCTGCAACTCTTGCTTGGGATGTTACCCACCCAAGAACAATGGCTTGGGACCACAATACCTGACGGAATGCCTCTCCCGACGTGAACCTACCCGTACACTACAATCAACGTCCAAGGTCCTCCTCCAAGTGCCTACTCCTAGGGAAGCTCGGAGGATGACAACAAGGGAGAGGGCCTTTTCAGCGGTGGCCTCTCAACTGTGAAACAATCTCCCCAATGAGGCTCGCCTGGCGTCAATACTGTCATCTTTTCGGTGCCAGGTTAAGACTTTTCTCTTCTCCCAGGCATTTAACAGCATATGTTGAGCTTTTTTAACTGACCCCTGGACAGTTTAAATGATATGTAGTTTGTTTTTAGGTTTTTATGGTTTAAAATTTTGTATATTGGTTTTTAAATGTTCAATATTTTTAGTTTTTGTAAACCGCTCAGAGAGCTTCAGCTATAGGGCAGTATATAAATATTATTATTATTATTATTATTATTATTATTATTATCAACAACAGCAACAACAGGCAGCATGTCAGCAGAGATCTGGTTAAAGCCATGCAGATGATGAAATGCAAGAATGAGGGTTCCCCACTTCCACCTTCATACATTTCAAACAGCCTGAGGTTGAATTGAAGAAGAGATTTGCAAAGGCGTCTGAAAATGTATCCATGCTTGCAGAGCAGTGTTTCCTGTTAGCAACATGCTGTCATGGCATACAGGCTTGGCTTTCCCTTTGACTAATGCCATAAACACAAAATTATGCTGAGGCACTCTTTGCTAAGTAAACCTTTGCTAATTAATTCACCACACCCTTGTTCCATGTGCGTGAAAATCCTCTTTTCATCTACAAGGTTGTATTCAAAACATGCCTGGTGGCTGTTACCTCCTTCACCATCCTTGGCAGGGAAGCTGAAGAATATTAAGGGATAACCAATCTGCATTCAATTATTTTGACTATACAATCTTAAGACTGTGAGCATTTGGGGGACAGTGCACAGCCACAGGGCAATCATTCGCTAACCAGGCAGCACTAAAACATGGAAGACTAAGAACCTACCTCACAGAGCTACTTTGGGGATGAATGAAGTCAATTAAAATTGAGGTTTTTAAAAAAGGATTTAAAAGGTGCACTCCTACAAGCCCTACAACTCCCAGCATTCTCCAGCCAGCCATGCTAGTTGGGGAATGCTGGGAGCTTTTTCTGTCTACACATGCATAGCCCTGTGCCCTAACTCACTTGATGATAACTCCATGTTTTGTTGCTAAAACAAACAGAGATGAGAGAGAAAGGCATGAATAGGCTTAGTATCAAATACTTTAATCATTATTGTAAGTCTGTAGGCTGGTTGTGGCCTACACAACTTGTTTTCAACACAATCTTATAGGTAGTCTACTCAGAAATAAATGCTACTGAGTTCAGCAGGGCTTTTATTTCCAGGTAAGTGATTATAGGATTGAGTCCTTATTTTTATACCTTCTTCAGATTTGTAAATATTGGAATATGCTACAAGCACAAGATTCATAAACACAGTTTTTAATTTCAAACTCCTTTCTTTCAGCACTTTAATGATTCAAAATTGTATTTAAAAAAATGAAAACACTTGAAAGGATTTTGTTTATAAATGATCAATGCAATTTTTGTGTGTTGTAATCAATGTGGAAAATCAATTTTAAAAAACATAAAGCACGTTATATAGGAGGTCATAATAATGTGACCTATCCCTAAACAAGTCTGGCAGAGTAAGCTAGAAAGTAGAAAGACCGAGTCATTAAAGCGATTCATGTTTTTGTTGCCTATTCGGCTTATATCCATTTCTAAAGTCAATCTGATTCTACTTGACTGAAATCAATGAATGACAGTTAAGCAATGTTATCATTCCAGGAGTGCCACATAATGTGTCAAGCAGGGGCGGGAATTTCCGGCCTACAGCCTTCCCAATCCTGCCTGCGGACTCTCCTTTGTTCTACCATTAGGCTTTCAAAGAGCCTAATTAGTGCATGGAGATTTATGGGGGTGCTAACCCTCCCCAAATGCTATGACCCCCCTTTCAAAAAAAACATCCCCTGCTCTGTAATTAAGCTTTTTAAAAGCCTCTATTGGTTGTCCATGGAGGCTTTTTAAAATGTTGATTGCTGCACAGAAGGGGCATTTTCATGGGGGGGGGGGGAGTGCGCATATATGTGTGTCTATAGTGAGTGTGTGTGTGTGTGTGTGTGTGTGTGTGAAAATAGATGTATGTGAAAGCTGTTATGTAGGAGAATGCACATTTGGGATGGCCCTCTAAAGCCTACCCTTTTGGGGGATGGGGAGCTGCCTGTTTCTGGCCCCTGACCTTTGCCCCTGGACTGTTCGAAGCACAAAAAAGTCTCTCACCCCAGCCTAAGGGTACTTATCTTTGCATGGCTTTATTACAAAGCCCGCTTCCTAACCTAAGGGCCAAAGTACTCTGTACATGCTCAAAGTTTCCGTGTTTGTAAGTTCTTGGGAAAAACAACAACGAAAGACTATTCGTTTCCCAAAACAAAGACACTCTGCACAGTTATCAGACGTTGTACTTGTAGGTCTTTTTTAAAACATGGGGAAGGTACTCTGCACATGCTTATAGGCACCTGACTCAAGGGGCCAGATCATTTTGCACATAACATTTGGCAACCCACTTACTTATCACATTGGAATGAAGGAGGAGAGTGCATTGAAGACCTGAGATTGGGGAGGTGGGGAGGGTGAAAGAAGAGAAGGAGACCCTGGGCCAGGATGATCATATGGAAAGGAGGACAGGGCTCTTGTATTTTTAACAGTTGTATTGAAAAGCGAATTTCAGCAGGTTTTATTTGTATGTATGGTTCATCAGAACAGTTAAAGCTGCAGGAGCCCTGCCTAGCTTGACCACATACAAGAGGGCAGGGCTTCTGCAGCTTTAACTGTTGTGATGAACCATGTATACAAAGGACACCTGCTGAAATTCCCTTTTTTAAAACAACCGTTAAAGTTACAGGAGCCCTGTCCTCCTTCCCATATGGTCACCCTAACTGGCCCCAATCCGATGCCTGCTAATAATAATTGGTATTTTGATGGGTAAAAACAGGGATATGGGGTAATCCTCCCCCATCCCCCAATAACCTTACGAAGCCCACATCAGGCTTCTCAACCCCCCCCCCCTTGGAACCTCCCCTCCCCGCAGGCTCGGTCATGCACCCCCCCTTTTTTTTTCTTTGCTAAATGAGTCATACTCTCAGCTGCTAGGCAAAGAATCCAACTTTCCCAACATAGTCTCAACATGTTCCCGGGCGCGACCAAGAGGCCGAAGCCACAGAGGGGTGTTTGCGCGAGCGCCGAGCCGGACTTTCCCACCCTCTTTCAGCTTCAGGTGTACAAGGGCCTTGATCCATTTCCAAAAGTACCTCTCCACTCAACGCATCTTCCTTTCTAACCTGGTTGGATGGTGGCTTAGAGTGAGCGCCCATCAAGTCTACCCCGTGTACCCCTCTCGCTGGCCATGGTAGCTCCCAGTTTCAGAGGCCAGATCAGGCAGGGACTGTACAATAGTTGAGACTCTTTGCAACATCAGCTGCTACCGCAACTGGACGAGGGTGGGGAATCTATGCTAGGAGGGGGTGTTTTGTTTTAGATTTTTTAAATAAATATATATATATATATATATATATATATATATATATAGCTTTGCTTCCAACTTGCCTTGCTGGAAAGTTTTTTCCTCCCCCCTTCTGGCTTCCCAAACAGCAGTGGGGAGAAAACCTACAAAGGATTTTTGTTTAAAAGGGGGGAGCATTTTCCCCATTATTATTTTTTTTTGTTTTTTTTTTAATCGTATGCTCCCCCCCCCCGGGGAGAAAGCGCTCCATTTGAGCTCTTTTTTTAAAAAATTAAATAAAAATAAACCACACACTCCCCGCTCTCCAGCCTCCGGAAACTGTGATGAAAGCTGCCATCGCGGAGGGATGAGAAAAGAGGAAGGACCCTGATTGATTTCTTGAAAAAAAGAAAGGAAAAAAGATCGATTCGTTTTGATATATATACATATTTTTTAAAAAGAATAATAAATAACTAGAGGATCGCGGGGGAGGGGAATTAATCCGAATCGAGAGGAAAGGAGGCGATCACACCCACCCACCCGCCATCCCACCCACCCCTTCCTCCGAGAAAGAAGCCGCCACCATGGAGAACAGGGACGAGGCCAGGATGGCGATGAAGCAACAGCCGGTTGAGAGCCGAGGTAAATATTTGCTCTTTGCGAAGGGCTCCTTTTTTTAGAGGATGATGTTGCAAATCTTTGAAGTGGTGAGGGGGGGGAGCGGGGGGAGGAAGAGACGCTGCAGACTTTGTATCCATCCCATTTCCCTCCAGATCTGGGAGTGAGGAGCAAAGATTGGGGTGTGTGTTTTTACTGTTCTGCTGCAGCAAGTAGTAGAACAATTCCCTTATTCGCCCCCGCCCCAAAAGAAAAAAAGCAATGAAGTCATCGCCTGGCCATTGTGTGTGGCTCTTTGCATGCATTGAAGGGGTGTGGGGGGGGGGGGGAGGATGTAGAAGGATGTGGCTGAAATTTGCAGGCACTAGTCTGGGATGGATGGATTCTATGGATGCTGAGTCCAACTTAGCCCCCATGCAGCAAAGGAAGCCTTTTCTGGGGGTGGAGGGGCGTTGTGGGGGGGGGATGGTGGGAGAGGCCACGTTGATGATTCTATTTCCTTCCAGCCAAGGGCACGGATCCTGAGCACCCCCTCCTTTCTACTGCCCCACACCCCAGCAGCAGGGGGCGCCCGGCCTGCCAGGGATGTGGGGGGGTTATAAATAACCTCTTCTCCCCAATCTAACCCAACCCCAGATTGGCATCTTCCGACAGCTGCTTTGGGGAGTCCACCGAGCCCTGGAGGAGAGAGAGAGAGAGACCACCTGCCCCTTTCTTCTGACTTGGTGGGGGTGGGTCACCTCCTGGTCAGGCAGTAGGGGCAGTTGCTGTTGTCTGCAGGGGGCCAAGTTCAGCCTCGTTTGAAAAGGTGTTCAGGATGGGGGGCCTGGCTGGCATGGCCTTAAAAGAGGCTTTGTCGGCCTAGTTCCGCTCTTGTGTTTGCGGGTGGGGATTCATGGGACGATAGTCGATAGTCGGAAGGGAAGGGGGTTGGGACCAGCCCCACAATAGGTCCAACTTCCCTGCCGCTTGGAGGGAAAAGTTTAGGGGCTGATCCTCCAGTTTCCTGGTTAGTTTCCTGCCAATTTTGTTTTGGGGTGTGTGGGTTGTGGGAGGAAGGCTGGGCATTTTTCTTCCAGACACACATTCTCTGCTGCCTACGAGGGTAGCATCCTGATTCCATTGTCTATTGGGGTTCAGTCGGGCATAATTTGAGGACAACATTTTGGTCTCCTTTGCTGAGATGTGAAGGAGGAAAACTTTGACTTTCTGGATCTCTTTTTGGATTTGTGGTTTATTTTCTGTCTAGAGCTCTTTCAAGTCCTGTTTGCTAAAATCATGCGGGACGTTGGGCTGAAACTTTCTTTGAAAAACTCCAGGATTTTTTTTTTTCCTTGGATGGGTGGGTGAGAATTTCTTGGTTGTGGTCGTATGAGATGACCGTTGTTTGGATCTCATGAAGGTCTATGGCAGCCGTGGCATTTATTTTCAACATTTCAGTTTTGAAGTACTTCTCTTTGTTCTGCATTTATTGGTCAGTGGCTAGGCTGTCAGACTCTTCCCCACACTTGTTTAGGGCTCGACTGGAGGCCTAATTCCATCATCCTTTACTCAAGAGTATCCACCTCTGAAGTGGCTTTAAGCTTGATGTGGCTTTACAGAATGAGAGGAGCAAAAAAAGAGGTGGGATTAAAAAAATAAAAATCACTTGAGAGTAAAGGTGGGATTGGAAATCCAGCTAAAGGGGGGGATAGATTCCTTCCCAGCCCAACCCTTGAGCATTTTTTAATCTCCTAAGGTTGCTACTTTGGAGTCGTTATCCACTGGAGGAGCTAACCATGCGAACATGGCTTGAAAGTTAGAAGGGGCTGTTCCCTCCAGATCAGCCTTTCCAGACCTGGTGCTCTGCAGAGGCATTGGGCTACAGCATCCATCATGCTGGCTGGGGGATGATGGGAGTAGTCATTCAATGCCTCTGCAGAGCACCAGGTTGAGAGCTGCTGCAGATCATGGCATTGGGAAAGCGTGCGTTAAGGAGGGAGAGCAGTGCTGGCGTCCTGATTGCCTCATGCCTGGGCCATGGCCAGCCCAGACCGGCCTGTGTGTTTTCTTTATTTTGGGGTATTGGTGGCTTCTGCCAAATCACTAGTGACTCAAAGCACGGGGGGAAAGACAGAGCAAGGAGAGGAGGAGTGGCAAACCCAGCGGGCTATTGAGCCTTCCTGACCATCACCCACCACTGCCGGTTTATTAGAGGCAGGGTGCGTGTTTATCAGAACGCACTGCAAGTTGTTCAGGAGGTGCAGAAAAAGTCTGGGCACGGAGCAGCAAGGAAGCTTCTTGCCGGGTGGTTGGGCTGGGCTGGGCCGGGCCGGGCCATAGAAATAAAGGGAGGAGATTCCAGAATCGAGGTGGAGAGGGAGTATGTAAACACACTGAAATCAGATCAGGCGTATGCATCTAGAACCTAGAATCTAGGCCAACAGTGCTTGTCTAGATGGGGAGGGTGGCATTTTTTTAGGTTAGGCATCAGTTTTCCACGCTCCCTGTGGATTCATCAGCTTCTGCTTAAATGTGGAGGAGGTGGGGGAGGAAATGGCTGCATTAGGAATAAGTTGAATAACTTTCCGGCATTGAGCAGGGAGTTGGATCCGATGGCTTTATAGGCACCTTCCAGCTCAACTATTCTATGATTCTATTTTGTTACAATTATTGTTTCTTATTACATTTATATCCCATCTTTTTTTCCTCTTGCAAGGAACCCAAGGCAGCTTACACGGCCCTTCTCCTCTCCATGTTATCCTCACAACAACCCTGTGAGGTAGATTAGGCTGAGAGTCAGTAGCTGGCCCAAAGTCATCTAGTGAGCTTCATGGCTGAGTGGGGACTAGAACCCAGATCTCTTGAGTCCCAGTCCAACACTCTAACCACTCGCCGGCACTGTAGAATCCTTACTTGCTCAACTGGAGACCAGACTGCACTGCATTGTGGGATTTAAAATGTCTGGAAATATCCAAGCAAAGGCCTGGAATATGGAGACCGATCAATAAAGGCAGCCAGGGAAGTCGTTCTGGTGAACGTCCCTCCTCCTTGCCTCTCTCCTGAGGGAAACTGGGTGACAGGAGGCTTCCTTGGTGCTAATTTGATTCTCTGTCAAGTGCCCTGTGATGACTGCTATGCCCTTGGGGGGACCTCTGAGCCAGTTGCACCAGCGTTTGGCATTCCAAGCTGTGGGTTGGGTGACCTTTATCATTGGTACATTCTGGGCCTGAATATTGTGTGTGTGTGTGTGTGTGTGTGTGCAGCTCTTACCACTATGGTATGGCTGGAGTTATCTTGTGGAGGCGTGTTTGCAAGGAGTAGGATGTACGAAGCCACGCTTGTATCCTCCGGTGTAAAAACGGAGACATATGACAAGGACTCGATGGCCTTATAGGCCCCTTCCAATTCTACTCTTTGATGATTCTATGAAGTCAAAGCACATCTCAGCAACTACAGTGTGGGAAACGGCCGGCTATGTGCCGCGTAGCACCTTTTAGCATTCCTGCGCATGCGTCTCTGCCCCTGTGCTCTAGGGACAAGTTGCATCCACCTTTCCCAGGGTCAGACTCTACAAGACGCACCATCCAGGCCATTTACGGTTGTGCAAATGGCTTTTGAAAAGGAAACTACAGGTGCGTGATATCCCGGTCTGGACTGGGACTGCAGTAGAAAGCAAAGGGGCAAAGCATGAACCTAGAAGAACAGCTTTAGCATTTCGTGCTAGCAATCATTTAAAAAGAGTCCACGGGTGGCCCAAAACATAGCGGAGGGACTTTGACAAGAGGGAGAGACCAGAAAAAGTGGGCAATGCTTGGTAAATGAGGCGAGTTGGAGTACATGCGTGCAGCTTGTCCACATTAGCATCCATGTTGCTGTGTATCAGTTCACCTTATTTTGTGAAATGTGGCTCCCTCAGCCCAGTAGCAGCCGCGAACCCAGCTTTGCCTCCTCCGCCAACCCCACCTGCTGCTCCTGTGTGCGACTTTTGCCTGTATTGTCCCATTTGTTCTTTGCATTTTTAGTTCATCCCTCAAAGTAGGGAGGCCACATATGGGTTGCCAAAGAAGGGGGAGCTCGTGGCCCCATAAAAAAAGAGAGCAAAAGTAGACACAGGTTTGCATATGCATATATAGCTGTATAACTTTAGGCCGGTGGCAAATGTTCCATTCCTGGGGAAGGTCCTTGAGCGGGTGGTTGCTGGCCAGCTCCAGGCACTCTTGGATGACACTGATTATCTGGATCCATTTCAGTCGGGTTTCAGGTCTGGTTTTGGCACGGAAACAGCTTTGGTCGCCCTGTATGATGACCTATGTCAGGAGAGGGACAGGGGGAGTCTGACTTGATCTCTTTGGTCTCTCAGTGGCTTTCGTTACCATTGATCATGGTATCAATGGTACGACTGGCTGAGTTGGGAGTGGGAGGCACTGCATTGCAGTGGTTCCGTTCCTACTTGACAGGTCGGCTCCAGAAGGTGGTGCTTGGGGGACATTGCTCGGCCCCGTGGATTCTCCAGTGTGGGGTTCCGCAGGGGTCAGTTTTGTCCCCCATGCTGTTCAACTTCTACATGAAACCGTTGGGAGCGGTCATCCGGAGTTTTGGAGTGTTTTGTCATCAGTACGCTGATAACATGCAACTCTACTTCTCCTTTTCATCTTCAGCAGGTGAGGCTGTGGATGTGTTGAACCGGTGCTTGGCTGCGACAATGGACTGGATGAGAGCTAATAAACTGAAACTCAGTCCAGACAAGACTGAAATGCTGTTAGTGGAGGGTTCCTCTGACCGGATGGAGGGTGTTCAACCTGTTCTGGATGGGGTTGCACTCCCCCTGAAGGAGCAGGTTCGTAGCTTGGGGGTTCTCCTAGAACCTTCTCTGTCACTTGAGGCTCAGGTGGCCTCGGTGGCACGGAGTGCCTTCTACCAACTTCGGTTGGTGGCCCAGCTACGCCCCTATCTGGACAGGGATAACCTGGCTTCAGTTGTCTATGCTCTGGTAACCTCCAAGTTAGTTTACTGCAATGCGCTCTACGTGGGGCTGCCTTTGAAGACGGTTCGGAAGCTGCAGCTTGTGCAGAATGCAGCGGCCAAATTGGTAACAGGGACCAGAAGGTTTGAACATATAAGACCGATTCTGGCCCGCTTGCATTGGCTGCCTGTATGTTTCCGAGCCCGATTCAAGGTGCTGGTTTTAACCTATAAAGCCTTACACGGTTTGGGACCACAATACCTGATGGAACACCTTTCCCAACATGAACCTACCCGTACACTACGCTCAACATCAAAGGTCCTCCTCCGGGTGCCTACTCCGAGGGAAGCTCGGAAGATGGCAACAAGGGAGAGGGCCTTCTCTGTGGTGGCCCCTCAATTATGGAATGATCTCCCCGCTGAGGCCCACCTGGTGCCAACACTGTTATCTTTTTGGTGCCAGGTCAAAACTTTTCTTTTCTCCCAGGCATTTTAACAGCTCAAGTTGAGGTTTTGATTGACATTGTGGCTAGGCCTAACAGTTAAAATGTTTTATTATTATTATTTATTTATTTATTACATTTGTATACCGCCCCATAGCCGAAGCTCTCTGGGCGGTTTACATAAGATTAAAAACAATTAAAAACAATATACAAAAATTAAAACCGCAAAAACATACAACATACACACAATCTGTACATTTAAAAACCACTATAACACTTCAAAAAAGCTACAAAAACAAAACAAAACAAACCCAGGCTCCTCAGATATTGCCAAATGGCTGAGAGAAGAGGAAAGTCTTGACCTGGCGCCGAAAAGATAACAATGTTGGTGCCAGGCGGGCCTCGTTGGGGAGATCATTCCACAATTGGGGGGCCACACAGAGAAGGCCCTCTCTCTTGTTGCCGACCTCCAAGCTTCACTCGGAGGAGGCACTTGGAGGAGGGCCTTAGATGTTGAATGTCAGCTGTTTTATGTTTATGGTTTTAAATTTTGTATATTGACTTTTTAGTGTTAAATCTTTTAATTTTTGTAAACCGCCCAGAGAGCTTTGACTATGGGGCGGTATATAAGTGTAATAAATAATAATAATAATAATAATAATAATAATACTTAGAAGTAAGTTCTATAATTTAAATAGAAATGCAATCAGTGGAGGCTGGTGGCTCCAATGTCAGTGGGATGCTAAATCCGCTCCGGGTTTCAGCAAGGACCAGTCAGTACTCTAAAGAAGCTCTCCAAGGTACTTTGCACCCTGACATACTTTGCACCTTGGAGAGCTCCTGTAGAGTTCTCATTGAAACCTGGAGCGGATTCACCGCCCCACTGACACTGGAGCCACCAGCCTCCACGGAATGCAGTACATTTCTCTTTAGTGGAGAACACCATGACCTATGTGCTTGCTCAGTCTGCTGCCCAGATGCTAACTATGGATGGGCAACTTTAAGGCCCCTGCAGCTCTCCCGTCTTATGGTTCTTTACCTTTAAACAGGACAGCCCTTCAAACAGAGGATCCCTTCAAATAGAGGACTGTCCTCTGTAAAATAGGACACATGCCCCCTGTCCCAAAGTAGCCAGGCAATCTCTGTACTAGGCAGAACCTCTTGTCTGTCTCTGTCTGCCGTCCAGAGTCCCCACTAATTGCAGGTTGTGCGGCCTGCTAATCTCTCCCAACCGGTTCCCTCAAACAGACATGTGCCTGCTTTGGGCACTGATCAATAGATAGAGGGCCGGGCCGGGCTAGAACCAGGGTTCAAATCCCTACTTTAGCCCCAAATTCAAAGGCAAGCTGCATCTCTTGCTGTCAAAACTGAGCTGTGAGTAATTTCTCTTGCTGTTTCTTCCCCTTGAAGTATGTGTGAAATATCAAAAATTATTTGTAAATCTACTTTTATTTGTAGATTATCCTTCTAGGGTTTCCCCCATGAAGTATCCAGGGGAGCAGGCAGCCTGCTAGTTAGCTTTTCAGGCCATTCCCAAAAATGACTCCAGTGGCGTGAGGGAGACACAGGTGGGCATCCCTGTAAGGGCTCAGGTACAGCAGCAGTCCAGCCAAATCACCACTCCATGCTCCAACAGAACTAACCCAACTTGTGTTTCCTGATGGGATCTGGCTCAAGACCACTGAAAAGATAGTGATGTTGGCGTCAGGCGGGCTTTGTTGGGGAGATCAATCCATTATTCTAGGGCCAGCACCAAGGCGGCCCTCTCCCTTATTGCTGTTTTCTGGGCCTCCAAATGGGGTACAAGGATTAGAGTTTCCCTCTTTAGGGACATAGGAAACTTCTTTATTACTCCATCTAGCTCAGCATTGGCTGCACTGACTGACAGCAGCTTTCCAGCATTTCAGAGAGGGATTTTTCTGAGCCTTCCCTGTAGATGGAACCTCGGAACGTTTGCATGCAAAGTGTGTGCTCTGCCACTGAGCTGCGGCGCTTCCTCTGCAGAGATGCTCCACCTGGTTGCCTTGGCTACAGACCATCCTTGGCCTAGTGGTTTTCAAACTTTAGGACATAGAGCTCAGTATTGCTACACTGATGCCTATCCCTGCCTGGAAACGTCGGGAATTGAACCTGGGACCTTCTGTGTGAGAAACCCCAGCCAGCATAGCCAATGGCCAAGGATGCTGGGAGTTGTAGCTCAACACATCTGGAGAGCACCAAGTTGGGGGGAAAGCTGCTAAAAATAATGACTATCAAGTTAGTGATGAGCAAACACTAGGTGGACAAAATGGTCTGGCTGAGTATAAGGCAGTTTCCTGCCTTTTAAATGAATATCATGGGGAGGGTCCGTGCAGCCCCCACCCACACTCTCTGTTGCTGGAAGTGAAACAACCAAGCCCACATGGAGGCGGTGTCATTTGAACAATCAACGTTTGTACGTGGTTCGTGAGCTCCGCCTAGCAGCTGTGCCAGAACGGGCGTGGCCAGGCGTGGCTTTGTGGCCCCTGGTGTACAATGGAGCAATCACAAGGACACAGACAGACCCCTCCCACTCCACTGTCCCTCTTGCAGAGAAGGCTGAGTCACCCCAAACCCAGGACTGCTGGCCTCTGACTCAGATGCATTAGATAGCTGCCTTTATTTATTTATTTATTTCCCCCCAGTCGAGCGAGCCATTCAAAGCTCTGTGCTCGCTCTCTTCAGCTCCCTGTTTCTCAAGCAGATGACACATTCTGAGCTTTCCATTGTTTTTGAAGCAGGGCAGTCCTTTCCTGTTTGGATGATCTCCTCCAGATGCAGAGCCACGGGCTCTGGCGGAATCTGTGCGCTGGGTACATCTGGGCCGCATTTCATGGATGAATTGGCCAAATGGGGGAAGTTGCCATGACCAGAAGTGTGAACCGTTGAAGCAGAAAGCAGGGGCCGGGCCCTGGCTCGGGAGTAGAGCACAGGATGTGCTTTTCAGGCAAAAGATCCCAGGTTCAATGCCCAGCATCGCCAGGTAGGGCTGGGAAAGATTTCCGTGGAAATGCCTTCTGGTTAAGACGACGGTAATGGGTAACGTATGTCCCTCGTTGGGGTAACATGAACAAGGAAAAGATTTTTTTGCCTGGGTCAGATTTGCAAGTGACTGTGCTGGGGTTATATATTAGCCCAGCCTTTCCCAAGTACATGGCCAGCCTGGCTTGGATGATGGGAGTTGTAGTCCAACACATGTGAAGGTCAGCAGGTTGGGGAAGGGTGTAATTGGTGTTTGGCTTTGCTCGCTTGCCACTGTCTAAGTTGTGTATAGCAGCCTTCCCCAATGGTTGTGCTGGCTGGGGACGATGGGAGATGTAGTCCAACACATGTGGAGGGAATCTGGTTGAGAAAGGGTGTAACTGGTGCATGACTTTGCTCACCTGCCCCTGCCTTAAGTTGTCTATAGCAGCCTTCCCCAATGCTTGGGAATGATGGGGATTGTAGTCCCACACATGTGGAGGGCACCAGGTTGTATGGGGGCTGATCTATGGCTATCTGCTCTGTAGGCTTTTTTGCATGGTGTCCCCTTCTGCTTTCCATCTTGTGCAACACAGTGGTCTTGATCATATTGTGTGGGCGACTTTGTGTAGAATCCGTGTGCAACAGAGAACATTGTTGGAGAGGAGGCCCCTCCGCATTCTCCTTTCCAAGTTAGTGAAGCTTACCCTTGCAGCTTTGGGGCCTCTAAGAAAACACTGAGAAGCTTGCCGCTTGCTGAACACTGGGGCTCCTTCTTGCAGTCCTGCTATTCTTTGGAGGTGCTCGGAACGCAGGCAGATTCTTGCTGCTTTCTGAGCAGCTGCAGAGCTCAGTACAGTTGTGAGGCTGAGCCTCTGTCCTTGTGTGCTTCACTTGCCAGTTGAAAGGATATGGTTGCCACTGGCCACCTGTTACGCGTGTTTGTGGAACCTTCCCACAGCCACCATTTGCACACTGAGGATTAAGGGGGCCCTGGGAAGTAATCTTTTTCCTAGGGCCTCCAGTTTCTTCCACAGAGCCCTGAATGTCTGCTGGTGCCAATGGAAGTTTTATTTTTTCCTTCACTGAGTTGCCATGCAGGGGGAAATTTTCAAGGGGAGATTGCTGCTGGAGAGGGAAGAGTTAACTCTCTCCACATGCTGTAACTTCTGCCCCCACCCCCACAAAAATCTTCTCCTGAATGGCAATTTAGCTTAGAAAAAAACTTCCCCATTGCTATGGGATGATCTCAGTCAGGGTAGAAATTAATTGAAGAATTTATTTATTTGAGGTTGTTTGGATGAGAAAGTAAATTGTCTGGCTTTGCCCCCTGAGTGCTTTAAATAAATCCTAGACATTCTCGATTTGCATATGTAGCTACGAGTCAGCCTTTCGTCCGTCATCTGCTCACCAATGCAATTTCCAGATTTGCTCAAATTTGCACTTGCACAAATTTGCGCATGTGGGAAATGTGCAAATTTCCCCCAAATTCGCAAATCCCTCAAGAGATGCATTTTTAAGCTTATAGAGGGAAAGCACATTTGTGGTTGTTGTTGGTTTTAATTTTGCGTATTTTTATTATTACATTTGTGCAAAATTCCAGAAAGTTAGAAAACTGATCCTCAAGTTGACAGAATCCAGCTGACTGGGGAAAAGTCAGACTGCTGTGAAATCTGTAGGTCTGATTCATAAAAGCCTGAACTCATTTGATTCCACTGCAGATTTCTCTCTTTGTGTGTGTATGTGTGCGGTGGGGGCCATTCTTTTCCTTTCGAGGGTGCAACCATGGAGGATTTTTTTGGAAAACACTCCATGCAGAATATCCATGCTGTGCAGAGGAGAGTTCCTGCACAACAGTTGTGTTGCATGTTGTGTGGAGGGCTCTGTGGAGTTTTCCGTTTTGTTGAGTTGACTTTTCCCACTGGCTACAGAGTTCCCTGGCAAGAGCGGCGGAAGGAGCTAGTGCCGCTCTAGGAGAGCCACCGGGATTGGTTTTTTTTTTTGCAGCAATGGCTGATGGAATACCATCAGGAGGATCGGGGAAGGAGAGAGAGTGGAGGAACTATCCATCAAATGTCGTGACGGATTTTACTGAACTCCATGGTAACCCACAGTCACACAATGGTGGAGTTAGAACATGTTGTGTGGGGAGCACCCCCTAAAAACTCAACCGTGGAGTGGAGTTTTCACACTGTGTTGACTAACGTGTTGTCTGAACTGAGCCTTTGGCAGGGAGGCAAGCAAAGAAGTCGCAGGTGCCCTGCCTTGGTCTCTCCATGTCTTTTTGGCTCATATTCAGCTGCACCGTGACGGAGAATGTGTGATTGGGAGTGACGGGCCTTGCAGGGCATCTCAGGTTCCCGTGCTGTCTCTCCTTCGTGTATATTTCAACCGAAGTGTAAGCCAATGCTTGCCCCCCCTCCCCAGAGCTGACGTCTGCCATTCAGCCGTGCCAAGGCACAGGTACGGAATGGCTTCTGCCCTCTTCCACCCCGGGCCCTTGTCCCTCTCTTGATATATCTTCAGGGTAGGAGTGTGTGTGTGTGTTTGTGCATAGATACACGCATGCACACACACACACACTATCCATCCACAATTGGACTTGAGTTTTGAACAGGATTCCCTGAGGGCTCTCTTGTTCTTAAAAACCACTTTCCTTTTCATAACGGCATCCTACCCCCTGCCTTCCTTCCACCCATAGCATTCTTGACCGTTTTCTTGCTGAGAGGTGCGCTCAGCCGGAAGCGGCTTTCCTTGTGCATTTGTCTTGGAATTGAGATGGGGAGGGGGCCTTGGGGAGAGCTGCTGTTTCCCCCTTCCTTCACAGCCCATCCTGGAGGCATCCGAGTTGTGGATGCTGGTTCAGCACAGACAAAAGGAAGGACGTTTCCCACACAGGAAATAAAGATCTTGAGATGTGGCAACAGTGGCCAGCTTTGGTGGCTCATTTGACAAAATTCATGCCGCCATGAACACGGGAAGCAGCCCTATACTGAGTCAGACCATTGGTCCATCTAGCCCAGTGTTGTCGACACTGACTGGCAGCAATGGCTCTCCGGGGTTTCAGGCAGGGATTTTTCCAGCCCTACCTGGAGATGCCGGGGATTGAGCCTGGGACCTTCTGTACACCAAACAGAGGCTCTACCACTGAGCTACGGCCTTTCCAACCGACAGCTAAGAGCCATGGTAGCTGAGTGAAGTGCTGTGGTGGGAAAAGGCTGTAGAGGTAGAGCACATGCTTTGGATACAGAAGGTCCCAGTTTGAGTCTTGGCATCTCCAGGTAGGGCTGTGGAAAGACCCTTACCTGAATCCCTGGAGAGCCACTGCTGGTTAACCTAGACAATACAGAGCTGGGCGGACGAGTGCTCTGACTCTGGTAAAAGGCAGCTACTTACGTTCCTTTCTGCATGTGCCTCTGAAGAAGCTGGGAAAAGCCGTTGTTTCTATGCCCTATTTGTGAGTTTCCAGGGGCAGCTGGCTGGCTGCTCTTGGAGACAGAACGAGATGGACCTTGGCCTGGTCCAGATTGGCAGTGCTTCTGTTCAGTGAGCTCTTTTTACGAGGGTGACTTCTCCGTTTCCTCCCTGCCGTATAGGGCAGACAAATGGGATTCCTTGGACAGGTGAAGTGATGGCCGCCAACTCGGCTTGAAAAGGGGATTCCACAAATTCGTGGAGGACAAGGCTATCCGTGGCTACTAGCCATGATGGCTATATATTTTCTCCGTTATCAGGGGGCTGTATGCCCATGTACACCAGTTGCTGGGGACCCCACCCAGGGGGACTGCTGTTGCATTCATGTCCTACTTGTGAGTTCCCCACGGGTATCTGGTTTTCCATGTTGGGGACAGAATGCTGGACTAGATAGACCTTCGGTCTGATCCAGCGTGGCTCCTCTTATGTTCTTACTCATTCAGGCTTGCCAAATAATGTTTGGCTTGAATGCACCTTATTTTCTAAGTAATCTGATGTCCTGGCTCCTGCCTTACACACAGTCGCCAGTCAGTGAGGGAGAAGAATTGTCCCTTGCGATCAAAAACTACACACTCTTGTTCATTGCAGTCTTTGAGGGGGTTGAAATGACAAATGTCTTTTTACATATTTGACAGAGAACAAAATAGTAGCTGGTGTTGATAAAACCAAAGCCCCTTTTAGACTTCTTGTCAGGTTCGTCTCTGTCAATTTAAGTGATGAGAAATACAGATTATGGTATTTAAAAGCATTCTTTTTTGTATGTGTAACCCGTTTCCATCTTGGGTGATCAAACGTTTTTTCCCAGCTTTGCGAAAAGAAAATGTTGATGCCGTTTGACTCGCCATTTTGATTTGTGGTCTGGTTTTGCCAAATGTTGAAACTTTGTGGCACAAAAGAAATATATTTGATGGTTAAGCTTCATATTGCTGTTTTCTGCTTTGAACTCTCTCAAGTATTGATTTCTTTGCTTTAAAAATAATAATAACCCCACCTTACGGATATAACAATCTATATTCTATTTCTGAACGACATGTAGATAACAGGGAATGGAAAGTGGAGGTTTGTTCCAGACGGGAGGAGTTCTACCCTTGCAGATAAATAGATGGGTCGGCACTTTGAGTGTGTGTGGCCTGTTCAGACAACACGCTAAGCCATGATTAGGCCGCTAACCCTTTTGCAGCAAATGGTTACGGAATGTGCTTAAACCGTGGTTATGTAGCCACCATATACAACACACTACGTCATGGTTCAGACGATACGCTAAGCCATAATGTTTAGCTCAAAATGCTTATCCGCCGTTGCTTAGCGTGTCTCCTGAACAGGGTCTGTTTGTGTGTTGCGGCCCCACTCACTGTTGGAATGCAGTCCATGGAAGATTAGCCACGAGAAAATGTGGGCCTTACGATGGAAAGGGTCCCCTCGCCCCATGGCCTGGTGAATCACTTTATTTTCTAGCCTTTGGTTCTTCTCATGCTTTTTCCTGCTTGTTATGTTATGCCCAATACTTTTTTACCTCACTGAAAATGAGAGGTAAGGCAGGGTGGATATTAAGGCATTTAATGGATACTGGCCAACATATTAAAATGGCAGACTACTGCCTCACCTCAGTGGTTGTTTTATAACTCTCCTGCCTGGACATGTAGTTTGTTGACACCACCCACCCCTCATTTGGATTTTCTTCACTCCCACTCACGTTAAATATAAAATATCCTTTTTCTTCAGAATAATTCATCAGAAATAAACACTACCCCTTGCATTACTGCAGAGCTAATCACAAACTTTTAAAGAAAGAAAAGAAAAAGGTATCCTCACTTTTCTTGTGAATGCTGAATTAGGGAGTAGCAGGTTTTCCAGGTTAATTTATCCAGAATAGTAAAATATGTGCTTTGACAGGACATGCACGGTAAATTACTCTGGTTCACATGTGCATGCTAAACTCTCAATGGCTGTAGCATCAAGTGGCCGTTGGCTTGTGTGAAAACGCTATAGCAAATCAAACATCATGAACAAGACTCTCCTTCTGCCTCCGGTCACCTCAAACACGATGCTTTTCAATGGAGTCTGTTTGCACTATAAGTTACTAGTCCTCAAGGTCGCATAGCATTAGATAAGCACAGCATTATGGAATGTTTTTTTGTTGAAGTGGGGTAATATATGCGTTGAAGGCCAATCTGCCCTCTAGAACCCAGATTGGTTAGGGCAGTTTTGCAAATAAATCTACAAAAGTGACATAAGTCATCTTCCAGTGATCCAACACCCTCCTGAAATAAGGTTCAGCAAAATTAAACACTGATTCTGGCCGTGGCCATACCAGTGACAGTCAGAGCTGGGATGTTCCTTCCTGAATCTTGGAAACAATGTTTTGATTTGCTGGATTCGACCTGCATGTTTTAAAATAAATTAAACAAAATAGAGGAAAGTTGCGGAAACTAATTTCCTGATTCCTTCTCAAGCCAGCTGATTCTAGATAGATGCCAGCGGCCCCCCAGGGTGAAAAGGGGTTCATTCTCTCTTCCCATAGGGTCACGTATCCCAGCAGTAGTTCTACCTCGTCTGGTGTGCCCAGAGAGGCTGCATGCCGCATTAGACATGCCAGTGCCCAGGGACTTCCTGCAGATTAACTCTGCAAGTGTATCTGTTCACACCTGGCTGAGAACACCTGTCATTGTAATCGGGCGGCCCTGCCTTCAGGGGAAGCGCACAGAGCTTTGTGGGAAGGAAGCTAGCTCAGCTTGACTTGTTCCCAGCTCACGCTCTGGACCGCCACGTGACATCACTGTCTGCGCTCCTTCCCATCACCCCCTTCCCTTTGAAGTGTTCCCAGTCCGAAACTTGCCTCACCTAGTGAATTGACCAGGTGGCAAGCACCTATGACTCAGCCCAAGGGTAGAGAGCACATGTTGCTTCAGCAGGCCTGGGTTGCAAGCATTTGCTGACAAAACACGATAATAAGAAGGAAGGCGGGGTTTTCAGGCAAAACATAGCAGGCGGGAGGGGATCTTAATCACATGTCCCATAGCTGGCATTATTTCCAGCCTAGATTATTATTATTATTGTTAGTATTAATTTCATTTATATACCGCCCCATAGCCGAAGCTCTCTGAGCAGTTAACAAAGATTAAAAACATTTAACGTAAAAAACCGATATACAAAATTTTAAAAGCATAAAAACAGTACACATACACTATCCATTTAAAACAACTATTCTGAGTCAAAAGAAAAAAAAACCCTCAACATACACTGTTAAATGCCTGGGAGAAGAGAAAAGTCTTGACCTGGCGCCGAAAAGATAACAATGTTGGCACCAGGTGAGCCTCATCGGGGAGATTGTTCCATAATTGGGGGGGGGGCACCACTGATTAGACACCCAGAGGAGGACCTTAGATGTTGAGCTTCGTGTATAGGTCGGTTCATGTCGGGAGAGGTGTTCTGTCAGGTATTGTGGACCCAAGCCGTGTAAGGCTTTATAGGTTAAAACCTGCACCTTGAATTGGACTCGGAAATGTATAGGCAGCCAATGCAAGCGGGCCAGAGTCGGTCTTATATGTTTGAACCTTATATGCCATGGGGAGTGGGGAGAAGATGGAATTGGGGGGGGGGGGACCAAACTGCCAGGAGAGTTTGCAGAGGGAAAGCAGCAAGTAGGGAAAGGCTGAGCACCCCTCACCCCACCTGCATTTCCTCTAAAAATGCCCCCTCTCAGTTTTACACATTATTTTACACATTACTGATATGTAATTCTACCCTCTGCTGTCCCACACTGAGAGCCAGTGTGATGTAGCAGCTAGAGTGTTGGACTGGGAGTCGGTAGATCCGGGTTCTAGTCCCCACTTGGCCACAGAAGCTCACTGGGTGACTTTGGTCCTGTCACAGACACTCTCAGCCCAACCTACCTCACCGGGTTGTTGTTATGAGGATAAAATGGTGGGGGGGAGGAGGAGGATTATGTATGTTGCCTTGAGTTCCTTGGAGGAAAGAAGGCGGGATAACAAATGCAATCAATCAATCAGTCAATCAACGGCAATGTGGCAATGTGCCTTGCAGGGGTGTCGTGAGGAGCGCTGAGGTACTGCACGTGGCTGCTGTCTTCTTCCTGCAGCTCTGCTGTTGGCAGCTGAGCGGAGAATTTTCACTTCTGTTTTTCACCTCTGTTCTCCAGCATACCCCTCACTCAGCCTTGTAAAACAGCCGTACACGTAGGCGACAGCGTTTGGTTAGTAGCCCCATATTGCAATAGAGGGGGAGGGGAGTCAGGCTAGCCAATGTGGGGCAGGATCACCAGGGCACTCAGCAAATTTTGGCTGTGAAAGCAAAACCCAGGAGGAGACGCCGAAACTGCGGGGCTTGTTTCGTCTGGAGACGTGGAGGCCGTACGCATGCTAACGTAAATTCCTTGGGAAACCCGTTATCGAGATCCTTGAGAGAAGGGAGTCTCCATGGCCATCTGAGAGGCCCGAAAGAGGACAGAAGATTAGGAAGAAGGTCGCTCTAGAGAATAAATAGTGAGAACTCCAAAAGTAAGGGCCAACTGATTATTACTCTGAATAAAGATATTTATTCATTTATTTTTATTTATTTTTATTTATTTTTATCATTTCTGTCCTGCATTTTTTCCTCTTGCGAGGAACCCAAGGTGGCTTGAGTGATCCTCCTCCTCTCCATTTTACCCTCACTACAACCCTGTGAGGTAGGTTAGGCTGAAGTAGTTCAAGTTAGCTAAATTAACCCTATTTTAACCCTTACTGTTTTAAATTTGTATTAATCTTTGCTGCTTGGTTTTATCCTAGTTGTGTTTTCTATATTGTATGTTATTTTGTGTTTTTAGATTGTTGTCTGTTTTATATTTCTTAAAATGATTTCATGGTTTTAATTTTTGTGAACCGCCCAGAGAGCTTCGCTTATAGGGCGGTATAAAAATGCAATAAATAAATAATAAAATAACCGGCCCAAAGTCACCCAGTGAGCTTTTGTGGTGAGTGGGGACAACCCAGATCCCCCGACTCCCAGTCCAACTCTAACCACTAGACCACACTGGCTCTCAGTGTGGGACGGCAGAGGGCAGAATTACACATCAGTAATGTGTAAAATAATGCCTAGATCCCAGAACTCCCCCGTCCTACACTCTTAACACTCTCTTTTGGAGCTCTTTACGGAATGCCTTGGCTTCCCCAAGGTGGTATCTTCCAAATGTGTTGGACTACAGGTTCCATCATCCCCAGTCAGCATGGGCATCTTGGCTGGGGATGAAAGGAGCTGAAATCCAACACATCTGGAGCGCGCTAGCTTGAGGGCCATGGCACAGTGGGGTAGAACGCCTGTTTGCATGCAGAAGGTCTCAGGTTCGATCCCCGGCATCTCCAGGTAGGGCTGGAAAAATTCCTGCCTGAAACTCTGGACAGCCACTGCTGCCAGTCAGTGTTGACAACACTGGGCTCGATGGACCAATGGTCTGATTCAGTATAAGGCAGCCTCCTACGTGCCTGACATCAGAAGACCCCTGCTGGATCAGACCAACGGCCCACCTATTTCAGCAACTTCTTTCTCCCAGTGGCCACCAGATGTCCGTTAATAAGGTTTGAAAGTCGTAACTTGGTCCCTGCGTGGTTGGGGATGTTGGTAGTTGTAGTCCAACGCATCTCAAGTGCACAAGATCGGAGAAGTTCCACCTAGCCATCATGACTGGTAGCCATTGATAGCCTCCTCCTCCTCCTCCTCCTCCTCCTCCTCCTCCTCCGTGAACTCGTCTAACCCTCTTTCCAAGCCATCTAAGCCTTGAGGCAACATATCCTAGTCCATAAATTATCTGCATCCAGTGAGAAGCAGCATAGGACAAAGTACTTCATCTCCTACAGTTCAGTAGGACTGCTAGTATTGTGAGAGTGGGAGGGAAAAGGTCCCTCTGTCCACTTTCTCCACACCACGCACCATTTAAAAAACCTTTTTGATATGCCCCTCTGCCCCCAGTCTTCTTTTCTCTGAGCCAGCGGTGGAAGCAGACTTCAGACATGCAGGACCTGTTTTGCATTTTAATAGAAACCTGAGATAAGAACATCAGAAGGGCCCAGTTGGATCAGACCAAGGGTCCAGCTTGTCCAGCATTCAGTTGACACAGTGGCCAACCCGCTGCCCATGGGAAACCCAGGAGTAGCACTTGATTGCAACAACACCCTCCTGCCAAGGTTCACCAGCAACCCATGTACATAGGCCTACTGCCCCTGATACTGGAGGTAGCATAGAGCCATGAGGACAAGTAGCCATTGATAGCCTCCTCCTCTTCCAGGAATTTGACCAATCTCCTTTTAAAGCTATCAAAATGGGTGGCCATCGGGACATCTTCTGGAAGTGAATTCCGTAGTTTAACTATGCCGACCAGCACAACGTGTAAAATTGTGCCTCCTGTGGGTAGACATACACTTGGAATTAAGGATTGGTGATCGGTGCCAGAACCAAGCTCACAAGCCCTTTCACGTAAAATTCCACTCCTGGTTTCCCCCCAATCGTAATATTTCAGCAACAGCCTTTAAATGCTTTTAAGTTGTCCTTACTGCAAATCACCCAGAGATCTGCTAGGAGATCCCAGCCTCTCTTCTGCCTTCCCCCAGCTCTAAACTAATAACGGCCAAGCACTGTGGCCTTTCTCCATAAGGAAGACAATGCTGTAGCCTTGTGACCCTCCTGGTTGCCCTGTGCAAGCTTTTATCTTGTGTTGCGATGCCCACAGCAAAATTCGGTTGCTTTTTCTCGTCTCGCGCATCGTTCAAGAAAATTGTTCTCTAATTGTACACTTCGGTCTGTGTTCCATGCTGTAAACAGCTATCCCATTCTCCTTTTTGCTGCGTGGAGGACAATGGAGAATGTTCTGGCAAACTGTTTATGTCCTGCGGGAAAGGAATGGCTTCTTCAGGTCCCAGAACGGTCATGCGTGTTCTCCTGCGATCCGGGAAATATCATTCTATCTTCTGATAGCAACAGAAATTGAATTGAACACAACCCCTCCTCCCCCTTTGAGAAGTGTGAACATGATAATCTGAAGAGTTTCCAGAAAGTAGTTACAGCAGCAAAGTGCAGATCCGTGGCCAGTGCGGACTTGACTGCTTTGCTTAGAGTGCCATAACTTTCCTCTGAATGTGTGAATTGACTCCGTTGAAAAGTGCTGTGCTTTGGGTCGGCCTTCTTCAAGCTCCATACATTTTAGATTTCAATTCCCATCAACCCCAGCCGGTACGGCCAATGATCAGGACTGCTGGGAATTGTAGCCCATTTCAAAGACATTAACTAGGTTGGGGCAGGCTGCTTTAGGTGAGATGAAAATCCTGTCTGTGGCTGTTTCATTTGTGGTAGCTCATTCATCTCATGCCTTGAGGTGGTACAGTGATGAGCAAGCATCTGTGAACAGGCCATAAGAACGTAGAGTAAGAAGTGCCCTGCTGGATCAGACAGGGTTTGCACATCATGTGAAGCTACCCTGTGAATAAGCCACCATGGGTTGGTTGTTCGCTTGCTAACCCGACAGACGAACGGGCTTGCTGTGGCTTGTTTCACCCATCTTCATTCCTCCTCAGTCCTCCTGCCAGCTCCAGCACGTATCCCAGGCAGATTTGCGGCATAATTCCTTTTTCCTCAAATTCCCACCTTGGTTTTTGCTGCTCTGGCCAGCTGTTCCTGACAACCCATGACAAAGTTGCCCTGCCCAATTCAGACAACACAACAAAGTACCATGGGTATCAACAAACCCAAAACGAGCAATGGGTTCTCAGGTTGGCTTGTTCATGAAAAATAAACAACCCTCCAGAAACCACGCCAGGTTTACAAAACACGACAAACCAGTGTGGGTGATCAGCCATGGTGGGCCGTTATGTTGTGTGAACTAGGTCAGTAGGTCCATCTAATACTCTGTTTCCTACAGTGGATGGACAGATGTTTCTGGGAAGTCCACCAGCAAGCCCTTTCCTGTTGTTTTGCTGTGGCAAAGGTATACTGCCTTTGAATGTGGGGGCTCCATTTATCATAGCTAATACCTTGACTGATGTATCCTCCATGAATTCGTCTAATTGACTTATGGGTTCTTTCATATTGGCACAGATAGACCTGCATTCATCTGAAGATGCATCCAAATCTCACCCGGCGTTGTTGGGAGCTTGTCTGTTTCACTTTCAGATGCACTTTCTGAAACCCCCTGGAAATTAGCCAACTAGACGAAATGTCTGCCTTGATAATCATAAGACTTATGACGATTGGAACTAGGCAGCCTAGTGGTAGAGCACATGTCTTGCACACAGAAGTTCCCAGGTTCAATCCCCACCATCTTCAGGTAGGGCTGGAAAAGAACCCCACCTGCTAGTCAGCATAGTGAGACTAGTGGTCTTCAACTTGCGACCCAAAAGTAGGTTACGAGATCCGTCCAGACGAGTTGTGGCAAAGCTGTTGCCGCCATGTTGGGCATGGAGAAAATTGTGAAAGTGAGTCCTATGTTGCAGGTTGGGAGTTCGAGGTGAGTCTCAGGCCTAGACCAGTTGAAGACCACTGGTGTAGACAACAAAGAGGTAGATCAGCTTTCTCCAATGTGTTGGCCTTCAGAAGTTTTGTCTTATAGCTCCCATCAACCCTGACCATTGGCCATGCTGGCTGGGCCTGATGGGCGTTGTAGCCCATTTGGAGGTCATCATGTTGGAAAAGATTTAATTAGACGGACCAGTGGTCTGGCTCTGTAGAAGGCAGCTTCCCATATTCCTAAACTGAGCTTTGCATCGGACCTGGGCCTTCAGATTCATGTCCGAAAAAACACAACCCCAGATGATTTGGGAACAGCTAATCTGGCCTTTGTGCCAAGAATGGAGTGTGACATTTCTTCCAGTCTAGTACCTTTAAAGGCCTTGCCTGGAGACACACATGGCGCCAATGCAAAGCTGGCAGAAAGATGTGAAGGGTGTGACACCGCTCCAAAGCTCAGCTGGAAATACTTATTCAAAGCCTGCTCCCCACTTCCCTTAACTCTTCCTTCGTTCTCCTTTGCTTCTGTCTATCTGCCCCCCTTGCTGCAATGCCAGTGTCGTCATCCAAGCCAAAGAAAACCCTGAAGCACCCTCAACGTTGCTCCTCTGTGGTCCTTGAGACTGGGGGACAGCAGCCGTCCTGCTGTGGGATCATGTGGGGACATTGCAAGCTGCCCTGAACTGACAAATGCTCTCCAGGGTGCCAGTCAAGGGTCTTTCCCCACCCTACCTGGTGATTCTGAGGACTGGACCGGAGACTTTTTGCATGTCCAGCGTTATGTGCTCTGCTACTGAGCGACGGGCCCTTGGCACTTCTTGCATCATGGACTCAGTGGAGGCTGGTAGCGCCAATGTCAGTGAGGTAGTGAATCCGCTCCAGGATTGAGTCAGAACCAGCTTCACACCTTGGATAGCGCCTGTGAAGTTCTGACTGGTTTTGACTGAAACCTGGAGCGGATACATCGCTCCACTGACATCGGAACCACCAGCCTCCACTCTAGGGACTCCATTTCCAGTGGCATCAGACCCCTTGCCCCCAATTGTGGTGTTCTGTGCCAACAAGAGATGCTTCGGTAGTGAGGTGTGACTATCCCAACCTTAAATGGTCAGGAGATGGGGAAGGGCCATAGCTCAGCTCCATGTGCTATGGTCCCTCCACATGGCCAAGGTGGAAATGTAGACCCCTTCAACTGACCCACTCTGCTCTATTACTGCTAAGAGGCTTACATGGGAATATAGAAAGCTGCCTTATCCTGCATCAGCCCATTGGTCTGGCCCAGTACTGCCAACACTGGACTGTTTTGCACGTAATACAAACCCATGGTTTACTTAAAACATGTTTTGTTGTCAAGGTTTGTCTGGCAGATGATTGAGCAAACTATGGTTTGTTTCCCTCCTCCTATGCCCACTCCCTCCCTGCATCCCAACTGCCTTTGCAGCACTGCAGTACTGGCATGTAATAAGGCTGGGCTTTTTTTACTGCTCTTGCCCAGTGCCTCTGTAGCCTGGCGAAACAAATTTTGAGTTCACATGTAATGACGACCCTTGGTTTAAACAACACACAGTTCACAACTCAACAACAAACCATGGTTTCTCTTCATGGCTTGTTCATGGTTAACAGCCCATATTTACAGGTTTGTATGTAACAACCCATGATTCAACAAGCCACAGATAATTAAACCATGGTTTGTCATTACTTGTGAACCGGGTCACCAACTTGTATCGATTCTCCAGAGTTTCAGACAGGAATTGCTTTACCTGGAGATGCCAGGGATTGACCTGGGTCTTTCTTCAGGCAAAACAGGGTCTTTGCCACTGAGCCATTACCCTTTCCCAAGTAAGCCTTAGATTGTTCAGGTTGTCTTGTGCTGCATAGCCAAAGGCACAATCCATCACCCCATTCTCAGAGAGCACGAGTTGCATCGGCTGTCCTTTGGCGCGATTCCTGCTGCCTTCCAAGCAGCCAGCCTAGGAGACCCTTTCTTGTAACCCAAGCATGGGCGTGCCCTTTGCATGTCTTTTCTGTCCGCAAGGTCCTGGCATTGTTGATGCCAAGCGATGATGGAGGAGGTTTGGCAGCTGGGTGGGCGCAGCGGGAAGGCCCTGCCCGGACACAGCAACTGCAGCCCTGCTAAGCACTTTTTAGAAGAAATGACAACACCCATCTGCCTGCCCTGCACGTGACTCTGTGGCCTGGTACTCAGGAGGCAGCGAAAGGGTCTGCCTGCTCTCAAGTTGTGGCTTTGCAAAGCCCATAGTTAAGCTCTTGGAGCCTCCCTTTGACAACGGGCTTCTGTTTCTCCCGCCCTATAATTGGTGACGGGGCAATGAGACAGATGCAGCCCGGGACCCCTCAGTACGAGGAAGCTTGGCTCCTTGCCCTACTTGTGTTGTGGAATTGCTAGTGGCGCAACCGGCCACTGCCCTTGACAGTCAGACGTTAAAAGGATGGTTAAAGAAAAGAAGAAATCTCCTGATAGCCAAGCGTCGCCACATGCTCTCCCCTAATTATAGAATGAAGCAATCAGATGGATTGCTGAGTCCAGTCTTCTGCTGTAGCTGGATAGCTTTTAGGCCAAGATCCTATCTGATGCCTGCCAGATCTTTCCTTGTGCTATGTGGGCCAGATCCTGCCCCAGGTCCCCTGCACAAACTAATCCGGAATAGATAACTGATCCTTGTTTGGAAGTCACACTGTACTCCTTTATGACGGATGCGCCATGTCAAGAGGGATCGGAGGGAAGTGCAATGAATGGAAGCACAGAATGCAAAAGGTTTCCGTAAAAACAATTAGGCTGATAAAACAAGGATTGTACAGACATGCAACATCGCATAGTCCAACGCATCTGGAGGGCACCAGATTGGAAACGCTGCACCAGTTGAAGAACCAACTTGAAGTCAGATGTGATAGAAGAAACATGGCTATATCCAACGTGGTTAGGGGAGGAGGGAACGGCTCAGTAGGGCGAGATGGGGCATTGCTTTCACCCCTGTCCGCCCCACCCCAGAGGGAGCACGAAAGGGTAGCACCACCCCAAGGGGAAGGTGCCAGGGTTGGGCCATGTCCTGCCACCTGAAAAACAAAAACAAATAGGACCCGTGGAAGGGGACCCATGTGATGTTGCTACTCCTCAGTGCCCGGATCCTCTCTAAAATTAACCGGTTGGCCTTTTAACATTGGGCCAAAAGAACAGAATCTATTGGCAGCAAGACTGGCGACAGGTTTGAAGGGGCTGTGGTCAAGGGCCCTTCTTGGGCCCCACCAAGAGACCCCTTCTTTGAGTTTGCCTGATGGGATATTGAAGGTGGGAGAGCTTATATGCCTGTCCCTGCTGTTATTTTTCTGAACGGGTGCCTGGCAGTGATTGGGAAAGCACTGGGCTGGACAGCTGCCCTCCCTTGACTCCCAAATCCTCTGGATCTGAACATTGCGGCCCTCTAGAATGCTAAATTGGGGCATTTTCTGCTGGATGGCTTCTTAGCCATGCAATGTGGCTTGTCAACCACCCTAAATGATCCAACAACAAACCATAGGTTCTCAAGATGGCTTGTTTGAGAAATAAAAGCCACACTGCATAGTTAACAAGCTACCCTGCAGAAAATTTGCTGCATTCAGACAACATGATAAGCCATGGGTCAACACAACCCACACTCAGCCACTGAAGATGGGCTAGCGTGCTGTGTGAACCCAGTCATTGGCTCAATTCGGACGACATGATAGTCAATGGTGGGGTAATAATCAACTGTACAGTTGTTCATCTAGGGGGTACTCCCCACCCAACATGGTAATAAATAATCAACTGTGGTGTGGATTAGGATCAGCGCTGAGTTGACTATGGCAGCATTCGGATGACACAATAGTCAAAACAACTGACGATTGTTTCCCCTACCCCAGTTGTTTATTGTGTTGTCCGAACTGAGCCACTATTTAAACTGAAGGTACCTGGGATGGGACCTGACACCTTCACATGCTCTGTCATGGAGCTGAGACTGGGTCGATGCGAGGGCTCTTAGCTTGTGAGGAGGGCATTTTTCCAGAGGCATATGGCTAGGGGAGATGTAGGGACCATCACCTAGTGGGGAATGTACAATTTGCATGCAGAAGGTTGCAGGTTTAATGCCTAGCATGTACAAGTCAAAGGATCTCTGGCTCAATGAACCAGTGTTCCAACTCGAAATGATGCATTTGCATGGGTCTGAGTTTCTTGGGGTAGCCTCTCCCCGCCCCACACGTCCTTTCCCTGGGTGACAGGTACATTCGTCAGCTTAGCAAAACGTGGCAAGTGTGCTATCGAGGCAATGCTGTCATCCCTTCCCTTTCAAGATCCAAGTCTCCAAACGGCGCGGTTTGTCTCTTTTGATTCCTCATCAGTCCCTGCTGTCAGCGTTGTGTTTGAAGAATCCTCCGACCGCGAGTGGGTTTAGCTTTGAAAGCCGTTTGGTTCCTACAACATTTTCCCAGGTACAGTTTGTGCTGCAGAGATGAGGTGCTTCTGCATCATGCCTCGTGTCTCTTTTCCCCTCCCCGTCCACCCCCCCCCCCCGGCCTGATTGGAGCTTGTTCAGCCTTTTGTAGGTAAACTCTTCAGGAAGAGAGGGTTTCCCGATTCAAGCAGAATGTCTCTGTCAACGTTCAATGAATACCCAGATTTACGTTTGATTGAATTCTATTAAAGCATCAAAATTCAATTGGTTTCTCTCTGCTTTGCAAGTTGTTCTGCATGCGATGGTGAAAGCTGCTGGAGTGGTGATGCAGGTGGAACCTCCACGTACCAGGGCAGTATACCTCTGGGTACCATATTCTGGGGACAAACAACAAGGGAGGAGTCCTGCTGCCACATGCCTCCTAGGGCCACCTGTTTTAAATGGACCGTTGAACTACATAGACATGGATCAGATCCAGTAACAAATGTCCTTAAAACTGACCTCCAAAATCCAAGGCAGCCCTCCAGCTCGAGGGGTAACTGGATACTGGATCTGCTCTCCGTGAGTAGTGGCGGGCTCTCCCAAGACGTGAGATCTGCCTGTGGAGAGAGAAGCTCCAGCCAACCATGCTGCATTTTCCACATTCAACAGCTGCCTCGTTCTGAGACCATTGGTCTCACTGTAGGGTGACCAGATACAATCCAGGTCAGGGCTCATGTAACTTTAACAGTTGTAGAGAAAAGGGAATTTCAGCGAGTGTCGTTTGTATGCAATTGCTTCCTGGTGAAATTCCCTCTTCATCACAACAGTTAAAGTTGCAGGGGGCATGCCTTCTTTTGTTGCAGGGGCCATGCCTTCTTTTGTATTTGGTCACTCTAGTATAGTGCCTGCAACTTTAACTGTTGTGATGAAGAGGGAATTTTACCAGGAACTAATTGCATACAAACAACACTGGCTGAAATTCCCTTTCTCTACAACTGTTACAGTTACATGAGCCCTGACCTGGATTTTATCTGGTCAGCCTATCTAACTGGTTCAGTGTCGTCTGCAGTTCAACTTCCCCCAACCTGCTGCCCTGCAGGTGGATTGGACCGCAACTCCCAGAATCCCCCAGGCAGCTGCCTGGGGGATTCTGGGAATTGCGGTCCAATCCACCTGCAGGGCAGCAGGTTGGGGGAAGTTGGTCTACACTAAATGGCAACAGCTCCCCAAGGTTTCAGACTGGGCTCTTTTCCTACCTTACCTGGAGATGCTGAGGATTGCAAATTTGTGCAACTTAAGCACGCAGAAGCGTCTCTGCATCCTACGGCCCCGTCCCCTTTTGCGTGTGTTCTTGCGCACATGAGTTTTGTTTGTTGCTCAGAGCAAACATTCTCTTTAAAGATGGGAGGGAGGAACAAAAACAAACCCACACGTGCCTCCGATTCCGTGATGTCAGAAAATTCTGAACATTTTGCGCTGCCAGCTTTGCTTCCTGCCACTCAGCGGAGGGATGAAGAGAAACGCAGAGCCAGGGAGCGCCATTGCTTCTGTCTCTCACTGAACCTTCCCTCCAGCTTCAGAGGTTTCAGCAGATTTTACCTCACGTGTCTCGAAGCGCATCTCTTCAGCCAGTCTTCCCCCACCTGGGGCATCCCTGATGGGTCCGACTACACCTTCTACCCTCCACAGCAGTTTTCAGGATATATGACCGGCTGCTGCTCAGAAGGTAGAGCAGAGGATTAGGGTCAGGGGGCTGAAATGGCAGTGAAACTGGTTTGGGCTAAACAGTAACGTTGTAATGGATAAACACTATTCCCCTGGGGAGCAGACTGACTTGAAGGTTCAGGGTGGGGGGTGGGGCGCGATTCTATGCTAGAGGTATTTAAGCAGAAGCTGGACGGCCACCTGACAGGGAGGCTGCAGCCACGTCTTGCATTGCAGATCTTGCCCTGAGCTGCAGGATTGATTAGATAACCTCAATGGTCCCTTTCATTTCTGTGATTCTGCCATTGTGTCCGTTCCCGGTTTAAACATTTAACAGCATATGTTGATCTTTTTAAACTGACCCCTGGATAGTTTAAATTATATGTAGTTTGTTTTAGGCTTTTACGGTTTTAAATTGTGTATATTGGTTTTTAAATGTTCAGTGTTTTTAATTTTTGTAAACCTCCCAGAGAGCTTTGGCTATGGGGCGGTATATAAATGTTAATAATAATAATAATTTAAAAAAATGCACACGCACAGCTGTTGATGTTATATCTGGTTTAATCAAGTGTAACTGCATGCTTTAAAGGCCCCAGTTTGTTTGTTTGTTTATTTATTTATTGTATTTATATCCCACCTTTTTTCCTCCAAGGAACCTAAGGTGGCACACATAATCCTCCTCTGTTCCATTTTATCCTCACAACAACAACCCTGAGAGGTAGGTTGGGCTGAGAGTGTCTGTGACTGGCCCAAAGTCATCCAGTGAGCTTCCATGGCCGAGTGGGGTCTAGAACCTGGATCTCACGACTCCCAGCCCAACGCTCTAGTCGCTATACCACACCAGCTCTCAAATATTGCAACATTCTAAGAAAAAGAAAGAAAGAAAGAGATTATACATGAACTTCAGCAAAAGCAAACCACATATAAGTCCATTTGCAAGTGGTGCCTACATGCCACTCTTTCAAATGTTGCTAGTGTTCTTAGGTCTTCACTACGGGCAGTGGTGTTGACAGATGCTGAAATTGGTGGGTACCGGGATTTGTACAGCAGGTTCAACAGAGCAGAAATCATCCCCAAACCAGATGCAATCTTAGGACAGGAATTCTATTGCCCCCCCCCCCACTGTGCTCTCTGCTTGCTTCGTGCCAATAAAGGGGTTGCATTCCCCACCATTCTTTGGCCTAGCACAAACTGGACACTTTGCATAGGTATCCTTAAGGGATCAGTCCGTCTTGGTTCCTGAGTTCCTGTCCAGCTCACTTAGGTTTTCAGTTGGGGGTTGCAATTACTACGTTACTGAGCTCCATTAAAAAGAAAGGGTATCTCCATTGACAAATTATCTGGGGACACTTGAGCTCAACTAGCGTTTGGCTCTCAAACACACACACAGACACTCACGCAGTGTACCACCACTCAGGAAATTGCCTCTAGTTATTGCTGACAAGGCTTCAGTTGGGTAAAAGTTTCTATTTTAAGCACCTAATCTTTATTTCAGAATCGTCAGCCTCCGAGTGGCGTGGTTTAACTGCGCGCCACTAAAATTGGAAGCATAATATTCCCTGTTTTTCCACTGGAGTGTTGATCTGATTATCTGGCCTGGAATATGTCATCGGGATAATTTGAGCATGCATTTTAAAAGTTAAAGAAGATCTTTAGCCTTTACGACAATGGATGGAAACATGAGGGGGGGGCAGTGTTTGGCGAAGGCTTCGGAAGCAAGGAGCGTGGGGTTGGGTAAGCAAGGTGTTTCGTGTCCAGGAAGAGGGGAATAGAGGCATCTCTGCTTGTCTCTTTCTGATTTCCCAAAAGCAGTTTCCCCTCCAAACCTGTTTCATCTGCCCACAGTCCTTGGAGGTTTCCCTTCTTTGGTTCCTCTGCCCCCCAAAATTCAGGATGCAACAGCGTGTCCAGAATTTTAATACTGGGTTTATTTTATTTTTAACTATGCTACATCATCCATGTCCGAGGGCGCAGCTCATTCTGTAAGAATTCTGGGCTGGAGAAGTATCTCCTGGGAAGGTGTGGGTTCTTCCACCCTTCTGCCTGTGAGACTCCACTGCTCTTTTGAAGTGGGTTAGACAGTAGACTAAGGTGGTCCGGGATGTACCATTTCAGAGTGTCTGAAGATTTTCCTTGCACACAGAAAATCTGCATGCAGGGAAGAAGGCAACGTTTCTCCCTGAGCTGTTTGGCTTTCTATATGGAGGAATATGTGTTTGGTTTTGGGTTTGTTTTAAAATATGGAGGAGCATTCAGTCATGAAGCCTTTCACCTGCATCTTGAAGTAGTATAGCCCAGATATGAGTTGACCACCTCCATGAGAACTTAAGCCTGAGGACTGAAGAACATGTAAGACAAGGGAGACATGTCTCTGCTTCGTCTCCCTGTTGAAACAGGCCCTCGAACTCCAGTTTTGGGGATTAAGTCCCTCCCAATTATATATTAGTGTGGGAATGTTCCCACGCTTTCCCCTTCATTGCTGGATTTGCCCAACGTGGACTAAAAAAAATAATCGCTGAGTTCACAGAAGGGTATGAATCTGTCTATGCATTTATTCTGCAAGAGTGGCTCTCCGCTGATTCACAGCGCAATCCTGTGCATGTCTGTGGTCCACAGAAGCGTCATGCCATAACAAATCTGTTAGTCTTTAAGACGCCACCAAACTCTTTCTTGCTCTTGTTCTTTGGCTTAAAGATTCGTTAGGTACACTGCTTGGAAAGATGTGTGGGAGTATTGCTATTAATAATGAGCAATGTATTGATTTATACTGGTCCGGTAATACGCATTATAGATGGCATACTAGAAACCATGCTGACTAGGGAAGGCTGGGAATTGTAGTTGGACACCAGGCTGAGGAAGGCTGCTATGATCTGTCTATGTGTGTCTATGTTGAAGGACATTTCTAATGGGGCCCCAGCGCCTGGATCTCTGTGGTGCGCCAGTGTGTGTCTGTTTATATGGATAGGTGGCGGCATGTGGGTCTAGATTGCCTTTGGGCTCAGGCTAGTTTAGAAGGCAGTTGATTTAATGAACCGCGCATTCTTTGATTTAGCTGACGGCCTTATGTAATTTTTATCATAGTGGTGATGAATGCAAAACCCTCCCTAATGCCAAATAGTTTCCCGCTCCGCTGTAACATCTTTTATCCCCTGCCCACATCAGTCAGTCACTGTTCCCATGACTTCTCTCAATAAGCCTTGCATCAAGCCGTTCTGTCCTCCTTCCTCCTGCTCCACCCTTGTTTTTCTCCCCACCCCCCTTCCCTGGGTATTTTCCCATCTTGTTCATTTGGCCTGTTTGCCGGACGTGTGTGTGTGTGTGTGTGTGTGTTGCACGCGGGAGCACGCACACACAGACTGAAAACAAGCATCTTTCCTCCTCCCCCCCCCCCTGGCTCCACCAAACTGGAAAGAATCATGGGTGTGGAACAAAAACCCGAAAGCAGGAAGATCTTGTGACTAATTTAAAAGCACTGCTAGCTAGCGCCAGAGTCCAGCAGGCTACCCCAAGGCTGGTCCCCCGTCACCCCTATAAAAAGGAAGCCCTCATATGGACAGAACATGTATCCCTCTTTGAACTGAAGCCATTAGCTGCCAGGGGTGGAAGGGAAGCCTCTGCCCAAACCTCTCCATACGTGTTGCAAAATACGTTTTAGTTTAGTGCAGTTGGGTGGTGGTGGTGGGAAATCACTGGAGGAGGTTACTTAACCTGCATGTGTGTTTATGTGGTCAGGTGGGAAGAACTCTGCATTTTGCCTCTGGCCTTTTAAAGTCAAAAGAAAGTCACCCCTGAGCACAACACTAAAAGCCATTGATCGAGGTTGGACACTAAAATTGGATTTGCCCTACGATACGCTGAGATGGGGAGTAGAGTAGTCTCTGACCATATTCCAGACTATGGAATGTATCGGATCCTATGAAGCACGGTAACTCAAGCTAGCTTTAGTTTTTAATTTATTTTGAGAGCATGATGCCAGTCCTCATGATAATAGGAAACACAGTGCTTGCAAGCAGCAAACAATTTCGAAAACACAGTGGGCTTTCGTAGGGCTTCCTTTGCCCAGAGCAACCTTCTTTAATCTGGTACCCTCCCAGATGTTTTGGACCACAATTACCATCAGCCTTAGCCGGCATGGCCAATGGTCAAGGATGGTGGGAGTTGTAACTATAAAAAAATCTCGATGACACCAGTTGGGGGAAGTCGGAGGAAGAAGCTAGTATGCCTTTGTTCAACATGGGTCCCAGTCACTTCCTGTGCCGCTCCTCATACCATTACCTCTCCCCCCCCCCTTACTTTTAAAGGAGTACTGGGAGTGACGGACAAAAATGAATCAGTCGGTTGCTTCAGGATGTCCAGTTTCCAGTACTGGAAAACAGTCTTCCCCTTTGCACCATGAACCGTCTAATGAAACCTCTTCCCTTCCCCACCCACCCATTCAGCAAGCTCCACAGCCATATCTTTGGCTGAGTGCTAGAGCAAAACATTCTGCATTCTTTGGTTGCTTTACCCTTTGTCACTTTTCCACCATTAGCTGGAAGTGTAAATGGAGGTTCTGCCCAAGCATCTAGCAATGCCCTTCCCCATTACCAAGATCCTCTTATAATATTTACTTACAACTAAGTCCCATGCAGCAAAGGTACTTTCCAATGTTAATTAAAAGGTTCCTGCATGCAATTCCCATTTTTTTATTGCTTTGTGTTGAGCAATGGCAATGTGATTAGTGATGAATAGCCTATTGATTGTCCCTTGAATAGCTTCTCTTAATTGTCCTCCAGTGTCAGACGTTGCCTGCTGGAGGAAGGATAACAGGGAGCAAAGCTAGCCTCCCTATGCAGGGAATTCCACAGCCGGTGAGCTACTTCTGAGAAGAGCCTCTGTCATGCCCCATCAACGTGCCTCTGATGGTGGTGGTCTCAAAAGAAGGGCTTCTCCAGAAGTTCTTATGGATTAGGTAGACTTGTATGGGAGAAGACAGCCTGGTCCCAAGCTGAATAGGGCTTGATAGGTCATTCTGCCCATTAAAGCTGTTGTAACAAGAGAGTCATGTGCATTCTGGACCAGCTGAAGTTTCTGAACAGTTTTCAAGGGCAGCCCCAAACAGGATGTAACTAAGGCAAGTGTAACCATGGCCAGATCAGAAGTCTCCAGGAAGGGGCACAGTTGGCACACTAGCCTCAGCTATGCAAACACACTCCTGGCCACCTCTGAAACCTGGGCATCCAGGTTTGCTTCCAAGCCCATTTCAAAGTGCTGGTATTGATCTTTAAAGCCCTTAATGGTTTGGGATCAGTTACTTAAAGGATTGCCCACTCCCATACGGATCTGCCAGGGCATTAAGATCAGCTAATGGAGGCATTTTTCCATATGCCCACCACGAAGGGAGGTCAGGTTCCATAATGTGAGACTGTCTCTAAAAAGGCCTTTTCTCTCATGCCTTTTAAGCAGGCTCTAAATAAGTTTTTGTTATTTCAGACGGCTTTTCATCAAGAGAGTAGACTGCGTTTGTTCCTGGTGGCTTTGCTTTCAAACCTATGGTAGAGTGGGTGGCTGAAAGCAAATGAAAATGAATGAAATGCTCTGATTTTATTGTTTTTCTGCTCATTGTAGTGGTGTTGGTAATTTCACATTCCTATATGTTAGGCTGACCATATGAAAAGGAGGACAGAGCTCATGTAACTTTAACAGTTGTAGAGAAAAGGGAATTTCAGCCAGTGTCATTTGTATGTAATTAGTTCCTGGTGGAATTCCCTCTTCATCACAACAGTTAAAGTTGCAGGGGCCCTGCCTTCTTTTGTATATGGTCACTCTAGTATAGTGCCTGCAACTTTAACTGTTGTGATGAAGAGGGAATTCCACCAGGGACTAATTGCATACAAATGACACTGGCTGAAATTCCCTTTTCTCTACAACTGTTAAAGTTACATAAGCCCTGTCCTCCTTTTCATATGGTCAGCCTATATATGTTGAAACAAATATTTTAATATATATTCTAGGGCTCCTTGGGGTCGGGGGGGGGGGGTGAGTACTGCATTTTGAAAAGCAGCAAATACATTTCTGAAAGGCAGGAAGAAATGCTCACATACACATATTATTCCTGTTGGCGACTTTGCAAGACCCACTCTGCCTTGTTCTTGCCAGCAACATGCAACCTGTGTTGCAGCAAGTGTCAAAGAAGGAAGGAGGTCTTTGCAACTTTGTGTGCCAATGTGAACACCCACACTGCCAGCAATCGTGGGCAGGGGGCAGGAGGTCAATGCATCTAAAGCTGGCAGTGCTTCCAAGAATATACTGCAACACAGTCGGAAGAACTTCCTTTCTCCTCAATTACAGAAGGGGGGGCATGAGGTTAGCCTCCCTTGCAGGTAGTGAGAAGCAAGAAGGGACGCAAAATGCCAGTCCCAGCACGTGAGTGCATTCATGTCACTCTCTCCCGGTGTATCCAGAAGAGGCAAGCTAGGCCCTCTCTCTCTCAATGGAGTCTTGGCTCAGCTACAGAAAAGGCCCCTTCCAGCATTCCTGGCCAAGTGCCGGTCAGGTATTGGTGGGGTGCAGAGAAGAGCTTTGGTGGACTTCCTTTTCACAATCTGGCCCAATAGTCTCAAGCAGGGCTTAAGTTCCTCAAAACTGCACCAAGTCATCTTGATACTTGGTAGGAGCTGCGGCGCAGGCCTTCTTAAGCAAACCGCATCGTGCAGGAATTGGAAGAGCAGCTTTGTTAGACGAAATGCTGATTGTGACAGCGCAGGAAAACCCCGGCACTCCCAGCTTTGCACTCCTGGATGGCTCAGTTCACTGTTTCGGCTGTGAAAGAGAAAGCTGCCTTCAGAAAATAAGCTGAAGAGGAAACTTGCTGTGCCTTTAGGAATCTGATTTTCAAAAGCTTCGGGGACTCGTTGTCTCCGAGTCTCCTTGCCAACCGCCATTCCAGTCCTTCTCGCCACTCCGCAGTTCCTCTCCGCTGCCCATTTCCACCTCCTCCTCTCTTTGCTTTCTGTCTGCCAGGATCCTTTTGTCTCCTCCATGGATATACATCATCCATCATTACCCAACAGAGCATTGCTGTTGACTATGCAACTTGTACCCACTAATTACGTGATGCAGAGAGGTGGGTAAAGGTTTAAAGCGACAGCGATTGGGATAGTGGAAACTACCTGATGATTGATCACCTCTCCTCTCTTGGCTGTGTGTCTGGTTTTGAATGGCAAGGGTGGAGGACCATAGTTCAGTGCAGGAGCACATGCTTTGCATTGAGAGAGTCCCTGGAGACCCTGCTGCCACTCAGAAGAGGCAATACTGGGTTGGCTGGACATATACTCTGATCTGCTATGAAGTGGCTTCCTAAGATGTTTGCTTGAGCGCTTATTATGATACAGTCTCATGAATGTACATGGCACAATGCAGAATTCAGTGGAGGCTGCGGCTTTGATGTCAGTGGGGTGGTGAATCTGCTCCAGGTTTCGTTGCTCCTTTAGAGTTGTGAGTGTTGCTGGGGAACACAGGCGGGAAGGTGCTGTTACACCATGTCCGGCTTTATGGGTCCCTGGTCAACAGCTGGTTGGCCACTGTGTGAACAGAGTGCTGGGCTAGATGGACCCTTGGTCTGATCCAGCAGGGCTCTTTTTACATTCTTATGACTGAAACTTGGAGCCACCAGCTTCCACTGGCAATATTCCATACATATAAAGCCAGCCCCTGGCCCCAAAGAGCTTGCAATCTAAAGGCCAAACTATACATACAAGGGAGCAGCCATCCATGCTTCAGGCCTGTTGATATAATAACTGGGAGGGGGGGTCTACTTTTAAATTTGGGGGGAGGGAAGTTAAACCTGCCCCTTCCTTTACTCATTGTTGCTTACATGGTTTTAAAGAAGATTAGGCAAATTCATGGAGGAGAAGGCTATCAACAGCTACTAGTAAATGGCTATATATTACCTCCAGTATCAGAGGCAATGGCTGCATTCAGACAACACAATAATCAACTGGGGGGTGGGGGGGGGTAACAATCGTCAGTTGTATTGACTATCATGTCAGCCAAATGCTGCCATAGTCAACTCAGTGCTGATCCTAATCCACACCACGGTTGATTATTACCATGTTGTGTGGGGAGTACCCCCTAGATGAACAACTGTAAAGTTGATTATTACCCCACCATTGACTATCGTGTTGTCTGAATGCAGCCATTATGTCTCCATATATCAGTTGCTGGGGAATATGAGCAGGAAGCTGTTGCGATCCTGTCCTGCTGATGGGCTTCCTACGGGTGACAGGTTGGCCACGGTATGAACAGAATGCTGGACCAGGTAGGCCTTTGATGTGATTCAACCGGTTGCTTCCTCTGTTCTTACGATGCTCAGGTGTTGTGGCACAGGGAGCAGGAACAAGAAGGTGACTCAGATCAGGAATACCTGCAAGGCGAGAAGTATGTTTAGCGAAATGCATTTGAGATTCTGCAAGCATATCAGCCTTGCAGTGGATAAAGAAAACAGAAGCATAACAACTTAATCACCAGCAAGGCCAAGCGATGTGCATTCCAGAAGCCTCCCATGGCACGGGACTCCTAAGCACAAAAACAAACTTTCGAGGACAGATCGTTGTAGTGTTGCAGCGCTTTTTGGAAGGATTTTTTTTGGGGGGGGGGTCTTGATAATCTGCCATTCTTTCACCATGCCATCTCTAGTGATGGATGTCTTGAACCCCTGCATGCCTGAAAAGCCAGTTATCATGCAGTGGCTTCCTGCTATTGGGGACTTGAAATGGGAACTATTGAGGTACCTGGAACTGTTGCCTGTCCTGGCTTTGGAGCTCTCTCAGGCTCCGAAGAGAATAGGGATGCATCACATCCGGTAATAATAATAATAATAATAATAATAATTTATTTATTTCTTACCCGCCTCTCCCTCTGGATCGAGGCAGGAAACAACATTAAATACAAATAATATAAAATACATAAAACTGATTAAAAACATATAAAACTAATACATTATTAAAATAATAATAATATAACAACAACAACAACAATAATTGTTGGACTGAAATGGCATTATAACGGCTCTGGAGAATTATCTAGGTCAGCTTTCCCCAAATCGGTGCATTCCAGATGTGTTGGACTGCCAATGGCCATGCTGGCTGGGAATGATGGGAGTTGCAGTGCAACACATCTGGAGGGCACCATGTTGCAGAAGGTTAATCTATATCATGAGGCTGAGAGGGCAAATACCTCAAATTTGTTAAAATTCTCAATAGTGTTTGATACTGTGTAGAACATATTGTCTTCTCGCTGGGGTCCCACCCCTTCTGTGTCTGATACAAACTCACTCTCCTTACCTTTAGAGTTACCCATGGCCTTGCCATGTCTTGTCTTTCAATCTTGTTTTTCCTTGTAGTAGTGTAAAGCCCATGTCTCCTTGGGTGCTAGTAGTCTGAGGGAGAAATAAACTGTTCCTTGACTCCCGTTATGTCAGTTCTCCAGAAGCTGTATGGATGCTCTCCTCCTTTTGGTTTTTTACTTTCCTTAAATGCAACCGAGGACTTTTGGCCCTTGTTTCCTCACACCCATTGCCACTGAATGACATCGCTTCTTCCCCTCAGGCCTCAAGCCCACATCCTTCCCTCTTCCACCCACATTTTAAAACTTGACTTTTCCGAGGGCTGCTTCCTTTCCTCCACCACCTCAGAGTGTTCGCCACCTTCTCCACCACCATCGCTAATGCCAATATGGCAGCTTCAAGAGTGGGCTCGACTCCATCCATCCCCACATTTGAGTTTTCTCCCTGCATGGTGTAGTGCTACGTGGGAGCTGTAGTTCCCCAGCTGCCTGAGGCTCCTGGCCAGGGCACAGAAACATGCTGTTTGGCTATTAAACTCAAACTTTGAACTTTTACAAACTTCCAAAATTTTCTGCACATCTACACTGCTCCAGCTTCAGTCTAAAACAAAAAATAGCAAAATCGATCCAGTAAATCTTGACTAAGAAGCCTTACGCTACTGCATTTTTATATAAGAACCCTGCTTATTTATTATTGCATTTATATCCCGCCTTTTTTGCTCTTGCAAGGAATCCAAGGTGACTTACGTGGTCCTCCTTCTCCACTCCACGTTATCCTCACAACAACCCTGAGTCAGTGGCTGGCCCAAAGCCACCCAGTCAGCTTCATGGACAACTGGGGGCCTAGAACTCAGAACTCCTGCGTCCCAGTCCAACACTCTAACCACTACACCACACTGGCTCTCAATGCGTTTGATCTCCTGCTCCTCCAACGCTACTACCCACAGCTTACTAAAGTGCCTCATACTTGCTTAAATCTTTGGTGGGTCGGAACCCACCCCTGTGTCGAGGTCTGAGCTAAGGTGGATTGCAGCAGCAGCAGCACTTCCACCATGCAAATACATGGCAAGAAATTAAGAATTGAGTCCCCAGATGTATATTTGGGCAAAAAGTGGCTCTCAAAAGTTTCAAGACTCTCAAATCGGACTCACAGAAAAACAAGAGGGAGATAAACAGCACGTTCAGGTGAACACCAAGGCACGCAGAAGTACAAAACATTTAGAAAACCCAGACGGGCGCAGCCTCTGCCACCCCCGTTTGAAAGGGCTCATTGGCGACTGAGCATGCTCCATGGCATCCAGGAGCCACGAAATATTGAGTCAGCTAGAAAAGAAAAATCGAAAAGTGGAGGGCAGGGAAGAATAAACGGGTCTGCTCCAGAAGGGACTGTAGCTCAGTGGTAGAGCAGTTGCTTTAAATGCAAAAGATCCCAGGTTCAATCCCTGGCATCTCTGATTGTTTTACCTTTACTACCTGAGGTAAAATAACCAACAGCTAGGTGCAGGGACTTTATTGAAATTGCTCTTTATTATAATTGCTATGTTGGCTGGGGCATGCTGGGGGTTGTAAGGCTTTTGTCTGTCTAAACATGCATAGGACTGCACCATAAATTTATTTATTGGATTTGTTCCCCACTTTTCTACCAAGGAAAATGGCACTCAAGCCAGTTTACAATCAGAAATAAAACATGATGAAAACCATAATAAAGCAAAAGATGCATTTGTTTTGCATGGCTTTGGGACCCTGAACTTTCAGAGGGCCTGTTCAGAGTGGGGTGATGTCAAACCCCACTTTCCCCATCCAGAAATCATTGCTTGGCACGGGACATTTAGGGTACTTCCAGACGAGGCTTTTTCCATGCAAGTGCCCTGCCTCACTCACAGAATTTAACAACATCCCCAGACATCGTCGCCTTCCGCTTGTAACCTCCCCACGTTCTCCCACCTTTCTTCTTTCCACCAAAACGTTACAAAAAATTGCCAGGGAGGAAAAGACGGAAGGGATGCACAGCGCCTTTTGATCCATGGTGCTTGGAGCCCCCCATTGGGAAGGGTTCGGTTGCTCAGGCCACAGGCCTTCCCTGCCTGCTCTTGCTACGCCATCCCTGGGCCTCCTCCTCCTCCTCTCTCCCGCCTCTCTTGACTGCCTGCCTGCCTCACCCCAGCCGCTCTGCCTCATGTCGGTCTTCCTTCCTGTCGAAATCGGCCAGGCGGCCTCCCACAGGCCAAGGCAGGGCAAGCATTCATAGCCTTGCTTTCTTGGCGTTCTCCAGGTCTCAAGTTGGACATTCTTGTTGCGTTCGTTAATTGTTGTCTGTGAAGGACGCTGCTGCGAGGGAAGCAAGGTGCGTGCGTGCGTGCATATATGCGCTCGCACATGTATTGGGGACGGCGGTGAATTATGTAACGGAGCGGGACTGAATCTCTCTCTCTCTCTCTCTCTGGCCCACATCCATTGATGTGCTGTCTTGAGGGAAGTGCTGTTGGGGGCACAACACTTTCGAAGCCCTCCATCTCTATTAAACAATTGAAGGATTGTAGGATGGCCACATGGAAAGGAGGACAGGGCTCCTGTTTCTTTAACAACTGCATAGAAAACTTAAAGCTGCAGGAGCTGTACTAGAGTGACCAGATATAAAAGAAGGCAGGGCTCCTGCAGCTTTAACTGTTGTGATGGAGAGGGAATTCCACCAGGTGCTGCATGCATACAGATGACACCGGCTGAAATTCCCTTTTCTATGCAGCTGTTAATGGTACAGGAGCCCTGTCCTCCTCTCCATATGGTCACCCTAAAGGATTGAAACTCTGAAAGAGCTTCCTGAGGAACTCTTATGAAAGCAAAGAGCAAATTAGCCTCAAGAGAGCTTTCTTTGCTAGTGATGCGGTTGCTTGTGGCACACGAATACACGGACCCTGTAAAACAATCCTTCGCTGTTACATTTGGGCATGCTGGGTTCCTGGACCTGAGGGGAAAGGCATTTTTGTGCCCAGCTGGCGTGGTTCCTGGTGGTACTGCTCAGCACTCCCAGTAATGGTTTATTATGAATTAGCTGTGCCTGGCACCCTTGTCTCAGGATGCGAGAAAACCTTGGCTGAACCCTGGAGAGGTTGCTTGGTAGTAGCATTTGAAGATGCACTCAGGGATGGTGGTGGGGGGCATGTTGATATTTGATGTTTCTGCATGAACACTCTTGCCTCCTTCTGTCTCACAGACTCAAAAGGGACCCTCCCAGAAGTGACACAGCTCCCTCAGAGTGAACGGACTAGCCCTTCGCCCACCACAGTGCCCCTCACGAAGGAGACAGAAACACCCCAATCCGAACAGCCTCCCTCGGTCCCCGCACCATCAGCAACTCCTCTGCCATCTGCGGCTGCTGCTGCTGCTACTACAGGAGCCACATCGCCTACCCAAAATGGCCACCCTGGCGTCAATACTGCCACAGTGACCCCTGCTGAAGCTAAACCTTCCCTTCAGACTAACCAGGCCGGCCCCCCGCCTGCCACGACGCTTCCCGCTGTGGAGACCCTGCCCCCTAAGAGTGACCGCCCTCCGCCTATAGGTGCTCCGACGCCAGAAGAAACACGTCTCCAAGAAAGTGCCCGACCGTCACCCAAGGGTGAACAGCCTTCCCCTGCCCAGGGCTCTGTGAGCCCCCGGAATAAACAAGGTATGTTTGTGGGATTTGCATAGTGCCTGAAAGTTAAAGCTGACCAGGCCTGGTGACAATCCTATCCTGACATGGCTCCCTAGAATGTTTGCTTTCTTGTTGGGAAGCAATAGATCAGATTACAATGACCCGGTTCGTATAACACAGCAGGTTATCGTGGGTTAATTAACCCATGATTAGCCTCAGCGCTTGTGGGGCACGTGCAGCCACTGTTTTGAACGTGCAACTTTTAATCAGGGTGATCAGGGATTGTGGCGTCTTGTGAGAACCTGACCATTGTGGGTTAATCAAAAGTTAAACAACTCATACTTCTGAGGGTTAAACGGGCCACATTTGGTCCTCATTTGGGTTAAGTGTGGATTGTTTAACCCTTAATTATCCTACAATGCCCGAGTTTGCACGCCACTCCACCACCCGATTGCTCTGATTAGAGGTTGCGTATTCAAAATGGCAGCTGCACACACTTCAGCTAATCATGGATTAATTAATTAATTATCATTTAAGTAATTACAAAGGGTAGGTAGGGTCTGTAGGACAGGCTTGTATATTGTAAGGACCATTGGGGCATCTATACGTAGGAGTAAATTGTGTAGAAATATTTATTGGAATACGTGTAAAAAATTAAAGATAACAGTATGTACTTGTCTTTCATTGTTTAAATTTAAGAAAAAAGTAAAGCTATTGAGAACTGTTGACACACTCATAAAATTTAGCAACCTAAAGAACTGGGCATGATATGCTGACAACCACTCATTTATTTCAACAGAGTTCAACTCTCTTCTGCTTAGGTTTTTAGGGGCACCTTCAGTTTCAGCGTCACTGTTGTTAGTTCCATTTCACACCGACACATATACATGTTTCAATGGCAGAAATGCTTTCTTTCACAGACTTGCTGGGGATAATCACCTGGAAAATGTTGATTACCGCTTTAAAACTGCCAGGCATGCCTGATACTGTATTTACATGCATACATTCTTACTAGTAAACTTATGAAACGGAAAAAATCTGCAATAAATAAAGCACTTCCCCACATTGCTGTAGGTAATATACTTCACCATTAAATCCCCTTAAGTCAACAGTGTGTATAGGGCCCTCACTATAACATTGTCCACAAGGGACAAATCCATCCCCTTTTGGCTCAGAGGTTTGAACTGATTACTTGCAGAGGGTTTCCCTCTTCCATTGCTCTGTTTCAGCCCCATAGTTCCCCCCCCCCCGGCCCATCCTCTCTCCTTCAGAACTTCCGCCACCTACATAAAATTGAGCGAGGGTCACATGAAATTATCATGCAGTCCTCAACCATCTCATTTTGTTTGACCGCCATAGACTATAGACAATATTAAGTTAGAGGGACTGACCATCTGACCCAGCATAAGGCTCCTCATGTTCCTAACCACAAGTCCTCCTGGTTTTCAGCAGGACACGGACAATATGGACAGAACTGGATATGCTTTGTTCAAACCATCCCCCATCCTCCAAGAATCCAAAGCAGCCACATTGGGCAATTGGAATAAATACACAAAGTCAGATAAAAGGGTTAAAGGCACAGATATTAATTTTCATTGCAATATTTGGGTGCATGTGTAGTTAGTTCACAGACTTTAGACCCTTGGCCGAGCGCTAGACTTTTTTCTATTTAACAGGGGCCATATTTAGACCAGAGTGGCGAGGGCTGATGGGCTAGGCAACTTTTGACTTCTCTCACTGACTCACAAAAGGTGAGTGAAGGGATCTTTAGCTCCTCCTGTGACAGCAGAATTGTTTCCCCTTGTCCACCTCAGCTACTCACAGCCTTTTGCCAGTGAGTTAAAGTAGGGTGACCCTATGGAAAGGAAGACCGGGCTCCTATAGCTTTACCAGTTGTAGAGAAAAGGGAATTTCAGCAGGTGTCATTGGTATGCATGCAGCACCTGGTGAAATTCCCTCTTCATCGCAACAGGTAAAGCTGCAGGAGCCCTGTCCTCTTTTGTATCTGGTCACTCTAGTATAGCTAGAGTGACCAGATACAGCTTTAACTGTTGTGATGAAGCGGGAATTTCACCAAGTGCTACATGCATGCAACTGTTAAAGATATAGCCCTGTCCTCCTTTCCATATGGTCATCCTAGTTAAAGCGGAAACTCCACATGTTTTATCTGTTGCTGGGCTGTACTATTGCAGTCTGCAATTCTGTTGGTACCTTCATTTTTATAATCACTTTTTATTAAATCTTTCCCTGGTTCCACCCCTTTGCCTTTGGTCTTTTTTTGACTGCCTTTGTTTTTAATTAGCCTGCTAAGAGGTTATTAGCCTGTGTTTCGTTGCTGACTGTGGAGGAGAGGGCTTCCCTTCTTGGACTAGTAGCCTCTTGGCAGGCTGGCCGAAAAACAATCGCAGGCCTATAGATTCCGTCAGTTTCTTTACAAACACTTCCTCACAGCCCGTTGCTGGATACATATAGCAGGGGTGGGCAACTTGTGGCCCTGCAGATGTTTTGGCCTACATCTCCCATGATCCCTCACCATTAGCTATACTAGCTAGGGCTGATGGGAGTTGTAGGCCAAAACATTTGGAGGGGCATAAGCTCCCCATCACTGGCCTACTTATTTGGTGCTGGAGAAGCAGGCTTGGTGATTGGCACAATTGTGATCTTAAACACCCATCATCAACCTTGAAAGATTCTGTACCTATTTCATCCTGTCATGAGTCTCAGTTTTTATTACCAAAGGTAATAAAACCATTTTTGGTCTCTCCCTATCTGATGTTCCTCTTTCTTGCTTACGTTTCTCTACCTACTCCCTGGTTTACTTCTCTCTCTCCCTCCTTTTATTGTTTTATTTTTACTTGTTCTTTGTTTTTTAAAAAATCTAGACAAAAGCATGTCAGTGATACCAGTGGTGTGACCCACTTCAGGTCAGGTTGAGACCTAGGTGGGGGTGGGGGTGGGGGTGCCTGTTCCCCCCACCAGTTGAAGACCGATGCTTTAGAAGACTGGCAAAGACATGAGGAGGACTTGGCCAGGATCAGGACGCGGTGGGCTTGTGCATGGGATTTCTGACTTGACGTCCCCTCTCTGTCTCTCCCAGATACCCAGAAGGCTCAAGCCAGACACAAACTGGCCCGGGAGCGGCGAGAGGAACGAGCCAAACATCTGGGTAAGAAGCAGTCCGTGCGCGTGCATTTGGGAGGGTTGGAATACAGAGCCAAGATGGATATTGCTCTGCACCTAAGCGTGTATTCAACACCCCTGACTTCCTGCAAAGAAGCTGGAAGTAGGCTGATTCCATTATGGAGGCAGGAGGTCGTAGGAGAGGCAGAGGGCCTGTGGCTCAGGGATAGAGCACCTGCTTTGCATGTAGTAGGTTCTTTCTCCAGGTAGGGCTGGGGGGGGGGGGGAACCCTGAGCTGCTGCCGGTCAATGTCGACAATACTGGTAGGCTGACCCTATGAAAAGGAGGACAGGGCTCATGTAACTTTAAGAGTTGTAGAGAAAAGGGAATTCCAGCCAGTGTCCTTTGTATGCAATTAGTCCCTGGTGAAATTCCCTCTTCATCACAATAGTTAAAGTTGCAGGCACTATACTAGAGTGACCATATACAAAAGAAGGCAGGGCCCCTACAACTTTAACTGTTGTGATGAAGAGGGAATTTCACCAGGAACTAATTGCATACAAATGACACTGGTTGAAATTCCCTTTTCTCTACAACTGTTGAAGTTACATGAGCCCTGACCTGGATTTTATCTGGTCACCCTAAATACTGGGCTAGAAGGATCAAGAAGGGTTCCGATGCCCCTAAGATGTTGCATCTCTTCTTTCTGCACCTTTTCACTCTGCTGGAATGAGGGGCTGCAAAGGTTTTCCAATCATTGTTTAGGACTGGCTCTAGCTTGAGGCAAAATCAGGCCACTTCCTCAGGCAGCCCATTTTGGTCATCCTTAAAGGGCAGGAAACTGTTGGCTCTTTTTTTCCTTATTTGTGCTGCTGAGAATGTGCTGTTTGATTTTTTTTCTGCCTCCATTGCCAAAAGTAACTTAAACCCCCTGAGGTGACTTATATCTCTGACTCTTATACATATGCAGACATACCCCTATCACTTTTTAGCTAAAGTATGTTTTTTAAAAAGGGAGCAAAGAATGTCCAGTCTCACACATGAGGGTAAAAAGATTGTGAGAGACAAGAGATACTCTGTACTTTGAAGTCCTTTGCTGAAGGACCGTGTTGACAAAATGAGTTGCAAGGACAGGAAGCAAATTGCTACGCTCTGTTCCTCAAAATAGTTTATTTTCCAGTTCTCTAGTCAAAGATGCTGGGCTGAAAACAACAGAATGAAATTTAATAGGGATAAATGCCAAGTTCTACACCTAGGAAAAAGAAACCAAATTCACAGTTACAAGATGGGGGGTGGGGTACTTGGCTCAGCAATACTACAATGAGAAGGATCTTGGAATTGTTGTAGATCACAAGCTGAATAAGAGCCAACAGTGTGATGTGGCTGCTGCAAAAGACAAATGCTATTTTGGGTTGCATTAATAGAAGTATAGCTTCCAAATCTTGTGAGCTACTGGTTCCCCCTATTTGGCACTGATTAGGCCTCATCTTGAGTACTGCATCCAGTTCTGGGCACTACACTTCAAGAAGGATGCAGACAAGCTGGAGGGGGTTCAGAGGATGATCAGGGGTCTGGCAACAAAGCCCTATGAGGAGAGACTGAAAGAACTGGGTACGTTTAGCCTGGAGAATAGAAGACTGAGGGGAGATATGATATCATTCTTCAAATACTTGAAAGGTTGTCACACAGAAGAGGGCCAGGATCTCTTCTCGATCATCCCAGAGTGCAGGACATGGAATAATGGGCTCAAGTTACAGGAAGCCAGATTCTGGCTGGACATCAGGAAAAAACTTCCTGACTGTTAGAGCAGTATGACAATGTAGCCAATGACCTAGGGAGGTAGTAGACCCTCCCACATGAGAGGCAAGACACAGCTGGACAGCCATCTGTCAGGGATGCTTTAAGGTGGATTCTGCATTGAGCAGGGGTTGAAGGTGAAGGAAGGCCTTATAGGCTCCTTCCAACGCTACTATTCTAAGGACTGGGCCATCAGTTCCTCACCCCTATTTTAGTGTGCAATCCTGAGAATGTTTAGACTAGAGCATGTTGGGAGTTGTAGGCCTTCTTTCTGTCTAAACATGCATGAGATTGCACCTGTAAGGTTATTTATGTTTCAATCCTGTGTACACATTCACCTCGGAGTAAGTTCCATTACATAGGATTGCACTGTCTGTTTCTTTTGGTCTTGAATGTAATGCCCCAGCCATGCTGGAAGGTACCTCAATTGCAAACCTTTTCATTGTTTGGAGACACTGCTTTTATTACAGAGCCTGACCAACCTGTATGGGGATTGAGGTTGTGCAGTAGAATCTATTTCTGCTTGAGGGGTGACATGTTTCTTCACTGGCCCTGCTTATATGCCTTTAATGCCCATAAATGCTGAGGGATTTTACTACAATCAGCAGTATACAAATGGCACAAGTCATAATCATAATAGTAGTAGTAACAGCAGGTGAAGCTTTTTCGACAAGCAGAAAATTAAGGTAGTGGGGACAACATTCCCCAAATGAGACCTAAGACCATAAGAAGAGCCCTGTTGGATCAGACCAAGGGTCCTTCTAGTCCAACCAGCTGCCACCCAGGGACCAACAAAGCAAGACACGATGCAACAGCACCATCCCACCCATGTTCCCCAGCAACTAGTGTATTCAGGCTTACTGCCTCTGATACTGGAGGTTGCACTTAGCCATCAAGACTAGTAGCCATTGATTGCCTCCTCCTCCTCCTCCTGGAATTTATCCAACACCCTTTTAAAGCCATCCAAATTGATGTCCATGACCACATCTTGTGGTAGGGAATTCCATAGTTCCATAGATGTACTTCCTTTTATCTGTCCTGAATCTCCCACCAATCAGCTTCATGGGATGACCCCATTGGGTTCTAGTATTATGGGAGGGGGAGACTGAAGTCCCTGAGACAGATCCTTTCAGAGAAAAATTCTTAAAAGACCCCTGTCTGGGAAATAGAATGGCCGCTGGAGATATGGAAGTTGTCCGTCTCTGGTTTAAAGTGAAGGATTTCATGTATACGGCAGACCTCCCAAAAACAGACTTAATCACTCATCACTGTGTGTTTTGATAAGGCCTGTTTAGCAGAGGCTTGTGATGCATTCTTTCCCAGTATACGTACAGACATCAGTTTTATGTATTTTATATCATTTGTATTTGATGTTGTTCCCGTGAGAGGCGGGTAAGAAATAAACATATTATTATTATTATTATTATTAATAATAATAATAATAATAATAATAATAATGAAAAACAAGAACAAAGGAGGCAGGTATGGAAAAGCCTTGCCAGTTGGCTAACTATTCCCAGAATGGATAGGTATTTTTTCCACCCCTCTTCCGAAATAAAAAGTTTACATGCACTTTCTTGGATCCGAGATAATTTGAGAAAATTCCTTTCCTGCGGATAGAATTGTAAGTGGGAAGAAAGTAATCACACTTTTTTTCCCCTTCTTTCTAGCACACACACACACACACACACACACACACACACACACAGAGTAGCCATTTGGGATCATGGGTTCTTCTGTTATGTGCATCTGCTAGAAGAGGAGATAATGCTTTGGCTGCGGACATTCCTTTCCCAGGCAGTGGGTCTGAGGTCATTAATTTCGCTGGGTGCTGTGCCGCTCCCTCTCTGCCTTAGCAGCAGCCCACCCCACCCACCCCCACTGCTCTCCCCCTGCCCTCTGCACCACCCTCACTTTCCCCTCTCCTGTGGTCGCTCCAGCCTAAATCACTTTCCACCCCCATTCTCCCATTGTCTGGCCTGAATGTGTTTTTCAGGCCAGCTTCCCGTTCCTTTTGTGCCTGGCCCGGGCTGCATCTCCCTTCCTCACCCGCCCTCCTGCTAGTATCCTGCTCCACATTGTTGTTTCGGATGCTCCTCCCTCCCCCCAGCCTGCTGTCACCAGCTGTGGGGTTCATTCCTGAAGCTGGGGGGATTCAGTTACCACACTCCACTCCCTGCTCTCGGTCAGTTTCTGGAGGCTTTTCATTTTTTCCTTCCCTTCCCAGCTGGGGCCTGACAAGCCAGGTCTCTGTTGCAGAAAGCTCCTAAGAACAGAAGAAGAGACCTCTGCGGGATCAGGCTGAGGGACAACCTAGACTAGCATTCTGTTCACACAGGGGCCAAACAGCTGCCCCAATGGGAAACTCACAAGCAGGACATGAGTGCAACAGCCATGTTCCCCAGCATAGGAACCAGAAGGTTCGAGCATATAAGACCTACTCTGGTCCGCTTGCATTGGCTGCCTGTATGTTTCTGAGCCCGATTGAAAGTGCTAGTTTTAACCTATAAAGCCTTACACGTGGCTTGGGACCACAATATCTGACGGAACGCCTTTCCCGACATGAACCTTCCCAAACACTATGTTCAACATTTAAGGCCCTCCTCCGAATGCCTACTCCGAGGGAAGCTCGGAGGTTGGCAACAAGGGAGAGGGCCTTCTCTGTGGTGGCCCCCCAATTGTGGAACGATCTCCCTGACGAGGCCCGCCTGGCGCCAACATTATTATCTTTTCGGCACCAGGTCAAGACTTTCCTCTTTTCTCAGGCATTTGGCAATATCTGAGGAGCCTGGGTTTGTTTTTTGTTTGTTTGTTTTGTTTGTAGCTTTTTTGGGTTGTTGTAGCGGTTTTAAATGTATGTGTGCATTGTGTGTATGTTGTATGTTTTGCTGTTTTAATTTTTGTATATTGTTTTTAATTGTTTTAATTCTATGTAAACCGCCCAGAGAGCTTCGGCTATGGGGCGGTATACAAATACATAAATAAATAAATAAATAAATTCATTAGGGTGTGCACCCAGGGATTTTTTTAAAAAAATATGAGCATTTATTGAATACTCGGTCATAAAGGACCTTATTTTTATTCGTTTATATATTAAACGCTGTAGACATTGATGCCCTACTCTGAGTTTGGCTTGCCTGACTATGGGCTGTTGCAGGTGGAGGGTGGGTGGGGATGAGGAGATTCTCCTCAAGCCCCAGCATTAGTGAGGCTTTGTGGTGACACCGGCCTTTTCATTCCTGCTGCCAGGAGCAATGATGCTCTCTCAGAGGCAGCGGTTCTTTGGCACGGCGGAGCAGCCGGATGGCCATTCCCACTGTGTCTGGATCGCCCTCTGGATCCCTACTCAATGCCCCCCTCAATTCAGTACATTGCTTGAGACATTAGGGTGTGCGTGGGCACACCTGGCACACCCCTTGCGCATACCGCCTCTGATACTGGAGGTAGCACATAACCATCAGGGCTAGTAGCCATTGATGGCCTTCTCCATGGATTTATCCCCCCCCCTTTTAAAGCCATCCAAAGTGGTGGCCATCGCTACATCTTGTGGAAGTGAGTTCCATAGTTTAACTACATGCTGTGTGAAGAAGTAATTCCTTTTATCTGTCCTGTATCTCCCACCAATCAACTTCATGGGATGACCTCGGGAGGGTGCTGTTGCACTCATGTCTTGCTTGGGCCATCTGGTTGGCTTCTGTGTGAGCAGAATACTGGATTAGATGGACCCTTGGCCAGATTCAGTGTGGATCTCAGGGCTGACCCAAGTCATTTCACTGCCTGAGGCAGAGCAGCGAATGGTGCCCCTCACCCACCCCAGTCAAGGTGCATCGGAAGCAAAGCCAGTCACGTTATTGAGGCGCATGAGGCAGGAAATCCCACAAGCGCTTTTCTTCATTTCTAGCATTAAAAATACAGTATTAACAAACTGAATAGCTGACAATTTGCTGCCCTTTTAAAGCTGCTTCCTGAAGCGACTGCCTCACTCTGCCTCATGGTTGGGCCGGCCCTGATGGCTCTTCTTACATTTTTATAAAGAACAATAATAAAATGTGTTCATTGAAACGCTGAAGAAGCCAAACCGCAAGCTGGTCTAGCCAGATGTAGGCGAGGGCTGCTGGAATGGAGAGGTTAAGACCAGTTTAGCCAACCTGGGGTCTTCCAGAAGGCTGAAGTTCTGGTTGCCTTGGGCTTTTGGTGAGATTCGGCAGGGCTATTTTTTCCAGACGTATCCTCAAATTGCCAGACGTCCATGAAATACTCTTCCCCGCTCTTCCAGGGGGACTTGCTCGATGAAATTAAAGCTACACCGCCTCACTGTAATTGAATATGCCTCAGGAGTGATGGAAGCTGTGTATGTGTTTTTAGGCCAGGCCATGTGCTCTATTGCTATACCCCATCTGTGTCTGACTTTTTCGCCTCGGTCATCTTCTCTCCCCTGCTAGCTGCCAAGCGGGCCCTGTGGCTGGAGAAGGAGGAGAAAGCGAGGGTGTTGCGTGAAAAGCAGCTGGTAGAGCGACGTCGGCGTCTCGAAGAGCAGCGGGTCCGAACTGAGAAGCGCCGCGCTGCCCTGGAGGAGCGGCAGCGTCAAAAGCTGGAGCGGAACAAGGTTGGCTGGGGATGGAATGGCAGGCAAAAAGGAAGGCCAGCCCAGGGCGGCTGGCAACAGGTCTTGCGAAGAGGCAGGCCATAGATTAGGGGGGCAGAGTGTCAGGTGTTCAGCCAAGTCCGGCCCATCTGGGGCTCCTGTTCGGTCTCTCCTGGGTCTCCTGGGGTCATCCCCTTTCCCCTAAGGTCCAAATATTTCTGTCCTGGTTTTTGTGTCATTTATCCCCATTCTAGAAAGTTGAGTTGCCTCTCCTAAGGCTTACTTACTAGCACGGTGCAGTCCTGTGCATGATTAAGCAGGGAACTCAAGAGGTACAAAAGAGGGCAGAGTTCCTACAGCTTTAAATTGTTGTGATGAAGAGGGAATTTTACCTGGCGCTGCATGCATACTAATGACACCTGCTGAAATTCCCTTTCCTATTCAACTGTTAAAGATACAGGCGCCCTGTCCACTTTTCCATATGGTCACCCTACTAGAATGTGTCCCTCAAGAGCTTCTCTAACATTGAATTTGTCCCTTAGACCTCAGGGGGTTCACATCCCCACTGTTGATTACTGGAACAGGTGCGGCAGCAAGATATACAGTCACACAGGAGGAAAGAGAGGAGGATAGGCTGGGATATTAGTCCATAGTGAATGTCTGTCTATCTATCTATCTATCTATCTATCTATCTATCTATCTATCTAATCTGTTTGTTAAATTTATATTCCATCCTTTTGCCAAAACTGGTGCTTGAGGCAGCTAAGAGTGATAAACTAACAGAATCTTTATTAAAACATAACAGCAAATCAATTAAAAACACAATTAAAGCGCAACAGTAGAGAGCCAGAGTGGCGTAGTAGTTAGAGGGTTGGACTGGGATTCGGGAGATCCAGCTTGTAGTCCCCACTCGGCCATGAAGCTCACTAACCAGTCACTGACTCTCAGCCTAACCTACCTCACAGGGCTGTTGTGAAGATAAAGTGGAGAAGAGGGGGACCATGGATGCTACCTTGGGCTCCTTGGAGGAAAGGCGGGATATAAATGTAGCAAACAAATGAATAGGAAATGCAAGGAACAGCAGCCGTAATCAGTTAAAACAAATCCACTTACATGCCAAAGGCCTACCTGAATGAAACATTGCCTTTGCATGCTGGTGGAAGGACAAGAAAGAGGGAGCCAACCTGCCCTGGTCAGCAGGGCATTCCTGAGCCTTGGTCCTTGAGGATTGTTGGGTATCAAAGGGTTCCGTTTTTCAAGCTTCCAGCCCTGACTCTTACGGCAGTTCATCCTATGGAGATTTGGCTTCCGTTCTTGCTCAGTCTTGGGGAAGTCACTATGTTTAAGGGGAAGGGCTGTAGCTCAGCGAAAGAGCATATGCTTTCCATTCCAAAGATCAGTCCCTGGCATCTCTGGGTAGGGCTAGGAAAGACCCGGCCTGAAACCCTAAGAAAGCTGCTGACAGTCAGTGTTGACAATACTGGGCCAGATGGACCACTGGTCTGACTCAGTATAAGGCACTTCCAAAGGTCCTAAAGTGACCTTTGCATTTACCATGGGAGATGCATTTAAAGTTATTTTAACAATCAAAATGAGTACCATGAACCCCCACCATTTGGGGGTCAGGAATTGCTTCTTACTGAGCAATTAGGTCGCCTACAGTCTAGGTGTGGTTTTCCTTCCTTATTCCTTATAATTCCTTTTTGATTCCACCGGTAAAAGTTTTACTTGTTCTTGTAGTTCAGTGGCAAAGCGCATGCCTTGCATGGAAAAGGCCCTAGGCTCAGTTTTCAGCATTGCCAGTTAAAAGAATCAGGTAGCATTGGAGTCCCCAACATGATGCTGCCCAATGCAGCCCTCAAGGCCAACAGTGTTCTGCACTCCTGGTTTAATGTTTCTCCATGCATTGGCCCAGATTGCACATACATTGCACATAACGACAACCCATGGGTTGTTTAAACCATGGGTTGTCAGGCACGAGCAGAAGTGAATGAGCGTGCTTGCTCCGGCGCACTCCTCACTTTCAGTAAATAATCTACAATCACTCGTTCGTAGGTTGTGAGTGTGACATCCAAACCTGAGCACTCTGGGTTATTTCGGGGTTAAACAACCCGGAGTTAACCCACAGTGTGTTCTTGGGTTAGCTCTGGGTTGTTTAACTGCTAAACATCCCAGAGTGTCTGGGTTCGGATCTCATGCTCACAACCTACGAACGGGCCAATCATAGATTGTTTATTGAAAGTGGAAGAGAGACATGCACTGGAGGCAGCACATTTACTCTGCTCACCGCTGCCAATTCGTGGGTTAAATAACCTATGGGTTGTCAATATGTGCAGACTGGGTCACTGCTTCCATCCTGACTTCCCTTCTTCCTTCCTTCATCAGGAACGCTATGAAGCTGCTATCCAGCGCTCTGCAAAGAAAACCTGGGCTGAAATCCGACAGCAACGGTGGTCATGGGCTGGTGCGCTGCACCAGGGCTCCCCTGCTCACAAGGATGGTGAGTGGAGACACCTTCACAGACTCGCTCTGGCACATGTTATGCACACTTGCACACGTTGGGGGAGAGCCGATATGCGCATGGAGGCTTGGACAATCTTGGCAGTTGCACACGGGGCATGGTGGGCCTCGATGCTTTTGCACGGCTGGGCAATTTCGCACCTGCATGTGCCTGACTCAGAAAGGGCCTCTTTGCACCCTGACTTGTAATTAGAGATCAGTGCAAACCAACCTTCTCTCTCTCTCTCTCTCTCTCTCTCTCTCTCTCTCTCTCTCCTTTTTGCATGGGGAAATCTGGGCGTCTCTTTGCAGCTTTCTGTTCCGATGGCCACATAGTCAGTGGACCATTGGATGCTCTGATGTAGTGACTATCTGGTGTTTTCCCTTCCTTACTTGGGTGCTACCTAGAACGTCCCACATCTATTTCCTCATCTATTTGCTGTTCTTGGCGTGTAAGATTGGACATCAGGGGTTGCAAGAGCGTGACATAACTTGGGCATGGTTGAGGCCAGGCTGCGAGTCTCATGATGCTGTTGTGGCCATTCGATTTTTTCATGGGCACTGGCAGCACAAGCTAGACCAGGATGCCTGGAAATGCTCAGAACAGAAGGCCATAGTGGAATTGTCCAGCCCCAAGAGTCTCTGGTGTGTTTTTAAAGAAGGTGCTAGACCTCATGGCAGTGGAGAAGAGAGTGGAAGTGACTATGCAGTTTCTGATGCAGAAAGTAGTAGTTTGCCGGGAAAGGCTTCCAGCAGACAAGGGACAAAACAATAGCGACTTGCCTGTAAATAGCAACTTGTCTGGTCGCCTGTGGCGAGTAATGATTCCCTCTGGGCAACGAGGCAAGGAAGCTTTACAAAAGTTCTTATTTTCATTTAGGCTGAGAATGACAATGTCTCAATTCGGACGACACAATAAACAACTGGTGCGGGGGAAACAATCATCAGTTGTTTTGACTATTGTGTCATCCGAATGCTGCCATAGTCAACTCAGCGCTGATCCTCATCCACACCACAGTTAATTATTTATTACCATGTTGTGTGGGGAGTACACCCAGTGGAACAACTGTAAAGTTGATTATTACCCCACCATTGACTATCGTGTCGTCCGAATTGAGCCAATGTGTGGGCAGGCAAGATAGTAAAATCGTTTGTGGACTAGTAACGCTTGTGAGTTGGTTTTGATCTTTTGAAGCCCTGAACAGGCTGGGAATTGTTACTGCTGCTAATAAATTGTAGTAGTAGTAGTAGTAGTAATAGCAGCAGCATTTAGAGTGTTCAAAGCACGTCACATATATTATCTATTTGTAATCCTTACAACAGCCTTGCAAGGTGGGTCTGCTGTCCATGGAAGCAATTTCTACCTTCAGAAATAATATGCCTTTCAGTACCAGATGCTGGAAACGAATCATAGAGGAGGCCATGGCCCTTCACAGCCCGTTCTTACATTCTTATGTTGGTCGATATTATACTCCAGCAGAGAGAGAGAGAGAGAGAGATTGTCTAAAGGCAAGTGAGGCTGCAAACCTATAGCTACTTACCTGGGAGTAGGTCCTATTAAACTCAATGGGTCTTACTTTTGAGTAGACATATATAGGATTGCACTGTAAGTGAGTTCATGGCAGGGGTGAGATATAAACCAGCTCTCTCTCCAATTGAGAATGGGAGATCCTGCCCTCAAATCTCACGTTTTCATTAGGTTATGGGGTACAGGGTTCATTTCCTCCCCTTCTGTTCATTTTCTCCCCTTGGAATCCTCTCCCCCCCCAACACCTAAACCCTCCTGATTTTTGGAAAAGGGCCTTAATCCTGTAATATTACCGTAGGCATTTGATTGCTTGTGAGGCTCATGTGGAATTTTAAATATTTGTGGATTAATATGATACAATTGGTCTCCTTTGCTTTTTATACATTGGCATCACAGAATATTAAGCGTTTCATTAGTTGCGTTTTATTTTATTTTGGAAATAAAGGCAGGATATATCACTTTTAAAATAAGGAACTAAAAATAGTAAATTTCTGAAAAGATAGGTACTCGGGCTGCTTTTCCCCTTTGCCCTAGATGCCTAAAGGTTGTGAATAATCTCGGATAGCTCCGTTAGAGTTCTGACTGAAACCTAGGGCAGATTCACCGCCCCACTGACCTCGGAGCCACCAGCCTCCACTGCATATGACACTCTCTACATGTTGAAAGCCAACTCCTTTTACAAGATTCCTTCACTTGTTCATGAACTTTGTGTCTGGCTGAGCAGGGACTTGAACCTAGGTCTCCCCTAGTCCAAATCCACCACTCTGTCACATCTCATGGTGGCCAATAAATACAAGCTCAACTAGATAGCTCAACTTCTCAGCCTGGTGCCCTCCAGATGTGTTGTACAAGGACTCCCATCATCCACAACCCTCTCTCCCCCTCTCCTCCATTTTCCTTCTTTTCCCCTCTCAACAGACCTTTTAACAAACCGCTCTGAACCATAGATTTAACTCATGGGTTCGGGTGACCTCCCTGATGCATTCGTGAGCAGATGAGTGGGGGGGGGGGGGGCGAAGTTGGATCATGCCTTCTGGCCAGACTGCCTACTGTAGGAAGTATGCAGTAGGCCACACCTCCTGCCAGCTGGGCATTCAGCATTGATGTGAAGCATGCACAGATGTAGGGCTCCTCCTCCAGGAAATCATGTTTCTACTCAATGAGATTCCTCTCCGTTTTCTTATCTCTGTGCAACCCACAGGCCCTGAACAGGACAATGTTAAGGGCCTTGTTACTCCTGGGAGTAAGGGAGAAACATGTCACAATCCCGTTTTCTGACTTCATTTTCTTGCATCAAAGAACAGTTGGTGCTTTGAACAAACTATTCACCAAACTAGGTAGTAAAGTAGATGAGATAATACATTATGCACGCACAGACCTGGTCTACATATAACACTAAGCCATGGTGTGGTTTGTTGAAATCTGGCTTGTGGTTGTGTCCGAATCCAACCCGGCAAACAAGCCATGGTTTGTTAACCAGCTACAAACCACAATTGGAAGCTATGGTTTGTTGACTTTCAAAGTCTAGCTTATTTAAACCATGGCTTGTTATGATGTCTGAGCCCAGAACTATGGTTTATCCCCTGCTTGTTTCTGCTGCTGTCCACATTGAAACAGAGGTACCCAGCAAAGAACAGCCTGGAAAAAAACCACTCTGGAGCTTGGCAAAATGGACAGCAGCGAAATAAACTAGAAATAAGGGAAACAAGTTGTGATTCATTTGCTCATCTGCAAAACATGACCCAAGTAACAAACCATAGTTAACATAAACCATGGCTTAGAGTTACCTGCAAACACAGTTACACACACACACACACACACACTAAAATTCCAGTAACTCCTCAGTTACATCCCACTGATGTGCATCAAATGGTTCAGGGCTATCTGAATCCCATAGAAATTTGGTTTTGTCTGTCAGCAGCTTGCCTCAAAACAACTTTACCTCAGAAGATGGAACCAGCTGGGCACCTGAGGCTCCAGCTCAATTCCCTCTCCCTTCATGGCATTTTTGAAGATTGTTTTGGTGTCCTCAGACTTACACTTGTACTCTCTTCCCTTAGCACCGTGGTAAAGGAAAAGGCCCCGAATCAATGAAAGGCCAATAGGGTGGGGGTAGGGGGTGAACATTGGTTGCCATGACAAAGAACATGGGGTGCGCGCTGATGTGCCGCTGACTGCAGTGCTAGGAGTCGTCGGTTACTCTTGGTTTCTAGTGAGCTACCCAAAGGCCTCAGTTGCTGGGATACCAGTAAATGATGAACATCGAGGAAAGGGGTCCAACTGTCTTTTGAGCCATTCAGTTATCTAGCTATTCCTGAGCAGCCCCGTTGCTGCTTGGAAATGGGAATTCGCACCATGGAAATAACAAGTCTTGCAATGCTGGTATGGAAAATCCTGTTTGTTTCAACCCAGGCTGTTTGTTATGTGGTTTCTGAGCTGAAGAGGGGCGTACTTGTGGGTGAGTGTGTCTGTTTCCTGTCCTGCAGCCTGGCTTCCATCTCGCGTTCACCACGATAGTGTAAATGTCTCATACCTGCGTCCAGTTACTTGGCATTTAAAATCTTCTACCAAGGCTGCAATTTAATGCATGCTTCCCATGGGACTCAGCCCCACTCAGCTTGGTGGGACCCAGTTCTGAGTTAACAGGCAACAGGATCAGTCCGTAACCCAACAGTGCCTGCACCTTCTCAGTGGCCTAAATGGCCCCTTCCAACTCTGTGGCTTTATAATTCTGCTGCTGCTGCTTGGATGCAGAAGGAAAGGTTAGGAAATTCTCTTTAACGCGCTGAACTGGGCATTGCGTGGCAAAACCCAGAGTTGATGTGGCTCTCCTGGAGTTTGGCAAACCTGTGGACAGCCCATGTAGCATGTGCCACCAGATGCGCCAACCCGCTTCCTGCTAAGCTCGGCTGTGCCTCCAGTGCAGGCGGCACACGGCGGAGCCAAGTGTATTTGCTCGGCGTGACCATGGGCTGTGAATCAGCACATAAGCAGGTACACAGTTTTGCACCGCAGCAGACATGACGTGAGATGGTGCAACCTGACAACCCTGGACCCGCACAGTTCCCTAACAGATGTCTCCTTTGCTGCTCCTTCCACTGCATGACATCTGCTGCTAGTGCTACTGCTGCATGCGCGCATGCCCGCTAAATCCCGCCCCGCCCCCCTTAACACCCGTGTGTCTTTTCCCTCTCGTAGGTGCGAGCAGGTGCTCTCTCTCTGCCGTAAACCTCCCCAAACATGTGGACTCTATAATCAACAAGCGCCTCTCCAAATCTTCTGCCACCCTCTGGAATTCGCCCAGTAGAAGTAAGAGACCCCTGGGGGCGAGGGGAGGCAGGGGGCGTACTGATTTTAAACCTGTGTCCCTCCCTATCCCATAGGCTGAGGGTGTGTTTAAAAACTGGTGAGGTTTTTAGAAGTTCCATACAACACCATGCAGTTGGGGCTTTGTGTGCATTTCCGCTAAAGCTGACATGTGCCAAGTTTGGTATTCAGCATAGAATTCTTCATTGAGAGAACCTTGGCTTTGTTTTTTGTTTTTTTAAAGAAATCCAAGGTTCTAGCCCTCATGGCTGCCAAAGGAGCTGTGACATTTCAGAAGCCAGAGGTGGGGCTCAGTAGGATTTCCTGTGGTTTGAGGGCAGGGCGCCTTGCCCCTCCCTGTGACTAGCAGAAACATCATACATCATGCAAATATATGCAAATTTGCATAACCTGTGCCTGGTGGGAAGTTCAGTTTAGCTTCACAGGGAATTCGATGATGGAACCAATTACGTGGGAGGGGGTGTGTGATTTCTCCCTCGCTTGAAGGCCTTCAAACAGAGGCAGGTCAGGCATCTGTTGTGGGGGGAACTCTGGGTTTCCTTCATTGAGCAGGGGGTTGGACTAGATGGCCTGCAGAACCCCCGCCCACCCCCCGCACTTTGATTCTGAGGAAGAAACCTGTAATGCTAAGTTATTTGACTGACTTCACTACATTTAGCCCACTGGGACCATGAAAACCCATGGGTACGACACAACCATTGGAAGAACCTCACAGACACATGCAACACAGCCTCCCTCACCACCGCCCTGCCGCTTGTTTCGTCCCTAAACCAGTTCACCCCTGCTTACCTACGTGTCCCAGGTGGGCCACTCACTAAGAAGGCTTTGGCCGTGACTCTGCCTGAGTGGCCAAATGTGAGGATGAGACACTGTGCCGCTCAAGGAATTGGGTAGTTTGGATCCAGACACACGTGAGTCATGCTTTGGTCCCACTGAATTCAATGAGACATTAATCATGATTTAAGTCCATGGGACTAAAGCATGACAAAGTCTGGATTTAACTCTTAACAATTAACGCATTGAATTGGGTCTAGAAGGCTACAGGAAGGTCTCTCTGGCGCCTGGAATGCCGGAATGATGAACACTAGGCAGCTAAACTCCTCTGTCATCGTGAGATGCTACAGCCCCTGACCGCAGCCACGAGAGAGGCTGGGCCAGGCTCTACTAATGGGCATTGCGCAAGTGGCCTCGTGCCAACAGACACTGCTGCCCAGCCCTTTTTGCCAGGTGCCTGAGACCTCCTCAAGCAGCTAAGGCCTTGGGTTTGGGCTGGATGAGAGTCTGAGGAGGTGATCTAAGTCGATTTACCCTTCTTGCATCCGGGGTTGTATATTTTGTAAGGGGAAATAATTCAGTTGGGAAATCCAAACCAGCCTCAAAACCACCTTTAACCTGCAACATCGACAGGGTTGCTGAATCCTGCTGCCTCGACCCATCCCGCAATAGTTAACATTTGGACTATGCTGCAAGGTTGTTGCAACCCACTGTACCTCAGCCTTACCGCTAACCTGCAACATTAACACTAGACTACATTGCAGGGCTGTGAACTGAACCGTGCTTCACAGCTGCGTCCTCGACTTGTTAATAGTTCATCGTTCTTTTCCTTACGGTGGAATTTCTAACGTTATTTTTGATCCTTCCCAATCTCCCAGGTTTAACAGCTGCCCAAATGCCCAGTTCTGGGCCCAGTTCCCCCATGCCAAGCTTTCATTGTTCATTTCGATGTATTTGTGCCCTGCTTTTTTTTTATGTGAAATGTTTAAAGTTTTAAAACTTTACTAAAGTCATTAAAAATGTACAAACCAATCTGAACAGAGGCACTCGAGGAAAACAAAATATAGCAGCAGAACTCAAATGCAACAAAGCGGCTGAAAAGCAAGACATGAATTCAGGCGGCAGGTATCAGGTATCAGGGGGGCCCTAATCTCAATGCACCCCCCCCTGAGAAGGGGACACAGGACAGACCCTGTGAAAATCAACGTAAGGCTTGGACAGTTCCATATTTGGGGGGGGGCACGCAGGGGGGTTATTGCACCTCCCTTCCCTAGGAAGTGCAAATGTAGAGGCCGGGTATTATTCACGCATGACTGGAGTGAGACTTTCCTGTTCTTGCTATGGTTTTATTACTTGGTTTCTGCTACTGCTATGAATGTATGAAACTGCTTTTTAGTGTTTTTTTAAAAGCATTTATTTATTTGAAGCATTTTTATCCTGCTCCTCAGCCAAAAGGGCTCCGCAAGGAGCCTACATACATTACAATCAATAGAAAAAAACAAGAGAGTCACTGTTCGCAGACTTACAGTCTAAAAAAGACATGACACAAGAAGAAATAGGAATGGGGAGGGAAGAGGAAAAAAAGGAATGTCAGTGTTCTCTTCTCCAGGGCTGGTGGAATGGTCTTGTTTCCCATCTCCGCTCCCTTGGCTGCAGTCTCCTGGAGTGGCTGTTGGTGCTGACAGGTGAGGGAGGAACCTACGTGAGGTAGTAATTCAGCAGGGCTGTGCCCCCCAGATGCACCCAGGAGTGAGGCCGTCTCCACATTATGTATTCATTGCATTCCTACATATTCCAATAGCCGAAGCTCTCCGGTCAGGTCACAAAACAAGGCTTCAGACCATAAAATACAATCACATAATCTTTTAAAACTCAAAAAGTTAGAATAATTTATGTCCCGGGGTGAAAAGGATCAGGATTGACAATGGGTCATGTGGATGGAGGTGGGCTTGCTGACCGGTTGATAGGAGAGCTGCCTTGTGTGTTATATCAAATTGTGTGGCTCTACGGTACTCCCCCCCCCCCAATCAAAGACAACCTCTGCAGCGTCCGGGGTGGGACGGAATAATGTTTTCATTCATATAGTGCTTTTTGAGTGTCCAAAAAGATGCACATGTGTTATTCTGATGGCAAGCTTAGAAGGCAGGTTGGTGTCTCATTATTGCCTGTATTGTAGCTTTGGGGAGAGCATGTGGGGTCGAGGCGAATAAGTAATGGCTTGTTTATGGTCACTGAGTTAGTTCGTGTCCGAGAAGATATGAAGCAGGGGGTTCCTGGTTCACAGCTCATGGGTGGCTGGGGAATACTGGGAGTTGCAGGGCTTTTCCCTGTCTAAACATGCATAGGGTTGCGCCCTTGACCACGAGGGCATTCTTGTCTGTGGGAGCATCTCGGTCACTACTAGAAACATCTCTTCTGCTCCTGGGTGTGGGTTGGTGAGTTTGCTGTCGGTGCTGGACCGGGGCTGGGAGGAACAATCTCCTACCACAAGCAGGTGACAGGCATTCAGCACCATCCGGACGGAGCTTCGCAAACATTAATAAAGCAAATATTAAAACATGGGGTCTAATAAATGGGGGCAATAGTGCGTTTTATTCCAGCCAGTGTGAACTGTGACAGGCCCTGGCGGTCTAAGGTAGCCGTCCCCAACCTGGTGACTTCCAGCTGTGTTGAACTACAACTCCCACCATCGTTGGCCATTCTAACTGGGGATAATAGGAGCTGTAGTCCAACGCCTTTAGTTGGGAAAGGCTGCTACAAGGTCTCAGGAAGTGGTTTGTTGTTTTGTGTTTTTAAGAACTGAGCCCTTCTACTGTGAGGATTTTTAACCGGAGAGACTGGGAACCGAACCCGGACCGTCTCCATGCACATCAAGTGTATGTGACCCCCTGTGCCCTCCACAACAGCACATCCGCACCCACCCACCCACAGCCACACCGAGCTGCCTTTCCATTGAGCTGGGCTGGGATTTCAGGCCCTTAACTGTTGTAAGCAACAATCGATCAACGCCGGGACATCCCGGCTCCAGCATCTCCTCGCTATGCCCCTCCTCAAACCTATCTCCGCCGCTAAGGGTAGTATTTCCACTTCTAGCTGTTTTGTTTCCTCGTTGCTTAGCAATGATTAAAAATACCCAAGGCATCTGAACAAGATGCCGGAAGAGGGGAAGGGAACGGCGGGGCGAGGAGGGGCCTGCAGAGTGTGTGTCACTGGCCCCGGCAGGATTGTTCATGGATGTGGAATTGGGCGGTGCCCCATGACAGAATCATTTATGGCCCAATCCTATGCATGCTTAGAGGACTTTTTTTCTGTCTAAACATGCATAGGATGACGTCTTCAGAGTGCCAATATAAAAACAGTTTTCCTCTAAAAAGAGGAACGTCCCATTTAAGCCTTCGGAAAAAAATATTATTTCTTTTTAAAAGGCCACTTTTTGATGAATAAATATAATTCTACCATGTGGTAATATATTTATACCATTTCTTACATTTGTGCCTCTAGAGCCCTCCCCCCATCTCGACCCCCCAATTTCCCTTGACCCAAGTCATAGTTGGGAAGTTTACCTAATTTGTTATCATCTCTCTTTAATGTGGTTAAGAAGCAATGCCTAAAATAACTGATCAAACCAAGATAAAAGATCCTACAAAATATAACATCTGCGGTATTATCAAAGTCAGTTGAAATCGCTTCTTGTCTGCTTAACTGCGTCCGTTGAAAACGAGGCACTATTTCTGGAAAATGCTTGAGTTCTGGCGAACTTTCCAAGAGGAGAGAACCTCACTCTTTTCAGGCAGCTCCCAGCCGTGCTTAGCAACATGCCTTTTGCTTGTCCCCATTTTGGCATGGCGAGCAGTCACATCTGTCTATAGTGTGACTCTTTGGTTCCTGGCTCAGTCCAGATACCAAAGGCTATTCAGGCACTGGTGGGCTAAACCTCCACACATCAAGACCATTTGCAAGATTATCCACTGTGCCCAGGAAGTCAACTCATTACGTACCGTCACCCTGCCTTGCTTGCAGAGGGTCCAGACGACAACATCTTCCGTTCGTAGCCCTCCTGGGCTTTCCCACCCCTTCTTCCGCCTCTTTCCTTACCACACAAAATCCACAATGAAAAAAAAGGCAGAATTGTGCCACAATGCCTTTGTATGTTGTTAGTGCTAGGATCTCTCAAATCTCCAGGCGCTAAGGTGACCATATGGAAAGGAGGACAGGGCTCCTGTATCTTTAACAGTCATATAGAAAAGGGGATTTCAGCAGGTGTCGTTTGTATGCACGCAGCACCTGATGAAATGCCCTCTTCATCACAACAGTTAAAGCTGCAGGAGCCCTGCCCTCTTTAGTATCTGGTCATTCTAGCTAAAGAGGGCAGGGCTCCTGCAGCTTTATCTGTTGTGATGAAGAGGAGATTTCACCAGGTGCTGCATGTATACAAATGACACCTGCTGAAATCCCCTTTTCTGTACGACTGTTAAAGATACAGGAGCCCTGTCCTCCTTTCCATATGGTCACCCTACCAGGAGCACCCCAAATGTCCATGACTGCTATTAGCCCAAGCAAGTGGGCCTCATCACAGGTCCTGTATCTGACAGACCTGCTCTCCTCACCCCACCCCAAGGACACAGCTGTACTTGGTGCTGCCCCTCTGTAGCTAGCCTTGCCTGCTTCTTAGGAGACAAGATGCCCTGTACCCGGCCTAATTTTTGAGGAGAATGTGACTTTGGGGGCTTGTTTGGAAGTCAATGTGGATTTAACGCTGAAGCAGTTCAAAGACTCACCCCAATTGATGACTGGAAGGGTTGGTCGGGGTTGAAACGGACTGGCAGTTCTTGGCCTAACTAGAATCTTTTGTTTTGCCTGTCCTTCCCTCTCCAGACCGCAGCCTACAACTCAGTCCTTGGGAGAGCAGCATCGTGGACCGGCTGATGACACCAACGCTGTCCTTCTTGGCACGCAGCCGGAGCGCTGTGACACTTGCCGGCAACGGCAAAGACCAGGGTACATGGGGTTGCATGTGGGGGGGGAGGGGCTGAAATTATGTTGAGGGGAAAGGTTGTTGTCCTTCCTCTCATCCAACGCTGTGATGACAGAGACTGGTTCGCATGTAAAGACGACCCATGTTTTAAACAACCCATGGGTTGTCGTGCATGAGAGGGAAAGAGATGGCACGCAGCCTCCTGGACACCCGCTATTACTGCTGTTAAAGAACAATCTACAATCAGCTCATTCATAGGTTGTTAGCATGTCATCCGGACACTTTGGGTTATTTGTGGGTTAAACAACCCAAAGATAACCTGCAATTTATTCTTAGGTTGAGCTTGGGTTGTTTAACCCATGAATAACGCAAAGTGCCTGGATTGTCACACTAACAACTACAAATGGGGTGTTGTAGATTGTTTGACAACCCAGAAGTGGCTTATGTGCTCTGCATATCCCTAGCCACAACTCCCATGGCAGCCATTTTGTGGTAATTCCCACAACATTTTTTTCAAATTGACCTAGGGTGACCAGATAAAATCCAGGTCAGGGCTCATGTAACTTTAACAGTTGTAGAGAAAAGGGAATTTCAGCCAGTGTCATTTGTATGCAATTAGTTCCTGGTGAAATTCCCTCTTCATCACAACAGTTAAAGTTGCAGGGGCCCTGCTTTCTTTTGTATATGGTCACTCCAGTATAGTGCATGCACCTTTAACTGTTGCGATGAAAGGGGATTTCACCAGGAACTAATTGCATACAAATGACACTGGCTGAAATTCTCTTTTCTCTGCAACTGTTAAAGTTACATGAGCCCTGGCCTGGATTTTATCTGGTCAGCCTAAATTGACCAGTATGCCCACAGTCCTAAAACGTTGTCTACCCCTGGTTTATACCCTTATTTCCCACCCTTTCAGTTCAACTGCACCAGTCAGTGTGGCTTGCAGTGATAAAAAACACAGTCTCATGACACACAACAAGAAAAGCAGTCAATAAAAGAGGAACAAAATCCTGCCGGAACAAAAAGGTTATCCTATTTCATCAGAACATCATAAAAGTCATGTGAATACACTTTAGAAGGAAACAGAAACCCAGAAGGCAACACAAGAGGGCCCCCATGCTTGTTTATTATCTTCTGTTGTCTGAACGGGTTTTGTAAGGCTTGACATGAGGACTAGTGTCATTGCTTTGGTGCATAGTTGTTGGGTTGCATTCCCAGATTTGGCCACCGCCCTGATAGGGGATGAAAAGGAACAAACAGCACCTCAAACAAGCGAACCAGGAAGGAAAAGACTGTTGCTGAGTAGTGGTCGAAACCTTTCATGTGGCTTTAGGCCGCAATCCTACAGTATACGTGTTTGGACAGAAGAAGAATCCTACAACTCCCAGCATTCCCCAGCCAACGTAGCTGGTTTGGGAATGCTGGAAGTTGAAGGATGTTTTCCATCTAAACCTGCACAGGATTGTGCCTTTAATGTAGGAGAACAGGAAAGCTTTGCACCTTTGCTTTTCTAAGATTTCCCATAAGCCCAGAGAACAAGTAAGTTTCTTACTTCTGGGATGTCTGCAATTTCCTTCCATGCTCCCGAAAAAGGAGATTTTACTCTGAAACGTGTAGAGCTGCATTAGAGTGTAGGAAACCTTCTCCTCTTTTCTGATAGAGCTCTGACCGGCTCAGGCCCCAGCTCCTCAGGGGGCCTACTGATGGCCCCTCTCCTTTCGTTGCCCCCACAGCAGTACCTGTGTGCCCCCGCTCAGCCTCTGCCAGCCCCCTCAGCCCCTGCAACAACCAGCGCTTGCATCACCGGTGCTCGGAGCGACGGCGGCCAACAACCAGCAGCCCCGACGTGACGCCCCGGCGCAAGGCTGAGGCCTCCCCGGTAAGTGACGATACTTTCTCTGTGCCCATCCCGGCCTTCTGCTCACCCCACGATTCCCCTCTGCTTCCCCTCTAGTGTTGGAAGCGATGCCGACCAGAGGTTGTTGCTGCAAGGCCTGGTCTTCCAGCAGTCCTGTGCCTATTCATTTAAGGACATAAGAAGAGCCTTGCTGGATCAGACCAAGGGCCCGTCAAGTCCAGCACTCTGTTCAACCAGCTGTTGACCAGGGACCCACAAGCAGGGCACGGTGCAACAGCACCCTCTCACCCATGTTCCCCAGTAACTGGTGTATATCAGTTGACTGCCTCTGATACTGCCTCTGATTTATTTATTGTATTTCTTGCAAGGAGCCCAGGGGGGCTGGGGCTTTGCAGTAGCTGTTTTATCTAAGGGAACATAAACATGCTGGCTGTTCTCTCAGCTGCGGTTGTGTTCCAATGTTCTCCCCACCCCTGGCGCAGCCAGTACCATGTCCTGGGCCCAGCTGCAGCCTTATTTCTAAACCAAACTCCGTGGCCTGCCTTCCTGGACAGGATGGGGGACGATTGGGCTCCGAGCCTGTGGCACATGAGGATGGGGATGCTGTGCTGCCAGGTGTCTTGCCCATGGTTATATTCCAGCACGCTTCAGTCCCGGCCTCTACAGGCCGTTGCCGTGGGGAACAAGCAGGAAGGAAATATCCTCCGGTTGCCTAGCAACCCCAGGCAGACAGATACCAACGAGAGCTTCGTGGCGAGGTTCGAACCCCAACACCATCAAATACGAGAGGGAAGAGAAAACACGCTGGCCCAGGGTTTCGGGTCAGTGGGGCCGCATGGGATGTCGACCCAAGAATCGGGCCCCACAGAACCCAAGGACCGCTGAGCCACCCAAAGCCGAAACTGCCTGGCCCATTTCTGCCACCCTCTTAGCTACACATAGCCATCATTACATCAGCTATTTCCAAGTTCTGGGCGTACATGAAGTAGCCATTTTGCCAAAGCTATGCAGGCCTGAGCCTGGGCAGTGCCTGGATGTGACCCCCTCCCCTCTTGGGAACCCCACGGATGCTGCCGTAAGGCTCATGCGGAAAGGCCACGGTCTAAATCCAGGGCGCTGGAACTCTTTTCAGCTCGAAGGCAGAATTCCATGTCAGAGACGTCCTCCAGGGGTAGGTGGGGCCAAAGGAACGAAAGATGTGGCGCCCAAATATATTTTAAAGAATGCCAACACGTTTTAGCGCAAAGCTCTTATGACCAGTGACTAAGGTTTAGGAAAGGCATTGCCACCTTTTAGACTGGTGGTGAGAGAACGGCACAAAAGCCAAGCCACCAATGGTTGGGGAGGGGCCAAGGAGGGGGAGGGGCCAGGGGATTCCTGGAGGGGCGAATTTGTCCCCCAGGCCTGAGTTTCTGCACCCCTAGTTATAAATAAATGTACTAAAATGAAATGAATGAAATAAGAGCCTTTCTGGATGAGACCAAAGGACCGTCTCGTCCAGTGTTCCTGTTTCCAAGGGTGTGCAATCATATGCCTCCGGGAATTCCATAAACACGGTGGAAAGGCAGTATCCTTTTCTAATGCATTTGGCCCCAGCATCTGCTGTTCAGAGGTACATCAGCCCTGAACACGTGGATATTCGCTCCTGATAGCCGCATTCCCCAACACTTAACGCCTCTGGGTCTGTCTCTTTCTCCCCACTTGTACCCTTCCCCTCTGTCCCCTCAACTTGCGTCCTCAGAAAAAGAAAGAGAAGAAGGATAAAGACCGGGAAAACGCCCAAGAGAAAAGTGCCCTCGCCCTACGCAAACGCCAGTCTATGCCTCCTGGGCAGGCTCGCCAGCTGCGCACACCCGAGAGCAGGTAGATGGCCACGGGGCTGGGTGGGTTGCCTCATCTTTCCACTGCCTCGTCTTTCCGCTTGACGTGGGGTTTGGTAGATGTCAGTTTGGCACCGTCACGTTGGGCTCTGTGCATCCAACTTCTCAGTGGTGCTATTTCCTACCTATCTTCCGGGGACGGTTCTATCTGGGCAGTGGCTGTGATGACCCTTTTAGTGAGGGACCGCAAGCTGAAGAAACTAGGAATAGTCACAGGGAGTTCTCAGTAATCTTGGCCTAGTCCAATAGCAAGACTATGGCTCTAAGTGGGACAAGCAGGGTTGGAATTGAGGGCAGGCCTAGCACACCTCGTTATTTTTAATGGTGGGCTAAGCCTGAGTAATTAAGGGCGCAATCCTATGCATGTTTAGACAGAAAAGAAAGTCCTACAACTCGGGAATGCAGGACTTTTTTTCTGTCTAAACATGCATAGGATTGCCCCCCTAATTAATTAATTAATTAATTAAGAATATTTTTGGATCATCCCTCCACTTAATGAGTGCCTGAGGTGATGTACAGTAAGCCTATCTGTGTAATTATTTGCTTCTTTACAGCATTTTCACCCTGTTATTCAGCCAGAAATGGTTCCCATAGCGGCGTACATAGATGAAAAATAAGACCGCTCCTGCCCTTATCCTCTCAGAGTCCCAGCATCTAACTATTTACTTGTGCTGTGTTAAGAGAAAACAATGGGAATGTTTTTTTCAAATTCATTTTTAAAACTTTTAAAATCTGAATATTATATACTTATGCACACACGATTAAATAGGCTGCAGCAGGCTCCAAGACACTTCAGGTTTTTTGCGGCACGTTGTAGTAGTTTGGATTATGGTAGATAGACAGTGACCTCCTATCATCTCTGGTGGGCCAGCATTCTTGAGTTTGAATTCCACCCCTGGGACCAGGGCTGATTGGCTGGCCAGGTCTGATTGGTTGGCCAGGCTTGAGCACTTTTCCATCCTCATCTGTGTATTTGTCCTCTTGTCCGGCAGCCCAGGCCCGAAGCCCAGGCCTGCATCTCCAGCCGTTTCCAAGCAACGCCCAGCCTCGCCCAGCACAGGCCCTGGTTCTCCACGTCGGCCAGGCCTGGCCCGCAGCGCCCAATCCTCACCCAAAGTGCGCACCCGCAAGGAGCATGATAACCAGCCAAAGGTCCGTGAACGCAAGGACGAGCAGAAGGAACGAGGAAGGAACTCCCCGGCCCCGAGCGAGACCCACAAGGTCCCGGGGAGCAGCGAACCAGCACCAGGTGGGGCCTTACAGGCTGCAGTGGTGGGAAGCTTTGTCTATTCATGCAGAGGAAGGTGGTCTCCGGCGGGCTGCAAAATGGCTCCAGGAGTTAGAATGGGCTCCGTTATGCACGTGGTGCCAAATGGAAGGGTCTGTGAGCCCAGGGTTTCTCCTCGACTTGGTGAGGTGGTCTGACCCACGTCTGTTGGGGCTTCTGCAGATGCCGCTGCCCCCTCTGCTGCTGCTGCAAGCCAAGTGCCTGCTCCTCCTCCTCCTCCTCCTCCTACAACTCCAGGCAAACCCATGGCAGGTACCACAGACCGAGAGGAGGCTGCCCGGCTCCTGGCGGAGAAACGGCGTCAAGCGCGGGAGCAGCGGGAGCGTGAGGAGCAAGAGCGCCAGGAGCAAGAGGTGCAAGAGCGGTGAGTTCTCAGGTCGAGACGGAACGCGTTTTCTAGACCTTCTCTAAGCAAGGCAAGTTTCTAGGCCTTATGGCATCAGCTGGAGGGGGGGAGGAGAAACCCTTTGAAAAGATATAGCTGGTGCTTGATGAAATCGCAGAATCCTAAATGCGGCTGAGCAAGAAGTCCAGTAATCAGGGTTTCTCCCCCCTTCCTTTCTAGACAGTGCTTTGTTGGCATGTAAGGGTCCACAATCGGCCCGTTTCCAGACTCCGCAGAGTTCTCTCTCCCTTTCCTGCAGAGTTCTTTTCCAAAGTTTTCAGATTCTTGTGAGGTTAGGGGATGTGTTGTTTTGAGCAGAATGAATGAATGCAAAGGCTGAATTTGTAAAGTGTGGGCTTCCTCAGCGGAGAATTTGGTTTCAGTTTAGCGCAGGGCACGCACAACTAGACGAAGGTAAGGCATTCATCCTTAGGTAGGATTTACTAAGGTTTATTGTTTGAACCCAGAAAACAATGGCAAGACAGTGCACTTGAGCATGTGAAGAGTGCTCTTCCCTTGTCATTGTTTGGCTGCAAAACCAGATGGCTGGAATTAGGGTGAAGTCTTTCCCAAAAAGTAGGTGCAGCTTTTAGGCGGCGGCAGCAGCAGCCTACTTTGATACTGGATTCGTTCCTTTGCTCTCCCCACGACCATGTTTTATTATTATTGATTGATTGATTGATTGATTATTGATTCAAAGTATGTCTATCCTGCTCCTCAGCCAAAAAAGACTCCAGGAACAGCTTACAATCAATTCATAAACAAGACAGCCCCTGCCCTGCAGGCATACAATATTAAACATGGCATGGCACGCGAGGAAAAAGGGGTGGGGATGGAGGAGGAATCTTGTCTCGCATCCTTTGGGGTGGGGAGGTGGGCTGGACCAACCTGTGTGATGGTGACATTTGGAACCCGGCAGGCGCCTGGCGGAGGAGAGGGCCCAGCAAGAAGCCAAAGAGCGGCTGCAGCAGCAGGCCGAACTGGCCCGGTTGGAGGAAGACCGGCGGCAGCGGCAGGAGGAGCTTGCCCGCCAAGAGGAGCGCGAGGCCCAGGAGCGGGCCCGGGCTGAGCAGGAAGAGCAGGAGCGGCAGCAGAAACAGGTGTGCTTATGGATCGGGAGCGGAGGGAACGGAAGCGGAGGGAGAAGTGTGTGTGTGTGGATCGGAACCGGGGCTTCTGTCGATACAGACCTGGGTCAGTCGGGACTCGCTAGTCCAGGGTGAGAATAACTTTTATCTGTCGGCCACATCAGACGGGCCCCAAGCCAGCAGCGAGCAGGGCCAGAGCCCAAATTGGCCGGATCGCCCCTTTCCCCTCTCTCTCTCTTTCTTCCACCCCTTCCGTCACGCTTTCCTCCTCCTTTCCCACAGCTGTTTGCCAGGGAAGGGCCAGATCGCTCTTTGCAGAGGGCTGAACAGATCACGTGCAGAGGGCTTCTGAAATTAGCCTGCGGGCCGTATGTTGCTCAAGGGCTGCACTTTCCCCACCCCCCACCCTGTACTAGGTCAAATAGAGGCATGATCAGCTTTGTTCCCCGTAAGTCTGATAAAGCTCCTGCTTTTAGCTGCCTGTCTCAGGTTACAAGAAACAAATGGGGTTGTTCTGCACCTGGTAGGCTACAGTGCAGGGTTGGCGTGCTCTTGGTGGGTGGAACTTTATGGATTCCATAGGACTCCTTTAGCCCTGTTTTAGTAACTGGAGGTCAGTAGAGTGGATGGAGAAGCACTGCCATCTAGTGGTGGGAACTAGTTTTGCTTCATTAGATGGAAATCAATCATGTTGGAATCCCTACGAATTTGGGGGGGGGGGGGGGAGGGGGAGCAGATGTTTCCCTGATACGTCTTCCTAAGATTCTTGTCTTGATTCCCACCCCAACAAGCAGAGGAAAATAGCTGTGATTTAAAGAGACCCTCTTGTTTGGTCGGTGCATAGGTGCAATTGTGGGGTGCATGGTGAGGATCCCTACTTTTAAAGAAAATTACGTGTGGCCGTAAATGATGTGTATCCACCCCCGCCCCCCCCCCGGGGAAATTAAAGTTGCCACTAGCGTTTTAAATTTGAGGAAAAATAGCCACAGGTTTCTAGGCAAGCCCACAAATAGATATATTAATTTCACTCTTATTTCTAACCTAGTTACATAAATATTTACAACGATATTTTTTTCAAAAGAGTAGGAAATGGAACTTGTCTTTAATAGTCCATGAACCACTCCTCCATAGACAGATCTCACCCTATGTGGCTATAACTCAGAGACCACTAGATCGAGTTGCTGCAGTTGCATTGCGTCCTCCTTTGCAGATCTTGCATTGAACAGGGGCGGTGTGGGTGTGTGGAATAGATGACCTTTAGGGTCCCATCCAACTCTATGATCCTAGTGGGAAATTGGCAGTGTTCTTTCTGGGAGCAGGTCTGAAACGTCCCAGCAGTTCTTGGGCCTCTGGCCGGTGGCTACCTCCAGATTGTTCCTTCCCTTCCCTTGATAGCTCTATGGCCGTTTCTACACCAGGTGTTTTGCCTGGGATTGCCCCTGGGTGGTCCCTGTGAGTTCACATAATGCACAGGGACTCCCGGGGGTGGGGTGGGGGGCAGCCATGGGATTTGCCAGGGATAAGGGATCCCTGAAAAATCCCGAATCTTCCGTCCTGGGAAGATGTGGCTGCCTGTCCCAGCTGCTGCCGCGCTTACTCGTGAGTAAGTGCAGCAGCAGAAATGGGCAAGGAGCTGCACCACGCAGCTCCGTGCCATCAGGAGAAGGGGGGCCAAGTTTGCCATCCCCAGGATGGCGGGGGGGAGGGCCCCCCAGTTTTCGCACACATTTTTTTTTCTCCAACTTACCTTTCGCGGTGAAGCACAAGAGCTCTCTTCCCAAGTAAAAACAAAAAAACAAAATGGCGGGCACGACATACGATGACCCGGGAGGAAGCCGGAATGTCGTGCCCATGATCTGTATCGAGAGAGACAATCCTGGAAGCAGGTACTTCCAGGATAGCACCCCCTCTGCCCTCTACACCTCTACGGTGTAGAAAGGGCCTATGTCTGATTTCAGTGATCAAATGTATTTAACCAGCCTGTAGAATAAGATCGTCTGCTAGCCGGTACCTTCTCTGTTTTTTTGTTCAAACAATTTCTGTATTTATGGAGTACCCTGTAGGGCAGGGGTATCAAAACTCTTTCATCCCATGAGTCAAATTCAGTTTCGGAGAAGGTCTTGGGAGCTAATTGTAGCTTGAAGCTCTTACCGCCCGTAACTAAGCCTGGCATTTCAGCCTTTTAGAACAAGAAGGAAAAAACATGCAAAAGCCGTGTGTTGAGTTGGGTTCTGGTTCTGCCAGGTCCAAGTCATCAATCAGGTTCTTTTGGTTATCAGGATGAAAATAAGCCACTTGTGCAAAAAGATGACAATTTATTGATAGAAAATGGATGCAGAATATATACATGCAACGAAGTTAATCACCTCCTCCCAGCTAATCAAGCTTTCATAGCTGGGTGTCCCCACAAGAGACGGAAGCCGTCCCTTTGAGGCACAGCCGGTTCTCCAGGCCAGTTGGGCAGTTCTTCCTGGAGCGAGGCCAAAGCATGAAGCTTGTGCATTGGCTTCCCTGCTAGGTTCCTGCCTCTCTCTCAGGAGCTGACAGGCTGCACCCCTCCCACTGTCAGAAGAAGCGGGGTGGGGGTAGGGGGCTCCCTCTCGCAGGTTCTCAAAACATCTCAACTTGGGAAGAGAATTGGCCTGGTTAGGAATGAAAACCTCCCAGCTCCTCCAGAGATAAGACTCTTTGAGAAAAGGGTGCCGTAACTACGAGAGGCCCATCCACGGAATGAGGACTGCTCTTGTCACCTAGAGCCTGTTAAAATCTACTCACTGTGTACAGAGGCTTTTAGCAGCATTTTGGAACTCTGTGAAGTCCATATTTCTGCTCGCTAACAAACTCACTACAAGCCAAGTCAGAGATCAGAGGCTGGGCCAGGGGAAAGGAGCATGGCCTTTTGGGGAACGCCAGATTTGAACCACAGGAGGGCCCAGATCCAGCTGTGGGCCTGAGATTCAAGAGGCCTGCCGTAGGGTTTTATTCAAGTAGGGTCACTTTCCACTATAGGGAGCAAGAATTCTAAAGAGTCAGAAGGTAGAACAATCCCCTCCCTGATTCCCATCTGACCATAGAATCATAGAATAGTAGAGTTGGAAGGGGCCTATAAGGCCATCAAGTCTAACCCCTTGCTCACTGCAGGAATCCACCTTAAAGCATCCCTGGCAGATGGTTGTCCAGCTGCCTCTTGAAGACCTCTAGGGTGGGAGCGCCCACCGCTTCCAATTTAGTGCACAGATCACTGGGCTGGTAAACTTCAGAACTGGACCAGCAAGCCGTGCCTTTCCCCTCTCCGCGTCCCTATGGAGTTGGGAACCCCTGAGCCACCCCGTTTCCAGCATGCCCATGGTGTCTCGCCTGGTGCTCTGCACTGGCTGAGCGGATGACTCCACGCAACGGGCAGCGTTCCTTCATTCCGCCTGTTAATTTCTCCCCCTGTGGGCTGCAGAGGGAAGAGGCCGAGGCCCGCGCCCGGGAGGAAGCTGAGCGCCAGCGCGTGGAGCGGGAGAAGCATTTCCAGCGAGAAGAGCAAGAGCGGCTGGAGCGGAAGAAGGTGGGTGAGGATAAGGGGAAAAGGAGGCCAAGGGGAGGCCTGATAGAGGCTTACAAAATGATGCCTGGTGTGGAGAATGTGGATAGGGAGGCGTTTTTCTCCCTCTCTGAAAATACGAGAACCCAATGGGGTCATCATCCCATGAAGCTGATTGCAGGGAGGCTCAGGACAAATGAAAGGGAGGGCTTCTTCACACAGCGCATAGTTAAATGATGGAATTCACTGCCACAGGATGTGGTGATGGCCACCAGTTTGGATGGCTTTAAAAGGGGGTTGGATAAATTCCTGGAGGAGGAGGAGGAGGCTATCCATGGCTACTAGCCCTGATGTTTATGTGCTCCCTCCAGTATCCGAGGCAGTAAGCCTGTGTGCACCAGTTGCTGGGGAACATGGGTGGGAGGGTGCTGTTGCACAGTGTCCTGCTTTGTTGGTCCCTGGTCGACAGCTGATTGGCCATGGCATGAGCAGAGTGCTGGACGAGATGGACCCTCGATCTGATCCAGCATGGCACTTCTTGTGTCCTTATGTGAGAATGGCTTTTGCCAGGCTTGCTGTATAGCAAGGCTCTAAGAAGGCCAGTATTGAAATAGAAAGAAAGCAAAGTAAGCAAGGTAGGTGGAAGAACCTAGGATGGATGGGGAACAGTGGATAGCCACACAAACTGGGACACCCATGTGCTTAGACTGGGTTTCATGCTCAATCACGGACCTGTTTTCCCCGGCTTTTGGACACGTTGTGGGATGCCTTTTTTGTGGTTTTGTTCTAGGCTGTAACCATAAAAAAACAGAACTAACCAATACGGAAATATTAATAAGGATGCAGTCCTATGTGGATTGCTGGCAGCCTCCAAACTCAGAGGCTGCGCAGGGCGGGAGGACGGTGGAGGTGATCTTCACCTCCATGCACCAGCTCCTCTGCATTTGTGCTAGACCGGTGATTTTGCCTGTCTAGCAGCAGTGCCTTGAAGGAGGAGGGAAGGCGTCTGGGGCGTCTGTAGGCCCAATCTCTTCCCGCTCCCAGGACATCCCCTTTTCTGCATCTACATGCTCTGTTTGCCAAGCGCAGAGAGGTAGCCAGCATGGTTCTCTCCGTGTCAGCTATGAGGGGGGAAGTGGCAGAGAGCACATTTTCCCGGCTGCGAGGTTGAAGCCCTGTCTCTGAGCTTGGAGCCCGGAAACCGAACTATCCTATGTCCCCCCATGGCCCCCAGATAGCAACCCTAGGATCTCTCCCTAAGAAACAAAAGAACAACATGCAAGAAGAGCCAGTGTGGTGTAATTGTTAGAGTGTTCCTGCCCGTACCCTTCAGAATTGATAAGAGATGTGTGTGGTGGACTCTGGTGTCCATACCCTGTGACAAACTATACAGGAAGTATTTATACATCACCAGCAAAGGGTTGCACTGCCTAATTAATGGAGCTCCCCACCCCCTGCCCCAACACACACAGAGTGCTGTGGCTGGAAATATGGAGAATGTTTATGTGTGAATAAAGCCATTGCCTGAAAGGCGTCTTCTACTCTTCACCTCTGCAGCGGCTGGAGGAGATCATGAAGAGGACACGAAAAGCAGATGGAACTGATGCCAAGGTGAGAAATTCCCCCCTTTGCCTTCCCCAGAAGCTGGGCCTGGGACTGACTTAGTTCAGACGTTCATCATGGCTAAACAAACCACAGTGGCTTGTTTAAGCCATGGCACATGCCAGGTGCGATTTGCATAATCATGCAACTGGCCGCGACTTGTCATGTCAGGCAGCATGGCTTGTTTGAAGGGGAAACATCCCTTAAATAACCCATGGGCTGTTGTTGAGTTATGTGAAGGTTGGTTCCCATGGGTTGTTCTAGGGTAATTCTCAAAAAACCCCACAACGCCAGGGTTTGCACAACATGAAAAGCTGTGGCCTCCCCTGCTGTGGCTTGCATATTAAAAATGGCAGCCAGTGCACATCTCGGAGCCCTGTGGGTGAATTAACCCATGGTGGCTTATTGTGGCATACAAACTGGGTCAATGGGCAGGTCAATGGTAGTTTATTTTCCCTCCCCACATGTGCTGATTGCAACCCATGGCTTGTTCTGAGCTTGCTGGATGGTGTGCAAACCACCCCAGCCAGCCAGCCTCGCTGAGTTCAGACGTCACAACAACCTCTGGCAAGGGCAATTGTGGTGGTTAGGTGGCTCATGCCTGGCATGCCCGGGAGGGAAAATAGGCCACCATTTTCACTCCGTGATTGTGCGAACTCTGTTAACATGTCTTACTTGCTCTTAAGGAAGTAGTGAGCTGCTGTTTGCTGCCTGAGGCAGAAAATGCAAAGAGCAGCCCTCCCCATTAAAGAACAGGGGGCACAATCCACCCAGTGCTTTTGTGCAGCTCCTGTGCATTTCTGTGGGGCTTGCGTGGGAGGGTTTCCTATTGGTTTGGATCAGACCTTTCTGTCTCCCTCTCTGCAGAATGAACCTGTCATCATTTCATGATGCGGCTGTCTCTGGAACTTTGAGCTCTGCATCTCATGGGCCTTTGCAGAATCCCGGGAGGTGGGCTTCCACCAACCTCCCCCTCCCCAAGGGAATGGATCACGCAAGGCCTTAGCTTCCCCAGGGTCATCCTGCCAGACCTGCTTCCTCCATGCCCTCTGGGGCTGGATGGCAGGGAAGTCAGACATACCTGCTTTCCTTTTTGCAGAAGAAAGATGACAAGAAACTTGTGAATGGGAAGGAAGGGAAACAAGAGGCCAAGACGGGTACAGGTGAGAATCACCCCTGTTGCAATTGATGCTCTGCTATCCCAGAAGCTGCAGTTTTGGATCTGGAAATTATACTGTCCTGTCTCCAAGATCGTGCTGTCTTTGTTCGTCTCCTAAAATCAGCCTCTTATTTTCTCTGGGTTGCACTTAGGGGAGCTTCCCCCCATTTTTGCCTTCATGGCCAGCTCCAGCATTTGGGGGGGCATTCCTGGCATCCTTTGGAAATGTTTAGCCCACCCCCTTGCACCAGCAGTTCATGGGAGTACACTGGCAAATTGAATTAAGCGGGGATCTAATTAATCCACCGCTTGGACTAAATCAACTCTATAACACACCATAAACCAGTAGCCTGCCGTTGCCTACTGAATTATTATTGAGTACTAGAGACTTTTAATGACTATCCCAGCCTTCTTCTCGGGAGATTAGGGTGACAAACATGGTTTCCTCTACCAATTTTATCCTCACAACACCCCTGAGAGGTAGGTGAGGCTGAAAAACATGATTGGCCCAAGGATCTTCTTGACTGAGCAGAGATTTGAACATGGATCTATACCATGCTGGCCCCAATTCACATCTTAGACGGCTGAGGCATCTATCACTGGATTTGAAGCTTTCGCAGGGACCCTGACAAACTCCTTTCCTACATTTTTTCAGGTGGTGAAAAACGCCCCGGAAGCCTTCCTAAGGAAGAGGAGCTGCCTGAAATGCAGGCATCGAGTCCAGCAGGTCGCAAGGGGCCAGTCCCTGAGGGAACACAGCACAGGTATTTCCTGCAGCGGAATGCTGCATACTTGGCTTGCATCAGGGCCAGTTCTGAAGTTACAGGAATGGATTGCTTACCATTTCCCTGGAGCTGTTCCCCACACCATAATGAAGGAATGCGCAAGCCAGGAAAGGAGGGTCAGGATCATAATGATATGGGGAGAATCTAGCTTGGCAGCAGTATGTATGGAAAGGATGTGGGGGTGTCATCCTTTTTTTTTTTAACCACATACCCCCCGTGCTCCCCTCCCATCAGGAGACCTTCAATTATTCATTCTTCTTCTTTCCAAAATTGTAAAGACTCTTTTGAAGGTATTTGCCCCTTCCCCGTTCTTAATACATATTCCAAAAATGGGCTCCATATATTTCCAAAATCATTCTTACTGGACATTCCCCTCTTTATTTTCATTTTACACGTTAGCTTATCATTAAGTGCCATATCCCATATTTCTTTATACCATTCTTATATAGTATATATCCCTTGCCCTTTCCAGTTTTTAGCAATCATTATTCTGATGGGAGCCAGGAGGTTGTTTATCAATTCTCTCTTGTTTATATTCTCTTTTCCTTTATCCCATATTGCTAGTAGAGCCAGCTTTGGGCTTAATTCCAGTTTACTTCCAATTATTTCACTTATCTCTTTGAACACCCTTTCCCAAATTTTTTGTATGTATTCACAGCTCCACCACATATGAAAATAAGTTCCAACCTCCTGGTGGGGGTGTCATCCTGTGCAAGTTTAGATAGAAAAAAAGCCTTACAACTCCCACCAATGCTGGGAGTTACAGGACCTTTCCTGTCTGAACACGTATAGGATTGCACCCTTAGTGGATCACAGCAGTGAGAAGCGAATGCACTCTTAGGCCGCATCAACAGAAGCACCGTGTCCAAATCATGAAGAGTAATGCTCCTTAAGAGGAAAAAAAATCATTCCCGTACACTCAGAGTGGTTCTAGATAGACAGCTCCTAGTAGTAATAAAACATTGCTCTTTCCCTATAAGCTACATGTGGAATTGCAGTTAACTTTCCACAGCATTAGAGAATATTGTGCATTTCCTGTGTGTACATCCCACTGTATTCTGTTGACACCAGAGCCCTTAGCACTACTCTTCCGTCTTTTTTAAGGGCATATGCATTTGATGTGGCAGCCAAACTATTAGAGCTCAGCACACATTCACTATACTCTTTGCTGTGGGTGACATTTTTAACCACTGGCATTAAAACACTTTTTCAGCCATAGCAAAATACCAGTTAAATGAAAGAGTGTAATATAGCAAGATACCCCCATAACGTTATTTTTTAAAAACAAAATGACGAAAAAATACCTTCGATTATTTGTGTGTGTCTGTGTTTGTGTGTCTTTAAGGGACAGAGGAAGAGAGAGAATACATTATAACTAGGCTGACCATATGAAAAGGAGGACAGGGCTCGTGTAACTTTAACAGTTGTAGAGAAAAGGGAATTTCAGCCAGTGTCATTTGTATGCAATTAGTTCCTGGTGAAATTCTCTCTTCATCACAACAGTTAAAGGTGCAGGCACTATACTAGAGTGACCATGTACAAAAGAAGGCAGGGCCCCTGCAACTTTAACTCTTGTGATGAAGAGGGAATTTCACTAGGAACTAATTGCATACAAATTACACTGGCTGAAATTACCTCTTCTCTACAACTGTTAAAGTTACATGAGCCCTGTCCTCCTTTTCATATGGTCAGCCTATTATAACATTATTATAACATTGTAGGGGTATACTGCTATAACACTTTCATTGAAGTGGTATTTCACTATTAGATAGATGATAGATAGATAGATAGATAGATAGATAGATAGATAGATAGATAGACGTGCTACTTAAAAGATCGATTTAAAATCAAGAGATAAAAATGAGACCCACTGCAAAGGTTATATTGAAACTGAGTTATGATAGGTTTGCCTACCCAATAGGTGATTGCCCATGTCGAAATCACGCCTCCTAAAAAAGACAGAAGAATAGCATTAATGGCTTTCACAGCTGTGAAGATTGCACTGCTCTTCAGTCCTTCTAAAAAAAGAAAGGTCAGCGTTTCTCAGGGGAAAAAGGGAGAAACACAGGAGAATTGCAAATGGAGGATGACGTTGTGTGGATTCCCCACAAAATGCGAGTGTACTAGCCATGACAATTCCACAATAAATCCTTGTCTGGAAACCGCATCAGTGGCGAAAATTGGAAATGTTTTTTTTTCCAGTGGAGGCAAGGGAATTTGCACAAGCTGACATGCCTTTCCCAGGTATATGTGCATTCTACTCAAGCGTTGAATATATTGGGCATGGAATCCAGAATTATTTCCCTTTAAAAAAAAAAAAAGAAGTTGCTAGTCCTTATGGCTGCTGATTGACTGGAAAGTGAATGGGAGATACCTGGCAGAATCTCTAAAGCCAGGGGGAGAGTTCCAGAAATCAGGGGCACTCTCCCCATGATTACCAGACTCAGAACAAATTATGCAAAGCGTATGCAGATGTGGAGGCTTGATATGATGTGCAGCTCTTTATGATGTGCAGCATTACCCATAGCCTGGCCCTCTCCTTTCTCCAATACGGGCTTGCCTGGCCTCTGTTTCACACGCTCTGCCCTCTTCCTGCTGCAGCTCCCTCGCCGCCCTGTCCCTGTCTCTGGTGAATGGCCTGCAGCCCAGCAAGCACGAAAACGGCTTTTCTTCCCCCAAGGAGCCCGGTGGGCGGGAGCACTCTGCAAGCCCCGGGCTGAGCATGGCTGGCGAGCCCATCCTGCCCTTCGCCAACAAGGAGCCCTTCCTCACCAAGGCCGTGGCCAAGGCCCCACAGATCACAGGTGAGATGCTGCCCTTCTCTGCCCAGGTCCGAGTGCCGGCTGATGGGTCCGGAGCCTTCAGCAAGTGGAACAAGTGCTTTGTTATGGACCCAGGGAGCTGCTTTAGACCAAGATGGGCTATTAGTCTACCTAGGCCCATATTGACTGCACTGGGAGGCAGAAGCTTTCCAAACGTCCCATGAGGAGGTCTTTCCCAACTCTTCTGCTGGAGACCCTTCTAAGCAGAGTTGCCAGGGACTGAACATGGGATCTCCTGTGCGCAAAGCATGAACGATGGGACCAGTGGGATCCTCTCAGAGTGACCCTATGGAAAGGAGGACAAGGCTCCTGTTTCTTTAACAACGGCATAGAAAAGGGAATTTCAGCAGGTGTCACTGGTATGCATGCAGCACCTGGTGAAATTCCCTCTTTATCACAATAGTTAAAGCTGCAGGAGCCCTGCCTAGTGTGACCAGATACAAAAGAGGGCAGGGCTCCTGCAGCTTTAACTGCTGTGATGAAGAGGGCATTTCACCAGGTGCTGCATGCATGCAAATGACACCTGCTGAAATTCCCCTTTCAATACAACTGTTAAAGATACAGGAGCCCTGTCCTCCTTTCCATAGGGTCACTCTACTCTAGTCCAGGGATGGGGAACATGTGGCCCTCCAGATGTTGCAGGGCTGCAGCTTCAGTCAATCCTCACCATTGGCCATGTTGGCCAGGGAGCTGATGGGAGTTGCAGTCTAACAACGTTTGGAAGGCCACAGGTCCCCCATCCTGCCCCCCCCCCCCCCCGCCTAGGTCAGTGGCTTGAATGTGCTTTATGCTGAGTCAGTCCATTAGTGGGAACATTTCTGCCTTCTGGGATCTGCTTTGTTTTTTTCACTACAACCCCAAGAAGCGCCCACTGGAGCCTGCTGCAAAAGACAAGGCACTTAGGAATAAGGAATTCTGAGCCCAGGAATGTGTTTTGAATAGTAGAACGGAAAGGACCCCGCAGTCCTGCTCAAAAAATCCACCCTTTGCAGCCTGTCAAGTCTCCGACCACGTCCTCCTTTTCTTCCTTCTCCTGCAGAGGTCCTGTAAGCCGTGATGCGCCCTCCTCACCCCCAAAGGACGGGAGCAACGACGTGCCAACTCCAGGCTAGCTCTAACCGGAAGATGACGGCTCCCTGCCCTGCGAGGGCCGAGGCCACGCAGGGAGCCAGGCTGGGGTTGTCCCGGCTCCAAGGACCGTCTCTCTCACTGTTCTCCTTTTATGTTGATGATGATTTTTTTTAATATGCACCTTATCAGACTGTCCCCTCCCCATAGCTCATCCCACAAGACGATATAATCACATAGTTATTTAACTGGCTGGGTACACAGGATGTGAATAATGTACATCAACTTCCACGTTAGCACGGGACCGCGTGAGCGGTCGCCTCGGTGGTATTGCTGCCCCCCACACATGTGTTCGTGGGAGAAGCCTTGAGGGGTTTTGTTTTTGGACGTGGGCGAGGTCATCGCAGGGGAGATGGGATCCCTGCGCACGGTTGGGGTCTGAGTGCGAGTGTGTGTCTGTTACAGCCAATGGAAGGTATCTAGATCTCTAATTTAAACTCTCACCATGGGTCTCAGCCAAGATACCTGCAGAATTGTGTGTGTGCACATGTGTGTCTGTGTGTGTGTGCGTGTGTGTCTGTGCGTGCTCTGTTAGCCACTCAACAACGGCTCTTGTCCAACACACTGTGCTTTGTTTGGGTGCTGCTGTTTCCGCGCGTGTGGGTGTGTGCGTGATGGTTGGGACCGTGTTGCGCTCGGTGTCATTGTGACAGTATTATGCATCTGAACAACCTTTTGTGGACAATAAAGTGGAGAAATGACAGGGGAGCTCTCTTCTTTTGAGTTTTAATGTTTGCCAACAGGGTTGGGGGCGTCAATTCCACTCCTCTGGGGTTTTGGGGTGGTCCGCGACCTCATGCCACCACCAAGCCTTCACTCCGGATGTGCTTTTCTCCTCACTGCAGTCCCCTTATTTATTTATTTTATTTTATTTCTAACCCGCCTCTCCATCCAGATCGAGGCAGGGAACAACAATAAATATAAATCCAACAATCATAAAATAGATAAACCATTAAAACAGATAAAAACAAATACATTCTTAAAAACATCTTAAAATTCAACTGGCTAGGCCTGCTGGAAGAGAGCAGTCTTCACGGCTCTCTTAAATTCCAGAAGACTGCAAATTTGTCGAACCTCCTCCAGCAGGCCATTCCACAGTCTGGGAGCGGCAGAAGAGAAGGTCCTCTGGGTAACACTCGTCAGCCTAGTTCTGGCTGGTTGGAGTAAATTCTTCCCAAAGGACCTGAGTGTGCGGGGCTGATTGTGTGGGAGAAGGCGATCCCACAGGTGACCTGGACCCAAACCATGTAGGGCTTTAAAGGTAATAACCAACACTTTATACATCGCTCGGAAACTAATTGGCAGCCAGTGGAGTGATTTTAAGATTGGTGTTATGTACATAGATGTACCGGTGACCAACCTGGCTCCCATATTTTGAACTAGTTGAAGTTTCCAGACTAGGCACAGAGGTAGCCCTATGTACAGCGCATTGCAGAAGTCGAGCCTCGAAGTTACCAGCATGTGCACTACCGTATTTAGGTCTTCCAATTCTAGGAAGGGGCGCAGCTGACGTATCAGCCGAAGCTGATAGTAGGCACTCCTGGCCATCGCATCTATCTGGGCTGTCATTTGGAGCGACAGATCCAGGAGTACCCCCAAGCTGCGAACACAGTCTTTCGGGGGGGGGGGGAGTAAACCCCATCCAGAACTGGTTGACACACCTTCAAACTCAGGTTGTGGCAAGCACTTCCGTCTTGTCTGGATTCAGCTTCAGTTTGTTTTTCCTCATCCAGCCCATTACCGCCTCCAAGCATTCATTCAGAGGAAATACACTATCCTTAGCTGACGATGTTGTCGGAGGCATAGAAAAATATATTTGGGTGTCATCAGCATATTGATAGCACCCCGCCCCATGCCTCCAGATGATCTCTCCCAGCGGTTTCATATAAATGTTAAACAGCATTGGGGAAAGGATGGCACCTTGTGGTACACCACATAGCAGCTCCTTCTTTGAAGAGCAGCTATCCCCAGGCATCACCATCTGGAACCTGCCTGAGAGATAGGACCAGAACCACTGAAGCACAGTGCCCCCGATTCCCAATTCCCCCAGGCGCTCCAGAAGGATACCATGGTCGATGGTATTGAAAGCCGCTGAGAGGTCCAAAAGTACCAACAGGGACACACTCCCCCTGTCAATACTCAGGCGTAGATCATCCACTAAGGTGACCATAGCAGTCTCAACTTCGTATCCTGCCCTGAAGCCGGTTTGAAATGGGTCTATAAAATCTGTATCATCCAAAACTGCTTGGAGTTGGAAGGCAACCGCCCTCTCGATCACCTTGCCCAAAAATGGAAGATTTGATACCGGCCTATAGTTATTAAGGTCCAGGGGGTCCAGGGAAGGCTTTTTTAGAAGCGGCCGTACTACCGCCTCTTTTAAACATGTTGAAAGCTCCCCTCCCTGAGAGATGCATTAATAATATGTTGTAGATGTGATCAAACTGCATCTCCTCCCTGGACAACCAGCCCAGAAGGACAGGGATCGAGAGGGCAAGTCGTCCTCCTCACTTGTCCAAGCAGCTTGTCCACGTCCTCGGTACTCACCAACTGAAACTGATCCAGTGCAATCCTACTTATGGAGTTGCTGGACACTCCATTGTCAGCTTCTGCTATAATGACGGCGTCTAAGTCGGCTCTTATCCGAGAGATTTTATCTGTGAAATGGTCATTAAAGGCATCACAGTGAACTGCCGAAGGCTCTAAAATCGGGTTCAGGGGGGAAAGTGCCTGAGTTAGACCCCTCACCACCCTGAACAGTTCTGATGGACGCGGGTTCGCAGACGCAATGCGTGCAGAGAAGAAAGCTTTCTTCGTTGCACGTATTGCCACTCCATAGGAACGAAGATGTTCTCTATGTCGTGTCTTGTTGGATACAAGTCGAGTTTTCTGCCATCGGCGCTCCAGTCGTCGTCCTTGCCCTGGAGTTTGGGGCCATGGGACAATAATGTGCCCCATCTCCGGCCAGGGGGCAGCAACAGAGCCTTTGGATGTCAGGAATTCAGACACTGGAGATAGGCAAGGATAGCCAAGCGTTGGGAGACAAAACAGAGGATAGACTGGTGGAAGGCTGGAAGCTTGAAGTACAAAATGGAGAGCCGGTGTGAAAGAAGGGTGTTTTTATTTTTTTTAATGATTAAAATTCAGAAACAAATGACTCTGATGGTCAATTTATATAATCATCAGAATCAAGTGCTTAAGCTCTTCCTGGACTGTACCACTTCTGATTAAGGGGAGGGGCAGCTCTAACCTTTCTGCTTAACATCCTGTGTAAGGAGTTTTCCTGTGTGGGGGAGTAAGAAAAAGATATAAAAAACCAGCTTTCCCCTAGTATGCTGTCAACAGCCGAGCATGACCAAGTATCAGAAAACCGTGATGAAGCTGTGCAGAGGAACAGGTGATCTCTTAGTGGCTTAATTCATGGGGAGGCAGCTTTAGCCCCCACCCCAATAAAAACCCTGCCCCCTTGCCCTCTGATATAAATGAGCAGCTCCCATACATTCCTATACAGGCCCAGCCCAGGATGTTTTGCTGCCTCAGGCATGGAACAAGATGGCGCCCCTCTCGTTCCATGTACAAAAGCTGACTAGACGGGCAGTTGAATGTTCCTTCGATTCCAGCAATGAGACAGCATTCTGCACTGCAACTAAAGGCAGCAGGCTAGCTCAGGGGGAACAGGACAAGCCAACTGACATGCAGCTCTCTCCTCCCAGCCTCTGCCTGCTGAGACAGCTGCCTCACTCTGCTCAATGGTAGGACCGGCCCAGGGACAACAAAAACAATGCACTTGAGGACAAATTTCCCTCCCTGGCCAGGAGCATCGCAGAGTGGAAGGGGAACAGTTTCTTTCCTCCCACACTGGAAGGCAGCTCTGAGGAGGCAATGCAGAGAGGCTTGGTTTGGAATGGGAACGACAGACCACAGCTCCTGGGTTGGGAGGCAGGTAGCATGTCCCACCTCACCTGGGGGGCATCTTTGGCTTGGAAGGAAAGAGACCGATTTTGAAAAGTAGGACTAGCCCTCACTCCGTGCTCCCCCCACCTGGACAATCTTCTTTCCAGTTTCTTCAAGTCTGACAGGCTTTTTGCCTAGTCCAGAATAAGCACCACGCTGCAGTTGCAGATACCTGGAAGACCACCAACAGGGATTAGAAAAAGCACTTTCTTCTTCTAGGCACTGTTGCTTTTGTGTTGCCATCATGCATTCATTAGCATGGGTTTGAACTGCGATTTCGCCTCCTGAACAAGAAGAGGGCAATTAAATTTGGGGGTCCTTTATTATGGAGGCATCCAAGCAGTAGAACTGCCAGATCCCTAGGATTCAACTCACTGCTTTCCCGCCTATGGATCTTCTCTGTCTAATGAATACAGAAGGTATTGCTTGATTCTAGTCTATGAAGGGACAGCCATAGCATTGCCTCCGCCACGGAAGAACAAACTAACCGATTCCACCTCATTTTGCAATCGCTTCGCCTCGTTCCAATGCCATGCCCCTCATGCTCTAGCCCACTCTGTTCCCTCTTATGATTTGAGGATTGTTTGACCCTATGGATTAAAAATCAGTGGGGTGCTGGAGCTCTCATAAAATTGCTTTGAGGGCAGGATCCAGCCTTCAGTCTGCCGGTTGAGCATCTCAGATCTTAATGCACTGGCAACTGTGAAGATACAAGACCAAATGCATAGCCAAGCATATGATAGAATTACTATGCATGTATCATGTTTGTATATGTCCAGCGGAGGCGGGTGGCTCTCAGGAGCACCTTGGATAGCTCCTTTGGAGTTCTGACTGGTTCTGACTGAAACCTGGAGCTGATTCACTGCCCCGCTGACGTTGGGGCCACCAGCCTCATTGATACTGCCTTTCCTCCAAAATTTTAAGGTGATGCACCTATAATTTATTCCCTCCCCAATTGTATCAACTCCAAGAGGTTGATTCCGCTACCTGTTAGGGATTTAGCCCAAGGTCACCTAGCGTTACAGCTCAGCGGGAATCAAAACCAAAGCCTTCCCTGTGCAGTCAAGCATATGTTACCAACTTGATTCTTTCACTGCACATAACGACATGTGCAGTCAGCGACTGCTTACAAGATACTTCCATGAACAAACGGTCGGTATATTGGCTGTAAAAAGGGACTGTCCTGATTAAACTGTGGAAGGTACATCGCCAGTTTATACTCCGCTCAGTCGATGAAAGGGGTCCGTTGGTAATCTTATACCATGTTAGCCCTAATTAAATGGAAGGCTGCGTAAGTAAACCTTTCCCAATCCAGTGCCTTTCAGATGTGTTGGGATTACAGCTCCCATAATCCCCAGCCAGCATAGCACACCAGGTGGGGGAAGGTGATTTTAAATAATCCTTCATTGATGCCTACAGTCACATGCAGCACCAGCTTGATAAGATTTGCCTCTGAATCATGGCTTGGCCAATTCCCCCTCCTCCTTCTGAGGCCACTTGCCAGAAAAATCAAGGGACAAGCCATTCCCTCTGCTTCCCTGTCCATCATGGCTAATGCATCTTAAGCAACTGGATTCCACGCTCAGAACCTCGAGGCTCTGCCCACCTAGTTCACCCCATGTTTTTTTCCAGGATTGGCTTCTCTGGATTCCAGTACCATGTCTGTTGACATGGATGCCCCGACAACGAGGTTCTGACTGGCCCAACCTTTTGTGAAGGAGATGGCCAGGTTCCAGTGTTGGTCACTGACTTTCTGCCTTGGCTGCCGATAGAAGCACCGTTGGGCCTCTCCTGCCGGTGGCACCTGGTTGCGCTGATGTTCACCCTTGCTTGGCTGTGACCGAGCTCCATCACCAGCAGCTCACAGTAAATGTTAACCATTGAAGGTAAAAAAAACATAGAGCCCTGGGGCTGTTTGTGTTTTGTACCAGTTTAAAGAATTCTGTATTTGAACTCAACTCAGCTGTTTTTGTATGGTCCGGATGGGCACTAATCCGTCAGGGGGTCAGACTAGATGATCTTCAAGGTACTTTCAAACTCTGTGATTCTTATGATTCCGTCCGTTCTGCAGAGGCTCATGCCTGATTCACTATTTTGCCTAGGAAGGAAGAAGATGATCTGTGGGTGGAGAAAGTATGACGCTTCCCTTGTTGTCAATAATAGTAATAATAACAACACGTGCAGACACACCCAGAAAAACCGGATGAGTCTCATGGGGCTGCCCTGGAAAGGAAGATGATCCCCCATACAGCATAAAAATAAACAACTCTGCAATATGTGCAAAGGAGTTCAATGAAGGAACGGAGTATGTTTAGCCTTATTTATTTATTTTATTTTATGTATTTATATAGCACCATCAATGTACATGGTGCTGTAAAACAATGAAACAGTAACGCCCTGCCACATAAGCTTACAGTCTGATGAAATCACAATAAAGCAATAAAAAAGGGAAGGAAATGCACCAAACAGGCACAGGGGACAATAAAACTAAGAGTATTAAAGCAAGATCTAAATCAAGTTCTAAAAGCTTTAGAAAAAAGGAAACTTTTCAACTGAGCTTTAAAGCCTTGATAAGAGAAGAATGAGGGGGGGGGGGGGATATGTTAGCACTTTTCATGCTCCTAAAGCATGCACCCGTGGGGCGTTCCAGCGGCATCCATGAAGGGGGCCACTCCCTGCCCCTTCAAAAAATTATGTTAAATAAACACCTTGAAAAAGGTGAATAAAAGCCTTGAAAAATATTCAGGTCCCAGTTTTTCCTTCCGGTTCCTGAACCTGCCACCGATCAGCTGTTCAGCGGGCAGAAAGAGAAGGAAAGACTTTGCTCCCTGGCCCGACCCAAATCTTCTTCTGCCTACACTGTCCACTTCCACCATCTAACCTCACCATTTCTTTCGCCCACACAACCCCTTCCTCGTTGTTTCTCTTCCTCCCCACCCTGAGATGATTTCTGTTTCTCTCTTCCCAGCCCCTAGCTGTGCTCTGTCACCCACTCACCCCTTTATCTCGCTGTCTCTCCCCCAACTTTTTTTGCTTCCCATTCCTCTCCCCAGCTGCCTCTTTACCTCATAGTTTCTCCCTCTCCTAGCCTCCAGCCTTGCTCTTGTTCTCCCCTTTACCTCGTCATTTCACCCCCAGCCTTGCTCTTTCTCTCCCCTTTACCCCTTTGCCTCGTCATTTCACCCCTCCAGCCTTGCTCTTGTTCTCCCCTTTACCGCTTTGCCTCGTCATTTCACCCCTCTAGCCTTGCTCTTTCTTTCCCCTTTACCCCTTTACCTCGTCATTTCACCCCTCCAGCCCCGCTGTTTCTCTCCTCTCCGCCTCTTTACCTCACTATTTCTCTCCTCGCCCCTAGCTTGCCTTCCACTTTCTCTCACTACTCCCGGTCCATCCCCTATTTCTCTCCCTCTCATCCCTCTCTCGCATGCTATTCCTTCACACACAGAAAGCATCTTGATGACAGAGGAGGAGTTGGTGTGCAAGGTGGGAAACAGAGGGGGAAAATTAGGGGAAATGTTTCCTTTTGGGGCTGGAGGCATTTTTCTTTTTTTAGGGGCTGGGGAAAATGTGTGTGTATGGATAGGATGAGCAGAGCAATCCTATGCAGGCCAGAAGTAATTCCCACTGTTCCATGTGTCATGGAGTTCTTCAGATGGTCAAGAAACTGGGATACAACTCAGGTAGCTTTCACTCAGCAATCGCTTTATTCAGCAAGACAGAAAACACACGCTGCAGCGGAGTTCCCATACACATGGAGAGGGAACTGCCCATGACAATGAGGCCCACTACTTATATAGTTTCCTATACATAATCATGTTCCACCTTTTTGCGAGGGTCTTCTATCCAATCACAAGGTTCCCCTGCGGTTTACCCAATCAGTCTGATACACACTAGCTTAGCTTCCAAGTGTATGCATAACCTGCGGAACTGGTGACACAAGGAAGTAGCCTGACATGCACATTCCTTCTGTCACATACATTCTTGGCTAAGAAGTATAAAGCATACATAAGCATGTAAGCATACGGAGGATTGTAACCTTAAATGGGTATTTTGTTGTGCTTCCAAGGGGTCAAATATGCGGGTTGGCTTTGGAGATTAGGCCTTTCCTCTGCTCATACTGTTTCTTGGGTGAATTACTTATCTTTTGACTAGCCCGGCCTCCACAGCAGGCATCATGTGACTAGCCACATCCTCCATGGAGGAGCCCTCAACAGTGTCTTGAATTCCCAAATGTGCCCACGGGCCCAAAGAGGTGAGCATCCCGGACCTAAAGGGTTGTCACACAGAAGAGGGCTGTAACTTGTTCTCTATCATCCAAGACTGTAGGGACACAAAATAATGATCTT